>CM052809.1:52203515-52317126 GCA_028533885.1 Nasua narica | reverse complement strand
AGGCCCAGGCTCTCTCACACTGCATATCCTGGATGGCAAATCCTGATGGTGGTTAGCGTGGGCCCCCTCCAGAATGTTCCTTTGTCCCACACAACAGACATGAAGTATCTTTGTGCTCTGGTCAGGATGTGGAATCTGCACTCTTGCAAAGAAGCCAGGGAGGCCTGGCTGATGCCTAGGATAATAGATGGAATGAAGAGTCTTCAGAGGCCCTTCCTGAGTCTTCAGTACTTTCCTTTCTCACCTGCTGGTCCTCAGCCCTGCTACATTCCTGTGTCTGCTTCTCCAGCCCCGCTGGCTCCCGGCACTCCCCAGGCCCAGGCCCCATGCTAGTCCTTGGTCTTTGGTATGTTTGAGTTGTGAATCATTAAATAGATTAGATCACAGATTCCGGTTTTTCCTGGGCAAAGGCCGTCCCCTCCTTTTCAAAGCTGTCTCCGGCTTTGCCCAGTTTTGAGAAAAGATCACAGGCAGTCTCTCCAAGCTAGAGTAGCATCAGAGGCCAACAAGAGACAGAATTGTTGGTGGGTGAAAGAGCCTCTAGACCTATGTTTACTATTTCTATTTTAATTTCCATGTATTCTGGCATGTGTCACATTGATTTTGTTACCAGACTTTCTTTGTTTTAATATCAAACTCTACCCAGGGTTATAGACTGCTTTCTTGTATCATGGTCATCTACTCACAAGTTAAAGGAATTAAGAAAAGCCTAGAAGAACTCAAATTAATCCAGTACTAAAGAGTGCCCTGGCTTTCATTAGTCAGGAGAGAAAAGGATCTATATCTGAGCTGTCCAGTGGTCACTGGCCACCGGTGGCTAAAACGCATTTGAAATGTGGCTAATTTGAATTGAGATGTTCTGTAAGCATAAAATACTGAATTTCAGAGACTTGGTATGAAAAGATTGTAAAATAATACAATTTTATATTGATGACATTGGAATAATAATATTTTTGGTATGTTGAATGGAATAAAATATTTATTTAAATTTAACTATTTCTTTTTTAAATGTGGCCACTAGAAAATTTTTATATTACATATGTGGCTCAGATTATGTCTCTGTTAGACAGTGCTGCTCTAGATTGTAGTTTTATTAGTTTATTATTAAACCCTACCTCTTGGGAGTAACCCAGGGCTTGTATATTGTAGGTCTTCTCTCCAATGACCAGGCTTAGGTGGAATAACATGAAACAGACTGTAAGGCTCTACAGAGCAGGACCCGGGTGGGGTCATTCCGCCAAGGAGGCCCATAAACTGGCTTCGAAGGAAATTCCAAAAACAGTGTTGAACATTGACAGCATCATCGGAAGAAGGGTATTGCCTCCCAGTGACTCCACTGAAAGATGCAATTTGGTTGCATAATCTGGAGTTGGAATGTTAAAAAAGAAAGAAAGAAAGAAGGTGGTTTCTTTACTTGCACTCTATTCCTCCAGTGGGTACAGAGACTTCCCAGATGCTCCCTGCGCCTACCCTTGTATAACCTCCCCTACTAGACCCCCCCCACCAGAGTGCTGTTGCTTCTTAAGGTCTTTGAAAAATATCCTTCATTATAGAGCTGCATTGTCTTCTCATTCTCTGGGGTAGATTAGAAATAATCATTACCTTGTTTTAAATAGAGACATAATCACAGAGAGGTCATTTGCTGGAAAGCACAGGTGACTGGGAACTGAAATGGTTTGAAAAAATGTAGCTCTTTTCCTTTCCTTTCCAGCTACTGGATTCATAGTCTCACACTGCTCTTTGAGTTAGAAAATGTCTTTTGTTCACGGTGGAACACGTCCCTCTGAAATATGAGGAGGCATGTCTCATTCTCCCTTTTTTTATTAAATTCTACACGGTGCTTTATTTAATAATACAATTACTTACAAAATGTTTAGAGTGTTAAGAGAGGTAAAGAATTGAGTTCTCGACCTTGATACTCTTCCCTTCCTCCCAGTAGTGAAAAAAAGGATTTAGACATTGTCACCAGCTTCTTGGAGGCAGACTTGCTGGGAAAACTTCATTCTCACTTCTCACTGCCTTATTTGTCATAATGTTGAGCAATTCAGTCTTATTGCTGTGTATGACTGAAAAAGCAGTGACATTAATTTCCTCCGCGGAAACTTAATTACTTTCCTTCTTGGATGTCTGTCCTTTTGTCAATGATATTTTCTCACGTCTTGAAGCACTAACTGATTCTGGAGCTTTGGCAAGATCACTCGTTAGGCTAAATGCAGAAACCATGTCCCTGTGGATTAGTGCACAGCCTCTGTGACCATCAACCAGGGATCCTGTTGGGAATTGCAAGTGAGAAAGAAATGATAGGTCATGGTAATGAGATGTTCCAAGTCTGAGGGGGTTCAGAAAGGAGCAGAGATAAACAGCTTCTTTTTTGAAGACTCCCAGCCGCTCAGCCACTCTTGACTTCCTCAAGAAGTTAGGACCTGAACACATTAATGTATGTGTGGGACTTTGAGAGTACGTGTGCAAGTTCAGTGGTAATGGTCAGCGGGTCTTTCTCCCTCTCATGTATGTGTATGATATGTCAAGAGTAAGAAGCAAGAAACATAGTTGGAAAGGAAAATCATTTTAAATGTTGGTATTTTGGGGGCACCTGGGTGGCTCAGTGGGTTAAAGCCTCTGCCTTCGGCTCAGGTCATGATCTCTGGGTCCTGGGATCGACCCCCGCATCAGGCTCTCTGCTCAGCATGGGAGCCTGCTCCCCCCTCTCTCTCTGCCTGCCTCTCTGCCTGCTTGTGATCTCTCTTTCTCTGACAAATAAATAAATAAATAAATCTTAAAAAAAATAACATTTAAATGTTGGTACTTGGGGACAATGCTTTGCTTTTAAAATAACATGCTATTATCTCAACTCTAATTCAGTCTATTCCCTGAAGCACAATCTCTTTCCCCTTGTTCTCTTTTACTGTTCTTGGCATTGGGCCTCCATCTCTCATCATTGGAACTTAGTAATGGATCTTGATTTTGTTCTAACTCAGAGAGCACACTAGAAATTGATAATACATTTTAACTTCAAAAGGCTGCCCAAGTCAAATGCCTGATAAAGCAGTATAATGTGCCAACAAAGATTCTAGCTTCAGGTCAATGGAAAATTCCCTGGAAAATGACCTACTTGACATGTTAGAGACAGGGAGGGGATAGAAAACCAGTTCTGGACAAGGCTGGGATAGGGGGCTGGGCTGGATATAGGACTGGTACCAGAAGGTTGATGGCAAGTCTGATCTGTAATGGTCCAGGAAACATGGCAAGTTGGAGACCCATCTTGAAGAGACAGTGATTAGGATAGGCAGGGGCCCTGTAATCAGACAAACCTGAGCTCAGATTCTCATTCTACCACTTACTAATTGGGTGACTTCAGGTAAATTTCTGAATATCAGTTTGTTTATCTGCAAATGGGGATAAAGCTTACTCAGAGGATTGTTGTGAAAAATAAAATAAGATTCATGTAAACTACCTGATACCAGGTCTGGTGGGAGGTAGGAATTTAACAATTATAGCTATTATTACTAGCATCACTATCTGGCTTTTGCCGTTTTGTATTGGTGAGGGCATCAAAGCAATAATCTCTGGGCAATGTGTTTTATAAATACTATATCATATTCAGGATTCAAAGATCCAGACTGAAGCAAGACCTTATTCAGCTGTGCTACATGAGCAGAACCCACCACCTTCTAGAAAAGGAGGTCCCCAGGGGTAGGCAGGCTGTTGGGAGCCCACACATAAGCAGGTGGAGGAGGGTGGGGGAATGTAAGGGTTAGAAGAGCGATAGACTCCAGTATGAAGCTCTCAACAACCAAGGCTAAGCAGAGCTGAACCTATATGTTGGAGGTCCCAGAATCTGGGCAGGATTGGGACAGGCAGAAGCCCCAGAGTCCACTTCTGTCTTTAAAGATTATTGAAGTTCTCAGGGCGCCTGGGTGGCTCAGTGGGTTAAAGCCTCTGCCTTCGGCTCAGGTCATGATCTCAGGGTCCTGGGATTGAGCCCCACATCAGGCTCTCTGCTCGGCAGGGAGCCTGCTTCCCCCCCCCCCCTCTGCCTACTTGTGATCTCTCTCTCTGTCAAATAAATAAGTAAAATCTTTTTAAAAAATAAAGATTATTGAAGTTCTTAAACCACTGAATGTCAGCGCTCTGTTTTTAAGCCTTTCCCAGAATGTGAGGTAGGTTTAGATTATTCTTGACTTTTCAGATGAAGAGATGGGCCTAACAGACCATGATCCATGGTTAAAAACAAAGCAACTGCATCCTTTGGCTCTAGTCTTTCATTTAGAAACCACACTTACTAAGATGGTGTGTCCCCCACAGTCTGTGCCTCATGGCGGATCCTTGTAGCCCCACGTCTTGCTCCACCTGCTGCTGTGGTGACCAGTTCAGAGTAGGCTTTGGTCAGCTTCTCACACGGCAACCATTGTGCCTCGCTCTGAGCCTGCATGTTCTCCAACACTGAGAGACTCAGTTGTCCCACATGTGCTGAAGCTGATGCCCAAGGGGCCGCAGTTATTCATGGGGAACCAGCGTATAAATGTTTTCCCCATACACCCTCGCCAGAGTGACAGTGCTGAGGTGAAGTTCATCCAGATTCTCAACGGGGACTGGTGAGATTGAGCATGAGTCACCTGTGGCAGTGACCAGCTTGATAACATCCGTGTGTGGCTTTCTCTCATTCCTCATTCAACAACTCTGGCCTCTCATTCCTGCTCACTGGGATGCCTTCCAAAATAAACTACTTGCATGCAAACTGCTGGTTTTGGCTCCAAGACAGTGTCAAAAAGCATTTACTTGTAGCCCTACATTCATACTGACTCCCACAGTTTTCACCAAAGCCTAGCACATTGAAGCTAGAAAGACTCAGAGCCTCATATTCTGCATCAGGAAATTGAGCCCCAAAGAGGTTAAGTGCCTTTCTGTAGTCACACAGCTAGATCGAGGCAGATGTGGGAGTAGGACTCTGTTCAAGTTTTTTTTGGTTAATGGTCTTTCCATTAAAACTGTCACTCATTCTGTCTCTTAAATGGTTATGTGCTGGTTCTAGAGCTGTTGGACTTCCAATAGGAAGAGACTTAATGATGACAAAATTTGGCCAAGGAAACATGATGGTACCTGGTTTGGGGATACCTGAGGAGTCATGGAAAGTTGAATTTAAAAATGAGGTTGAGTTTAATGAAAAGAGACAAGGTAAATGTTGTCTAAAGAAGAGACTCTAGGGGTGCCTGGGTGGCTCAGTTGATTAAGCGTCTGACTCTAGATTTTGGCTCAGATCATGATCTCAGGGTCATGAGATCGAACCCCACATCAGGGTTTGTGCTCAATGGGGAGTCTGCTTGAGATTCTCTCTCTTCTCTCCCTCTCTCCCATGTTCCCTTTCTCTTTCTCTCTCTTTAAAAAAAGGAAAGAATGGGATGTGTGTGGAGAATGGGTGGAATAGGTAAAGGAGATTAAGAGTACACTTACCTTGATGAGCACTAACAAATGCACAGAATTGTTGAATTATTATATAGCACACCTGAAACTCATATCACTGTATGTATACTTCAATTAAAAAGTTTAAGACAATTAAAAAAATGAAAAAGAAGAGTTTAAAACGATGGGCCATGCAATGTGAGCTGGGTAAGGAGAGAAATTTAGGACTTGGTGGAGGATTGTTAAGATCTGGTAAAAAGGGGGGCGCCTGGGTGGCTCAGTGGGTTAAAGCCTCTGCCTGCAGCTCGGGTCATGATCTCAGGGTCCTGGGATTGAGCCCGGCTTCGGGCTCTCTGCTCAGCGAGGAGCCTGCTTCCCTCCCTCTCTCTGCCTGCCTTTCTGCCTACTTGGGATCTCTCTCTCTGTCAAATATATAAAATCTTAAAAAAAAAAAAAAAGATATGGTAAAAAGGTAGTGTGATTGAAGCAATGTACATCCTGAAGGTGGTTGAAGAATTACTGAAGTGAGGTTCTAGATCAATGTCCAACAGAAATATAATGCGAATATGAGTCACATACATATTTTAACTGGCTACATTCAAAAAAACTAAGAAGTAGGTAAAATTAGTTTTAGTGATATATTTTACTCAATGTAATGCAGCTGAAATATCATTTCAATTAGTAATCAATATAAAAAGTTATCAGTGAGGTATTTTACGATCTTTTTTAAAAAACACAGTGAGTCTGGTGTGTATTTCCTGCTTGCAGCATATCTCAATTCAGACTAGCCACATTTGAGGTGCTCAATAGCCAAATGTGCCTAGTGGCTACAATTTGTTTTTTTTCCCTCAGCTTGACTGAGATGTAATTGACTTATAACATTGTGTAAGTTGAAGGTGAACAACATGATGATTTGATACAAGTATATGTTGCCAAATGATTACCACAAGAAGGTTAGTTAATATATCCATTACCCTATATAGTTAAGTGTGTGTGTGTTAAGAACATAAAAGATTTACTCTTTTAGCAGTTTTCCTGTATTCAGTAGTGTATTGTTAGGTACAATCACCATGCTATACATTAGGTCCCCAGTACTTAACTCATCTCGTTCCTGGAAGTTTGTAGCCTTTGATCACCTTCACCCTATTCCCCCACCCTGCAGCCCTTGGCAGCCACCAGTCTCCTATTATGAGTTCAGTTGTTTGTGGATTTCACATGTAAGTGAGATCATGCAATATTTGTCTTTCTCTGATTTGTTTCACTTTGCATAATGGCCTCAAGGTTCAAACATGTCACAGATGGCAGGATTTTCTTCCTTTTTATCACCGAATAATATTTCATTATGTTTATATATTCTTTATCAGCACCACATTTTCTTTATCCATTTATCTATCAGTGGACACTAAGGTTGTTCCATATCTTGGCTTTTGTAAATAATACCATAGTGAACATGGGGGTGAAGGTAACTCTTCCATACAGTAATTTCATTTCCTTTGGTTGTATCCCCAGAGTTGGGATTAGTGGATCATATGGTAGTTCTATTTTTAATTTTTGGAGGCATCTCTATGCTGTTTTCCACAGTGGCTATATCAATTTACATTCCCACCAAGAGTATATTAGGGTTCGCTTTTCTCTACATCCTTGCCAGGACTTCTTGTCTTTTTGGTGATAGCCATTCTGACAGGTGTGAGGCTATCTCATTGTGCTTTTAATTTGCATTTTCTTGATGATGAGTGATGTTGAGCACCTTTTTGTGTACCTGTTGGTCATTTGTATGTCTTCCGTGGAACAGTGTCTTATTCATTCAGGTCCTTTGCCCATTCTTAAAATCAGATTATTTATTTTTATGCTATTGGGTATATATCCTTTTATGAGATACATGGTTTGCAAGTATTTTCTCCCATTTTGTAGGTTGCCTTCTATTTATTTTTATTTATTTTTTTAAAGATTTTATTTATTTATTTGACAGAGAGAAAGATCACAAGTAGGCGGAGAGGCAGGCACAGAAAGAGGGGGAAGCAGGCTTCCCACCGAGCAGAGAGCCCGATGTGGGGCTCGATCCCAGGACCCCGGGATCATGACTTGAGCTGAAGGCAGACACTCTAGCTCACTGAGCAACCCAGGCGCCCCTGTAGGTTGCCTTTTCATTTTATTGTTTCTTTTGCTGTGCAGAAGCTTTTTAGTTTGTCGTAATCCCACTTATTTTTGTTTTTGTTGCTTATATTTTGAGTGTCATGCCCAAAAACTTATTGCCAAGACAACTGTCAAGAAGTTCTTCCCCCGTGTTTTCTAGGGGTTTCATGGTATCAGATCTTGCATTTAAGACTTTAATCCATGTTGAGTTAATTTTTGTGAAGGCTGTAAGTAGGGGTCCAGTTTTATTCTTTTGCATGTGAATATCCAATGTTCTAACAGTTACAATTTTGAATAGCTCAATTCTGTAGCAGGTGAGCTGGTAAGATAGTAGTCACTGGAGAGTGTGATGCTTGAGATTAAGATTGTGGAGGGTTTACAAATATTTGTAACTTCAAGGTCCAGAGTATGAGTCTGGGAGTGAGGTGCTACAGCAGAGTAGAGGCTAAGGTCAATGAAGGAGAAGAGGTCAGATCACTGAGAATCCAGGGTTTTGGAAAGATTATTTGTATTGATATGGAAATCACTAGTGGTTTGGAGAGACTGATGGGAATGGTACCAGGGAGAATGATAGGATTCTAGGTTTCAAAATCTTCAAGGAACATGGGAACAGTGATCCAGGAGTCTAAAAACACCTGCAATAAAATAATTAGTCAGTGGTATAGTCTGAGTCCATGAGCTTCGATCTGGGGGGAGAGGGATGGCGATTTGAGAGAAGGGTAGGAAAAGTTAGGAAGTGCAGTGATGAGCAGTAACACTGCAGAGGAAGCAGGGTCCTTAGGGGAGAGCCAGGGGCTCTGGACAGAAGGACGTCTGTCGATGGTGCTCTGTGAGGAGGGGAACCAGAAGGGGAGGACTCAGGAGCTAGAAAGAGTTAGGATTTGCAGTCAGATCACCGGATGTGCAGAACTCCTTGAAACTGAGAGTCTAGGTCCTGAAGAGGGACGACCTTCTCCAGCCTGCTTTTGGAGGCGTGAGTCCCCGCTGCCCACCCAGCCTTATCACCACCTGGTGTACCCGCTCAGGTACCCATTCAGGTACTGTCCACGGCCAACAGTGTAGGGGACCCTCTGAGACCTAGGTCCGCAGTGTATCTTTGGACCCCTCCCTTCCATCCTGCCTCCAGTTGGAGACCTTCCTGTGATTACTGCACAGGAATCTTGTTCCAGGTGAATGGCTTCATCCAGACTTCATTTTTAAATAATAATTTACTTTATTTTTTTGCTCATAATGCTTGAAGTACAAATTTTCAAGTGTCTAAAAGTTTTTGAGTGAAAAATAAGTCCATCTACCTACCAGTTAGCAGTTCTAGAATTCACTTGTAGTAGAAAGCACTTCTGCTCCTGTTTCCTCCTCCTGCCTCTTTGGATGTGAAGGAGACTTTCTCTGAAAACAGATTCAAGGTCCCTCAGGAGAATGGCTTGCTAAGCAGGAGTCTGGGAGCTAAGAAGCTACTCCAGATGAGCCAAGTCTCCAAATTCAAATATCGTCTTATGGTTGCCTTACTGGAAAGCCCTTGATTCCCGGGCTCCAGCAGCTATGTCCAGCCCCACATCTCTGCAGCTCTTTTAGGGGTGAGTGAATTGTTTATCCCTTCATCTGTTCGGCACATATTCTTTCAACGATTCCTCTAGGCAAGGCTCCATGCTGAGCACATAAAAAGTGAATCAAACTTGACTAAACTCCCCCCGACACTTGGACTGTATGCGAAGCCTGCCTGGAGTCCAGTCCAAGCCCGCTACTGGCAGTGGCAGTCTCTCCTTGTTCAGGAAGGCAACAGTGCTGACCTTTGTGGTAAGCAGATATAGTTCGTACGGAATGAGGACTGTGTGGTCCCCCCAGCATGCCCTTTTCTGACCACTGTCCAGTCTGGGCTGCTGTAGTGGTAGCCGGCATTCCGCTGAGAGCCCCGGAGAGTCATTCCCCTGCCCCGCCTCCGTTATTGTAGCCCAGATTGAAGAATGGGGCTCCTAGGTTCCAGTCCTGAAATGGTGCCCATACAGAAATTGTGTACGTAAGAAAAATCTCCAGGTTTACTCGACTCTGTTTTGTTTCCCTTCCACTACTGACCTGCGGCATTATATTGGTGTTGTCGTGTGGAAGATAAAGGGTTAATTTGGGGAACTTTGGTGGCAGAAGAGCCAAACAAGTAAAAAGATCTCTAGCACTTTATGCTTCTGTGAAAACCCAATTAGCACCCTTTCCTGGTTGTGATTTCTAATTCCTTTCTGAGCTGAGAAAAAAAAACTGTTTTTGCTGATTAGATAATTCTTTGGTCGTGACCTTTTGGTAAAAATATTGCTTTGACTCTAAAAATGTCTGGAGAAGAATTACTTTATTTAAGAAATCATTATTCTAATGTTAAAAAATCAGACATTAAGAAAAGGTCTTGAAAGATTATAATTTTTATACCAAACATATAAGAAATACCATGTTAGACTGAAAGTTCTTAAAGTGTGTGTGTATGTGTGCACATGAAATTGAGATTTTTGTCCCCAAAATATATGACTCATTAATGTAGGATGTTAACCATAAGAGAAACTGAGTATGGGTTTTATGGGAACTCTCTGTATTACATTTGCAATTTTTCTGTACATCTAAAACTATTCTAAAATAAAGTGTTTTGTATATATATGAAAAACTCTTAAAATCAAGTTAGATGTATTCTGTAAACTAAATGAGAACATCCTGAAAAGTTTCCATAAGTGTAATTCCACTTAAAAAAAAAGCTTTATTTTAAAAATTGACAATATATTGCCTTCCTAAGGTTTCCGACTGCATCTAATGGAATTAGAAATGGTAGTTTTAGTACATAAGAGTAACATCAGAATTTCTAAATGTGCAAATATGTTAACTATGAAATTGCATTTAGAATGTTTAGTTGATACATAGGAGATACTTTTCCTATGAGAAACAATAAATCACTCCTTACTAATAAGTCTACTGTCTACCTGAATCAAAGTTACAGTAAAAAACTATGAATTACTTGTTTCAGGTTATCTAATGATGCAGATGAGATGGGCCAAGTGTGGTGGCAGTTTGAGTTTTGTCTATCTCTTATTCCGTTGTAGGTTTCTAAGAAGTTAAGTGAATTTGGCCAAATTTTATTAAGAGTGTTCAGTTTTCCTCAATTCTCCTTGAACCTGTGGTTTAACTTGCCACCTTTCAACACGATTGCATTCAAATGCAAAAGGATTTCATGTGAACACATATCCTGTCATGTAAATAAACGTCAGTGAAATTAAGTGGGTGGGTTACAGGTGGAAGAAAAGTAATGATACTCACAAAAGTTGCTTTGTGGTTTCTGCTCAGTATCATTTAGCTTATGTTTTTCTTGACGACTGAAAATTATCGGGAATATAGTTGATACAGTCTTTATATTAAAAGAAGTTTTGGCATAATGTATCACACAACCTGAATACTGTATTAGAAGGATTTTGAACTTGAGTTCCCTTTGTCCAGCACTCTCTTCTCTTGACCTTCCCAGGGCTGCCCATACCCTGTCGTTTTAACAATCAGCTCACAAGTCCACCCCTCATCTGATGTTTTCCTCCCTGTCCCCTCATTGTCTGTCACATCGCAGTGTTTGGTTTTCTGCATAGCACTTAAACGCAGTAGGCATTCTCTTTCTGGTTGTTTTTGCTGTTTTCGCTGTACTTGTTTATCGTATGTCTCCCTCACCAGAATTAAGCTCCAGGGGAGCGAGGACCTTATCTGTCTTGTTTATCACAATGTCCCCTGTGCTTGGAACACTGGCACATAGTAGGTTGATATTTTAATGCTTGTCGTTTATATGCATTTGTAGTTCCTGCTAGAAAACAGGCCAGAAAGATTCCCCTCCTCCCATGAATGACTATAACTACCTCCAGTTACTAAATTCTTTCCTAATTTCCTGCTCTGTTTCTGATTTTCTTAGACACTGACATCGCTCTTGAGGGCATGACAAATGATATAATTTAATAGGAAAATTGTAAATCTCAAGGAGAAAACTTGGCATTAAGGTAACATTTTATATCCAGAACAAATAGATGTTTTAGCTCCTTTCTTTTGATTTTTGTCAGTAAGAGAAGGATGACTTTGAGGATGGGAAGGAGACATAGGTGGCCTTGGGGTAGGAGTCCATGGGGTCATTATCTCAGTGACCTCTTGTTCTACCTGAATATTTCTAGAAGACAGGCAAATTTAGTATTTTACCACGTTAACCCCGAAGTTCGATCAAGGCTGCTCTTGGGTTTAGATCAAGAAAGCCTGTCCATGTGCCCAGGTCTAGTGTTCTTTGCTCTGGAGCAAAGCAGGCCAGGCAGGGCCCGTCTCATTCTCCCCCTGATGTACCTTGGCCTCTGTCTGCCTTAAAACCTTCAGGGGAAGCCTTTGCAGACCTGCTGAGAGCCTTGAAAGAAATATAAGAGTGTGTGATTATCATGAACTCTACCTGTGAGATGTCCTTCCATGTCTGGGGTATCTCGACTTTTCCGGCTACCTGTTCACCTCATCGAACACTTTACTAATCTTACGATGAGTCATCATCTTAGAGGATATTTGTAGTCAGTGCTAATCTCAAAGTGTAAATGAAGTCACAAACTAAGATTACGTAAGGGCTGTAGCGAGCAAGTAAACACCATTTAGATCTGGCAGACATCAGGTTTCAAGTTACCTTGTTTCACATCCTCTCCCTCCTTTTATTTTTTTCCCCCACAAATTAATGAAGTCTTTGTGTTTAATGGAAAGCTCTTTGACCTTCCCCATTTCTGCCCCTAGCGCATCTTTTCTCTCAGTGTGTAGAGGTAGCTTGCCTCAGACTGACTTGAGTGTTTTACTAACCGAGAGCCTCAATGTAGAAGAGAAGTTCCTGAAATCACTGGTTTCCTTTTAGTGACAGTATCAAGGCAGCTCAGAAAAGTCCTTTATGCCCTGACTGATGGAGCTCAAAAAAAGAAGCCAAGGGCCTCATATGTTGCCCAGATAAATTGTTTCAATTGAGGTGGCCACAGTGGTTAGTTGGTTGAATAATTATCAGATAACTCAATAAGGCATCCAGGAAATGAATAGGAAACAGAAACCAAACTGATTGTACATCGATAGTGAAGACCAGGTTTATTTGACCTAAGGGAGTGTTTCTACCAAAGTTGAACTATGCCTCTTCTAGTCAAAAATATACAAGTAAAGAATGAAAAGTAGTTCAAGAGCTAAAGAAAGTAGTCTTTTGGTTGTCAAATTACCTGGAAAATTAACAGGAATGTTTAATATCCATAAGACATTCATGGAGTATAATGAATATCAAGTATCTTGGCACCATCATATGATTCTAAGGATTTGTGTCCCCCTCCACCATGATACGTGGACTACCCTTTTCCAGCAAGTATGGCACCAAGGATTGGTGGAGATGTGGAGGGCTTATTTCATTTTATATGTATTTTTTAATAATTTGGCTCTAAAATATTATTTTTTTCTCTAAAAAAGGTATTCCCCAGTTCATTTCTTTCTTTTTTATAAATTAACATTGAAAATAATATTTTCTAACCTTTGGATTACCAGACTAGATTTTATTATACAATAAGCCACACGTATTTTAGATTGACTATCAATTTTTGAAAGAAATCCTTAATATTTTCATTAATTTTTAAAAATTACTTTAATCATGCTCTGATATAAGATTAATGTATGATCATGGTAGAAAAGTAGAAAAATATTGAAAGATATAAGGAGAAAAATGGTAAATTATTCATTATCTTACCATTCAAGGTAAATACTTATATTTCTATGGTAAAAATTTCCCTGACATTAAAAGTTCTTTAAAAACATAATTTTTAATAATAGCAATCATTTTAAGAAATCATGATCTCGGTGACTACAGCTAGACAAGAGAGATTCTTTCTCTCTGGCTAAAAATTTGGGTACCTTGGATATTTTGGCATAAACACACATAGTGCCTGAGAATAATCGAGATGTATCTAACATGGCAAGTCTGTAAACACAAATGGGCAACACTAACTCAATGTTGAAATGCCTAGAGGCTCTACGTCGCTTTTGTAAAATAAACTGATAAGAACCAGGACATTTACGTCTGATCATACCATGAGAAACTTGAGAATCAAATAAAGTAAATAGATTCCATCATGCAGCAGGATAGGAAAAATACTAAATCCATCCCAAACAGCTGCTTTTGCTGGGACTCAGCCTACCTTATGATACTGAAAGTGAATTAAAACTACATTTTAGAAGCTCGGCTCCCATCATGTTCTTGGCTGGCAGGAAAAGGTCTGGGGAAGGAGGCACTGCCCTTGTCGACCAGGGAACATTCCTGCAGGGTCCCACTGACTCCCTGAGGCCTGCCCACCAGGCTCAGCATGTTTTCAGTAAAGGGGAACAAAGCTTTTAAGTGATCAAAACGATAATGGATTCTTCTGTCTAAGGCCTTGAATAGTCTTTCAGCAAAGCTTCTTTAAAAATCATTCCTGACCGTATGTTTGGTTTTTATCAAGAAATGGGAATGGATAGTGGTGTTGTGAATTGATCCTAAGAGAGAAAAGTTCCCATAAAATATAAGTGCCTTAGTCAGGTAGCCGGAGAAGCTCCTGTCTGACCATTGTTTCCTCTCCTGAGTTCAAAATATGCCCTCTCCGCGGCCGCGTGTTGTTGCGTTGCCTGGCCAAGGGAAAGGCTGCTGTTGCCATAATTTGGACCCGTGCGGAGCTTCCTGACCCACCTGCTGTGTCGGTAAACCTGAAACCGTCATGGCAAATGGGTTTATTTGCTTTTCCCTGAAATGTGCTGTCCCATTTTTACCTCCTGCAGATAGAAACTGACAGGTCCTTTTCCTGCTAGCCAAAAAACCGTGATGGGAACCAGGTGGAAGATACAGCTTTTAAAAACGTAGTTTTAATTCATTTTGAGTCCCATAAAGTAGGCTGAGTCACAGACAAGCTCTGGGCCTCACCAGTCACTCCATGACTTCCCGTT
Organism: Nasua narica; assembly: GCA_028533885.1. Taxonomy (NCBI): domain Eukaryota; kingdom Metazoa; phylum Chordata; class Mammalia; order Carnivora; family Procyonidae; genus Nasua; species Nasua narica. Next base: position 52,302,633 of record CM052809.1, on the reverse strand, counting down.
CCCTCAGGCAAACCCCTCTCAGTGCACTGTGGTGATTTCACTGTTAGGGTATCAGAAATGGCTTGCTTGTAAGACATAACTGTGAGCTCTTAGGGCCACCAGAGAGCACCACTGTCGTCCATTTTCTCTCTTTTTCCTCAGGCTTCAAATTCATACGGTCTCGTGTGCAACAAGAAGGGTATTAACCAACCTCACCACAGCCATTTGGGTTACAGATGGCTAAGGCCTGGTTACATAACCATTCATTAGAAGTGTACTTTTGGGGACGCCTGGGTGGCTCAGTCGGTTAAGCATCTGCCTTCGGCTTAGGTCATGATCTCAGGGTCCCAGGATCAAGTCCCACATCGGGCTCCTTGCTTGGTGGGGAGCCTGCTTCTCCCTCTCCTCTTGCTTGTGATCTCTCTCTCTCTCTCTCTCTGTGTGTGTGTCAAATAAATAAATAAAATCTTAAAAAATAAAGAAAGAAAGAAAGAAAGAAAGAAAGAAAGAAAGAAAGAAAGAAAGAAAAATAAAAGAAGTGTAGTTCCAGAATTGGTGAAAGCTTGCATTGACTCCTCAGTTTTTAAAACAGCTACTTTGAATGAAACCTCTGGAATCTCCAAGATGGTAATTGACCTTACTATTGTGTACTCAGGTCTCTTTTTCAGATTCTCCCCAAGTACTCCCTTTTTCTGTGTTTCTAATTATTATTACCATTGCAGTCAGATAATATGATGGAGAATTGGACAGGCTTCAGGAGAAGTGTGATTGTGGCTTCGCTTCTAATTAGCTGGGCAGCTTCTCACATGCTCTTCATCTTTCTTGACCTCGTCACCTTCATGTTGATCTCTCAGATACTGCTTGAGATTCTGTACTCCGTGGAAATTCAAATACTGTCTTTTTCTAGGCAGGCTTACAACTTTTTCTCTGTTTTCAAGCCACCTAGAAAGCCCACCCCAAAGATTTGGATTTCCATAGTGATTCTGCCATGTAGTCAGATTGAAGGATGAAAACCACTGATATAGCACAGATGCTGAGATTCATTATTGTAAAGCCTTCTCCTTTGCCATATTTTTTCCTTCCTTAAGAACCATTTTGCCCTTCAGAAAATAACCACTTTTATAAGTTAATCGTCACAAAAGTTGAGGGTCAGCCATTTTCTCTTTGCGTGACTTTTTAAGAATATTTTGCATTGATTCAGTACCAGTTTGTGTTCTTGCTCCTTTTTCTACTCTGATTATTCAACCACATCTTGACCAGTGATTCGAAAGAACAATAAAGGATACTGAGTAAAAAATGGTTGACTCTAATGTATCAGCCGTTACATCTATCTATGAAGCAATGGTTCTCAGGGCATAGGCCCAGAAGCATTCTCATCACATCGGAACTTGTTAGAGATGCAAATTCTCAGGCCCCTCCTTAGACCAGAAATTTTGAAGGTGGGACCCAGCCACATGTGTATTAACAAGCCTTCTAGGAGATTCTGATACATGCTATTGTATGAGAGCTGTCCTAAAGAGATTTTTGTATGTTCAGATAGTTGGATTTTTAAGTGTGCTTAGATATTTTTGAAGCAATCATTGTCCAAACTTAGAAAATAGAAAGGATATTACATAGATAGAAATGGAAAGGATATTATATTTCTAAAGGGTATAGTGCCCGGCCTTCCTATCTTTTTATCCTCTAGAAATTTTCATATTCTTTTCTACTCTTAGAAAACTCATGCATATCTCTGCCTTTTTGCAGCCTGACATTTTAGTCTTCAAATCAGTTGTATTATCACGGAAACTTTGATAATCCCTGCTGTTTAAAAATTTATTGTGGAATAGGATAGAATAATAGACGGGACAGTGACTAATAAAATCTTCTGTTTCTCCTTTTTCATTTGTGTATTCTTTAATTGAAACTTCCACATGGAATTCTTCTTCTTTCAAAGATTTTATTTATTTGTTTATTTGAGAGGGAGTGTGTGCATGCACACTAGTGAGGGGGGCGGGCGGTGGTAGGGCAGAGCGGGAGAGAGCGTCTCAAGCAGTTTCTGTGGTCAGCACGGAGCCTGACGCGGGGCTCAGTCCCACGACCCTGAGATGGTGACCTGAGCCGAAACCAAGAGTCAAACATGTAATCGACTGAGCCACACAGGTACCCTGTAACTCTTCTGCCTTTAGAACACAGACAAGGATTATCTAAAGCTATCTTTAAACAGATGGAGTTGTTCTGTAATAGACCCAAAGGCTGCTCTTATCAGAGGGACATTTTTACAGAATCGAGCCCTTTCGGGAGGGAAGGTGTGAGCCTGAACTGACATCCCGGGTTGAATGATGAAGAGGAGGGTAAGGGCATTGGCTGGCTGTAGCTGAAGCAGACGGAGCCCAGGTGTCTCTGCTTCCACTTCAGTATTCTCTGCACGGAAGGACCCTGCCTCTACAACCGTGCAGTTTACCTCATGGGTTGGATTTTTGTCAAGAGCTTGATCCAAGTGCGGTTTTTTGTTTTAATATATAAAGCATTTGCAAGTTCCGTCAAGGGCAGCCCATAGCTTCATTTAACTCCCTCAAGCCCTCTCACCTCTGTTGAATTGGACCAGGAAATTCAAGGTCTAGCCAGGAGCCCCCAAAGAGTTAAAAAAGACAACCAGCCGGCAGAGTCAGAGAGATTGATGTCAAAAACAGATGTGCCTATCCAGGCTCTGCTGGATTCATAAGTCAGGATCAAGCCAGCATGTATGCATGCACGTCAAAAAAAAAATCTTGGCCAGTTTTGTGGAGAAATGAAGTGTTGTCCCCTCATCTGCGATTTCTCTCTAGGCTTTGCTGCATGGGAGCCGTGCAGAAGGCTCCCCGGAGACCCGCGGCCCTGACGCTCCCGGCATTCACTCGGAATGCCCCCCCTCGAATCCCCTGTTTGCATTGTTGGTGTTCCGCCCAGCTGCCCGCATGGCCCCTGCCCATTTTCATTGGCTCTGGGGATTGTTATTGGAGTGGCTGACAGCTGTCTGCCAGGCTGTCTGCAGAGGCCTTCCCGTGCTCCCCCGCCGCTCCCCGCCGCTGCCCAACTTCACAGCACTATTGTTCCTGTTGGGCCTTTTGCTTAAAATCTTTCCCAGCTGTATCCTGATAGGGGAAACCACTTAAATTAGCTCCAGATTGCTCTGTTTATTTTGCGTTAGATAAGCGACAAAATACGGTCCCTGCAGCCTGCCGGGAGGAGGGGGGACGTGGGGGGGATGGGGAGCGGGAGACCCAAGCAAGGTCTTTTACAGAAGGTTGAGTTCCCAGACAAGACTGTGAAAAGGCACAAATGTGATACAGTCCCTGGTCCGGCCACTGACATGTGACCGTGAGGGGCCGGCCAAGTGGTAACTCTGGATCCCTGCACACCTCCTTCCAGAAAACAAAATCAAGGCCTTGGTGTGAAGTCACACGAGAAGGAAGCTGAATTTCCATGATTGGAAATAGATACAGTATCTCTGTTAACCACAGGTCTGGTTGCCCTGCCAGCTGTCCAGGCTCTCCGCTCGAGGCCCAGATTGGGACAGGAATCCCTTTTCCTCTTTCAATTGTCCTTCTGTACGGCAGTGCATGGTAGCTGACGGGCTCAAAACCAGCTAAAGTTTACCGGCCTCCCTCTATGCTCGGCCCTTGGAAACGTTCGCTTCTCTACTATAATTTAACGCTAGAAATCCAAAGACATGGAGTCACTGCCGTAGGTATTTTCCACACAGCTGCAAGTGAAAATTCACAATGAACTTGGCGCCCCCATGCTCACGCGGGCCATCTGTCAGCTGCTCCTGCCACAGCCCCTCCACCTCTGGGGGGGTCTGCTCTCAGGGGCTCCCGGGCAAGGCCTCTCTGAATGCTTCAAACAGTCTTTTCCAATATAATCAATACTGTCCTAGAATGAAGACGTTGCCTTTGTGATTGTAGGACTAAACCCAAATAAAATAGGAAGAGTAAACTTCCGGATGTTTCAACTCTGCTGAAGCACATGAACAATGCCAGCAACCAGCTGAGTTACAACAATTATTGAACATTCTGTCTGTTGGTAACTCAAGACTCCACAGGAAAGATCCAATGACTCACTCCGGCATGACTGGGCTTTCAGTCCTCACACAGGAAGTCCTGGAAAGCCTTCTAACCGACGGAGAGAACGGGATGGAAGAATAGGGTCAGGAGTCATAAAATGTCCTTAGAAGTCGCCCCTTAGTTTCCTTTGGGGCACATATACGCAGCGTGTCATAAAAAGGTACAAAACTAACTTTGGAAGAAGAATTACCCTGCCAAGCCCCCCTTCCCTTTGGTGGAATGTGCCTTTTCTTCTCCATCCAATTCGAGCAGGGGATTGAATGGCCTCCAGTGTCACCTGCTTTAATTCCCCAGTTTTCACTCCCTTCTTTTTCCTCTGTGTCCTTTTTTTAGTCCTCATTGTGGATAGTCTTGTATTTTTCACATGGACCAGGCTTTCCATGGATGATCTGTCCCTTGAGAGTGGGGACTGTGTTTGAACATCTGCTGTCTGTTCCCACTGTGCCAACAGCAGTCACGGGCACTTCGCAGGTGCTTACTTAAGGCCTTTGAAATCACTGTGTTTTTTTTCTTTATGCTTACCTGATATGAGGTGGCATTCATTCTGCTGCTGTATTATCCCAGGCAAACAATAAAACAATAATGGCAACAATGGCAAAAAACATATCGCAAGTCTTGTTGGCCAATTCTCATCAAAATCCTAAGCATACCCTTGTGAGAGGCCGGATGGAGTAAGCCAACTAAAATCTGTCTTCCTCATGGCTTATACCTGGAAACTCTGGAAAATATAGAAGGCTACTCTCTGGGGCAACTGAAAACTACACAATAGCCGCGGAATGGTGAACGGGAATGAGGTCAAAGCTTTATCATTTTCTTATACTGGTGGTGAGTTTTGTGGGTTTTGTTTTCTCCCCTCTGTCTTTCAGCTTTGACCCAAAGCCTGATGGAATTCTAGAACAATCAGCAGTCAGTGGCAGCAAAATCTTTAGGTGAAACCCTCTATTTCTGAACAGCAGTTTGGGAAAGTGGTCCTTTGCTGAGCAATATAGGGGAGTTACTATTTTGTCTCTCTTTTTTCTCCCCTGCCCCTGCCCCACAGCCAACCCCAGTGAGGACCTGCATTTGTGTTTGCAGTGGGGGTTTGGGCACCTGAAATCCCAAAAGAAAATTCTCTGTGACCAGAGGATCAGTGAAAGGGAGCCCCCCCTTTTCCCACACTCTTTGGAAAATTTCATTATTTTCATTATTATTTCATTCAAGAATTCCATTATTTCAGAAAATTTTCATTATTTTTATCTCTCTTTTTTATTTTGCTGCTTTGCTCGCAAAGGCAGCCTCAGTTGTATGGAAATACGTGACAGAATAAGGGGCTAAAACCTGAGAGAAACCTATCTTTTCGACCAGACTAACAAGGAAAAGGGGACCCCAGGAGGCTAAAAAGTGTGTGGAGAATCTCAGAGAGGATAGGGGTGGGGAAAACTGGGGAAAGAATCCCCAGTTGTGTGTATGAAGGGATGTAAGTCCAGGCTCACCTATAAGCTGTGCATGTGTCACACAGTCCCAAAGAAGCAAAGCTAAGGCTTTGAGAACTCAGCAGTAATATAAACCACTACCCAAGTCCCAGACTAACTCCTGAGTGGAGCACATACTAAGTGGGTAAACGCAAATGTTATAGCACAGCCTTTAAAAACTATACTGATATTATAACCACTATTCACAGAAAGTGAGGTGAAACTTGGAGTCAGACTCTAACTGGGTTGGTTGTCTGCTAAAACAAATATCAACATCCTTGAGAGGATTTTAATAAGACCCAGAGTCGTACAACTTGCTATTCAAAATGTCCGGGATACAATCCAGAATTACTCACCATACAAAGAACCAGAAAAATGTGACCAGTACTCAGGGGAAAAGACTGGCAACAGATGCCAATCCTGGAATGACCCAAATTTTGGAATTGTCAGATGAAAATTTTAATGTAGCCTTTATAACCATTCTCTATGAGATACAGTTGAATACTCTTAAAATACAAGGAAAAGCGAAGTTCTCAGCAAAGAAAAAGAGAAGAATGAAGGGAGGGAGGGAGGGAGGAAACCAAACTGAATTTTTAGAACTGAGAAATACCATATCTGAAATTAAAATTCACTCTATGGGTCTAATAGCAGAATAGGAGGAGAAAGGGTCAGTGAACTTTAAGACAGATCAGTAGACATTAGGCAATCTGAAAGAGAGAAAAAAAAAATTGAACCAAGCTGTAGGGACCTATGGAACAATATTAAAAGATTCAACATTTATGTCACTAGAGTCCTAAGGAGAGTAGAAATGTTGGGCAGAAAAAAAAAACAAAAAAACACATGAAGGAATCATGCCTGAAAACTTCATGAATTTGGTGAGCTATACATGTATACCAGAAGCTCAGTAAAATCCAATCAGGATAAACCCCAAGAAAGCTAACGCCCACATTGTAATCAAAATGCTGAAACCAAAGGTGAAGGAAGAACTATCTTGAAAGCAGCAATCCCAGTGGTGGGGATGTAACCTAGAGAAGGGAAAACATGGTTATACAAAAACCTGTACCCGCATGTTGAAAGCAGCCTCTTTGGTAACTGCTGAAGGTGGAGCAAACTCAGATGTCCTTCTGCTAGGGAAGAGCTCAACAAAAGGGTGGCATACCGCCACTGTGGACAGTCCTGCCACCCCACAGCACAAGCCGCTGGTACATGCATCGGTGGACATGAATTTCAGATACATTGTGCTGAATGAGAGAAGCCAGACCCAAAGAAGTTTCACGGTGTGTGATTCTTTTTCTTTTTTTAAAAGATTTTATTTATTTATTTTGAGAGAGAGCATGTATGTGCGCACACACACACATACATGCGCTCATACGTGCAAGTGGGAGAAGGGGCAGGGAGGGAGAGAATCTCAAGCAGACTCCCCATTGGACTGTGTGCTGAGCAGAGCCTGATGCGGGGCTCGATCCCATGACCCTGAGCTCATGACCTGAGCCAAAACCAAGAGTCTGACGGTTAACCAACTGAGCCATCCAGGCACCCCAAGTATAATTCTTTTTATAAGTCCTTTTGGAAAAGGCAAAGCTTTAAATATGGAACAGACATCAGTGGTTGTAAGGGCTCAAGGGTGGGGTGGAGGGTTTGATTCCAAAGGAGCACTAGAAGCTAGTGATTCTGGTTTGATGGAGTTGTTCTGTAATTGTGCTCGTTACATGACTCTTTGTCAGAATCCATAGAACTCCACACCAAAACAAGTGACTTTTACTGTGTGTAAATCATAAAAAAGAAATCACTAGCATGCCGTTTCATCACTGATAGGGTTAATGTATCTTCATGACTGTGAAGTATGGAAAAGATTCATGTAATCTCTTATGCATTTTGAAGTCATTTTCCACTTGATTCCACATTAAACTTGCAGGAAACTAAAAATGGAATAAACAATGAAGCAGTCTCTTTGGGTACATATGAAGAGCCTTTCAAAAAAGAATTTTGTGTTTCATGTGCCAGGCAGATGTTTTATAGGGTCAGCTGATCACAAAAGGCCCTGATGAAAAATTGAAAAGGTTAAAAGAAGGGTCTTTAAGAGACACCTTGTTGCCAGTGAAGATGTACTGTTTTTCAAAGAAGCCAAGTCAATTTGATGGGCTGGTGAAAACAAGAACAAAGAATCTGACATATCTTGGAAGCTCTGGGTTTTCATAATGGGGGTGATATTTAGAGGGCCCTGTCTAGAAGAATCACGTCTCTTGTCCTGAGCTCCATCCTCGCTTGTGCTCTGAAATGTACATGGAGTAGGCAGGCTGGGTCTCTTTCCCTGGGTCTCTGTGAAGCAGATTGTATACATTCCTATGGCACCAGGGAGAGTTTTCCTGAATGTAGGATTTTTTTCTTCAACCCACCTCATCCAAAAGGCATGGCGTACAGGATAGATGTTTAATTGTAGTAATTCTATGCTTAACTTTTTGTACAACTGCCGAAGTATTTCCAAATCAGTAAAGCCATGTTACCTTCCCACCGGCAGTGTTTGAGGGTTCCAATTTCTCTGCATCGTCTCCAACACTTACTATCTATTGATGATAACTATCCTACTGAATGTGTAGTGGTATCTCCTTGTGGTTTTGATTTGTACCTCTCTGATGACTAATGATATTGAACATTTTTTCATGTGCACATCTTATTTGGAGAAATATCTGTTCAAATCTTTTGCCCATATCTTAAATGTTTGTTCGTTTGTTCTATCGAGTTGTAATGTGATCCATTTTTATTTTTATGTATGTTGTGAGGTAGGGTTCATCAAGGTTTTTTGTTTTGTTTTGTTTTGTAGGTATCTGATTACTCTAAGAGTCATTTGTTGTATAGACATTTGTTTTGCTAAGTATCAAATAATCATTTAAGTGTGGTTCTTTTACCAGGCTCCCCTTCTAGTACCATGCTATCTTGATTACTATGGTTTTATATAGTAGGTTTTATAGTTGGGTAGTGTAATTCTTTCAACTTTGTTCTTGTATTTGAAAATTACTAGAATAAACATCATTTGATCATCATGATAGAGGTAGACAGAGTAATGCTCCACTTTCTTTCTTCAAAGATGTGCAGGCAGTTTAAGGCCCTGAAACTATGGACATGTTATGTTATAGACAAGGGGGAATTAAAGTTTCAGACTGATTAAGTTTGCCAGTTATCTATTGGGCCTTAAAATGGGAAGGTTATCTTATATGGTATAATGTGATCACAGGGGGGTCTTTAAAAGTGGAAGAGAGGGTGCCTGGGTGGCTCAGTCAGTTGAACATACGACTCTTGATTTTGGCTCAGGTCATGGTCTCATGGGTTGTGAGACTGAGTCCCATGTTGGGCTCCATGATCAGCAGGGAGTCTGCTTGGGATTCTTTTTCTCCCTCCCCCCTTACCCCTCCCCCTGCTTGTGCACGCACTCTCTCTAAAATAAATAAATAAATCTTCTTTTAAAAAAGTGGAAGAGAGAGACAAAGAGGAAGTCAAAGCAATACAATGCAAGAAAGACTCAACTAGCTATTGCCGGCTTTGAAAATGGAGGAAGAAGGTCTTGAGCCTAGGAATTCCAGTGGCTTCTAGAAACTGGAAATAGCAAAGAAACAAGTTCTCCCCTAGAGCCTCCAAAAGGGAATGCAGCCTTCTCAACAGATGGATTTTTTTCCCAATGAGGCTTGCTTCAGACTTTTAACCGATAGAACTATAAGATGACAAATCTGTGGTGTTTAAGCTGTTAAGGTTGTGGTGATTTGTCATAGCATCAATAGAAGATGAGCATAATGATGTATTACTATTTTTGTATATAGCTGGATTTGATTCACTAAAATTTTGTTAAGGATTTTTGTGCTGTGTTCACTGTAGCTTTCTTCCTTCCTTTCCTCTCTCCCTCCCCCTTTCTTTTCCTCTTCCTTCCTTCCTTCTTTCACTTTCTTTCTTTCTCTCTCTCTCTCTTTTTGTAATGTCTTTGATTTTGGAATCAGAGTAGTGCGGGCCTCCTAGAATGAGTTGGAAGCTTAGGCTTCTGTATGTTCTGGAAGAGTGTGTACAGAACTAGTAATATTTCTCCCTAAGTGTTGGATAGAATTTACCAGTGAAGCCATTTAAGCCTAGAATTTTCTTCTTTTTCTTTTTTTTCTTTAAGATTTTATTTCTTTATTTGACAGAGAGAGAGATCACAAGTGGGCAGAGGGGGTGGGGTAGGGGGAAGCAGGCTCCCCGCCGAGCAGAGAGCCCGATGCAGGGCTCGATCCCAGGACCCTGAGATCATGACCCGAGCTGAAGGCAGAGGCTTTAACCCACCGAGCCACTCAGGCACCCCAAGCCTAGAATTTTCTTTATAGGAAGTTTTTAACTACTAATTTTTAACTTCCTTAATAGATACAGAGTTACCTAGGTTATTTATTTAGAACTTGAGTAGATTTTCGAGAATTAGTTACTGGAAAAAATGGTTAAAACTTGTTAATTTCCTTTTTCGAAGAAAGAAGCATTCTTTCATTGCATTTTTTTAAATATTTATAATACAACTTAATCTGTTTTGGATGAAAAGGAATTACTTTATTATGAGATCATGCAAGCGAAAGTACAAATAAACTGTGTATTGGCAGTGAGGCAGTGAGTCCTTCTGCACTGGAAATCCGATTTCCATTTAGCTTCCCATTCACGGGGGGGGGGGGGGGGTTATAAACATGCCTGCCATTGTGACAGGTACATTTACATCATAAACAAGTTGACACTCTGATATCTAGACCATTTATAATTGTTCTGCTTCTGAGAGCTGGAGCCCCTTTCTAGCTGTTAGAATTACTTATGAGCTTGCGAAGCCTTAGGCCAGACCCCAAACGATGGCAAATTTATAAAGTAATGGATGTCATCTGCCAAGCCTCTTGACAGGGAGGCTACTGCTCAGCCCTGGCTGTACGTCCCAGTTTACCACCATGTAGGCTACTGGTTCTGACTGGAAACGTTTTGGAAATTTGGTTAGGTGCTGCTGGCACTCAGGGGGCAGAGGCCCCGGATCTGATATCCCCACTAACCCCACACGATGAGCAGTCCCGAGGCTTACATACCTACAGATATCCTGCCACTTAGTTGTGAAGATTAAAAGTCATGCTTACAGTTTTTTGAATCTAGAACCTACTCAAGTATGCACATAAACACAAGGCATTTTCAATTGGTTTTCTATACACTCACTATCCTTTTATTTTAGTATTCATACCTGCCTCTTTGATTTTTCTGTACGTCTAGTGTAGAATGGTCTCCTTTAAGCCCAAATTTATTCATATATAGTACATGGGATGATCTAACTGCTTTGCTGTATCTTCTAAGATTGAGCTTGCATATCTCGTGTGAAATATAAGCTAATTGATTCTCAATTAGCTTTTCTCCTTTATATTACATTTAGAGTTGTTTTAAAAATTAGGTGAGTAAGTGTAACATTGTGTCTGAATTTCATTATAAGACAGTAGAAGGAGCACTATAAAATAGTGGTTATAAAAACGGGGGTTTGGGCTTGAAAGACTTGAGAACCCTGATACAGACAAGCTTTCTTTTCTCTCCTATTTCAGAATTTTCTCAGTCTTTCTGGTTGCTTATATACAAAGGTAAAATCTGTGAGTGAGTCCATTGACAGGTCACAGATTACCACATCTACAATAAATACTAAATCACAATAAAAATGGATTCGCCTTCCGTTTCACCTGCAAAATAACCTAACAACTATTTTATCCGTCAGACACAGGGTGTCCGGCCACAGCGCTCACACGTACGTGCAGCGGTCACAGACTTCTGCCCAGTATGACTTGCTTCTGCTTTTCTCCCCAGAAGTGAACATCATACCGCTTGCTGGGGTTCCATTTCTGCTGGGTGAAGGAAATCTGGGGTCAGTCCAGTCAGATCATCTCAGTCAGTTCAAGGTCTCTTTGTGCCGTTGCTGGCTCCCCTCCAGGGAACCAGGACACTGAAGCGGAGGAGAGTGTCTGGTCCACAGCCACTCTCTACAGAAACCCCCTTCGTGCCGGGCCTTCTCGTATCACGCACGCATCTAGCTCCCGCCACAACCCCCTTGCCTGCGGAGACTCAGGCCATCACTTGCCACGTCTGTGCACTTCTCGACAGCAAATGAAAGCATTCATCAATGCGGCTGTAAGCTCTTCCATCCTGTGCTGGGAGGGCCTCCGAGCCTGTAGTCCGTTGCAGTCACAGCACCCTGGGCACAGGGAAATGCAGAGAGCCTCACCACCTCCTTCTCCTTATCCCCTTACTCTCTGCAGAGACCATCTCCAGTCCTCTGCACCTTTCTAATTTGCAGATTCTAGTTTGCTGTGAATGAGGGAGCCACATGCCATACATATCGTTCTAGTCGTGTCTGAGATGAAGTGGACCCCGAATTAGGGTCTGAATGCAGGGACTTGGTGATGCCTAGTATGGTTATCCAGGGGCATTTGTTTTGATTTGTTTGATGGTTTGGTTTGGTTTGGATTGTTTGTTTGTTTGTTTTATCCTGATTCATGACTGTTCAGGAGACACTGAGTTTCCCAGATATTGGACCCCTCCCTCCCTCCCTTCCTTCCTTCCAATTTTTAAGTTTGAGTTGAGTTGACCCGCTGTGTTACACTAGTTTCCAGTGTACAACACAGTCATTCCCTGTCTCTGTGTGTTATGCGGTGCCCACCACGAGTGCAGCTGCCATCCGTCCCATACGTCACTCTTACGGTCCCACTGACTATTCCCTGTGCTGTGCCTTTTATGCCCGTGACCCATGCCTGGAAACCGGTATCTCCTGCCCCCTTCACCGATTCTCCCCATCCCTCCATCCCTGCCCTCTGACAACCATCAGTGTGTTCTCTGTATTTATAGGTCTGACTCCACTTTTTGTTTATTTGTTTTTTTAGCTTGCACAGATGAGTGGAATCACATGGTATTTGTCTTTCTCGGACCTCTTTCTTCCCACGTCGCTCTGTGTCCTGCTAAAATGCCTCCATTTAGCCTCTTGCTTCTCATTAGGCACAGAGACCTCACTGCTTCCCACGCTTTTGCTTCTTCTGCTGCCTCCCCTCCCCAGCACTGGTTTAGGATGTCCAGGGTCACCTGGTTTCTCCTCACTCGCACTGGGTACCCCCCTGTCAGAAGGGGTTGTGCCACCGGGTGTGGTCAGGAGGACCCCGAGTCTGAGGGCAGTGCCCAGTTGGTTTTGCTTTGGCTTTGGAGCAAGTGTCATCTGCAAATCCAAAGGGATTGTGTTTTTGTATTTTTATTAAGTACGTATTCAGTATTTGAGTTATTTGTTAAATTCTCTTAAACTTTGTAGTACCTAGGTATTTTGTGTTGTTTTTGTTTCTGTCATTAATGTTTTACCTTACACTGTTCTTCAAAGAGGATTGTGCTGATGACTTGTCTCTGTCCCATAAGTAGATCCTCATACCTCAGTGAGATCCTTTACCATTTAGTAAACTTCAGAAAAGAGCTTTAGGTACAGAAAATAAGAATCAAATATCTTTATAGTTTCTACATAAGAAAAAAAAAGGAAAAGAAAAGAGCTTTGGGCAAACAGAATTGCCTGTTCACTCAGTTTGGTTTATTGGTTTTTCTGGGTAACCCTAAAAGCATATGTGACCACCTTAGAAGCAGAGATCTAATAAAATGTTGCTTCTGCATCGAAGGCAAATTCAGAACTCGTAACTTGTGTTATATTCTTGGACACATAAAGACAAAGTAGTTGGTGCTTGCCCAAATGGAATATGTTAGCTTTCTCTACCTTAATTCTCTCCGAAAAATCATTGCCCTCAATTGCCATCTTTCTGGCCATACATGGACTTAGTGCATTTATAATTATGTAACTGCAGGTCTACTTTTTTTCTCTCTGTTGATGGTATTTTCACTCTTGCTTTTCTGAAACCTGCCAGACTCTGAAGTAATTCTGTGACACATTTTCATCTGTAACTTCTTGATTAGCATTACTGATGGATAAACAGCTATCTAGTAAAAAAAAAAAAAAACAAAAAACACCATCTAGTCTGAAAAGGGAGCCAAATAACTTGTGAGTAAACTATGATACTCCCTCAAAGTGCCAGATGACTTTTGTTTGCCCTGAAGTTTATAACTTCATTAATTAAAAATATCAAGCATTCTTTCAAGATCAGCCTGAAGGGAAAACAAAGAGGGCTTTAATTTTAAGAGTCTAGCACAAACATACGGTATTTTTGCTGGCCCTAAGTACCCTAGACCTGGGGCTTCTGGGCTACTTGTTAGGGAGTCAGGAATATAGAAATCAAACCTATGCCTCCTGAGTGAGAGAAACTCACAACATTCTTTACTTATCTTACAACTTAAGTTTAAGGATCTCTAAAACCTGTGACCACCTATGCTTTCAACTACAGAAAAAGTACGGTTGTTCGCCTGCTGATATGTAATAACTTAGGACACCGTTTTTTTCAGTTTCCATTTCCATTTTAATTTTAACTAATAATTAATTAATTAAATTTTAAAAAATAAGCTCTACCCCCAGCGTGGGGCTCAAACTCACAGCCTCAAGATCAAGGGTCCCATGCTCTATCCACTGAGCCAGGCAGGCACCTCCCATTTTAAGTTTTAGAGACCAATTGTCTCCCGTCTTTCTTTCTTCCTTTTTTTTGGGGGGGGGCGGTTTCAACTTATTATTTATTTATTTAATTTTGCTTTTTAATTCAAACTTTAGTTACTTAACATACAGAACAATACTGGTTTCTGGAGTGGAGTGCAGTGATTCATCACTTCCAAGTGATTACATCACTTGCACCTAGTGGTCATCCCAACAAGTGCCCTCCTTAATGCCCGTCACCCATCTAACCCATCCCCCACTCCGTTCCTCCAGTCTTTCAGTACAGTTTTGAGTCTTCTCATCCTTAAATTTTATTTTATTTTATTTTTTTAAGATTTGATTTATTTATTTGACAGAGAGAGAGATCACAAGCAGGCAGAGAGGTAGGCAGAGGAAGGGGGGAAGCAGGCTCCCTGCTGAGCAGAGAGCCCAATGTGGGGCTCGATCCCAGGACGCTGAGATCATGACCTGAGCCAAAGGCAGAGGCTTTAACCCACTGAGCCACCCAGATGCCCCTTTCTCATCCTTAAATTTTAAAGGAAAAATAAAATCCCACTGGTATCTCGTCATTATAAGCAATGACGTTAGCCCCCATTAAAATGAGGAAATCTTTAACTCTAACCCTGTAAAGTCTCCCTTTTAATCGTCATTTATTCCTGATTTTGCCTTTTCCCTGCATCCATCCTCATTTCTGATTTTTGGTGGCTGCATCCTTTACTTGGGGTCTGGTTGCCCATCCCATTCCAGCAGAACCCTCCCAATCCTGGTCCTTTTACCCAGATGTAAGGTCTGACTGGGACTGGGAGTGGGGTGGGAGCTTTCATCTATTTGAATGCTGCAAACCATTTGAAACCCCTGCAGATATAACTGAATAAAGCTTCTGTTTTCTGACACTTCATTTGAATCACAGGTTATGATCATCGTTCCTCTTTCTTTGATAATTGGTGAACTTTATTTAAACTCCTAGAAACCGAAAAGTGTCACCTGGCTCTGTCCTCAAAATAACAGCAAAAGCTCTCAAATTCACTGTGTTCTTCTGGCTCTCAAGAAAGCACCTACAGAGAAGAGCATGTAATTGAGAAGGGCTCTGTGCAAAAAAATCCTTTCTTAACGAATGCATGGTGTTTTAGAGTGCAACTATAATACTTAAATCTAGTGTATGTGTAATAGATTCCCGGAGAGGAGACCGGTCTGCTCTGTGTATTTGCTGCTGGTGCTGCTTGCGGTTCTCATCAGTGAAAATGGCTGATGTTTACTGAGCGCTACTTTTGTGCTAGGCTCTATGTTGAGATAGGTATCATTGTTATCCTCATTTTCCAGATTAGAAAATCAGGCTCAGAGAACAGTTTACCCAGACTCACAGCACTTAACTCCAATCCTTTGAATCCATTTTAATGAAATTCGAAATGTGGCGGTAGGGATGATGGAGACAATCGATGACAGTCATTAAAGCAGCTAGGCACCTTCTGGTTTATATCGAGTCATCATTTAGCTCAAGTTTGCCTTAAGTTCTGGCAACAGTGTTCTTAAGAGTGTAGTTCACTTAATTTTGAATTAAGAAGCCTTGATGCAGAGCACCCCACTACCCAAGGTGTAAGTGAATAAGGGGCTTGACCTCTACTCTCCGTGCCTGGGCTCTCCCCTCTCTGATCGTGGTCTGCCCTATAACGTCACTCTGGTTTCAGCTCCTTCAACAGGACCATGAATGGAGAGATGGTCTCTCTTTTTCTACTCACTTCATGAGAGAGAGGGCCTTGTCTGTCTTCTTGGCTGCCATTTCCCTAAAGCTGGGGTGGTCCTTGGCACATGGTGAGCACTCCCCAAAGATTTGTTGAAGGGCTGAGTGAGGACTCTCTTCCTGTCCAGAACCGAGTTCCTTGAAATGCTCTCAAACAATCCCCTTTGGCTTCAATGTGACTGACCCAGGGCCAGGATGGACCAACAATTCTGGTATTGTGTGTTAGATTTGTTTAAATCCTCACGGGGACCAGGACCCACCTCTGACCCTGCAGTGTCTTATTCAATAAGCAGCTCCTGTATATGGGACAGTTTCCTGAAAGTCAAGGTCATGGAGGGACTGGGTCAAGGCTCAGAAAACACCATCTAATAATCAAAGTAAATTTTTAGTGCCTTCAGTCTCAACTTTTGGTAGCCCTTTGCCCATTTGTTTATTGTTCCTAACCCACACCCTCCCTCCCCCAGTTCTTGAGCCCTTCTCTTTGGTGGGCCCTGTGCTAGGCCCGGAAAGTGCAAAGGAAGAAGAGCCATTGTTCTTGTCCTTGGGAGGCAGAGTACCCCGGGAAGATGAACAACTGATTAACAATATACAGAAATAAGTGCGATATACAGAGAGACTATCTAGGCAGGGTAGTGGCGTGGGAGTGAGGGGCGGTAAGTGAAAAATTGAGAGAAGTGACATTTATCCTGAGAATTAAAATTTAAGTCAGGCAGGAAGGTAGAGGAAGAGCATTTCAGGCAGAGGAACCAATATGTACAAAGGCCAAGTCAGCATGAAAGGGCATGATGTATCCTAACGACAGGGCGAGGTTAGTTCTATACAAATGAAGCACTGGCCCTTTTTTTTTTTTTAAAGATTTTATTTTTAAGTAATCCCTACACCCAAGGTGGGGCTCGAACCCACAACTTCGAGATCAAGAGTTGCACTCTCTACTGACTGATCCAGCCAAATGCCCCAGCACAAGGCACTTTTTATGGAGGAAGGCAGGTATTGAGGCCTCATAAGTAGGTAGGCAGTAGGTTTACCTAATCCTCTAGGTGACTTCTAAGACCTATATATTAACCTTCCAACTTGCATTTAGTTAAAAATTAAAAAAAAAAAGTCTAAAAAATCAACCATCAGCAAGCGGGTCCTCTTTTTCTAGAAAAGAGATCTCGGTATTTGAAATCATGCTGTCTACTCATCTGTCACGCTTACGTTGCTGGCCCTGTTCAGAGCCAAGTCCGGGCACTGGTGTAAGGCTCTTGGAGAGCCTTTCTTGCTTTTTCTTTCAGGATGCCTGAGTCAGAGTGAGGAGGCTGTCTTGGGTAAGCCCAGGTGAGGGAGCAATGAGAGAGAAGCACACACAGATGTTGAGGGTAGCCTTCCATGGCCACACCACAGCCTCACCCTCTTGGGAGTAGTCCTAAGAATTAATGTTACTGTCATGGTTCTGTCTTAACTTTTATCAGCTGAATGAGGATGAGGCTTCATTGTCATACACTTTATGCATTTGCTTAGATCAACAGCTAACCATTGTTTTTCCATGACTTTCTGACAGTTATTTTTGTTCAGGAAGGAATAATAAAGTGCGATTCACCATCTGTGTATGACAACATTTGTTTTATTTTGACATTTCTTTTCTAGACAGAAAAATGTTTATAATTAGGTCTCCCCTCTGCCAGAAACATTGCTGAAAAGCTCGTTCCCTGAAAAATTTCAGAGCTTCCTTTACTAGTTGGAGTCCTCTTATTTTGATTCGGAAGTTTTTTCATCATGAAGTCAGTCAGGAAATGAAACAAGAAAATTTTCTCTTGAAAATTAATTCTTAGCAAGAATGCAAGTTAACTTTTGCCCGGAAGAAAATTAGGAGAGCGAGCGAAAAGAAACATGTTTGAAATGGTGATGCTTCCGTTGTCTTTTCAAATTTTAATTTATTAGACTGAAGTGAACAGTCTAGGAAACCCTCCCAAATGGGCTTGTTGTATTCTTGCTGCAACTGGGGTCAGGTTTATGTCCCGCTTCTTGAACTACCCTGGAGACGGTGCCAGAACTCATGCACGGCACCCTATTTCCAAAGAGCCCAACTGTGGATCCGACCATTCTGCGGGTGAGTGGCGGCCATCAGGCGGGCTCCTGCTGTGTAGACACAGACCCCTGGCAAAGCCAAACTGCCCTCTTCATGGCACCGGTTGTGCCGTCAGCGCTGGGACAGAGGAGTCTGAAAGAAGTCGTGGTGTGCCTGTTGACAGTGCTTTCTCTTGAGGATGCTCTTGAGAACCTGACTGATGACAGAGGACAGAATCCCTTCTCACTGTTAATGGGAAAAGCAGCCCAGTGAGCTAGTGGCAGAAACAGTCCCGCTCACTGCGTCAGCACCCACTCTCGTAAGATGGGGAAGCACCTCCCAGCTCTGACAGTAGCCACGGTGGCCACCTTTTCTTCCCTATTTTCCTTTTGGAGTCATACCTGAAGGGCTGCTCCTAGGGTCACATATCAGACCTAGCCACCCTCCTCCTCCTCATCGCCACAACCATTTCCTCCACGCCATCGTCTCGTATTTTTGCATGGAGCACTAGCAAGTACAAGGAACTGAAAGAGACATTATAGACTACCTCAAAGGAGTGCATCTGTTTAAAGTGGAGACCACAGGCGTCTTCCACACGCACTGAGCCAGTATCGTTTATAGCAGTCTAGATAATAGAGCAAGATAAACGTGCTGACTTAGCCATTCTTGACCTCATGGTCAGAATGTAAACGTTTCCTTCTTTGTACTTTGGTGTAATATGAACTTTGGTGTAATATGAACAGTACCTCCTTTTAAGTTTTGAAATGTTGGCTCTGGGTGACTGCTACTCTGTGAGGTGTACGGAGTATGGGGGAGCCCCTCTGTCAAAGGATGGTGGCCTCTTGTTTTAAATACACAGGTTTGCTCTTGTAGAGTAGAAAGTGTAGTTAATAAACTGACTTTGGGAGCATCTGGGTGGCTCAGTCGTTAAGCATCTGACTTTCAGCTCAGGTCATGATCTCAGGGTCCTGGGATGGAGCCCCGCATCAGGCTCCCTGCTCAGTGGGAAGCCTGCTTCTCCCTCTCTCTCTCTCCCTGCTTGTGTTCCCTCTCTTGCTGTGTCTCTCTCTAACAAATAAATTAATTAAATCTTAAAAACAAACAAAGAAACAAATTGACTTGGGTGACTTGGCCTTGATTTTTTGTCAGGAAGAGATGTAGGGTTTAAGGAAAGGTTCTTGTAAGTCTGTGATGGCAAATGAGACAGCTCGTCCCCCACCCATGTGTTGAAGAGTTGTCACCTTCACATAACCTAGCTCCACTTTTCTCCCTCCCTTCATGAAGCACAGAGAAGAACCAGGCACCTCGTGTGCTGAGGATCTCAACAGAAGCCTCCTTGGCAGGAGAGTCTTGACTTTCTTACCCATCAGCACCAAAGGTTCCTCTAAAGGGAATTATCATCACCTTGAAATAGCATCACCTTCTGCTATATCAAAAGGAAGAGTAAACCCTTTGCTGAGACTGTGCTAATGGTTTTCATAAGGCAGGGAAGCGTTCTGTGGCCTGTAGGTATAAAACCCACTCCGTACCAGGGACAAGGAACACGGCCGGCCCTCTGGGGGCAGAAGGCACCTGGGGAGTCACGCGGACCTTATTCGAATCCTAGCTTTGCCACTTATTAGTTGTTTGACTTT
Organism: Nasua narica; assembly: GCA_028533885.1. NCBI lineage: Eukaryota > Metazoa > Chordata > Mammalia > Carnivora > Procyonidae > Nasua > Nasua narica. Next base: position 52,283,118 of record CM052809.1, on the reverse strand, counting down.
TCAAACTTCTTCTTCTTCTTCTTCTTCTTTTTTTTCTAAAGAAATGCTTACGATACTAGACTGAGTTGTAAATATTAGCTACCATTTACTGAGCCCTGAGGAGATCCCAGGTACCCAGCCAAGCAAAGATCATAAACAGTGTCATTTCGTTTTCATTATAATACCTGAGCTGGAAATTCCTATCTCCACATTGAACATAAAGAAACTGAGGCAGCGTATTGCCCTGGGTCGCCCGGCTGCTGCATGGTGGGCGTCAGGCTTCAATTCCAGGTCTCTCAATCTTCAAATTTTCGGAGAGATAAAGTAAGCTTAAATGGTGCCTAGTGCATAGTAGGTGCTTACGAAATGCCGGTTCTTTCTCTTTCTGTGTGTTTTCTGCCGCTTTGGTCTTGATTTCTGCGTTGGATTTTTACATACAATGTTCTACAGACATTAGGTCTGTCCAGCTGCCCTCCTGTGGTTCATTTGGATAACAGTGGTTCAAAAAAAGATTTAATTGAGATGTAATATGTATCAAATAAGGGTTCTTTCAAATGCGTCTGTGGAGTTTCCTAAGTGTATGGATACTTTTGGAAATACCAATGATTCTACAACCTCAGTATACAAGAAATAACACTTTTTCCCCCTACAGTCCAACTTTAATTGCTAACTGAGTTCCCCCCAGCTGGTAAGATACTTAATTTCAGTCACACGGTCTTGTAACTTCTCCTCTGGTTTCAACCTCAGTTGTCTTGGAAGAGAACCTTTCTCTTTCCTGGCACAGTGCATCAGATGCTTTATCTTGCCATCCTGTCAAGAAGGGAGGAATTTTTCTGGCAGTTACTTTTTCCGTCTGACTGCTGTGTTTACAAGCAACATTTAGTCCACTGGAGACATCTTCAACTTTCACACTTCAGAAAGAGTTCAAATCACCAGGGTGTAGAAGTTTAATTTAGTTACCAGTGTAAATGTTAGGAAATTTTTCCTGGTGAGTAAAATCAAAAGGTCCCAACTTATCAGGAGCTTTAACTCACTGACTGAAATGTCACTTGCTGTTTTCTTTTTGTGGCGGGGAGGGGCTCAGCGTACCTGGCTTCTTTCTCCTGGGTTACGTGGAATTGCACACATGTATTTGCAGCCTAGTCATTGATTATCAGTACAGGGCTCTACCCCAAGCAGATATCCTCCCAGGACTTGCTTGCTTTTCAGAGACCCTGTCCAAGGGGATTTGAAGGTCTGAAGTCAGATTGGTGTCACTCTGCCCTCTGGTTATGTGTGTGTAATGGAGGGAGTGTGGGGGGTGAGGGGGAGGTTGGGATGGGAGGCGGCAAGGGGGGGTATCTTTTTTAGTTCTCAAGCACCATTTAAAAGCAACATAGAAGTCTTCTGTTCTTCAATGTGTCTCGTGTTGTCCTCATGCAAAGGCCTAATTGTGTTTCAGATAATGGAGGACAGACTTTGGCAGGGGGCAATAACTGGCCCCTTCGAGGAAGAAAATGGAGCCTGTGGGAAGGAGGCATCCGAGGGGTGGGCTTTGTGGCAGGCCCCTTGCTGAAACAGAAGGGTGTGAAGAACCGGGAGCTCATCCACATTTCTGACTGGCTGCCGACACTCGTGAAGCTGGCCAGGGGAAGCACCAACGGCACCAAGCCTCTGGATGGCTTCGATGTGTGGAAAACCATCAGGTACTTGCTCCTCTTCCTTTCTTTTTTTTTTTCTTGCCAGGGCAGAAACTGCAAGAACAGCCTGACGGGATTGAGGGGAAAATGATAACTTTTGTGTGAAAATGATAATTCAGTTTACAAACAAATTTTTTTTAATGGAAATGTCTCGAAATATTATAATTATATATGTTTTTTAAGTTCTGGATTTGAGATTGTGGCCCTGTGGTTTACGTGAAGAGGAAGATTGTCTTCTGTTGCTCATTCTTTACAAGTGGTTTTTAAGCAGAGAAACTTCCCAGAGGGGTTGGATAGGGTATTGTTTCTTCCTGCAGGAGGTCATGGGACCTGCCCTCTCTCCTCTGCTAGGAGAATGGAGGACCATGCAAGGTATAGAACTAGAATGTGAGCCAGGGAGTATCTAATGAGCACCCATTATGAACCACCCTTGTTTTAGGGGTGGAAGAGGTAGGAATGAACAAGACAGGTCCTGTCTTTCGTGGAGCTTATATTCTAGTAGAGAAGGGTGGGGGAAGGGTAGGGAGCAGGGAGAAGAAATAAACAAGTAAACTCATAAATAAACAAGATGACTTCCGGTAGCAATAAACACTATGAAGTCAATAAAACAGCGTATTGTGATAGAGAAAGTGGGCAGGCATGAGAGAGGTTCACTGGGGAGCAGAAGCCAGACTTAGCTTTGGACATGGTGCCAGTCCTCTTCCTGCTTAGCCACCATGGTATAGAAAAATGGCACCTGAGGTGGGGGGGTACACATCTTCAAGGATGCAGGAAGAAAACTACAAGCTTGTGTTTAATTTTATCTTTGCTTGACAATATGCTTTATAAGGTACATAATGTATTAGAAGATTAGTACATATATCCAATTAGAAATAAGGGTACATATATTGGAGGTCTCATTTTCACTGATAGCATGGCAGTTGTTTAGTGCAATCGAATTGAACCTCGGTTTGGGGTTACAGAGGGAGAAAAAGTGGCCAGGAGGAGACAGCCTCCTCATGCTCTCTTCATCATCCCACCCCAGATGCCCCATCTCAAAAATAGTAGGGTTTCCAAGGAAATATGCAGCAGAGTAGGAGTAAAGGGTCATGATAACATGTTAACGTATCCTCAAATGGTCCAGAAAAAATTGAGTCTATGTATTTCAATTTATAGTTCAAGACATACCCATAATGTGTGTGTGTGTGTGTGTGTGTGTGTGTGTGTGTGTACAGAGAGAAAGAATACAAACTGAGTCAAATATTAACAAGAAGATAATCTGGGTAGAGGGCATAGATGTTGTTTTACTATTTCTTACTTTTGCAACTTTATTTAAATTTGATATTATTTCCAAATAAAATTTTTTTAAAAATAGGCAATTGGCAACACAAAGGCCCACCTTTCCACAAAGGCAAACGACAGGAATCAAGTAGTTGCTGTCTTCCTTAGATAAAGTATTCCCTCTTCAAATCACCGGTCTCCACTGCCACCAAATCCCAACCCAGGCCCAGGTCATTCATTTATGTTAGCTACCTGGTCTGTGTAGACTTTTAGGTTTCTAATCCACAGTGCATAGTCTGGATATACCATAATTTAACCAATCCCAAGTGCTAGATATACTGGTTACCTCTAATCTTTATATTATCAAAGTTTATGTAAGTGATATTCAGTATTTAAAATAGTAGGATTTGGGGTGCCTGGGTGGCTCAGAGGATTAAGTGTCTTATTTCATCTCAGCTCAGGTCTTGATCTCAGAGTCATGAGTTCAGGCCCCACATTGGGCTTTACCTTGGCAGGGAGCCTATTTAAAATAAAAATAAAAACACAAATAAAAATAAATAGTAGGGTTTGACATAAGATTGCTTTATGCAAAGGAAGTTTGACAGCTATCAAAGTTTTAACGCTAAAGTTTAAAATTTCCTGTGAGCTTGGGAATGGATGAAAGCATTCAGTGGGGCTGTTCAGCCTCTCACAAGCATGGAGTCTTTTGGTTCCTTTGTAATGAATCTCAACCAGGAGGTGAGACAAAGGTAGTCTTCATCTCCTACAGACCCAGGGGAAAATCTGATTCGATAAGCTTTGTATTCTTTTTCTTTCAATGATCCTGCAAATCAAAGTTCCCAAGTTTTCTTTGGGAAACTCTCTTAAAAACTTTCAAAGTATATAATACAGTATCATTAACTATAGTCAGCATGCTGTACATTAGATCCCCAGAACTTACTCATCTTATAGCTGGAAGTTTGTACCCTTTGACCAACATCTCCCCATTTCCCCTACCCTCCAGGCCCTGGCAACTACCGTTCCACTTTCTAAGATTTCAGCTCCCAGCCCTATTTTAAATTCCACGTATATGAGATATCATACAGCATTTAGAGATGACCATTTTGAAAGCATTTGACAGACATTATAACATTGTGTTCCAACAAAGTACCAATGTACTCCACTGGTATAGGAGAATTTTCATCTCCTTCACAAATTTTCCTTATATAGCTTTTAAAAACCTCTTTGTTAAAATCATCTCATTATAATTTAATATTTTTATTATTAAAGAAATTAACTTTTATTTTTTAAAGAAATTAGTTTTTAAAAGTATTATATTCCATTTGCATTTTTTTTTGAAAATGTTCATGACTTTTTACATTTATTTACTGAAGTTTGTGTTTTCTTGCTGAAATCAGTTTCTTTTTTGCTTTTTTGGTTGGAAGCCTTTTTCTCAGCCTGAAATGTGCTAAATATTTTCTTCTAAGTGTGCTTTGATTTTCTTCCATATAATTCTTGAACTGTTGAGAGATGATTATGTGTGTTATATGAGGTCATTATCTAATATCTATTTTTCCAGATTTTTTATTCATGGACCTCTTTAAGACTCTGAAAGCTGTGACTTTATAGAAGAAAAGTACCTAAACATATGCACAAAAGTTTGGAAAGAATTAATTTTTGTGATATTCAACACTGATTATACATTCTTTTCTATGTGACTACATATAGAAACATATGAGAAACATTCTTTATAAACCTGTCTCATAAATTCTTTCAAAGCAAACGTTACTTTGTTTTTTTTAAGTCTGTGTAATTTTTTTTAGTAATCTCTACACTCAGCGTGGGGCTCGAACTCACAACCCTAAGATCAAGAATTGCATGCTCTTTGGACTGAGCCAGCCAGGCACCCCTCTCTCATTAATTTTTTTTTAAAAGATTTTATTTATTTATTTGACAGAGATCACAAGTAGGCAGAGAGGCAGGAAGAGAGAGAGGGGGAAGCAGGCTCCCCACTGAGCAAAGAGCCTGACTTGGGGCTCGATCCCAGGACCCCGAGACCACGACCTGAGCTGAAGGCAGAGGCTTTAACCCACTGAGCCACCCAGGCGCCCCTAGTTAATTTTTAATTAATGAGATTAATACCAACTTTATGATAAGAAGGAAATAGAGCAAAAATTTCCAAGCAAAGCAATCCTTGAACTGCAATTCAGCTAATCACTAATTTTACTTTGGAAGCTGTTGCAGTTTGACTTAAGGAAGCAGGAGAGAGTTTGGAGTGTTTTTTATATGACGACGTATGAGTCATGCTTGACAGCCAATCAGTTTTGATTGTGGTTTGGTTTTGTTTTGGTGGCAAAAGTGTTATAAAATCCTGGCTTGCAAAAGCACACCGTAGCAAATGGAGTCAAAACTTTATAATACACTTTGCCAAATGACGGTAGGCTTAAGTTGAGAAATAGTTGCGTTCAGTTGGAATTATTTCCTCTGTCCCCGGCTCCGTGACGCTTGTTATCTTTGGCAAAGTCTAAGTCTTTGATGTTCGTCCACATCACCAAATTTTGGATGATATATCCACATTTCAGTCTTAAGGTGATATTGATTATGAGTAACGTTTAGAAGTTTGGCATGTGTTTGCTTCTGCCTGCAAAGAAATTGAAAAAAGTTTGGGCACCCTTAACTCCAGATTGGGGAAAGTCTCTCTTCAGTGTTAGAAGGATACTGAACTCCTGATGACCCATTTCTTATAGAACAGGAGTTCTCCATTCTTTTTTTTTTTAATTATTTTTTATTAACATATAATGTATTATTTGCCCCAGGGGTACAAGTCTCTGAATCATCAGGCTTACACATTTCACATCACTCACGATAGCACATACCCTCCCCAATGTCCATAACCCAGCCACCCTATCCCCAGCCCCCACCCCCCAGCAACCCTCAGTTTGTTTCGTGAGATTGAGAGTCTCTTATGGTTTGTCTCCCTCCCGTCTTGTTTCATTTTTTCCTTCCCTACCCGCCACAACCCCCTGCCCTGCCTCTCAAATTCCTCATATCAGTGGGATCATGTGATAATTGTCTTTCTCTGATTGACTTATTTCAGTCAGCATAATACCCTCTAGTTCCATCCACATCGTTGCAAATGGCAAGATTTTGTTCTTTTGATGGCTGCATAGTATTCCATTGTGTATATATACCACCTCTTCTTTATCCATTCATCTGTTGATGGACATCTAGGTTCTTTCCATAGTTTGGCTATCGTGGACATTGCTGCTATAAACATTCAGGTGTATGTGACCCTTCAGATCACTACATTTGTATCTTTAGGGTAAATACCCAGTAGTGCAATTGCTGGGTTGTAGGGTAGGAGCTCTCCATTCTCGAACAGCATACGTAATACTGACTACAGGGTTTGGGCCGAGAGATATGGCCAAAAATATTGTCCGAGTACGCTAAACCATGAGAGAGTGGGCTTTCCTTTTCTGTTTGAAAAAAAAGTCAGATTTCTGCACACAATTTAATTAAACATTTCAAGACTTTGCTCTGGAAATCCAGTACATTTCTATATAGTAAGTGAAGAACTGCTCTCCTTCTGTTCCTCTTTCTTGATGAAAGATCCTGAAAAATGACTCAGCCCCTCTGGCCTTGAAGTTGGGCTTCTCCCAGCATGAGGCAGGCCGTCATTCGTTCTGAGGGCGCCACCTTTGGCACTCATGACTGCTGATAGAAAAAGCATCCAGTCATATTGACATCTGGAGCTTCTTTCTCCAAAACAGCAAAAACAAATGGACAGCCAAATATTAGAGACACTTGTTCTGTGCCCAGGGTTCTGGAACTTTCTCCTAGTCAGATATTTACTTGGAATGCCAGTTTCAAGATAATGCTAATTTTTGAAATTTCAAAAGGGTCTCCTGAAATAGGAATCCCAGTAATAGGGTTGGTGCTGTGAGGATCAGAGGTTTCTCTAGTTGTATCATTATCAGTTCCTCTTAGACCTGCTTCCAAATATTAAAATTTTTAGAAGAATTAGTGGTTCTGGAGAGAGTGACATTGTTCACAACAGGAGCTCCTTCAGCTGCTTCAGTTTTTCTTCTGTTCCAAACCACAGTGCATGTTATCATCTGTAGGGGCACAACTTCTCCAAGTTCTTTCCAGTTCTGTATGGTTATTCTGCCTTTCAACTTGGTAAGCAGCCTCTCGGTTGTTTTAAGATAATTCAAAGGATCAATATCTCACAATGTTTTTTCTCTTTCTTTTTTAAAACTTATTTTGTATTTTATTATACTTATATAAACAAAAACATATCTCCTAATCTTAATGGTAGATATCTTTTTTCTTTCTTATTAATGGGAAACTCTTCTTGATGTGATAACGTGACAATAGTGACAAGCAAATATTATCTGACAATGAAAAATATCCTTAATATAAAAAAACCTAATAACTTAAAAACTTTAAACTTGGGGCACCTGGGTAGCCCATTTGGTTAAGCGTCTGCCTTCGGGTCAGGTCATGATCTCAAGGTCCTGGGATCGAGCTCCGCATCGGGCTCTCTGCTCAGTGGGGAGTCTGCTTCTCCCTTTACCTCCCCCTCCTCTTGTGCCCACACACACTCTCTCTCGCAAACAAATACATAAAAGCTAATGGCAATAACAACAACAACAAATTTAAAACATCCCCACTATGGTTTCAATTTCAAGAGGAAAACTGAAGGGAAAATGCCGTGAAGGCCAGTGAAACATAATGGTCAATGAGCCAAAGGTTAAGAACCTCTGAACTAAGATGATACTTTATTCCAATTATTACCAAGACAACCCAGACTGATTATTGAATAATTTTTGAATAATTACATTATTATTATTGGATAATATTTCTGTTTTCACTGACTTGTAGTACAACTTTTTTTTTTAAAGATTTTTTTTTTTTTTTTTGACACAGAGAGAGAGAGAGAGATCACAAGTAGGCAGAGAGGCAGGCAGCAAGAGAGGAGGAAGCAGGCTCCCCGTGAGCAGAGAGCCCGATGCGGGGCTCAATCCCAGGACCCTGAGATCATGACCTGAGCTGAAGGCAGAGGCTTTAACCCACTGAGCCACCCAGGCACCCCTGTAGTACCACTTTAATTGTGGGTTTTTTTTTTTAAGATTATTTCTTTATTTATTTATTAGAGAGTGAGAGACTGAGATTGAGAGGGGAGAAGGTCAGAGGGAGAAGCAGACTTTCCGCAGAGTCGGGAGTCCGATATGGGACTCGATCCCGGGACTCCAGGATCATGACCTGAGCCGAAGGCAGTTGCCCAACCAACTGAGCCACCCAGGCGCCCCGTGTTTTAAGTTCTTACTATTCCTGTCCTCTCTCTTGGTGCTTTCTGGTTTAGTCCACTGACTTAGCTGTTCTCATGTTGACATCTCACTGTTGCAATGTGCCATCTGTTGTAAATATGCATTTTAGAGCATGTTTAAATACCTGGTAGAAATAGTTATCCATGTCTCCATTCAATTTTCTTTTTTTCTTTTTTTTAATATTTTATTTATTTATTTGACAGAGAGATCACAAGTAGGCAGAGAGACAGGCAGAGGGAGAGGAGGAAGCAGGTTCCCCGCCGAGCAGAAACCCTCCCCCCACCCCCGAATCGGGGCTCAATCCCAGGACCCTGAGATCACGACCTGAGCCAGAGGCAGAGGCTTTAACCCACTGAGCCACCCAGACACCCCAAGTTTATTTATTTTTTTGGTGATCCATTACACCCAAAGTGGGGCTTCAACTCATGATCCCAAGATCAAGAATTGCCCACTCTTCTTACTGAGCCAGCCAGGTGCCCCAGAATCTACCTTCTAATTTTTTTTAAGATTTTATTTATTTATTTGACACAGAGGGAGAGATCACAAGTAGGCAGAGAGGCAGGCAGAGAGAGAAAGGGGGAAGCAGGCTTCCTGCCGAGCAGAGAGCCCGATGCGGGGCTCGATCCCAGGACCCTGAGATCATGACCTGAGCCGAAGGCGGAGGCTTAACCTACTCCATTCTATTTTCTTTACAAAATTTTCTTAACTAGTCCCAATTTTTAAATTTTTTCTGGGCTCTAGAATTATCTTATTAATTTTTTTAGAAAAAGCTTTTTATATACTAGGTTGAATGAGATTAAACCTGAAAATTAAATTTGGGAAGAATGGAGATATCCAGTCTTCTTATCTTCTTACCAGGTTGCCCTCAGCTTTCTGATGCCCTTTTCATTTTTTTTTAACATGATTTTTTCCTCTGTATTTCATGTTGGATAGATTCTATTGCTGTGCCTGCAGTTTTATTATTTTTTCCTCAGTGCCTAATCTTCCATTAATTCTCTTCAGTCTATTTTTCATCTCACCCTTTGTAGGTTTTCACTTCTAGAGGTTCATTTGGGTCTTTTTTATATCCTCCATGTCTCTAGGTAACTTTATGAATGTACAGAATACAGTCAAAATAACTTTTTTGTCATTGCTAAAAATTTTCTTATTTATTCATTAGAGAGAGCACACGAGAGAGCGAGAGCATGAGTGGTGGGGGGGTGGGGAGGGGCAGAGGGAGGGAAAAGGAGAAGCAGGCTCCCCACTGAGTAATGAACCTGACATGGGGCTCGATTCCAGGACCCCAGGATCATGTCCTGAGCCGAAGGCAGACGCTTAACCAACTGAGCGACACAGGCGCCCCTGAAATAACTTTTAATGATTCCTGTTAATTCCAGCATCCATGTCAGTTCTGGGTTGGTTGTGACTGAATGATTATTCTCTTCACTATGGGTCATGTTTCCATTACTTTTAATCTTTGATTTGATGCACATAGACATTTTGCATTTGACCTTGTTAGGTGCTAGATATTTATGTATTGTTATAAATCTTGCTTTGTTCTGATATGTAGTTGCTTAGAAACTTAGTTTGATTCTTCTGGGTGTTGCATTGTAATTTATTAGGCAGGTCCAGACCTGTGCTCAGTCTAGGGCTAATTTTTCTCCATACTGAGTCAGAAGCTCCCCAGTAATCTACCCAGTGCCCTGTGAATCTGGCTGGAGGGAGCATGTGATAGTCCCAAGTCTGTATGAACGCTGGGCACTGTTCCCTTTCATTTTTCCAGATGGTTCTTTCCCCAGTTTGAGGTAGTTCCCTCACATTTATCTGATCAGTGCCCAGCTAAATACTTTAAGGGACCCTCTGAGAATCTCTTTCTGGGCAGCTTTCTCTTCTCTGGTACTCTGTCCTATGAGCCTGAGGTCCCTTGGTCTCTCTGGACCCTCAGCTCTGCCTCCTCAATTCAGGGAGTCCACTGGGCTATACCTCCATTCCCGTTCTCTGCACCAGGGCTTGGAAACTCTCTCAAGGTGACTTTAAGCTAGGTTAATGATCAGAGTCGCCTCCTTTGTTTCCTACCCCTCAGAGATCACTGTCCTTTGCCTGATAGTCCCTGTTTTGAAAACCGTTATTCCATATATTCTGTCTGTTTCTCTTTAGGTTGTTTTAGGTAAGAGGTTATGGCCACTCTGCCAGTCCATCTTGGCTGGAGGCAGAAATACTCAAAGAAAATTTTATTGTGCCTTACTTTCTTGATCCATATTTTCTGACTTATTTTCTACTTTCAAGTGTTTGTTAATTTAATCCGGGATCATAGACCCAACTTTCTGAAACAGAATATTATAAATCTTATAACTCTTCATTTCAAAAAGTTTTTTCTTCTGATTTCAACTTTGCAATCGCATATAGAGAAATTATGTATGTTGATCTGTATATTTAATTGTCTTTAATGTTACCAACACTCCTTTTATTATGTAGCTTTGCCATTCTTCAATTCCTAATTTTAATTAATCTTTTGGTTGGTTTTTTATATTTTAAAGCAGTTTTCAGGAGGGGTACATAAGTGATGAGGGTTTTTTTTTTTAGATTATATTTATTTGAGAGAAAGAGGGAGAGAGAGTTGGGGTGGGTAACAGAGGGAGGGGGACAGGCAGCCTCCATGCTAAACCCAGAGCCTGATGTGGGGTTCATTCTCAGGACCCTGAGATCATGACCTGAACCGAAACCAAGAGTCAGATGTTAACCAACTGAGCCACCCAGGCTTGAGGGTTTGTTTGTTTGTTTGTTTGTTTTAATCTTTCCATATTACAGAATATTTTTTACCTTCAAACATAAATAATAATCTGACAGTTCTTGCCAAATCTCTTCTCCAGATTCTATACACATTGCTTTATTGTCTTCTGGTAAGTACCATTACAACAAGAGTTTGCCTGCAAACAAAAAGAAAACAGAGATTCTAATCTTGGTATCTGACAAGGTAGAATTTATGTCAAAATTAGTGGTAGACATAACAGTGGGGATGGTCCAAATGATTTCTTCTTTGGCCTAAGTATTTAGAACTGTGTTACTTAATTTATAAATCCATTAGGTTTTCTATAGTTAGTGATTTTTAGTTCAACTCTATGTGGTCGGCGAACATACTTTATATTATGGAGTCCTTTTGAATTTGACCTTGGCTCTACATATGATCTTCGTTGGTGTCTGTGCCCCCTGAACGTGAAAAGAATGCGTATTCTGTAGTGTATAGGTATAGTGTTAGGCTTTTCTTGGTGATGCAGTCAGAAAATATTTTGTTTTAGTAGATGAGTTTATGTATATTGCTGTGACTGATATTTTTATTCCTAACTTTGTCATATTGTTTTATTTTATATTTACTCTTATCCTTGACCTTTGATTTTTCTAGTTCTTTTACTATTTAGAATGATCTACATGCTCTTCTAGTGTTCACTTTTATCTTAATATCTTTGCAGACTGTCTCTGATTTATGATTTTTTTGACTTTGCGATGGTGCAAAAGTGATACACAATCAGTAGAAACCATAAATCAAAGTTTGACTTTTGGTCTTTGCCCTAGCTAGTAAAATGCAGTACGGTGTTCTCTTGTGATGCTGGGCAGCAAGCCACAGCTCCTAGTCAGCCCTGAGATCATGAGGGTAGACAACCAATATGTTGACAACCAATCTGTTTTTCACTTGCAGTACAGTATTTATTAAATTACATGAGGTATTTAATGCTTTATTATAAGAGAAGCTTGTGTTAGATGATCTGCCCAATAGTAGGCTAATATGAGTGTTCTGAGCACAGTTGAGATGGGCTAGGCTATGATGTTCCATAGGTTGTGTGTAGTAAATGTATTTTCACCTTATTATATTTTCAATTTAAAAAGGGTTTATTGGAGGGTCTGTATATAATTCTCTCAGTCCTCCTTTTTTCTTAGGTTCTACTATTTGGTTTGTTACCTTCATATGGCATCTTTACTTCTACTTATTACCTATAAGGAAATTTAGTAGTGTATTTAACTCAGCCCTCTAGTGTGTCTCTTCCAGTCTTATTCTTAGTTGTATTATTTCTACCTGGTCAGAGCATATAACATATAGAATACTGTTCTTCTATTCTTATTCACAATTTTGTTTTGTTCTTAGATTTACATTAATATATTCCATGCTAACCACTTCTGAATTTCTAAAATGTTCTCAATTATCTCTTAGTTGGAGGAATTAATTCTTTAATAGATTTCTCAGGATTCTTTGAATTCTTGAGTATTTATTAAAACATTTATTAAACCTCAGTAATTGAAAAACAGTTCAACTGATGTGAAATCCTTGTCTCATACTTTCTTTCCTTGAATTTCTTAAAAATATTACCTCGCTTTTATTTGTTTTTTTATGATGCTGTTGATACATTTAATGTCAACATGATTTTATTTTATTTTTTTCAAGTGATTTTGTCTTTTTGCCTGGAGGCTCAGATTTTTATTATTATTATGATTTAAAATCTAAGACTTTTATTAGTGCTGTCTCAAAAGGGACCCTGTAAATTTTTGGATATACAGTGAGTTCTTTCAATCTGTACATTCAGATCTTTTATTTCAGAGACTTTTGAATTATAGTTTTAAATAATTTATTTCCCTGTTGTGTTTCTTCTTCAGGGACTGCAGTTATAAATATTATGGAATCTTTTTTAAATTAGAGTTTATTTATTTATTTATTTGACAGAGAGAGAGATCACAAGTAGGCAGAGAGGCAGGCAGAGAGAGAGAAGGGGAAGCAGGCTCCCTGCCGAGTGGAGAGCCTGATGCAGGGCTCGATCCCAGGACCCTGAGATCACAACCTGAGCCTAAGGCAGAGGCTTTAACCCACTGAGCCACCCAAGCACTCCTAAATATTATTGAATCTTATTTATGTATCTTTTACTTCTGTTTCTCCCTGATCCTTTTTCTTTATTCTGAATTATCTCCTCTTTTCATTTTTATCTCTATATGCCTTGTATACTTTCAGTTATATACACTATCCTTTCATTTCTGAGATTTTTGTCTTTTAGTTTCTTTCCTTAGTTCAGCGTCAGAGTTTTAAGTTTTTTGATTCATGATTTCTTTTTATATTGGCAGTTGCTGAATTAGCTGTGCTTAATTCATGTTGAAATAGCATGTAACAGTTTTCCTCTTCATTGTGGCACTTTTTTTTTCTTTTTTTCTTTTTCTTTTGGCATAACAGGGGCAATGTTTTCATTTGCCAAACGTTTTGAATTCTCATCTCTTATTTTTTAAACTCCTATGGTAACTTTGTTTAGATGCTGGGTTCTTTTGTTCACATTTTCATATGTCAGATTTTCCTGGACCTGTAAAGAGCAAGCAATCTATGGGGGTGGGATTTTTTTTTTTTAAAGATTTTATTTATTTATTTGACAGAGAGAAACACAAGAAAAGAGGGAAGACAAGCAGAGGGAGTGGAAGAGGGAGAAGCAGGCTCCCTGCTAAGCAGGGAGCCTGATGCAGGGCTTGATTCCAGGATCCTGGGATCATGACATGAGCCGACGGCAGCCGCTTAACCGACCGAGCCACCCAGGCGCCCAGCTCTCTTTCCTTTTCCATATGGTTTCTAAGGAGAATATATGGAGAGATTAAAATTTAGATGGCCATCATTTTTCTGTGGAAATCTGGAAACTCACATGTTCTTAGGCTCTTTCTCTAGTTAAGAAAAACAGCCTTAGGGTGTTATATGCAACTGATGAATCACTACATTCTACCCCTAAAACTAACAATACAGTATATATTAACTAAATTGAATTTAAATTAAAAGAGAAGAAGAAAAAGAAAGAAAAACAGCGCTAGAAACTATAAAGAAGCATTATAAGTATGGTTGATGAAATAAGAATGGTAGGGAATTGGGACGCCTGGGTGGCGCAGTTGGTTGGGTAACTGCCTTTGGCTCGGGTCATGATCCCGGCGTCCCGCATCGGGCTCCTTGCTCCGCAGGGAGCCTGCTCCTCTCTCTGCTTCTGCCTGCCTCTCTGCCTGCTTGTGTTCTCTCTCTGTTAAATGAATAAATAAAATCTTTAAAAAAAAAAAAAGAATGGTAGGGAATTCTAACCAGTAGCCCTGTATTCAAAGACTGCCAACTGAATATATGTTTTTAAGTTAAAGCAAAATATTTAAGGAATGATGTGTTATTTTTTTGATTTTCTACTTTACCAACCTTTTTTATAAAATAGCTTCTGCCCTGGGGTAACTGGGTGGCTCAGTCATTGGGTGTATGCCTTCAAGCTCAGGTCATGATCTTGGGGGTCCTGGGATTGAGCCCCGCCTTGGACTCCCTGCTTGGTGGGGAGTCTGCTTCTCCCTCTGCCTCTGCCCCTTCCCCATTGTTTGTGCACTGTCTTTCTCTCTTTCAAATAAATGTCTTAAAAAAAAAACAAAGAGCTTCTACCCTCAGTCCACAGTATATAGCACTCTAGGGGTTGGTTCATATTTTGGGGTTTTTTTGTTGTTTTTTTTTTTTTTTTGGATTAGGTGACTTCCCATGCAAGGATACTACACATTATGCCTTGTTTCATGTTATGCCTCTCATGTAGTCTAGTGTTTGCTGCCTGGGTGGACATAGGGAGGGATGTAACTGGGAGTGGAGGAGAAGTGTGATGGGCTAGTTCTGAGGATAGCTCTGAGGAGACCATTGACCATTTTTTCTTTAGTGCGGTCTCTGAGTCCCATAGCTAGAGGTAGACAAAGCGAATCTGTCTTTTTTTCTTTTTCTTTGGGATCAGGTTTTGTTTCTTATGGTAGAATCCAAGAATATGTTGTTAATCTCTTCAACATTGGCATTAGTGAAAATCCCCTGGAGACTTTGGCATCTGGTCTTCTCTTTAGTTTCCAGCGCTCTTGCCAGTTTTCATCTTTTTTTAATTCTTTATGGGTATTATCATGGAAATTGGAAGAAAGGCATATTAGGCCCTGCTGGTTTGCCCTGATACTAACCCAGAAATCCTACCAATTATTTTTCAGTAATGAATAGGAGAAGACTATATTTAGGGGAGTGATTCAGTTATTCTTAATATTACTTATTTCTAAAGTAGCCTACTTTAAAAACTTAATAAGATTTCTTAATAAAAATATCCATGAAAATAATCCCTCCATATATAACTCTATATCAAATGAATTTAAGTTATATATTTCCTCACCAAATTTAGTCAAAATCTTATAATTCCCATGTCTAAACTCTTTATTCATGGTTATGTTTGCACGTTAAAAAAAGGATTCAATATGAGATAAAATGACTTTTCAAGGGGCATGGGATTTACAGAAACCTTATATCACCTGGGCCCACATAAAAAGGAAAAGAAGCCCCGCCAGGAATTTCACTGGTACCATTGACCCTTGAACAACACAGGTTTGAACTGCCTGGGTCCACTTTTATATGGATTTTTAATATAAGTATACTATAGTATAGTAAATGTATTTCCTTGTGATTTTCTTTTTTTTTTTTTTAAGATTTTATTTATTTATTTGATAGAGAGATCTTAAGTAGGCAGAGGGGCAGGCAGAGAGAGAGGGGGAAGTAGGCTCCCCGCTGAGCAGAGAGCCTGATGTGGGGCTCAAATCCAGGACCCTGAGATCATGACCTGAGCTGAAGGCAGAGGCTTTAACCCACTGAGCCAGCCAGGCTCCCCCTTATGATTTTCTTAATAACATTTCTTTTTTTTTCTAGTTTACTTGAGTGTAAGAATACAGTATATGATACACATAACATTAAAAATATGTGTTAATCCACTGTTTAAATTATCAGTAAGGGTTCTGGTCAATGGTAAGCTATTAATAGTTAGGTTTAGGGGGAATCAAAACCTGTACATGGGTTTTTGACTGCCCAGGGGGTCAGTACCCCTAACCCTTACATTGTTTGAGGGTCAGTTGTATAATGGCTAAAAAATGTGAACTCTGTGGTTAAATCTGGTTCAAATCTTATCTTTCCCATTTGTTATTTGTGTGATCTTGGGCAAGTTACTTAGCAGTTGCAAGCATCACTTCCCTCTATGTAAAATGGAACATTAGTACTACCGACCTCATAGGCACTTACGGTGAGGATTTAGTGAAGAATATGTATAAATCACCCAGCACAGTGCCTGGAACACAGTCACGACTCAGTAGCTTGAGGTGAAGATAGTAACAACGATGACGTTGCTCAAGAGATGACAGGATGGACATTACTCTGGGTGTGTCTTGATTTTTTAATCAGTAACCTCTTTTTTTCAAAATTTCTTCTCAGAAAATATCATCATGGTGATTTCTGTTTCTAAAAATTTGATGCTGCTTTTCAGGGTGTGTCTTTTATGACAGACGGACAGCAGCTTGTGGTAAAATGAATATGGAATGTAGGGGTACCCAGGTGGCTCAGTCATTAAGCATCTGCCTTGGGCTCAGGTCATGATTCCAGGGTCCCGGGATCGAGTCCCACATCAGGCTTCCTGCAGAGCAGGAGCCTGCTTCTCCCTCTCCCACTCCCCCTGCTTGTGTTCTTTCTCTCATTGTGTCTCTCTCTGTCAAAAAAATAAAATCTTTAAAAAAAAATGAATATGGAATGTAATAGCATTTCATTTATTTATGGGAAATATTTTATTGCCCCACCCTTCAACTAGTTGGAAAATGAAAGTCAAAAACTGGAAACTTATTTATAAATGGACAGGGGTGTGATCTCAGTGTCTGAAACTGTAGACTTTGAGAAAATATTTGTAGCATATTGGAAACTAGTCACTGATCAGTGTCTTCTTGCCCTGTTATTTTTAAAGGTAATCCAGAGAATATGAAATTTGAGGTCAATTAAAATTGAATACTAAAATGTCATCAAAGATAATTAACTTGGGGATGACTGGGTGGCTCAGTGGGTTAAGCGTCTGCCTTGGGCTCAGGTCATGATCCTGGTGTCCTGAGATCAAGCCCCGCATCGGGCTCTCTGCTGGGTAGGGAGCCTGCTTCTCCTGCCTGCTGCTCCCCCTGCGTGTGCTCACTCACTCTCTCTCTCTGATGAATAAGTAAGTAAAATCTTTTTTTAAAAGATCATTAACTAAATACCATTTTATGTAAGTTTTTAAGAGAAGAAGATGGAGAAAAGGATTCTCTCTTTTGTTCATAGAGACATTTGAAGTTAATAAAGATATTTGGTAATAGAGCCTTGAAAATAAGCTGAATGAATGGAAATGTAAGACATTCAAGGAGATACTGAGGCCATGTCTGCATCTTACTAAGGAGACAATTTTAAATAGTGGTTAGAAATGAGGAATTCAGGAGTCAGTCTGAAACTCTGCCCGAGTTTCAAAGCCAATTCCATCCCCTGTTCAACCACATGATCTTGTAAGTCACTTAACTGCTCTGTGCCTACATTATATCTGTGTGACGGTGTCAAGGATTCAATATGATAATATCGGTAAAGCATTTAAAATGATACGTGGCACATAATAAATGCTCTATAAATGTCTGGCCAAGACAAAGAAACCCCCAAATCACTCCAGCGTTGTTGTTATGGACATGGATGAAACATGCCCATTTCACTGGTTTACAGATGGCTTTCTGTCATTAACTGGTCACTGTGAACAACGTGTTACAATTCTTTTTCTCTACGTGGTTATTTGCCTACTCACTGCCATAGTCATTCACGTAAGCTGGGTGGGTAGGGAGCATCGTGCAGTAAAGATCCATGAACAATCCCATAGTTGCCTACCTTAAGGAGCTAATTAGAGGGGGGAAAAAAGAGCTAATTAGAGGGGCTCCCAGATGGCCCAGTCGTTAAGTGTCTGCCCAGGGTCCTGGGATCGAGCCCTGCATCGGACTTCCTGCTTAGCCAGAAGCCTACTTCTCCCTCTCCCACTCCTCTTGCTTGTGTTCCCTCTCTTGCTCTCTCTTTCTCTGTCAAATAAATAAATAAAATCTTAAAAAAAAAAAAAAGAAACTAATTTCTTAGAGAGAGCACTGCTTGTTCCTTTCACTCTGGAGCCCGAACATTTGCCATAGTAAAAACCCACACTACCTTGTGATAATAAAATGAGGTCATTGCACGAACTTGTATCATTGTTGGAAAATCATTTCCCATGAACATCATCCATCATTATTCAGAGATTTAAATGTCCCAAATGGAATCCACAGTCTAACAAGGATAGTGTTGCTCGTACAGCAAACTATACCATATGCTTAATCTGAAAAATAGGGAAAATCCCTAGATAACAGATGACACTGTATCTTTTTTATATGCAGTTAGCAGTGAGTAGACTGTGCGACTTAGCTATATATGACACTGACACATTTCTAAAATGAGACTCTCACATGGGAGGGAATATTGTGACATGTCTTAGAAATTAAAGGTATAACGACACCAGTATATTTCATGAGGGGAATTCTTGCCAGTGAGAAGAATGGATGGGAATATTAATGTTTCCTTGTAGCTACATATTATTCTTTTATCTATGTCTCAGGTTATAGTCTTGTAATTGTGGCTTTTATTACTCCCATGTCTGTAGAATCAGGATCCACATTTTGCAATAAAAGATGTTCTTGTTTTGAAGTTGTTGGCTTACTCAGCACATATTATATACCAAACTTTATGTAGGTGTGCTTTATGTATGCCGCCTCATTTAATTCTCCCAACAATTCTGGAGAATTGGATAATTTTATCCACATTCTGCTGATGAAGAAGAAAGGCTCTGGTTTATATAACCTTATGGAATTGAGATGCAGACCCTGAAATCAATACAGGACTGCATATGAGAGAGTGAGGCCTTTAGAACTGGTCGGGAGGAGGACCATAAATTACCCAAACAGTTGAGTGTCCACTTTCTAGTACTTCCGTTGTATGGAATAAAACTCTGGAACAGTATAATGTACAAGTAATCATGAAATTCTGCAATATTTGTAGCATTACCTATAAATGCATAGATATGTATAGAAGATGGAAGCTAACATGTTATAATATAGCAATAATCAGTCCCATAAGCATTTATGAGTTTGATGAAGCAACTGTTTATTTCTAAGATTGTGATCACACAGTTGATGTTACTGAAAACTGTCATGAACAGGCAAAGCCCTTTTTTCCCCCATCTCACTTCAGTACACACTTACCTTTGAGGAAGAAATTGTATCATATGCAAAAAGAGATATGTTCAAAGTGCTTATATCCCTATACAGGGGCAAATTAAAGGGACTGATTGTAGGAAGTTACCAATGATTTTCTTAAGATACTTTCTGAGGAACTAGGACTTCCTTTCAAGGGGAAGCCATTACCTAAGTGTTCTAAAAGCTAGTCACCCATCTTTTCCTCTGTAGAAGAAAACGAAGAAGTTAGAAAATATAATCAAATGTGTTGACTTCATAGAACAAGGCTCAAGATTAGTGATTCTCACCCTGAGCTGTGTGTTAGAATCAGCTGCATATGTGACAAAGGTACCAAGATAGTACAATTGGGAAAGCATAATCTTCTCAATAAATGGTACTGGAATAATTGGATATCCAATGCAAAAGAATGAAATTGGATCCCTACCTCACAGCATACAGAAAAATTAACTTAAAATGAACCAGAGATCTAGGGCATCTGGGTAGCTCACTTGGTTGGGAAAACTCTTGGTTTCACTTTGGGTCATGATCTCAGGATCCTGGGATTGAGCCCCATGTCAGGCTCCATGTGCAGTGGGGAGTCTACTTCAGGATTCTCTCCCCCTCTCTGCCCCTCCCTTTGCTTACTCTCTCTCTCTCAAATCAATCAATCAGTCTTTTTAAAAAAATGGATCAGAGACCTCAATGTAAGAGCTAAAACTATAACAATCTTTAAAAAAATATATAGGAGTAAATCTTTGTGACCCTGGATTAAAGCAGTGGTTTTGTAGATAAAATACCAATAGCAACAAAAGGAAAAATAGGTAAGTTGTACCACATAAAAATTTTAAACTTTTGTTCTGTAAATGATAATATAAAGAAAGCAAAAGGCAACCCAGAGAATTAGAGAAAATATTAACCAGTCATAGATCTGATATGGGGGTTGCATCCAGAATATATGCAAACCAATTATATAAAGACAAATGGCCCAAATAAAAATGAGCAAAGTATCTGAATAGATATTTCTCCAAAGAAGCTATACAAATAGTAGATAGTCATATGAAGATGAAAATGTAAGTCATAACCACAGTGAGATATCACTTCACACCAACTAAGATGGCTATAATCAAGAAGACAGCCATTAACAAGGAATGATGAGTATATGGATAAATTGGAATGCTTACACACAGTCATTGAGAATGTAAATGGTATAGCTGCTTTGGAAAACGGTTCTGCAGGTCCTTAAAAGTTTAAATATAGAATTATCATATGACCTATCAAGTCCACTCCTAGAAACATATCCAAGAGAAATGAAAACAAACGTCCATACAAAACCTTGTATGTGGACATGCATAACAACATTATTCAGAGTAGCCAAAACATGGAAACAATCCAAATGTCTTTCCACTGATGAATGGATAAAGAAAACATGTTATAGCCATACAATGAAGTATTATTCAGCCATATAAAGGAGTGAGGTCCTTGATACATGCTATAGCATGGGTGAACCATGAAAACATTATGCTAAGTGAAAGACGCCATCAAAAAAGGCCACATATTCTATGATTCTGGTTTTTTTTTTTTCTTTTAAGATTTTATTTACTTGGGAGAGAAAGAGTGAATGATAGAGAGAACATGAGCAGGGGCAGAAGGGGAGGGAGAAGTAGACTCCCCTGCCGAGTTGATCCCAGGATCCTGAGATCATGACCTTACCTCCTTTATGGACTGAACCACTCAGATGCCCCTATACGATTCCATTAATACAAATATCTAGAATAGGCAAGTCTGTAGGAACACTATAGATTAGGGATTATCTCGCGCTGCAAGGAGGGTTGGGAGAGACAAACTGAAGGGTAATTGCTAATGGGTACACAATTTTTATTTAGCAGAGGAGAAAAATAATCTAAAATTAGATTGCACTGATGGTTGTACAACTCTGTATATATACTAAAAATATTTAACCATACACTTTTAGTGGGTAAATTGTATGACTTATAAATTATATTTTAATAATGCTAATTTTAAGAAAATCAGCATGGGTACTTTTATAAATCTACATGTCCAGGCTGAAGTACATGTCCGTGAGATCACTTCCTTGTGGTGGAATCCAAGCATCAGTATTTTTTCAAGTTCCCCAGGTGACAGCACTGTGTAGCCAAGGTCAAGAATCATTGCTCCAGAGCAGGTCTAAACTGCATGAGTTCCTAATTTAGGAAACTCCAAAAGAATTCCGGTCCCTTGTTAGAGGACTCCAGGAGACTTCCTCCAATCTTGCTACTCAGAGTGTGGTCCTTGGCAGCAACAGTACTACCTGGGAACCTGTTACAAATGCAGATTCCTGGAGCACCTCGGTTAAGCGTCTGCCTTCAGCTCAGGTCATGATCCCAGAGTCCTGGGACTGAGTCCCGAATCAGGCTTCTTGCTCAACTAGGAGTCTGCCTCTCCCTCTCCCTCTGCCCCTCCCCTACTCTCTCTAAATAAATAAATAAATAAATATTTTTAAACTCCTTAATTTGTCTTGATTACAATAATAATACTTGCTAGTTGTAGAAATCAGAAGTCCTTGATAATCTCACCCCACCCATCCATCCACTCCAGTTAAGTTTGTTGTATATTTTTCCATATTTCCATAATTACTTCCCATGTAGGTATATATCTTTAAAAATCCACCCAGAGATATTTCTAAAATGCATCATTTTCCATAGGCTAGCCCCAGGGAATTGGTACATGGGCTAATCTGGGGTTTTAACAACTTTTTATATTTTGAAGTGAAGTAACTCAAGATTTATGGTATTTTATTCAGTTCCCTAAATGTACATTTGGTTTCCTTGATTTATTTAATAACGTGGAGTGACTAAGGCGTTTGGTCATTGTTTTAATTACTAATCACATACTGTGTCTTCTTGCCTCATACCTGTAACCATATCCTTATCAAAATATTCTGATTACTGATTACTGCATTTTAAAAATTATCACAGTTGTACTTAAGACAACTGGTTGGGTTTTTTTGTTTGTTTTTCGTTGTCGTTGTTCCTATTTGCATCATGGTGATTCTGTCTGTGAAGATTTTTCCCAGCAAATAATCTGTCACCAGGATTACTCACGGACTCCAGTATTCAAAATGTCATCTCTTAAGTTTCCTTGTTTTGAACTATCTGTGGCTCTGCTGAATAATGAAAAGAATATGAATGAATTAATAACATAACAGAGAGACTCTTTGTAAAAGTTATTAGAAAAATATCCTTTATTTAACTGGGCCTAATGCTTTGGGGTATTCCAGTGAACTATGCTTTTAAAGATAGGTGGTCGTGTACTAATATCTTGGCCCTGATATTTTGGGGTCTTCTTTTGAATTGAGTGTATTTTGTTTTGGTTTTTCTGTAGTCCAGAAAAATTCTACCTTTATTTTCAAGTTACCTTAAAATTTTAACCTGCAAATTTTACTTAGCTAAATCTAAATTTCATCAATAGTATTAACTTCTTGTGAATAATATGAAGACTTTATAGAATGCATTCATTCTGATTTCCCCTCCTGACTTACTTGCTATTATCATCATCCAGATTTTAACTCTATTCGCATTATACCCACAAATTAGACATCATCAGCATCATCATCATCCTGTTTAGATTTTCTCACATTCACCATTTTGTTCGCTAATCATTCACCATTTTGTTTGCTGATCATCATCTCTTCTTGCATTCAGAGCTTCTGTGATCATACTTCCTGTCATTTTGGACTGGTTGGCAATCTTTAGGACAATCAGATAGTTGCCTCAAGAAGAAAATGAGAAGAGTCTGGGGAAATATGCCCCTTCTCCCCCACAATGCTGCCTCCCATGCCCCCAGGACTAGAGGCATCCCTGTGTATTTCCTCCCACTCTCTAATTAGCATGTTTTATGGAGTAGAGAAGAACAAGGAAATCTGATAGCATACTCAAGTTAAATACATTCAACTTGAAGAGCTGTCATGTTTTTCTGAGATCATATTCTTCCTGCCTTTTTTGTTATTAAAATTATCTTTATTTTAGGGGTGCCTGGGTGGCTGAGTTGATTAAGTGTCTGACTCTTGATTTCGGCTCAGTTCATGATCTCAGGGTTGTGAGACCAAGCCCTGAGTCTGCCTCCACTGGGCATGGAGTCTGCTTAAGATTCTTGCTTTCCCTTGCCCTCTGTGCCCTGCCCCCCCACTTAAAAAATCTTTATTTTATAATATAATGGTGATGGTCGTTGAAGTTTGGTTGTTTTTTTTTAATGTTTTATTTGAGAGAGAGAGAGTGAGAGAGAGAAGCATGAGAGGGGAGAAGGTCAGAGGGAAAAGCAGACTCCCCATGGAGCTGGGAGCTCAACTCGGGACTTGATCCCAGGACTCCAGGATCATGACCTGAGATGAAGGTAGCTGCTCAACTGACTGAGCCACCTAGGTGCCCAAAGTTTGGGGTTTTTTTAATTAAATTTTGTTTTAATTTTTTTTTTTTTTTTACTTGGCAAATACAACATGGCCTATCACAACCCAGATTTTTTGAAAATTTCTGGACCTTGAAATCCCAAGCCACTGCTGTAGACAGCTACCTATGATTTTGAAGTGTGGCTCTTGGGTTGCCTGAAAACATGTCCTCGTGGTTATATCAGGGACCTTAGTGGTTTTTCAGGTGTATACAAATCTTATGATGTTAACAGTACTTTGCAACCTTTTATTGGGTTATCAAGCAGTCCTTAGTACTCTCCCAACAATTGAAATTATTTTTTACATGGGCTGAGTCTATACTAGCAAAAGGTCCTGGGTGCATCATGTACAACCCACATATATTTGGTGATGGTAATGTTCCCAATTTTTTTTTGAAGATTTTATTTATTTGAGAGAGAGAGAGTGAGTGGGAGGGAGAGGGAGGAGGGAACTGAAGGAGACTCCATATTGAGCGCAGAGCCCATTGTGGGGCTTGATCCCATGACTTCAAGATCATGACCTGAGCCAAAATCAAGAGTCAGATGCTTAACCGACTGAGCCACCCAGGTGCCCTAATGCTCCCAATTTTTTCAGAACACCATTTTGAAAGTCATATTATCTGATATTGGGCCAGTACCTTTGTCTGCCTTCCTCATATCATAAGGAGTTGGACTGTGATCCCCAAGTTTCTTTTCACCACTAACATAGGTTGTGACTGTAGTATTGATTCTACTGTCTGGTAGATGTTCTTTCCTCATCTCCCTGTGAACGGTCAATGTGAAGTCTACACAGAATGACTTGAGTTCTCATTTCCCCTTTGTAAAGAATGGTCATGTATAAATACAGCCACCGTGTTTATTGCAAAGGATCACAGTTAAGAGCATTGTTTAATGGTCATATGCTTGACACTGACCGTCTTATTAGATGTTCAGTCATTACTATAATATAGACAAATAATGATGAATTAAAGAGGCACCAACTACAGATTTTAGAGATCTCTGAATTCATGACAAAGTTGTTAATTGGCAAGCTTGTTATTTCCTGTAAGTACAAGGAAAGGAAGTATTAAAAGTCATCGTCTTAATTTGAGAGAGGAAATTAATGTTCCCTAAAAAATTCTCTTCTAGTGAAGGAAGCCCATCTCCCAGAATGGAGCTGCTGCATAACATCGACCCAAACTTTGTGGATGTTTCACCATGTGAGTACCTCATTTATTCTACTAAATTCAATTGCTTTAGCTCGCAAAGACATTTTTATTGCCTAGCATGTCTCCAGCCTCACTTTCTACTTTTCCAGTTGAGTTTGTGCTCAGGATACAGTTCTGCGTAATCCCTGTTGTACTGACCTCACTTGGCTTTGGTGCCATGGAGGGTAAATGCTGTTCTTGGCTCTGCACTTACTGGCTATGTGACCTTCATCCATTTCATCTCCCTGCCTCAGCTTTGCCATAGGCTCTCAGAGGCTCCTCCTCACTGGGAATGTCACGTTGTTGTTGCTCTCTTCTCACCTGAGAGCTCCAGAGTCTTCTTCCAGGGCATCCAAGATCAGATAAGCCACCACATCGTCCAATGGAGCTGGCCAGGTGCTGCCCAGCACCTGCTGCATCTCACAGGTGTGACTTCCCTAGCAATCCTGGAAGTCATTTGGCTTGATTTTGTCTCCTGCCTAAGTTAAGCCATGGGTAGCCCTGTCTTCAGGGAAAGAGGCCATTTGTGCCCTCAGATCACAACAGGTTGTAGTAGTCCTGTGTAAATACCATACTAATGGTCCTGTGAACCCTAGCCTAGTGAGTTTGGGTCTGGAAGCCTTAGCTCTTAGGCCCTTTGTCCAACCTCCATCATCAAGCCTCATCTTGAGACTCTTCCTTCACAAAACAGTACTCTTCCATTCCGCTCATTCCCTTGGGTGCTGACATTCCCATCTTTCATTCATTCATTCCATCGTTCAGGCTTTCCTGACTTCTTTGTCCTCTCCAGTCTGTGCCACAGCCTGCCCCGGGATTTCTGTGCTCAGACAACAACCTCACAGTGGTTGTGTGTCAGTGGGCACTTGAGGCCCTACTCTCCCCACCAGCTGCCTCCAGCCATACCTTGCCCTGCTAGACACTTGCCTTTTCCAAGCGTGCAGATCGTCCTGTTTGTCTTGAATATGCTTTTCTATGTGGCTGAAACTCCTTTCCCTGCCCTTCCACAATTTTTTCCTCATCCCTTAAAACTCGACAGAAATGTCCCATATCTGTGAATGTTTCTTGGGCCCCAGAAAGTCCTTCCTCAGCATCCTTTTGTGTGTATCTGTGTGTAAGGGCTTCAGCAAATTCTCTTGTATGTGCCTTCATTTCCCACCAAGGTGAGAGCTCCTGGAAGTCAGGATCTGTGTCTTGCTAATCTTTTCATCCCCTTAAGTTAACATGAGTACCCAGCACTGGGTAGGCCCTCAGTGATGATTACTTGACTAAATGGAAGGCTGTTGGGATAGAATTAGGACCTAGGTGGAAAGGAAAGGGCCTGAGGCAGGTCGGGATGGCTATAGGACGGATAAATTGCTATTTCTTTTGGAGTAACATGTCAGTGAAAGAGGCAAGGGTGGTTGTAGGTCTGTATGGTAGCCACTAGCCATATATGGCTTTCAAACACTTGAAATGTAGCTAATTGTGAATCAAGATCTGCTGCAAGTATTGTGAAGACTTAGTATGAAAAATGTGAAATATATCATAATATATATTTACTACTCATTGAAATGGCAATATTTTCGATATGTTGAATTAAATTTATTAATTTTCCATGTTTCCTTTTCCTTTTTTATGAGGTTGATAGAGAATTTTAAATTACATATGAGTTTGCATTGTATGTCTATTAGTCTAGAAGGGTTGTTGTGGGAGGTGCTAGGCAGTGATCGGATCAGCTGTGTAGGAGGAGCACAGGCCCATGACTACTTACTGTGGCCACGGCGTCCATGGCTTCTAACCTTTTCTCTGCCCCAGCACACCAAAGGGGTGTGACACGTTCTAGTCTATAACTGGCTCACTAGAGTGGTGATTCTTAACCAGTGATCTCAGAATCTCCGGGGGTGGCCAGAAAGGAAGAGGAGAGGCTGGAAGGGGTTGTAAGACTTCAAGGTAGTTTAATGCACTGAGAAACCCGATATAACATCCAAGGAAGTACTGAAGACGCTGGCCACGTTGTAGTGGTTGTCGGCTGGCCTTACTAAGTTCCATCTACGAAGGAAGGCTTTTCATTAAAAGCCTTAAGGCCCCTCCACTCGCCAAGCTGAATTTTTCTTAGCATCAGAAATGGTGGCAGGGGCAAAGGGGGGTGGCCGCCCAGGTGGCTCAATTGCTTAGGTGTCCCAGTCTTGGTTTGGGCTCAGGTCATGCTCTCAGGATAGTGAGATTGAGCCCCATATTGGGTTCCACACTCAGCACAGAGTCTACTTAAGATTCTGTCTCTTCCTCTCCCTCTGCCCCTCCCCCAACTTGCATGTGCATGCTTTCTCTTGGAAGGAAAGGAAAGGAAAGGGAAGGGGAAGAGGGAAGAGAAAAGAAAAAAGAAAAAAAGAGTGAGGGAGAGAGAAAGAGAGAGGAAGGAAAGGAGGAAGGGAGGGAAGGAAAGGAAGAGAAGGGAAGACAAGGCAGGGGAGGAGAAGGAAGGGGAGAGGAGAGAAAAGAAAAGAGTGAGGGAGGGAGAGAGAGGAGGGAAGGAAGAAAGGAAGGGAAGAATGATGGAAGGGGAAAAGGAAGGGAGGGAGGGAGGAAGGAAAGAAAGAAAGAAAGAAAGGAAGGAAGAAGGAAGGAAGGAAAGAAAGAAAAAAAAGAAAGAAGAAAAGGAAAAAAGGAAAAAAAGAAAAGAGAGTGAAAGAAAGAAAAGAAAGGAAAGGAAGGAAGAAGGAAAACAAAAAACCCCCAAACAAACGAAACTGGAGCTTAAGTTCTGTATTTCTGGGTAACCCGGCCACAGCCCTGCTGGCTGCTGGGCTCCTCGTACAACCTGCTGTGCTTTCTGCGAGCTTCCCACAGGGCCCCAGTCAGTCCCCGCACAGGCACAGGGTCTCTCCAGTATAGAAGTTAAGGAAGGCATGGAAATCAGAAGAGAGAATGATTTTAGTTTTGCCACCCACAGATTATAAGGCCTTAAGCAAGTCCTGCCACTTTTTTTCAACTCAGTTTCCCAAATGTTGAATTATGGACTTGTGACGACCCTTTCCTGCTGTCCCAAATTCAGGGACATTTTCTGGCCTTCTGCAGCCCCTAGCCCCTCCTTGAAGCCCACTCCAGGCCTCCCTGTTGGCCTTCCCTGCCGACCAGGGAGGGATCCTTGCTCTGACTTGCGCTTGTAACGAGGGACATTGTCCGCTGTTGGCATCAACACAGAACCACATTCACTGTTGGTCTGCATTCACTTCTGTCTCTGCCTGCAAGCAGCAAAGTGCCCCTCCTCCTCACATGTATGCAGCACCCTGGGCTTTTCTCCCCAGTTCTTACATTCATTTCCATCCGCTGTGCAGCAGAAGCTAAACCAAGGGGAGCTATCTTTGGGGGCCCACTGCTTCACAGGAGGATGCTGCCAGCCCATTTCCTTTTCTATGCAGTTAATTTGAGGGGAATGAAATCTGGCTCTAAGAAAATATGTATTTATAGGACGACAACAACCAAGTCTGTGAATCGTATTTATAGAATATGTCCTATGAATACGTTCTAGAGGCTTTGCGGAATGAAATCACTGAGCAGCCAATCTAGAGTATAAATTACGTAGATTGACGACTGAGTCACTGTTATCACAAAACTGTGTCTTTGGTTTCTCACCCCGACACTTTCTAGATTGCTTGTCCTTACTAGAGCACAAGAGGGTGGCATTCTGTCTCTACCTTCCCAAAAGCCATTTCACCAGTTTCCTCACCTGTGAAGTGAAAATTGAATTAAATGATGTCTCAAGTCCCTTCCAGCTTCAGCATTCTGTGAGTCTCTATATAATTAGAACCTCAAACGAGCAAAGCTGCTGACAGTTTCTCTCCTTTTCCACCCGCCCTCATTACTAAGCAGTGACGTAGCCAAAGACGTGGTTGTACATGGATAAATACAAGTGAAATGTTAGAAACATTGTAAGTGCTAGAGTAATTTGAGTTGTAGGATTTCATTTTTACTACATCCTGCCCACTTTTCTGATCCCTGTTCTAAAACACCACTGCATCAATCCACTTTTCTGGCTGCCCTCTCCCCTTTAGTGGGTCTTGTTGGGGTTGTGGACCAATGTCTCATCCTGTCACGAATCAGAGGAACAGGCATTAGACGTTTCCCAGGGGAGCCCTGCCTTCTAAGTAGTACCACATCCCCTCAGAAGCTGGCCTTTTGGGGTTTAGCAGCTCTACCCCCCCTCCCTCTTACTCTATGAGTGCAGGGCGCCCCCTCTACTGATGGAGTTGGGTCTTTTTTCAGGGCCGCATACTCTTGGCACATGGTAGGTTGGCTATGAATAATAAAGATATTCCCAGAAGACTGGGACAGACACAGGCACATACCACAGGTCGTAGGATTGCCCACAGACCAGGAGATTTTCAGTAAAGCATAAACAGACTCAAAGAACCACAGCTCACACCCTCTAGGATGGCTACTATGAAAAGTAAAGAAAGAAAGGAAGAAAGAAAAATGGAAGGAAAATAACAAGTGTTGGTGAGGATGTGGAGAAATGGGACCACTTAGGCGCATTGGTAGGCATGTAAAATGGGAATGCACTGTTGGTGGGACGAAAGGATAAATAAAATGTGGTAGACGCATACGGTGGGCTACCATTCGGCCTTCGAGAGGAAGGAAATTCTGGCACCCGCTACACCGTGGATGAACCCTGAGAACATTTGTGAAATAAGCCAGTCACAAAAACACAAATACTGCACGATTCCACTTAATGCAGTACCTCTTACCATCAAAATTTGTAGAAACAGAGAGTAGGAAAGGGGCTGCCAGAGGCTGGAGGGGGCGAGACGGGGAGTTTGTGTTTAATGGGTGTAGTTTCAGTTTTGCAAGATGAAGAGAGTTCTGTGGGGGAATGTGGTGCAGGCTGCCAACCGTGTGCATGTACTTAGTACCACTGAACTGTACATGTAAAAACAGTTAAAAACAGTTAAAATGGTAAATTTTATATTTTTTTAACCACAATTAAAAATAAATAATTGTAAATGTAAAACCAAAGAAGAGCCTAGAAATTCATGAGGCCAGGGTCTATATCTTTGTCATTTACTGCCATATCCCCGGTGCACAGCACAGAGCCCGCCGTCATAGTCATCTCCTGGCAAATCCTTGCTAATGAATGATAGTAGATCATCAGGTTAAAGTCATTGTCTTACTGTCTCTCAGCCTTTCCTGAACCTAAAGTTACCTCCTGATAGCAATTCACCCACACCCTTTAATCCCTGAACTTGCAGCTTACATTTTGTTCCTAAATAAAAAGAGTTTAAAAATTAGCAAGTGGCTGGTGACCATTAACGTTACCATATACAGATATTTGAAACTACTTATCCAGTTTATAAATGCCCGCCCTCAGCTTTGCCTTCAGCCGGAAGAGAGGATGTGGGATTTCCCCCCTCTTTCTTCAGTCCTTTCTCTAGATGTCTGTGAGAGACAAACATACATACTTCTAAAGTGTCTGCCTGTGTGCTTTGGCTCAACCCGACTTCCCGTTGGAGTCTGGGGCCCTGCTGCTTCTTGCTCTTCTCTTTCTTTGTGCTCCCTTCTTGGCAAGTTCCCTTGCATTGTTTCATTGCTCAATGTCCTCTCCATGCCCCAAATCTGGCTCTGCTTCTATCTCCACCTCACCCCTCACCCCCATGGCCAGGGTCAGACGTGTGGGCCATAATTGCTTTCCTGTGTACTTTGAGGAAACTTTTTATTCATCTTTAAAGGCTTCGTTCCGACATAACCTTGGACAGACACGTTTTGGACTCTGTTCAGATAGTACCTTTTTCTCTTCCCTCCTTCCTTTCTAAGAATAGATCCTAAGAATTATTTATTCCCCTGTGTCTTTAAAATATTTCTTTCCAGGGGCCCCTGGGTGGCTCAGTCAGTTAAGCATCTGCCCTGGGCTCGGGTCACGATCTCAGGGCCCTGGGATCAAGCCCCGCATCCGACTCCCTGCTCAGCAAGGAGTCTCCTCCCTCTGCTTCTTCCCCTTCCTCCTGCTCATGGTCTCTCTCTCCCTCTCTCTTTCTCTCTCTCAAATAAATAAGATCTTTAAAAATAAATAAATAAAATATTTCTTTCTAGCAGGCTGACCTAGACTCAGTGTCCTTCTCGAGCAGTAGAGGGTAGTCAGTGGAGGAGACCTGTAAGGGCCCGAGGGACAGAGATGATGCTGTTTAAGCTCATTCATGGGAAGCCCGGAACTCTGAAGTGGTAGGGAGCCGCCGAGATTCCAAGTTAGGCCCTGAGATCCTGCAGGTGTGAGCCCAGCTTGACATGCTTCTGAGGAGCCTCAGTTCCAAAACCCTCAGAATCTAGCCAGCATGCCTCAGACCATGAGGAGAAATAATTTCAAAGGAGTTAGTTTGCCTTAGAGAAAATATACACACTCATCCCGCAGGCACCAGGCTTGACATGTGCTGTTCTGAAGTAATGAGCCTATGCCGTCTGAGACCACAACTCACCTCGGAAGCCAGCTGTGACATTCTGTGTATTGTTAGAATTCTCTCGTACATCTGGTTGTGCAATGTATACATATATACCTGATACACGTGTGTGCGTACAAAGCACTCAGATTCTTCTGGTAGGAGCTTGATCAGAGATGAAGGGCACTGACAGACGTTAGCAGTTTCCACACCACCGAAGGCCAAGTCTTCAAA
Organism: Nasua narica; assembly: GCA_028533885.1. NCBI lineage: Eukaryota > Metazoa > Chordata > Mammalia > Carnivora > Procyonidae > Nasua > Nasua narica. Next base: position 52,251,583 of record CM052809.1, on the reverse strand, counting down.
GCAATTCTGTGCAGCTTTGTTACTATTTCATTTAAAAGGCCTCCTTTCTTTAAAGGTTATAATGAGATGTTATTTCTGCTCTTGATTACAGAGTAAAAGAAGAGTCTTTCCCTCCCTCTCTCACACACTCATTTTCTGTGGTAAAATTGCCAATTCTGTACACGAGATCTAAGACCTGTCCAGGTTTGCATGCTTGGAGGAGCTTCCTGTTTCCTCTCTACAGCAACATTCAGTCCGTTTCTGAGGTGATTTATTCAGCAGGTACGACAAGCTAGGTACTGATATAGGTACCGGAGACTAGTTAGACTTTAGGTTTTGTTAGAAGCTGGTTTGGAAGAGGCCATGGACGCAGCCTGTCACTTCTCAGCTTGCCGGCTGTCCGTGGTCCCCAGCTGCCCGCAGTCTCGTGCAGACGCCTGAGCCTGCCAGCTACAACCTGTCATTCAGCTTACACGACCCCTCAGCACTGTTTCAGTGCCCACCTTCAGCCACTGTGATCTTCCTGTGCTTTTCTGATACTTCCCTAGGGACCTGTTCACATCCCTGCTCCTCCACAAGGCTCTGCCTGGCCCTTCCAAACTGGAGTCTCTTGAGCTTCTCTGGAGCGTCCTAGGACACTGAGCTCTTGCCTCCCCATACACGGTTGTTTATATTCCTGTGCTTTCCCCATCCAGAGTTGTTAGTTCCAAGGAGGGCGAGATTTCATCTATAACTCTCTCAATCCCGCGCTGCTTTGTTTAGAGGTGGGAGGAAGGAGAAAGTGAGGAGCGGGAGAAGGAGAGAGAGAATCTCAAGCACGCTCCATGCTTATCGTGGAGCCCGATGTGGGCAGGACTCAATCTCACAACCTTGAGATCATGACCCGAGTGGCAATCAAGGGTCCAATGCTTAACGGACTGAGCCACCCAGGAGTTTCCTCTAAATCCTTTTTGTTGTAGAGATTTGTACACACTGAAAGAATTCATGCTAAGAAATTAGTCATTCAAGTTGGCTATCATCCACTCATTTCATTAGAATAAATCTAGCAAGAGCAATAATATCATACTTTATTTTCAAAGCACTTTCATTTCGTTCTGGCCATACTGGTGAAGTAGCAATCCAGAAGCAACCTTCTGTCCTTCAGCCTGAAATTCGACATTGAGCAGAGTAAGAAAAGTTCAGGGGGATGTGTGAAGCCCACCACCTTGCAATGAGGAGATTGCTCTCAGTGCATATAATACTAGCAATTAGAAGGCATTCAGTTTGTCCACCCTCTTTATAATCCAGAAGGAGAAACTGAGGCATTGGCCACACACAGCTAATAAATAATAGACCCAGAATTCTGGGCTTTCCAGGCTCAAACCTCACACAAAAGCCACGTCTTCCTAATTTAAGGGGGTCTCTTTGTTTTCTGTTCTGCAAGGGATTTGGGCAAAAGGGACACCCGGATCTGTTACAGTCATCCACTCAAATGTCACTGGAGTGTTACGCACTTATATGAATCTGGAAAAATGGGTCTAGCCGTGACTAACTTCCAGTTTCATGCACAAGCTGATGTGTGGGTGACAGCAGCTTCTGCGTGTGAAGATAGTCATGCAAGTCCCACAGAGCCCTGTAGTAATTCCACTGCAGGATGTGTGGGGACAGGGCCTCATGGAACATGTAGAGTTCCAGGGTGTCCTTAAGTCTGGGTATCCACTCCAGCTTTGACTTACTTCCTATAAGTTTGTGGGAAAGTTCTCTGAGTTATTCATTTCCTCAACTATAAATTGAGGACAGTTATATCTGTGTCTGATAAATATGTCCCAACAAGAGTTCATAACTTATGTTCTGGCTGCTGGGACTGGGTGGGGGGTGTCTGTACTTTTTGTTTTATGTAGTTCTCCAGTGTTAAGTTTTAGTAACGAGCACATCTAGTTTGCATCATCAGGAATGAAGCCATAAAGACTGACTTTTGAAAACCAGCCTGGGGGCGCCTGGGTGGCTAGTAGGTTAAGCATCTGCCTTCAGCTCAGGTCATGATCCCAGGGTTCCTGGGATCGAGTCCTGCATCAGGCACCTTGCTCAGCAGGGAGCCTGCTTCCCCCTCTGCCTGCCACTTCCCCCACTTGTGCGCACCCTCTCTCTCTCACACAAATAAATAAATAAGATCTTAACAAACAAAAAGAAAACCAGCCTGGAGGGTTCTCATGAGACTGCCCTGTGTGGAAAGCTGCTGGGTCTTCAGTGAGTGGGACTCGGGGCCGCCCCGGTGTCTCTGCCCCCATTCCCACCTGTGGTGTAGCGGCGCTTCTAGTGCGTGAGCGGCCCCTGATGGGCGCCTCTGGTGTTCCTTCTCCTTATGGAATATAGGAGCTCATTTTGCGACTTGTCACAAAGTTAGCAGAATTCTGTGTCTTCTCTATCTGCTAATACTTGTCTTTTAGCAGTTCGTCAAATGTTCCTTGGTGTAGCTTGGTACATGCCCTTGGTTGCAGACCCTAACCTCAGGCGACTTTGCCCCTTTTTAATTTTCAAAGGCTTTTCTTCTGTCCCCTTCCCTTTGGGGAGCACTAAAGCGTGTTTGGAAATGTGGCCTTTTGGATGCCGAAGGCAGTCCCCCAAGCCTCGTATCCCAGCCACCCCACTTCACACAGTACATCTCAAGTAACATACATCCAACCCTCGCTGTTAACACTTGGTGCTGGCATACTGGCTTTCATCCTGAGAAAATAAATAAACCACACCAAACCCACAGCCCTTTAAAAACACTAATTAATCCTCACCACAGGCCTGGGCTACACAGAAATGGCAAATCCCACTGCCCCAGTTTTACGTTTGGAGAAATCAGAGTAAGCAACTTTTTAAGGCTTCCCAGGGCCAGATGGCAGAAGTGGCCTTGAAGGGCAGGGGTGGCCCCGGCCCTGGGAGAAGGACATGTGGCTGGGCCAGCTGCCTCCCCGCACTCCCTTCTCCATAACACCATGTGCTCACTTGCCCAGAACCCTATTTACACATCAGCTTTTCTTTTTTACCCCAGGATTATGATGAGGCCAAATCCTCTCATCTCCAACTGTCCTCATATTTATTTGCTTCCTTCTCTTTAATTCTGGTACAGCCTAGAAATTTAGCTATGGCTCCCAAGAGTAGCCTGGTAATTCTAGTTGATTCAGAGGTCTATGCCGATTCTGACACTCAACGCAGAATAGATTAGACCCTCCATGGAGTTCCTCCTCCACACCGGAGCCTGCTCAGTACCCAGGTCTGTTTGCGATTCGAGGATGTCCAGACTCCCTTTTTTCTCTCCCCTCCCGGACCACACATCTTTCTACCTCAGTTCCCCGGTCTTGCAATCTACACAGAGAAATCCTTAGGCCTTTCTTGAAAGAGTCAACCATGAAAGTTCGGAAAAACATAAAACCTCGTGAACTTTTGTGGGACATATCTAATGGAATAAAAGTGTAGTAAGTCCCTTTTCTAGATATTTCCTAATGTGGTCAGATTTTTTAGGGGCTGGAGGGTACTTCTGTATAAGGCTGAAATAAAACTTTTAAAAACATATCTGAGAAGAAAGCTGAGACGTGGTCTCCCATAAGTAATCCGTAACGTAAGATGTTAGGAATCAGGCATTTATAGACTGGAGTCTGTTACCTGTGACAGCAAATACCTAGAAAATGAGTACATGACCCCTGCTTCCGAAGAGCCTTTTGAATGAGAGGAAAAATTGCGTGCCCAGGAAATGATATTAACACAGTAATAAAATAAGTAGCAAGCAAATGATAAGAGATGTAAATTGGATACATAAGCGCTAAGGAGAAATAAAGAAATAGAGACATTTGGGGGTGATTAGAATAGATTTCCTCAAAAAGTATAGTCTTAAATGTGTCCATTATTTTAATAACTTTGGTTTTATCTTTCTTGGTTTAAATGTGGATGAAGGAAAATAATATTTAACACTGTATTAATTTGCTATCGCTGCTGGAACAAGTTACCGTAAACTTGATGACTTCAAGCCACACGAATTCATGTTACAATTCTGTATGTTAAAGTATGACATGGATCTCACCAAACAAAAATCCAGGGTGTTGGCTGGGCTGTATTCCTTTCTGGAGGCTCTGGGGGAGAATTCATGCCCTTGCCTTTTCCAGCCTGGGGAGGCTGCTCCCCTTGCTCCTCCATCTTCAAAGCCAGTAATGGAGAGTTGAGTCCTTATAACACATCACTCCAACCTTACTTCTGTCCTCACACCTCTTCTGAGCTCTTCTACTTTTTAGGGCCTCTTGGGATTACATAAGGCCCACGTAGGTAAGCCAGGCTAATCTCCCTGTTTGAAGGTCAGCTGATTGGCAAGCTCCACTCCATCTGCCATCTTAGTTCCCTTTGCCCTATAACCTAACGTGTTCACATGCTCCGGGGGTTAGGACTTGGACATTTTGGGGCCATTATTCTGTGTACCATAGACACCTACTCCATTGCACTAGACTTTATGAAAAATGGCAAACATAGTTCATAATCTAGTTGGAGAGAAGAACAAAAACATACAAAAAGTTAAAAGAAAATCAAATAACAGTTAAGGCCACAGTGGTGGAGACGTTGCAAGCTGTATTTGACTACTTGTCAGGTTAATTGCCATAGAGTCTGGTAGACAGAGGGCTGCTGTTTGAGTAGAGGGCTCAGTCATACAGGCTGGTTAATGAAGGGAGGGAGGCCTTGCCTGGAACCCTGAGTGAAGAGTTCCTGAGGTGGAAAGCGCAATCCTGAGACACACCGAGAGCATGAGCAAAAGGGTGTATGTGTAAGCCTGTTGAGACAAAGGAAGGCAGGAAGGAGAAGATGGGATAATAAGGACAGTATGTCAGACTGAGGAGGCTAGACTTGGTTCTGATAGAAGGGAAGCCACCTGTTGGTTTCTTATATGAGTAATACATAGGAGGGGTGTTGTCCAGAAATTTTGACAAATACAGGAAAGCTCAGAGATAAAGGTAAAAATCACCACAATCCCACTATCCTGCTACCTCAAAGTAAGCAGTGTTAATAACTTGGTGTGGTTTTTTTTTTTCTGTTTTCTCTCTCTCCCCTCCACAAACTGATAACCACATATCACACATTCTTACAGAATTTGGATCCTATGATATATTATTTCATCACTTAATTTGTTAGCATAATGAAGCGTAGAAATTTTTCATCTTTAAAATTTTGGGGTAACAATTTTGTCAATGGCTACCTGCCATTCTCTAACCTGGATCTACAATCTAACATGTGGAATATGTAGCCATTAACCCTATTTCTGCACGTGTTAGTATATTTCCGAAGTTTCATTGATATAAATAAAGCTGCAATGACCATCCATTATTTTGAGAGGATAATGTTTAAAAGCAAAATTCCTAGGTCAAAGGGCATAAACATTTTGAAGATCCTTTTTTATATATTGGTCAGTTGCTTCCCTAAAATGTATGAATTATTTCTACCATCACTATGTGAGAATGTTTTATTTTGTGGAATCTTGGCTACAGGGTATATTAGCATTTCTTAAAACATTTGCCAATTTTGTAAATAAAATAATGTATTGCTTTTCTTTAGATCTCTTTGCTGTCGAGGTTAAGTTTCTTTTTATTTATTGGCCATAATTACTAGTTCCTATTTTTTTCTCATGTAAAGGAAAATATATTTCCCTTATCAGTTTGTAAGAACTTTTTATATATTAAAATATTCGTTGTTATGTAGTGAATTTTTTTTATTTTTAGTATCTTTTAAATTTAAAAAGTAAAAATTTTCTTTAAACACAAGTAGGAATTCTTGTGTTTATATATTTAAACAATTCTTCATCCTGAGTTCAAATATTCACTTATATTTTCTAGTTCTACAAACATTTAGTCATTTACATTTGGCTCTTTAAAAAATGTATTTTAGGGGCACCTGGGTGGCTCAGTTGGTTAGGCAACTGCCTTTAGCTCAGGTCATGATCCCGGAGTCCCAGGATCAAGTCCCATATCGGACTCCCAGCTCTGCAGGAAGTCTGCTTCTCCCTCTGACATTCTCCCCTCTCATTCTCAGTCTCTGTCTCTTTAGTAAATAAATAAAATCTTTTAAAAAATTTAAAAAAATAAAAAAATAAAAAATGTATTTTAGGTGTAATAGTATGAATGCCATATAGGTTTACAGTTTAAAAATAGCAAAATCGTTATGGTTATGCCTACCATCTTGAAAAAACAGTTGAGATTTTGATTAAAATTGCATCAAACTTATAGATCAATTTGTTCATGAACATAGTATAGCTATCCTTCTTGTATGACTTCCTGTAAAGTATTAAAATTTTCAAGATTTTTTATTTATTTTTGCATATCTTATGTTTTCATTGTTTCTATAAATGGTCCTTTTTTCTATTTGAATTCTGTTATTTGTTAGTAAATAGGAATGTAGTTGAGTTTTGTATATTTACTTCACCTTCAATCTTATATCCAATTAGTGTCAGTTTTAAATCCCATTACCAAATTTAATAGTTTCTTGAGTTTGTATATCAACAAGGAAATTATCTTTAATAATGATAATTTGTTCCTTTCTAATCATGCACCTTTCACTTTTTCTTATCTTATTGCTGTTTTTTTTTAAAGATTTTATTTATTTATTTGAGATAGAGACAGTGAGAGAGAGCATGAGAGGGGAGAAGGTCAGAGGCAGAAGCAGACTCCCTGTGGAGCTGGGAGCCCGATGTGGGGCTCAAGCCCAGGACTCTGGGATCATGCCCCAAGCCGAAGGCAGTTGCTCAACCAACTGAGCCATCCAGGCGCCCCGTCTTATTGCTGTTTTTATTCAGTGTTGAATAAAAATGGTGATATCAGGTATCTTTGTTTTCTTCCCAAGCCCAGAGGGAAAGCTTTCAAAGTATTCCCTTTAAGTATAATGTTCATTATAGACTTTTTATACTCTCTATCAGTGTAAGAAAGCACCCTTCTATTCCTAGTTTGTAGAATTTTCTAAATTATGAATAGGTGTTTGGTTTTATTTCAAATTTTTCTGCCTCTATATGATCATATGCTTTTTTCCTCTGATTTATTAATTTTCTGATGTTAAATTTGCATTTTTGAGTTACGCTTAATTTATACATTGCTAGATAAAATTTTTAATACTTTATTCAGCTTTTTTACATTCATGTTTATGTATAAGAATATCCTGTAATTATGATTTCTTAAGTTATCTTTGTAATATTTTGGTCAAGGTTATGCTGTTCTCATAAAATAGCTTGAATGGTGTTCCCTTTTTTTGTGTTCCGTGGAAGAGTTTTTTTGTGCATCGGAGATATTTATCTTTTTTTCTCCCAGCTTTATGGAGATATATTTGACACACCACATTGTGTAAGTTTAAGGTATATAATGTGATGCTTTGACATATGCTTATATTGTGAAATGATTACCACAAAAGTTAGTTAACACGTCCATTACCTCCATAGTTACCTATTTTGGATTTTTGGCAGTAAAACCATTTAGGACCACTTTTTAAATAATTTCCAAGCATATAGTATAGTATTATTAACTAAATACTATGCTGTACTTTAGGTACCCAGAACTTTTTCATCTTATAATTGGAAGTTTGTCCCTTCAGACCACCACCTACCATTTCCTCTATCCCCACCTCATCACCCTTGGCAACCATTAGTCCACTCTTTGGCACTCTGAGTTCAGTTTTTTTAGATTCCGTATATGAATGAGAACATACAGTATTTGTCTTTCTTGGTCCGACTTATTTTACTTAACATAATGCTTTTGTGGTTCAGGCATGTTGTCACAAATGGCATGATTTCCTTCTTTCTTATAGCTGAATATATATAATTATATATTTTTAAATATATGTTGTATATATATATATTCCATGTCATCCTTATCCATTTATCCATTGATGGACACTTGTTTCCATATCTTGGCTATTGTGAACAATGCTGAAGTGAACATGGGAATGCCAATATCTCTTCAATATCCTATTTTCATTTCCTTTAGCTATATACCCAGAAGTAGGATTGTTCGATAATATGGTAGTTCTATTTTTAATTTTTTTGAGGAATCTCCATACTGTTTTCCATAGTGGCTGAACCAGTTCACGTGACAAACCGTGCGCAGGGGTTCCCCTTTTCCCACAGACTTGCCAGCGCTTCTTGCTTTTTGATCCTCGGCCCATTTTTTAATTGGACTTTAATTTTTAATTGGACTTTTCTTCTGTTGAGTGGAATGTGTTCCTTTTGGGTATTAAGTCTTATCAGATATATGGTTTGCAAATATTTTCTCCCATCCTATAGGTTGCCTCTCCATTTTGTTGATTTTTTTTTTCTTTTGTTGTACAGAAGCTTTTTAGTTTGATGTAGTTTCACTTGACTATTTTTGCCTTTGTTATTTGTGTTTTTGGTGTCATATCCAAAAAATCATTGCCAAGACCAATGCCACAAAGGTTTTTTTCCTATGTTTATGTCAAGGAGTTGTACAGTTTTAGACCTTACATTAAATCTTTAGTCCATTTTTAGTTGATTTTTGCGTACGGTATAAGGGTCTGATTTCATTCTTTTGCATGTGGATACAGTTTTTCCAACAGCATTTGTGGAAGAGACTAGCCTTTCCCCATTGTGTGTTCTTGGGTTTATTTCTGGGTTCTCTATTTGTTCCATTGGCCCGTATGTCTGCTTTTATGCCAGTAATTATTTACTTCCTTTGTTGTTGTTGCTGTTGTTTTTTCTAACGTAAGTTGAAAATTCAACTCATTTATTTTCGGTCTTTTTTTAAAAAAAATAAATATTTAAACCTCTCAAATTATTATTATATACTGTATCAGCTATATCCTATACATAGTGGTATGTTGTATTTTGTTTTTATTTATCATATATTTACTGACACAAGAAATATTTCTTCTTCAACCCATAATAGGTTAAAATTGTGTTTTAAAACTTTCAGGCATATGGCTTTTCATCATCTTTTTTGTTTTCATTTCTGCCTTAATTGCATTATTACTTGAGAATGTAATGTGCTTGCAAGTAGTTTTTTTTATCTTTTATCAAACTTTATGAACATTTTACCATAGAAAAATGATCTTTTTTTTTGTTTTTGTTTTTTAGTTTGCCTGAAAGCTCATTTTATCTGCCTTGAATCTAGGAATACCAGCTCTCTTTTTCTCTTTTAGTTAATATTCTCATGATACATGTTTGTCAACTTTTTAACTTTCATTCTTTCTGCATTTTCAGTGTTTTAAGTATGTCTCTTTTAAAGAACATCTATCTGTTTTCTCTTCTTTAATCTAGTCTACCAAACTTTAGCTTTAAGAGCATATGAGAGTTTCAGTTACTCTACTTTCTCACCAACATTTAACACTGGCAGTCTTTTTAATTTTAACCATTCTAGCAGATATGCAATGATAAATCACTGTGATTCAATTTTGTTTTTGTTAAATGCTTGAATACAATTGCTTCTTGTATTTTGTCCAGTTTTCTAGTTGTTTGTGGCGGAAGGGTAAATCCATCCCTTACCACTTGGTTGGAAGCAGCAGTCCTCCTCCTTGTAATGTTCAAGGTTAATTTCTTAACATATCACCAAGGCATTTGAAAAGTCTTTCTTTTCTTTTTTTAAAAGATTTATTTACTTATTTGGGGGTCGAGGGGCAGAAGGAGATTGGGTCTTAAGCAGACTCCATGCTCTTTGTAGAGCCCAACGTGGGGCTTAATGTCACCATCCTGAGATCACAACCCGAGCTGAAACCAAGAGTCAGACACCTAACTGACAGCACCACTCAGGTGCCCCTGAAAAGTTTTTCTTTTAAAAATAAACCTATGTAGGGGCGCCTGGGTGGCTCAGTCGTTAAGTGTCTGCCTTCAGCTCAGGTCATGGTCCCAGGGTTCTGGTATCGAGCCCAACAACAGGCTCCCTGGTGGGTGGAGAGCCTGCTTGCCTTCTCCACTCCCCTTTCTTGTCTCTCTCTCTCTCTCTCTCTCTCTGTCAAATAAATAAAATCTTTTTTTTAATAAATAAACAAACAAACCTGTGTAGCTTGTTTTGCTGTTTTTGGAAGGATGGTGTATTGAGATTTCTTGCTCACCATACGGCCAGAAATGAATGTTTACTCTGTGGTATAAGTTTGAGAACTAAAGTTTTTTTTATTTAGTTATCGGTATTTTTAGTATCATGTATTGAGTTTTTCATTCCTGCTCACTGACTTAGTTTACAAAAAATAGAGCATGAGACAAAGACTTGCATTAGAGTTCATTTATTTGGGAAATGATCCCAGGGTGTAGGAATGAAAACCAGATTTAATTTTATATAAATTACATAGAGACTTAAGTGCTTACTTCCTTTTACTATGATTTTATCTTGAGAGAGAAATTTTATTTTGATTCTTTTTGTTTGTTTGGTACATCTTTGAATTATCATCTTGCTATGGAAACTTTGTGGGTAATATGCTTTCTGAAGCCTTGCATATTTGAGGATATAGCTTTCTGTTACTTTTGCCCATGATGACAACTTTGTTGGGTAAATAATCCCATGGTTATTTTTTTTTCCTTCACAATTCTGTAGACATTGCTTATGGTCTCTGGCATCTGTTGTGGCAGAAGAGTAATTTCAGTATAGCCTGATACTCATGCTTTAGAGGTATCTCGTTTCTCCCCCGATTGGATAATTATAGTGTTCTGTCTTTGGTACCGATAGTTAAAAACATATATATGTATATATATGATATATATATATCATATATATATATATCACCAGTATATTTTGGATTTATTTCATCAGTTTTTCTTGGTAGGGACCAAGTACTACACAATTCAAGATTTTTCATCCCAGCAAAGTTTTAATCTGATAGATGTTTGGAATTTTATCTCTTTTAGATGTACTGGGGTCTTTGGGACAATAATACCCTTACCTGTATGTTAGGTATCCTTTGTCCTTCATGCGTATATTCTGTCACTTCTCATTTTTATCTCTTTGCCATTTCCCCCCACATTTTGGGATGAGTTCCACTTTGCTGATCTTTTGTTTGTTTTTGTTTTTGTTTGCAGATCTCATTCTGTGTCTCTTTAATACTTCCAGGGGCATTTCAAAACAGATTATGGCCAATCTTTTTCCTCACTGCCTTTCCGTAGGCTTTCCCCTCTTTTTTGTTTTAAAAAAATCAGTTTTATCATTGTATCTTTTGCTTCCTTCATAGAGTTACTATTTCATTTGATTCTATTAAGTATACAGAGTTGAGGCTGACAGTTGACTCTTTCTTCAGTAAACAGTTGTCAGGGATGCTACATATGTTCATCTCCTTTTATGTTGTGCAATATTATCATATTTATGTATATTTTATTCTGTTCCATACTCATATTATTTTATTACTGAGTGTAAATGAGGTGGGTTTTGCTAAAAATGGCATTGATCAATTATCTTTGGGTTCCATCTTTCCTGCTGTTAGAATACTTTCAAATATAAAAGCAGAAGGACTAGTTTATAAAAGATACATAGAACTAGTTCAGTGATCTATTATCCAGTGGATGAGGAAAAGTGGTCTGGTGCAGTGAGCCCTCCTAATAAGGGAAAATAGTCTCTAGGTGGTTTCTTGGTATTTGATGGAGCCCTTGATCAAGAGCCAATGTTACGGACTCCATTCCAAGTATGCAAGTGGCTATGCCCAGCTCCTTTCCTGGTGCTGATGCACCCTGGGTTAGGATGGACGCTCTGTGATGCTGGAGATGCCCTTGGACTTGCTGGCCTGGGTGATTCCTAATCCTCCTGACTCACAGTAGTGAAAGAGTTTCTCACCTTGAAGGCATCCTTTCTATCCTGTGACCTGCCCTGATTTCCAAAGTCTGCTGGTAGGTCCCATCCTTGTTTCCTGGGACACCATGCCATTTTCCCAGGAAAGGAGCTTTAAGTCAGCTCTAGATTCTCCCTTTAAAATGTCAGGGCTGTTAGATACCTGTGCTTACTTGTGCTCTCACCTAAATGTCTCCACACAAGCAGTTTTACAGAGGGTACATTCATGATTAAGTAAGGGAGTTGAGAGCAATCACGTGGAGAAAAATCCAGAGAAGAAACTAAGGCCGATAATGCACTGTGTTTTAGGAACTATCTAGGCATAATACTCCCACCCCTGCCCTGTCCCCCATGCCTGCATGACTTTAAAGCACACGGCACCATCTGTCATAATTATATTCTAAATATTTATCATCTTCTCCCATTAAAATACAAGCTCCATGAAGGCAGACATTTTTTTTTAAAGATTTATTTTTATTTAATTGAGACAGAGAAAGAGAGAGAGAATGAAAGGGGAGAGGTCAGAGGGAGAAGCAGGCTCCTCTCAGAGCAGGGAGCCCGATGTGGGACTCGATCCCGGGACTCCAGGATCGTGACCTGAGCCGAAGCCAGTCACTCAACCAATTGAGCCACCCAGGCGCCCCCGAGGGCAGACATTTTTATCTTTTGTATTCATTACTGTACCCACGTATCTAGAACAGTGTCACAACAAAAAGCAGTTGTTGACTAAATGTCCTTTATTTAAGGGTGTTTTTTTTTTAAGATTATATTTATTTCTTTGACAGAGAGAGAGCGAAAGTCATTTAAAGAATCATGAGAAAAGCAAAGACTTGAGAAAGCCTTTAACAGATCTTTTAAAAGGAGCTTGGATAGATGTCAGAGGTACTTGATTTGTAATAGCTAATGTTTGTTCATGAAGTAAGATATAGAAAACTTAGATTTGGTTTCCTTGCCAGCTGGTGTAAGAGAATCAAGTGTACTCGTGTCCAACATGAGTATAAATTTATGGTGACTTATCAGGAAGTCATGATTATTTTGGCAACTTACAAAAATTCATTTCAGAGCCTTTTATATCATTTGGCAAAAATTTCTTACAGAAAATAATTCGGTGCTTATCTGACTTTTAGCTCCTTTCTCTAAAGAGAAAATAATAAAAGAAGAAAGAGAAACTCAGCTCAGGTATCACTCTCCCTTATAATCATTTGCCTGAGATATAAGAATTCTTTGTAATATATATATATTTAATTTAAAGAAGTTGAGGGAGCGTCTAGGTGGCTCAGGTGGTAGGCATCTGCCTTCTGCTCAGGTCATGATCTCCAGGTCCTAGGATCGAGTCCCACATCAGTCTCCTTGCTCAGCGGGGAGCGTGCTTCTCCCTTTCCCTCTGCCTCTCCCCCTGCTTGTGCCCTCTCTGTCCCTGTCCCTCTCCCTCAAATGAATAAACAAAATCTTTAAAAAAATAACAAAAAAGAAAGAAAGTCGAGGGTTGGGTTTGGGTTATTTCTTGGACAAATTAGAATACAGTACCTGATTTTTAAGTGTTAACAACTCATGTTTAAATATTTTAATGTTAGAGACTGAAAAAAATCTAAACTTTTACCTTCTTCTAATTTTAACTATATTTTCAAATGTATATGAGGTCATTTTTTCTTGATCTTTTCACAAATTACAAAGAACAGCATTTATCCTGCATTGAGCTCAAATGATTACACATTCTTTTAAAATGAAAACGTTTGACAGTGGAAACCAAATGAGAAAAGAATGCAGAGAGATGTTCATAAATCACCAGACACTTGGAAGAGCATGCAAGCAAATCTAAGAACACGTTTTTCATAATTTTACATTTTCCCTTTTAAAAATCACTTTCCAGTTTGTGGAGAGTTTGGCAGCTCCTAGCATGACATCAGCTCTTCCATTGTGCAGTGACTGCTTTCTTTTAGATAACTTGATGGCACTTCATCGAGTGTTAGTGATTAAGTTGAATTAAAAACCAACTGGGTTTGAGTTTAAATTCCCCTAACTGATAAACCAAACACATTCCTGACCTTAGGCCTGCTTTTGAGCCTCAAAACTTACATTGCCCATAGGCTGCTTTACTTCTAGAAGCAGAAGTAAGCAAGTGAGAGAAAACACACATTTCGGAGTCAGTGATCAGCCCAAATGCACTCCGTTATCCCTGCACTTCTGCAACCATTCAGATGCTTTCAGACCAATCATCCTCGTTTCTGCATCTTATCTTGACCCAAATCCAGAGCATGGTGACCCTGACATTGTTTTTCCACTTCAGAATGCCAAAGCTGGTTATTTGAGCTGTAGTCTCTCTCAACAGTCAGGGGCAGATTCTCACCACCAGCAAGGTGGTGATGAAAATACTAGAAATTCACCTGTTAATGGGGAAGAAAAAAACAGTCTGTGAACAGTGCTGACAACTTTTCGGAATCTCCTAGGAACTCACCTCTGATCATCGGGAGAAAACACTTGCATTTGTAAAGGTCCGCTACTCACCCCACTCTACACCTGAGCTTCTCAAACCTGACTGAGTGTAGGGATCACCTGATTCAGGAGTTCTAATGAGCTCCCAGGTGGTGCCAGTGCTGCTGGGTCTCTGATCACACTTTGAGCAGCCCCAGTGTAGAAAGCACTTTCACCCAATTTGGAATCCAAGAGTTATAATTGGTTTTCTTTTTTTTCCCAGTGTTCCGAGATTAATTGTTCATGCACCACACCCAGTGCTCCATGCAATACGTGCCCTCCTCCATACCCACCACCAGGCTCGCCCAACCCCTCAGCCCTCCTCTCCAAAACCCTCAGTTTGTTGCTCAGAGTCCACAGTTTCTCCTGGTTCATCGCCCCCTCCGATTTCCCCCCATTCGCCCTTCCCTTCCTTCTCACATGCCCTCCATGTTTTTCCTTATCCTCCACATGTAAGTGGGACCATAAGATAATTGACTCTCTCCGCTTGACTTATTTCACTCCACATAATTTCTAGACCCGTCCATGTTGATACAAAAGTTGGATATTCTTCCTTTCTGATGGAGGCATAATATTCCATTGTATAGATGTACCACATCTTCCTTATCCATTCATCTGTTGAAGGGCATTTTGGTTCTTTCTACAGTTTCGCGATTGTGGCCATTGCTGCTATGAACATTGGGGTACATGTGGCCCTTCTTTTCACTGCATCTGTATCTTTGGGATAAATACCCAGTAGTGCAATTGCAGGGTCTTAGGGTAGCTCTATTTTTAATTTCTTCAGTAATCTCCACACTATTTTCCAAAGTGGCTGCACCAACTTGCATTCCTACCAACAGTGGAAGAGTGTTCTCCTTTCTCCACATCCTCTCCAACATTTGTTGTTTACTGTCCTGTTGATTTTGGCCATTTTAATTGGTGTAATGTGGTATCTCAATGTGGTTATAATTTTTTTTTAAAGATAGATAGGTTGATTGATCAGTTGATTGATTTATGAGAGAGAGCACAAGCAGGGGGAGCAGCAGAGGGAGAAGTAGACTCCCCGCAGAGCAGGGAGCCCCATGGGGGGCTCAATCCTGGGACTCCAGGATTGACCATCATGACCTGAGCCAAACACAGACACTTAACTGACTGAGCCACCCAGGTGCCCTTAAGATTTATAATTTAAAATGTTTGTGTGAATATTTGATTTAAGACTATTTAAATATTTTGTGAGATATGTAGTTGGAGACAGAGATACAAGACCTTAATTTTCAGAACTGTTTTATTAATATATTAATTACAATTAATATATTAATTACATACTTAATTATATAATCAATAGATTAATTGTAATTATAATTTTGTAATTTCCCCTGAGTTCCTGTTTAGGCTTGCTGGGTAGGTAGCATTTTATATGATCTTTCTCATTATCCAAATACCAAAATTGTTTTCTGATCCTAAAATAATCTGGTGTTTGATGAAAAAATTCAAAGTACATTCAATTGAGCAAGACGTGAAGATTTTAGAGCTCAACTCAGAAGCTCTGTTCCTTTTCCCTTTTATTCCTGATGTTCTCATTCTGTCAACAATCACAAAGAATATCTAAACTTCTAAGAAATGGCAGGGAACTGAACATCTACACCCCGCCCACCAGAAGTCAAGAATGAGGTACTTCTACCTAAATTCTCTGAGACCCTGCTTGGGTTGTGAGTCCTGACACCTTTCAGGTACTTCCTCTGGTCTTGCAGGATATTTGGAATGGGTGTAAACAACCCCAACAAACTCCCAGAGACAATACGTTGAGAAATCAGGGGTCTGATTGTGCTACTTCTGTGGAGAAGGAGTCTTCCCTGTGATCATGCCTGAGGACACGGCAGAGAGGGTACTGGCACGGATGCTGACATCCACATGTCTGTCTGGGTGGTCAGACCTGTAGCTGTGACACCTGTGGGTCAGTCAGCGTCTCTGAGGGACACAGAGCGCCCTTTCCCAGAGTCATTATGTGAGCTCGGTTGGCATCCTGACTCAACAGGCTTGTTTTCTCACCTCACCTTTCAAACATAAAGGCATATACATGTCTACAATGTCAGAGAATCTGAAAACCAGATATTATCCATTAACAATGCAGGGGAACAATGGGAGAATCTGATGTTCCTAAAATACTGCAAAGGAGATCTACTCTTGGGGCACCCGGGTGGCTCAGTCAGTTAGTTGAGTGTCTGTCTTCAGCCCAGGCCATGATCGCAGGGTCCTGAGATCGAGCCCCAAGTCCAGCTCCCTGCTCAGCGGGAGCCTGCTTCTCCCTCTGCCTGCTGCTCCCCCCTGCTTGTGCGTGTTCTTTCTCTCTCTCTCTTTCTCAGATAAATAAATAAAATCTAAAAAGAAGAAGAAGAAGATCTGTTCCTTCTTTTTCCCCTTGAATTGTGGTCTTTGTTTAGAACATCCTAAGGACTCAGTATAGTTTTCTTTTAAAGTATTTAGAGATCACAAATAAAACATCGTATGCAATATTTAGGAGGAAAAAACCACAGAATATAAATTTTTATATTCAGTATCATGTCAATTATAAATTATAGCCATCAAAACAGGATTAGAAGGAGCAGACCAAAATGGTGTGATGGCCCATTACTTTTGAAGAATGAGAGTATGGATGATTTCCTATTATCTTTTTCATTCTGTTCAGCATAGGCCAGGTTTTCTACAACTTTGTATTATTCTTGCAATTAAAAAGAGAAGAAGGAAGAGAAGAAGAAAAGAAAAAGGAAACAAAACAAATAGTGATCAGACTAGAAGTCCCTGAACCTAGGCCCCCTCCCACCACATGTGCGTAAATCTCTGTTCAGGGATTTGGGTCTGTAGTTAATCGTTTGATGTTTTTATGTGGTATAGATGTGGTACAGATCTGTGTACTTGCCGCAGTGACAGAAATAAATTAGAGTGTCTTGGTAAAGACCAAACTCATCAATTTTTCCAAAATCTGTATTTGATTAATTCTACAAAGGTCCAGGTCAAAGTTATTCCTCAAACCTTATTATTTCAATAAAGAAGCCCAAAGTTTCCAGGTTTGTCAGGAAATTCATTATCACTGTAAAATAGCAAAAGGTCACAAAATGTCTCCTTCCACAATCAACTAGCATATAAGAAAAATTTCTTTTTCTCCACAATTCATTACCCCAGCAAAACCAAGAGAAACCTCTGACATTTCAGATCCTTTTGCTTCAGGGGAAATAAATGTTCCATAGATCATGGAGAAAAATGACAAAGCAATTAATGAAAAACAAATACACTCCTGCAGCATACTCAGCCATGCCAGACCCAACAGAA
This sequence comes from Nasua narica, assembly GCA_028533885.1. NCBI lineage: Eukaryota > Metazoa > Chordata > Mammalia > Carnivora > Procyonidae > Nasua > Nasua narica. The sequence continues at coordinate 52,234,082 of CM052809.1, read as the reverse complement.
GGCAAAGTGAGATTTTATTCTCAGATCTTTCCAACTCGGAAGAGTGACAGTTTCCATAATGGCATCAGCACTTTAGTTACAGAAAGCTGTTCACACACCAAAGAAACACAAATTAAAGAAACATGCAGTGGGAAAACAGAAAGAGGAATTCTGTCGTTTCATGCATATTTAACTGTAGTGGGAAAGTCAACGCTGGCAAAGCATCGTTGAAATCTTGAGCTAATAAGTGGAAGCATTCTAGAAGTTATTCACCCCTCTCTTCATAATGCTTTATACAAAATTGTAACTTGACTGAATTTAGCTCAATTTTCCCCACATTCTAAAAATTCCTTCCTTTCATTCCGCCTCAGTCTGGCCACCTTTTTCTTCCTCTGGAAAGTTTGTCAGGGAGTAATTAACAAGTACTTTCTCCATATCTTCAGTTTCCATTCACTGACAAACTAATTTTCCCACCGAGTACGTTTCCATTTTCTTTTTTTAAAAACACAAACAGTACAAATAAAGTCAAAATTCACTGTGACTCCCTGCCCTAGTCTACTAATAGTTTTTTCCTTCTAGACACTCTAGTTGTACTTACTTATATAATATAGATAGTGTGTGTGTGTGTGTGTGTGTGTGTAGAATACTTTTTCCATGTAAATGGTGCCATGGAAAATGGTTTTTTTGTGACATGTTTTCCACTCAACAATCTGCCTTGGCGATCTTTTCTAGTCAGTACATACAGAGCAGTGCTTCTCGAGTGGGGGCAGTTTTACCCCTCAGAGAACATTTGGCAATTTCTGGAAACATTTTTGGTTGTCACAGGCTGGATGGTGGTGCTACTGGCATCTCATAGGTAGAAGTCAAGGATGCTGCTAAACATTCTGCAGTGCACAAGACAGCCCATAACCAAGAATTGTCCACCGAGCGGCACCTAGGTGGCACAGTTGGTTAAGTGCCTGACTCCTGGTTTCAGCTCAAGTCATGATCTCAGGGTCATGGGATCAAGCCCTGCATCAGGCTCTGTGCTCAGTGCGGCGTCTGCTTGAGATTCTCTCTACCTCTTCCTCTGCCCCCCGCCACCACTCATGCACATTCTCTCTCTCTCAAATAAATAAATAAATCTTCTAAAAAAAAAAAAAAAGAATTGTCTACCCAAAATGTGAGTGATGCTGAGGTTGAGAAACCCTGGGGTGGTTCTACTTTATTCTTTTAACTGCCACATCGTATTCTATGGTTTATTTTACCGGTCATGTCACAATGTACATTTAAATGAATTTTTTAAAACATATATTTGCGCTGTCATTCAGTGTTTCTTCCATTTACTTTTTACCTAGCTGCAATCTGCCTTCTTCTCCAGACATCCCCTAGGTTACCAATGGCCTTCTAATTTCCACAGCCCTTGGCTAACTTTTCAGGATAAGCTGACTTGGCCTTTCCCTGACGCTTGTCAGTGCTCATTATCCCCTTCTCCTGGAAGTACTTGGCCCCCTGGCCCCACGACTCTGCTGCCCCTTTTCAGTCCCCAGGGCTGGTCAACCACCGTGCCCAGAGCTCCTGCTGTCCTACAGGTACTGTGCTAGGCATCGGGGCGTGAGGCTGAACAGCAGCACTCCCCTGCTCTGAGGCAACTCTGGTTTATAAACGGAGACAGGCTCATCCGTGAGTTGCGCAAAGGGACACATGGCCCAGTTACGGTGTATGCAGGGTTTGCTGCGTGACTCAATACATGATCTGCTATGGTATAAAAGCTTTTAAAGGTCTATAGAAAGTGTCTTTCCTTCATGGTTCAGAATGTACTGCATATTTTCTCTTCTTGCCTACTTCTCCCGTAACATATGTTTAAAAAAAAATAAATCAAGGAAAATGCTTTCTTCACGTTTTCCCACCACCACTCTTTCTCTGCTTTGAAACAGCAACGGCATTGTTTCACTCTTGCTCTATGGGGAATGCACTCAGCTTTGGCCAAAACGGAGAAAAGATCAAATTAGAGAAGCAAGTCTGCTTGCTGCTGGCTGAGGGGCAGGAAGCAGGGTTGGCACTCCCTCCTCTCCATCTGGAGCCTCCTTCTCCTCCCCCTTCTCTAGAGCCTCCTGGGTTGGAGGACCCCAAGGGTGGGCTGCAACAGCTGCATGGCCCTTATTTCCCTGGATCAAGGGATCTTAAGGCCCTACCCAAAAGCTGACAGCAAAGGAAATCTCAACTGTAAGTCTGACTCAGTGCTCGGAGTGAACTCCTTAAACATGTACTGAGTGCTCCTGGGGCAGGTCTGGGAAGACACGAAGATAAATGGGATGTAGCCCCTGCCCCCGCAGAGCTGGAGGGAGTTAGGGGTGAGGGGCCCATATAAATAGCTACTCAGTGCAAAGTAGAAAGAATAAAGTGAGTCCTTAAATGAGGATTGAGCAAAGTTGCTTAAGGAGAGAGGCAGGGAGGGAGGTTGGTGGGGATTAGCTTTGCTCAGGGATCAAGCAAGGCACTTGAAAATCATTTAAACATAAGTTTTGTTGGATGGAGTTATTTGATTTAAACAAGGAAAGTAGGATTTCTGGAAGGAGGAATGAAGTGTCCAAAGAGCTGGATTCTCGAGTGCCATTCTGCTGAGCCCACGTAGCTTGGGTGAGGCCGAACCTTAGACATGGGAGTTTTTTTTTTAAAGTTTTTGTTTGTTTGTTTGCTTTAATTTATTTGACAGAGATACAGAGCGAGCACAAGTAGGCAGAGCAGCAGGCAGTGGGAGAGGGGGAAGCAGGCTCTCCGCTGAGCAGGGAGCCCGATGCGGGGCTCCATCCCAGGACCCTGGGATCCTGACCCAAGCCAAAGGCAGATGGTTAACGACTGAACCACCCAGGCATTCCAACATGGGAGCTTTTATCTGCTCTTTATCTCGGGTCCCAGGACAAGCATCCGGGATCGTGGCTCTCTCAGGCTCAGTTGCTCCAGGTCTGTGTGCCTGTGTTCTACAGGGTCTGTATTTATATTTCTAATTGTTTACCTTAAAGCCAGCTGGGGTCTCGGGAGCATCAAGGATCTAGCTGGAGCACGGAAGCTTTTGCTGAAAACCGTAAGCCCTGGCAGAGGGCCGAAGGGAAGGTTTGCCATTATGCGGGCCTGGTGAGGGCAGCACCAATGGGGGAGAGAGATGGAGGCATTGGCCGCATGGGTCAGTGACCAAGGACAGCAACAGTAATAGCCACCCCTCCTGTTTATTTTTGCTCTACTAATGCCCATTCTTTGTCTCTGCAAGTGGAGAACTGATTGAGCTGGAGTTGAGGACCGCCGTAGACCTTCCCAGAGGGTTCCTGTGTTCCTCTCCTCTTGCCGTAAGCTCCTTTTACAGCTTAAAATGACACCCCTCTGTCATCTCACGATTCTCCCATTCTCCAGGTGGGAAGTCTGGCCAGGCTAGACCGTGGTCTCCGGTCTCCGCATGGGATCGCCCAGGGCGGCAACAAGCCATCAGTCAGGCCCGCTCTCACCTGGGGGCTCGGGGCGGGTCTGCTGCCAGGCACAGTCAGATGGGTGGCGGCATTCGGCGGCTTGTGCCTAGAGGACTGAGATTCCGGTTCTCCCTGCAGGGACTGCTCCCCGTTTCCAGAGGCTGTTCTCAGGCCCTTGCCCAGTGAACCCCTCCCTCTCAAAGCCAGCAAGAACCTTCCTCTTGTTGAAATCCTTCTGTAAACTCTCTGACTTTTGTGCTCCGAGTCAGAGAAAACTCTGTTTTTCAAGGGCTCGGGGTTAGGGTGGGCCACCCAGATAATCTCCCTGTTTGAAGTCACTGATTAGTAACCAGCATATCTGCAGAGTCCCTTTTGCCTTACAAGGTCACGTAATCATGGGAGTAACCCCAGGGGGGCAAAAGGCATGGATTTAGAATTCAGCCAACCCCAGTTGCCCGAAGTCTGGTTCTCTTTGACCTGGAAAGGACACCGGGAGACCCAGAGCCCAGAAAACTGGGGCTGAGAGTGGGGGTGGGCGGGATGGAGAGTGACACAGGGAAGTGAAATGTTCTCAGGGAGCCAGACAGAGGACTTCCAGAGGCAGAATCAGAGGACCAGTGCTGAGGAATTAAGCTCCTTTGTATCATTTTTGCCACGCTTCTTTGCGAGGTCCCATGAGCATAAGAATAAGGAGGAACACAGGATCCCCGCCCTTTAGCACTTCACAGTCTAGTGAGATTGCAAGATATCTCCTCGACTTGGAATTTGGAAATGTTGGCCTGACAAAAATTTGTCCCTGAAACGTCTACATATCTTCAGGAAAATAATTTCCTATATTTTGCAGACTGGCCTGAGTGCCTAGCACCCTTAGTTTTATTTGGCCTAGCCACCCAAACACATGTTTTTTTGTTTGTTTTACTGGTGTTATTGTGGTTTGGCTTGGGATCTTTTGTTTCTATATATTCACCAAATACTTCTTGGTACTGATTATGTTCACAGCACTCCCCTTGTTCTTGTATCTAGTGGTCCTCAATCTAAGAATCACCTGGGCAGGGGCGCCTGGGTAGCTCAGTGGGTTAAAGCCTCTGCCTTCGTCTCAGGTCATGATTTCGGGGTCCTGGGATCAAGCCCCGCATTGGGCTCTCTGCTCGGCAGGGAGCCTGCTTCCCTGTCTCTCTGCCTGCCTCTCTGCCTGCTTGTGATCTCTCTCTCTCTCTCTCTGTTGAATAAATAAATAAAATCTTTAAAAAAAAAAAAAAGAAGAATCACCTGGGCAGCGTGTTAACAAATGCAGCTTGCTAGGCCCTCCTTCTGTATCCCTTAAAGATCTCTGAAGTTATATTTTGGTCAAAGAACTAGGCAACTCTAATGGTACCAGGACCACACTTTGAAGGTTGCAATAGGGGCAGGAAGAGTATAACCTAGTGTTCCTTGTCCTCAAAGATCATATAAATGAATCAGGGAAATAAAAAAAGTAGACATACTTCAAAATAACTAATAATACACATCACTAGATGCTTAAGAGCCAAATGAGAAACAGAGAAAATAGAGAATAGGTGAGACATTACATGAGGAGAGGACTATTCCTAAATGGAATTCTTGGAAGAGTTCGAAACAGATTGGGTTTTAACTGGACCTTTAAGGGGCGAGGGTGTGTCCAGTGGGGAGAATATGAGTTAAGGCACTATGGCCCGATGCCGGGGCAGGAAGCTCAAAGCAACCCAGGGGGACTGATTTAATATCTCCTCACCGCTTCATTGCTTCATCGAGGATCCCTCTGGAACCACAGCCTTGTTCTCCTTCCTTCTTAGGTTGCTTTTAAGAATATTCCATAAGAGATTGCACATGTCCGTGTAAAAAGAGATTAATCACAGTTGAAACCTATGCACGGAGTTATGTATAATTTCAACCTGATTTGTTTAAGTGTCTATCATGTTGAAAAATTATATAGACTCCAAATGGAAATGGCATCCGATTATTAAGTTCAGATGCCAGCACCTTTTGTTAACAATGAACATTTTTGCTCTGTAGGTTTTCGGCATACTTTTTTGGCTCTGTATATTTTCCTTCCGAAGCAGCAGGCCTACAGACATCTCCAACTATGCTGCCAATCAGTGAAATGGAGGAAGTGGTCATGAAATTAAATGTGAAAACACTCCATCAGCCTTTTGCAATGTGGAGCCTTTGTTTATTCATCTAACCCATATTCGGAGCTCATTCTATTTAAATGGATTGCTTTCCAAGTGATTTATTGGAGAGTGTTTGATACTTGTGTTTTATAATCCTTTTTCCCTCACTAGAGCAGTTTTAAATATAGATATCCCTTACTTTTCAAACAAGTTCCTGTTTCACCCTTCCCTTTTACCAAAACGCACCTTGGTAGCTGTTTTCGGTAACCAAAAGACATCCAAAAAGGATTTTCACTTTTATGAAGAAAGGTGAAAATGGAGAATAGCGTTTTGCATTTGTTTTACAGGGAGCTCTCAGACAGGCAGTGCCCTCCGCCCCACCCCCCCACCCCCAGCAATGGGCATCTAGAGTGGCGCCGCCAAGCTCCTTCCCTGGGAGCTACACTCAGTGTCTCAACCATCCGGCTGCCATACAGCTTTGAGCCCTCTCTGTGAGCATCTGTGCTTTATTGCAATTTATTTCATACATCATTAGTAAGATGTGCCCACAGGTATCAGAAAAGCCTGAGAGGTTATGTTTTGAGCATACAACGCTCAAAAATGTTTCCGTATAAATTAGTGGTAATTACTTCTTCAATTTATGCTATTTCAGCCTGCAAAAGTTTTCTGTAGAAGCACTCTGCTTTTTGATAGTAGGGGAAACCTGCATCAGAACCCGACTGCCGAAAATGTACTTAGTGAAGTCAAAAGAAAATAAAGAGAACTCTCTTACCGATACTCATAACAAATGCAAAATGAGAAACTGTAGAGATTTGTATAGTCCTGCGTGACTCTGTTATTTTAGAGTACGCGTCACTGCTGTGGATTTTTCTTAAGTGATAAATAAGTTGCTGTGTGGCTTCAGGTAGAGACTGTATCTGAAGTTTAATTTGTGTAATTAAATAAAACTTAAAATTTTGTGTATTTCTGTAAGAGGAGAATAGCTATTAGTGGAAATATATTTACTCATTTTTTCGGTGTACACTCATAATTTGTAAACCTGTTCATCACCATCATCAAAGAGGGGTGCCCAGGACAATCCTGAGCCCTCTAAACTGCATCTAATGCTACATCTAACTGTGTGCATATGTGTATGTGTGTGTTTTGTGTGTGTGTGTGTGTGTGTGTGTGTGTATGTTTGAACAGAATGTTACTTTGACTTTGTTTCTGTAATAGGACCATATCAACTATTTGGCATTATTTTAATCAAACTAGCACTCATTTCTATCAATTTGATCTTGACTCTTGTATTGCCATTCCCAATCTAGTACATATATATCATATATATTTTTTTAATTTATTTTACGTGTACATCAAATTTCAAGTTTTCTTGAACAACTTCCCCAGCCTGGTTTCAGACTCATCGCTCCCTTCGGAGTTTGCCCTCGCTCTTCTCTTCCCCACTGTGAATGCTCCCCTCCTACATCAGCTGGGCCTGCCCTCCTGGACCCTGTGCTTTTCTTCCCAGCTCAGTGCCTGTGCTCTTGTCTCTGCTTCACTTGTGTACCTTCCAGGACCTAGCGGACAGCCAAGCACTTGCCTCCTGCCCTGTAAAAGACATAAATACCGTAAATACCGGTACCTTGAGGAAGGCAGCCTTCAAGCGCTTTCCTATTTCCAGACTCATTAGCTTGTGGATCCCAATAGGCAGACACATACGCGTCTGACCCTGGTGTACTCTTTACCACTCATAAGGATGTGGCACTTTTTCTAATCACTTCAACAGGCAAGTGGATCCGAATTCATATCTTCCAGGCAGCACTTGGCCAAAAATTCTGGATGCGTCATCTCTGGTACAGGGTTAGTTCAGTTGGCAGATATTAAAAAAAAGAAAAAACCACTGTGGATGACATGTGAATATACTGTTAGGCTTTTTTATCTGCATTAATAATTAGTATTTTCCAGAGACTACATTTCTGCTTTCTATACTGAGTTTCAAGGGGCATCGTATGGTCAAGATTCTGGACTCATTGCTTCGCACAATATGTAGTTCTTGAGATAACGATATAATTGCAAACGTTGATACACCCATAAAAGAGTTTGCTTTCCCCCCTCACACATCTGTTTTGCTTTATGCAAGAGAAATTTCTCATGCCAGAACGGCTTTCAGTGGATATAGGCAATCTGCTTTCTGTTGAGCCTCTGCAATTCCCAGATGCAAATGTTTAAAAAGCAGTGAGGTTAACATGGTTATTTCTTCATCTGAAATGTCCCCAGTCACTACTTTTGTCCTTCTTTAAAAAAAAAAAAAGAAAAAACTTGTGTTTTAAATTTCTTGTGTGTAATCCTTACAGCCTTGCCTCATACTTCTCTTATCAGAACTGAATCGACTCATTAGTGGCTTCCTCGGTTGGATTTCAGGGTCCTCCTGGTTTATATTGCTAATTTGATTGTGTTCTCTTGACAGAATTTATGTTCTCTGGGAGGGAATGAGGGGAGCATTTTCACTACCCAGAACGGAATCCCCCACGCCACAAAAGTTCAAGCCTATCAGTGTGTATCTCCAATTACTTAATCAGCGACTATTACTGAGCATGGTTGTTTCACTCTGCTAGGAAATGCAGGCAACGCAAGGATGACATGTGGATGCTAACCTCAAAAAAAGTATAGTATGTGTGGACAGAAGAAAACTAAAATAACAGAGGTAGCAGCGGCCGATCCATGTCACGTGACGGTCCCACACTGCACTCCTGCCGCTCCCACAAGCAAGGGGAGCCCTCAGCTGATCACCCCTATGACTCCAGACATCTTTTTCACATTTTTAATTTAATCCAACCCTTGAGGACCTGAATCTTTTATAGAAATTTGCCTGACTCTTCTTGTATTGCTAAGTTATGAGGCTGTGTGAAGCCTTAGGAGCAGGGAGAAATTGAATGGTACACGCAACACTAGGTCAGAGGTTCTAGGCCTTTGAGAGCTGGGGAGAAATCTAAGTAGCATCATTTTCTGATTCAGTTGAACATGGGAGTCAGTGGTGGAACATTCCCGAAACTCCCGAAGCATGGGAAGGCCGAGTACAGGTCTCAGTTGAAGATGTGGAACTAACATAGTTCCTGGTGGCTCTCACTGCAGCAGGAAAGCCTTGTATTTTCTGAAAACAGGTCCTAAGTGAACGCGCAAAGGACTTTTTAGTGCTAATTACAGTTCTGTGATTGAAGGTGCAGCTCTCTTGGCTTCTAGAATGAGAACCGTGTAGAGCGTCCCCCAGAAAATGAGATCGCATGGCAAAACCAGACAAAAGCTTCCCTCCTGCCAAGCTGGCTGTCAGCAGAAATCTGGTCTGCTTTCTGAAATGGAATGTAGGCTTCCAGACTCTCTAGATAATCTCTTTCCAAAGCAGATGAGAAACAAATAACTCCCAGGCACTGACTTTGTTCTTGCGTTCAACGCCAGAGGAGTTTTCACCATGCTGATTCTACCTGTCTTTGCACAATGGAGTTCTCCCGGAAATACTTACAGCAGTGGTACTGGAAATTCATGGGATCAGAATGCTAGTTGGGGATTTAAATTTAATCACTTCCATTCTTCCCCCGTCCTGCCTCCGTCCTGACTCCCTGCATAGGAAGCTCTGTCTGTGCTTGTCCCCAAAAGAGAAATGACAGTCCTACTCTGAGCCCTCGAAGAGAAGACACATGAGCATTCTGCCTAGGCAGGGAGATCAGAGGGGGGCAGAGCGGCATGCGGAGGGACAGGAAGTTTGAGATGCAAACAGAGATTAGGAGCACTCGGTCTGCTAAGGATAAGCAGGGCAGGCAGTGCCTGCTCTTCTGGGCCAGCAGATGGGCCACTCTGCTAATTCCCAGGTCTAGTGGGGTGCTCAACCATGCTGGGCCACGGGACCAAGGTTTGATGAGAATGGCCCAAAGATGGGCCCTGCTCATGCGGTCTGTACCTTCTGCCAACGTTCCATTGCCTCTGATTGTTTTCTGAGACTGGGGCTCCCAGGGCCAGCCCAAATCAGATGACCAGGCAAGCCGGCATGTAGCTTAAGGAAAGTGTCTATGGGATGGGGTTGAGGGCCAGGCCTCTAGGCCTGCTGTGGGAAGAGCAAGGCAGGCCCCAGGTCTCATGGGCAGGGTGCTAGGGGGCATGGTTATCAGAGCAGGAGCGCAGGGGTGAAGGCAGACGGGCAGCGAGTGGCCAGATGCTTGGTACCAAAAAGCTGCAGAGTTGATCCTGTCTCGTGTCCAACTTGGTCCTGGGGCTCTGGCTGACCTCAACCTGACTGCAGCATGGATCTCTCGGCACCAGCTGAACGGCAAGAGGTGCTGCTGATGGTGGGTGCGGAGATGGACCGAACAGCCCCTGCCCTGTTCCCTGAACGTGCTCCGTGGTAATCTGTCTCTGTTTGCTCCTCACTCCCCAGCTCGTCTGTGGTGCTGGCCCTCAGTGTAGACATAGGAGAGAGTCGCCGCGATATATTTGAAGGGTCTGTCACCACAAGCCTCACCGTCTGGCTGGAAGTGAGCCTGAAATTCTCCTCATTTGAGTCATTTACCTGCTTCGAGTCCCTCTGTGAGCCCCCAGTCCCCACTCCAGAAGAGAGTGGGACTGGAGGTCCTTCGCAGGCTGGCCCAGCCACGTGGTCCAGCTGCATTTCCTGACCCTGCCCTCTCCTGGCTCTCATGCTCAGCGGTGCTGTGTTCTTCCTGTCCCCAGATGTGCCCCATGCCTTCCTGCCTCTGTGCTCTTCGCCACGCTGCTCCTCTTGCCTTGACTGCCCTTTCTTGTCTTCCCCTGCCTGCATAAATCTGGCTAATCCCTTGGGATCTGGTTCAAACACAACCTTCCTCCGTGAGGCCTGGCCAGCCATTACCCCCTCCCCCCACTTTTCCTGGCAGAATTAAGCACTAATCGCCTCACCCCTGTTGCCCCTCCGCGTTTTAGATGCACCTCTAGCCCATTATGACAGGCTTATGCCTGCACATTTTTGTTAGATCCCAAACCTCTCAAAGACAGGCACCTGGGCATCTGTCCCTTCATCTTTGCATCGCTCCCCACTCAGCGCCTGGAACACAGTTTGTAGTTCACACAGGTCTGTGTTGCAGGTCTGTGTTGCCCGTCCGTTACCTGAGACGGAAGCCTTCAGCCCTCATTAACATTTAGCTCCGACTAGTTGAGAAAGTCAAAGGCAGGGCAAGTGGAATTGCTAACATTTATTGATGCCTTCCTCAATGTTCCACCGAAATGTCAGCCAGGGCACTGCTGGCCCAAGCTGAGAGGGCCCTGGGGGCTCTCCTGGTTCCCCCCACCCCGCCCCCGTGACCCTGCAGACAGGGCAGAGGCCTCTGCCGATGCAGAGTGCTGAGCAGGCCTGGAGGCTGGAGTGAGATTCGTCCCTCGTGGCCTTCAAAAGTATTTGGCTTTCTGAAGCTGCCGGGGGCTCTGGAAATCAGGGAGATACTTTAATAGGAGTACTTCTCTGTGCTGGAAGTGTATATGCAACATGAAATGACTTTTACTCCGGCCAGTGCAGGATGTGCTCGGTTAGCATGCTGGGCTGCCCCGGGCCAGCTACGTGCACCAGGACGGTGTCCTCCCAGCCACCCAGGACGTCAGTGCAGGCCTCATTAGAAAAGCGATTTAAAAACCATGCAAAGGCAGACAATTGAACCCTGACTGGATGGGTGTCTTTGTTCAGGTCGCCCTAACAAAATACCACAATCTAGGTGGCTTTTGAACATCAGAGAATGGGTGCTCACAGTTCTGGAGGCTGGAAAGTCCAAGTTCAAGGTACCAGCATGATTATAGCCTGGTGAGGGCTATACTCTCTATATACTCTCTAGCTCCATCCACCATATCATTGCAAATGGCAAGATTTCATTCTTTCTTATGGCTGAATAATAATCAAGGTTTTTTTTTAAGTACATGGGAAAGAAGGTTATCTTGTTCTTATCCCCTCAATTCTTAGATTTGCTTTATTATGTCTCTTTGCCTCACTCAAGGTCAGCTGTGAGGATCTCTTAGGGAAGAGGGTCCACATCATTGGAATCTCCACCCCTTCCACACCTTCAGGTTCCTCAGATATTTAACGGGTTTTGAAAATAAGATGCTCCTCCTTAACATTAGTTCCAGAAGGGCAGGGGCCAGCGGGAAGTCCTCGAAAGGTCTATACTCTGGGCTTAGGCTTCTTCTGGTTCGAAACACTTGCTTTTCCACAGTGAGGAGTCACTGCCTCTTTGATGACAGGTTATAGAAGAAAACACTGTTTTCACTGAGCCTGTACCCCAGGGAGCTGGCCTGGGTTCATTTTACAATAGAAGGACACTTTCGTGGGGCTAACTCTACTTGGAAGCCAACTGGTGAAGATGTGTTATCTGATAGAATCTAGGCACCACCGGCCAATTAGGAATGCACAGTGTGGACAGCAGGCTCAGCACTGAATTATTTAATCTCTCAAATATTTCTGTTTTATCTCCCTCCACAGATTGGATGCTCTGAAGTCCATTAGCTTAATATTTTCCAGAGTAGAGTTTTCACGGGCCTCCTTTCTTACCGCCCTCTTGTTTCCCACCCCACCCCCCACCCTCACCACACTCCATCATGGAACGCTCTGTGCTCACCTTATTGTCCTCAACCACTGCCCATCTTCATGGTCCCGCTTTCTGTGCACACCGCAGACATAGTTGTAAGAGAGCTGAGAGGAAGAATTGCTAATTGGGAGTGGCGGGGAGTAGAGGAGTAAGCATGGCAAGGGCAGGCCAGCCAGTGAAGTCTTAAATGGAAGGATTTAAGAATTAAGAGTTGTCAGAGAGGGGTACCAGTGTGGCTCAGTCGGTTCAGCATCTGACTCTTGATTTCAGCTCAGGTCATGAAATTAAGCCCCGTGTCGGTTCCGTGCTGAGCGCAGAGTCTGCTTAAGTTTCTCTCTCTCTCCTCTCCACCCCTCCCCATTGTGTGTCCCCACTGAGTGCACACACGCTGTCTCTCTTTTTCTCTCTCTGTCAAATAAATAAATAAATCTTTAAAAGAAAAAAGAGCTGTCAGGGATGTCTACCCCTTTGAGTCAGCATCTTGCCTAGCTTCCAATCCATGACCCGTTTTCTAGTGGCGTGACTTGGAGGAAGCTACCAAAGCCATACTTACACATTCCAGATGCTGTAAGAGCCGTGGGCGATAGTGAATGCAGCAGGGGCTAAGTCAGGATCCAGGAAAAGCTGACAGTCGAGAAGAATGAGGCAAACCTAAGAGGCTGGGATGAAACGGGGTGAATGTAGAGTGTCGCACTCGCAGCCATCTGCAAAGAACAGGGTGAGGAGGAATGGCATCCTGGGAACTTAGCACGAGGCGACGACATGAGGTAGCCTCATGGGCCTACAAACAGATTTTCAACAGTCCAGCTGCATGGGTCAAAGAGGTTGGAAGCATCAATCCTGTAATGAATCCAGAGGAGGAGGGCCAGTGCGGAAACCGGGCTTTGTTCCCTGAAAGCTTCTGAATGGGGGCCACCTCAGTACGTGTTAGCCAGTAGTGCCAAAGATGTTATTATTTCCCTGGTGGCCCCTGATACAATATGTCGCGTGCAGAAGCTGATCGGCAAACGTCTTGCTTATCAACAACAGCCTCGTGACCTCCGCCAGATAGAAATTGCTATAAGCGGCCGCTGGCACTGTGGCCGTGTTGTCATTTTTCACTTCCTCTGAGCACTGGTTCGTTTAGTTACTGCTGTCTCCTCTCAGTCCCTCAGTGACACAGGAGGGTGGTGGAGAAAAGGGTCAGGTCGCAGTAGATCTTTATAATAACAATGGCAATGACAGTAACAGTAACGGCTCCTGTATTTTCCCTCTACTCTGGGCCCTTTGATCCTCACAGCACCCCCGGAAGGGAAGTGGTAGTATTATTCCTGTTTTACAGAGAAGTAAAGCAAGTCTCGGAAGCCTGTGCCCAAGGCTGCACAACGGGGCAGGGGCAGAGCTGGGACTGTAGTTTCCTCCGTGGCCCGAGCGCAGGCCCTCCGAGCACCTCCAGCCCCGCCCGGCTCGCGGCGGTGGAGAAATGCTTTTCTGTAGGGTTCCTTGCCAAGCTGTCTGGTGCGAACATGGACCCCAGCCCACAGAGCCGGGCAGTGGCTCGTGGGTGAGCGTGGAGGTGAGGGACTGGCAGATGACTCCAGTCAGCCCCACTGAGTTGGGGGCATCCCAAGGGCCGGTCCTTCCCGGGCCTCAGCAGAGGCACAAGTAGAAACCGCCCCTCTCTGCCTCCCCTCCAGGATCCTCTCCTGGAAAGCATTTGGGTAATTATAGCTTCCATTTGTGCTTTGGTTGTTGGTTTTACTGTATTAATTATCTGCCATGTCAGGAGATTGCCCTGATCCTCTGCACTCTTGTCCTGTCCTCCCAGGAGCCGTGTCGCCCACTGTGACAAGTCAGGGGAGCTCTGTGATTTCCATCTCTGCTGAGTCATGTGGCAGTTAGGCATGTCCCAGCTCCTCCTGTCCCCGCTGACTTACCCTCTGCTTTCTTCCTCACGAGAAGCTCGGGTAACTCCACTGAGTCCTCTGCCCTCAGTGGTGGGTGGGCTTGGAGGGGGAGGCAAGGGAAGGAAGGGGGAATGAACCAGTTTGATGACAAAAATTCTCCCTGAGTTGAAAACAGTGGTGTGCTTTTCACTCCATATTTTGCTCACATCCGCATGAGCAGTTACTAATCCTGAGAGATACTGTCTCCCCTGGTGTTTGCTTCTTTCTACAACAGTCTAATGCTGTTTAGATACAATGTGAGCTCGCTAAAACTAAAGGGCTTTTCTCTTTCATTCTCCAAACATTACTGGCAAAAGAGTCTTAGAGCCTTGCAGGCTTCTTGCTTAGACTCTTGGCTGCCCAGCACGGCCGACCCCCCTGCCCGTGCTGCCCGCCACCCCCAGGTGGGAGAGCCAGGGCATCGAAACAGGGAATAGACCCTCACCTGCCCCGGGGCTCCTTGCCTGCAGGGAGTGGCCCTGGAGCAGTTCCCGGCTATATTAGGTGCTCGAAAGAAATCAGTTCCTAGGAGGGTACGAATATTTGTTGAAATGATGAAACAAATGACTGTATTCCATGGGGAAAGAATTCCAGTCTCCGTAGAGCTTGCACCCTTTGAACCTCCAGGAGGGTCGTGGGCTGGATGAAGTAGGAAAGCGGTCATAAGCCGGGGAGCAGATGTTTGATCCAAGGTCTCCAGCCAAGGAGGAATGTGGATGCTCTGACCTCAGGGAAGCTGGCAAGAGCAGAAGGGGCTGGGGTAGGGCCAGTCCAGGGGCGTTCTTGGCTCCCGCTGGCACACTTAGGGCTGCGCACACGTGTCTGCGCCAGCCCCCAGCTCCGACGCCTTTACCGGCCCAGTAATTACCTCCTGATCAAGGGAGGCACGGATGTGTGTGGAAATCACTTTTTAGTAGCAAATATTTCTTCTGGAAAAAGCCCCAGTAAGCTGCCGGCTTTCTCACAAGTGTTCAAAGGATGCCAGAGGCCTTACAGGCTAATTTAATCATATTAATACAAGAAGGGTCCCCAGCACAGAGGGAAATGTGTTAGAGTGATCGTCAGAACTGGAGCCCCAGCTCCAATGTGTGGGTAAAAAATGCTTTCCATGAGAGCAGAGGAGTCACCCAGGGGAAGGGGACGTGCTTCTTTTCGGATCCCAGGAGCTCTACTCCTTACTGCTCTGAGGAAGGCTCTTCGTCTCATCCAGATAAGCCCTGCACCCTCAAGAGAACAGGCACAGCCAAATGTGACGTGCGAGTCTCTTCCTCAAGCTTACGCACAGCCGCCCGCCTCTCTGCCCACTCGGGAGAAAGGACCCTGGAGTCAAGATCTGAGGACGTACAGGCTCACCTAAGTCCATCACAAGATGCCCTTTAGGTCCAGCGGTAGGACCGCAGGTTTTCCCTGGCCACAGATTTAAAATTATGTTCCCTCTCAGCTATCAAGGCAACTAGAGGAGTCCAGACCTTTTTAGCAGGTCTGACTACTGAAGCTGGATACCTTGGACACCGACTCACTGGGCCAGGGACTTACCTTCTGTTTCCTTATCTACATGAAGGGAAGCTCTGGTGACATGATGTCTGAGGCGCCCTGGGGGCTCGAACATTCTTCATCCCGTAGCAGCCAGCTCCTTAATTATTCTCATATTGTTTCCCTACACCGTGTTCTTCTGCAGTGACTCTGTCTGGGGTGAATGGAGATGTCAGTGTTCTACCCAAGTGTGTATTTCCCACAGTTGTGTCTCAGCCTGCTGCTCTCTTCCTCCCGTCCGGCCCCGGTCAGATCACTCTCAGGTCTTATCAGAACCCGGGAGCTCCAGGCATTTGCTTATTTGGTACTATTGATTAGATCCCTCCAGAGTGCGAGGCACTGGGTGGACAGTACAGTGACCAGCAAAACAGCCATGGTTCCTGCCTCTTGGGGTCTTATATTTTTATAGGGAGACATAGGAAATAAATATATAATTGCAAATTGTAATATGGGTTATGAAAGATGAACAGGGGTTGACCGAATTTCATTTGGGTGGTGAAAAAAGCCTGCTCTAAGGAAGCAGTATTTGATCTGAGGGCCAAAAAAGAAGTTAGCTGGGACACGAGCCATAGGAAGCCCTCCAGGTGGAGGGAAGAGCAAATGCAAAAATGTCTGCCGCAGGGAAGGGCCGTGTAGACCGACAGAGCTTAACGTGGCCAAAGAACGGGAGAAACCAGCATGTCTGGAACATGGTCGGGAGGGAGGGGCCTGCGAAGAGGCTGGAGGAGGGATGGATTATAAAGCCGACTAGTGGAGCAGACCGAAACTGCGTGCTAATCCCAGTCACACAGGCGTCTCTCATTCACGTAGAGAAGAAAATGGGTCTCCTGAGCACCAACAGCTCTTGTCCAAGCAGTGTTTGGAAAACCACGGCTGCTTCCAGCCCATGGCCCTGCCGTGTTTAATGCGCGGCCAACGCCGGTCTGCTGGTCTGCGTGGAAGGTTGTGCACAGGGGACTTTTCTGGGCCCCTGCCCGAGAGTCTGCCTTCACGTCGTTCACATTCAGCCAGCACAGCCTAGCCTAACGGCAAGGAAGACCGGGAGCGCGGTGGGACTGTGATCCGCGGAAGGAGACGCAGCAGGGGACGGAGGTACTGGGCGCGCTGGGAACACACCTGCGGTAAATCCCTCACCGCGTCTACACCGGAGTGTTCAATTGCTCATGTCTCACAATGTGTCCAAAGCTAGTTCACCATCCCCCTCAAAAAGCAGCCTCACCCTCACTTGCTTCTTTCAGTGGTGCCATTCCAAACCTAATGGTCCCCTTTTCTCCTGTTCTGTTGGTCACCGAGGCTTTCCCTCTACCTCCTGGTTTCAATTCCGGCCCATTGAGGCTGTCCTGATATAGCAGGCTCATTTGCAGTGTGGACTGTCCCCTCCCAGGGACAGTTTTTCCCAGCTGTGATGTTCTCCCCAAATGGAGTCATCTGAGAAACTTATTAATCACATCACAGTGAGCATGGAGACGAAGCTTTCTAAAAATGTGCTTTTCATTTCTGCTTCAAAAGTTGTGACTGGTTTCCAATTACCTGCTGAAAAAAACTTCTCACTTCTGTAGTTTGGGGGAACTGCTTGAACCCATCCTTTCCAAACTGTCCTTCCTGTGTCCCCCTGCAACCAGCCAGGATGCCTGACTGTCCTCCAGAATCAGCACAGATGTGGGGACTTCCTGCCTGGCGATCTTCCCCTCTGCCTGGGGCACCCTCTTCCTCTCCATCCACCTCCCTGAATCCTACCAGTGCTTCCCTGCCAGCCGCCTCCCCAACCCTCAGCTCTCCCAGGAAGCTTTCCCTTCCCCCACTCAGCCTGAAACAAGCTTTCTGTCTCTGGAATTCTGTGACACTCCCCCCCCCCCCGCCCCGCCCAGTCCTTTGCACAATGGCTTGCAAATGCTTGGTGCTCAATTAATGCTGAAATGATTTCAGTTATGTGCCACTCCTTTGGCATTCGTCATGTCTTGCCTTTCATTGACCTCTATCCTTCCAATTAATTATAAACTTCCTAAGTATAGATACTTTCGCCCTACCTAAAATCGTACCTGGCACATCCTCAAAAAAACTAACTAATTAATGCTTTTCCCGTGTAATTCCCGTGACACCTTGCACAGTTCCTTCAACAGAGCATGTGCTCAAAACATTCTCATTGGTTTCTTCTCATTGTTTTCCTACATGAAGTCTTCCTAAACGCAAAGCTCTAGTCAGTTCAGGGGGAATGCTTTTGCTGAGAATTCCAGCCACATAGAGAGACCCTTGGGCAAAATCCTGGGTGGGGAGTCAGATTGCCAGTGACTGTCTAGCCTTCTGTGGACAGCTTCCTGTTTTGCTGCTTCTGCCCAGCTCTGGGTTTGTCGGGAGCATTCAGTTGCAAATACTCCGACGGCCCTATTTACAATGCTCCTTTTCCAAAAGGGAAGAAGAAGGAGGAAAAGGAGAAGAAGGTGTAAGAGGGCCTAGGAGTGTTGCCCTGGCTATCTTTTTAAATTTTCCATGTGACAAACTATACTAGAGCCAGGAGACAGCATCAAAGCAAGTGGCGTATTTTCAGAACCTACGCTGGCTCTGCGGGGTTTCACCTAGACTACCATTGTATGAGCCCCCGATACGATAGGAGGCCCCTCCATTCCGTTTCCAAGTCTACCCGATTCTCAACATTCTTGAGTCAGATGGAAAATTCAGTTCTGTCTTGTTTTTCGCTATATCTTAATTGGTTTTCCATATGCAGGTCTCAGAAGTGAGGTTTATCTCTGCACATGGTCTCTTAATGTGAGCGGGCTAAAACTGGGAGTGGAGGGCAGAAGTGTTAGCAATGCTTAGCGTCAAGTCCCTCCCACCTGCTTTGGTCTTCAGATAGAGAGCAAATGACCGGTTGGGAGAGAGTGTCTCTCCAGACTGGGACGGCCAGCACAGGGTCAGATGCTTCTGTGAGTCCCTTCCCGAATGTGTGTGGGGTCCCTGGCGGCCAGCACTCTTCCGGAAGCACAGTTGGGCTTATGAATGTGACCGTAAGCACCGGGTTTTTCAGGAGAACACTGGGGCTTCAGGAATCCCAGGATGTCTGTCTGTCGTACGAGCACTGAAGCAGGTACGCTCTGGAACCAGAACTTCTCAAGTGGGTCTGAGGACTTGGTGGCAGCTTTGACCCTTCATTCTCTCTAAATCAGTTGCAGAGCAGAGACCCCATCTTTGCTTACCTTCTCAAATGTGCTTCTAGTTTTCCTTGGAAAGAGAGATTGTGTTCTGAAGCCTGGTTCATGTGGGTAGTCTCAAAATAGAAAACATCCTTCGTTTCAACCGGGCTGCTGCCAAGAATGAGGCTCGGCTGGAGAGAGTGGTCTCGAATGTATGCTTTTTCATCTTCGGCAAGCAGCGCCTCGTGGTCCTCATTTCGGTGATTACAGGGTTGGTGTAACACACTGGGGTTGGGGCTGTGGAAGAGCATGCTGTGGAGGGCTGTCCTTGGAAGGGTGCCAACTGGCCTTAGCTTCCTGCACTGTAGTCGTTGGCACTGGCGTCCCAGCCTGAGCTCCCGGGGTCAGGAAGGGCGGCATCCGCGACCTGCCCAGAGGCCAGGCCCACCTGACAGCCGTCACAGGCCGATTCCATGGCCAGGGTCCCCTTTCCAAAGTAAGTATTAAATTGGCATTTTTTCTTCCATATCCAAAAAATATGCTCAGAGCCTAGACTCGTCCTTCCTGCACGCTGGGATATGAGCAGTACAACCCAGAAAGAGAGAGGCCTTCAGCCAGGCATTTTGGACCACGAGGCTTTGTGGTTGGGATGTCACTAAATGCCATGTTGGGGGGTGGGGGAGCCTTTCTACTTTCATCCCCCGCCAGAGAACAGACGACCCAGCCTGGTTCATGCTCATCATCTTAATCACAGGCTGAAGATGAATATTTTTGGTTAGTTTCCCTTTTTTCATATACACAGGGCCTATTTATAGCTATTTGCTGACGGACTCTACCAATTACTTTAAAAACTTGTATTTAGAGAGAGACGAAGCAAACACGTGAGTGCCAAGGAGAGCCATAGTTAGCCTTAGATTAACCTGTTGTGGGGCGGGTCAGAAGAG
Source organism: Nasua narica (assembly GCA_028533885.1). NCBI lineage: Eukaryota > Metazoa > Chordata > Mammalia > Carnivora > Procyonidae > Nasua > Nasua narica. The sequence goes on along the minus strand of CM052809.1, from coordinate 52,214,432 downwards.
AGACAGTAGTTGGCCCGTGATGACGTCAGCACTGGATATGATCATCTGTTATGACTTTAATTGGGGTATGATTAGAGAAAAGACATGCTCTTCTGTCTTGTCCTTGTTCTTACAAGCTTACTGGATCCCTTGTGTGTGTTTATTCTGGGCACTGTGCGTCGCAAGCCCAGTGCAATTGCTGTGTCCACAGTCATCACTGACATCGGCTTTGCCACATCCCGTGCTCTCTTTCCCTTCGTTCTCGGGCTTTCCTTCTCACTGACAGTAACCATTTCCTCCGTGGAATATTTCCCATGGCTTCTGAGGCATTTTTCCAGTCTTAACTCCTCTTCCTCAGTCTTTCGGAGGCTCCGCCCCTCTGCTTTGACTTTCAGAGGTTGGTTCTCTCCAGGGTTCCATAGTTCACCCCTTTGTCTTCTCATTCCACATGTTTCTACCACTGTCACTGCAATAGGAGGCTGTGGAGATGAGGCACCCAGCTGGGGAGTCGGGGGTTTGACCGTGTGTAGGCTACATGGGAGCAGAGCTTTCTTTTTTAAAGATTTTATTTTATTTTTGAGAGAGAGAGAGAGAGAATGCACAGACAAGTAGGGGCAACAGCAGGCAGAGGGAGAAGCAGGCTCCCCGCTGAGCAGAGAGCCTGATGTGGGGCTCTATCCCAGGACCCTGGAATCATGAGCCACCCAGGCATCCCTGGAGAGGAGCTTTCAGTGAAGCGTCTTGGGGGCAGATATACAGGATTTCTCTGCCTGCCACCTCTACTCCTTCCCCTGGGCATAGGCCGAAGAAAGCACAGTGGCTCAGGGGGCCCCAGAAAGGAGGTGGAGCCAGAGAGAGTACATGTACTGTTGTCCAAGGAGGAGTGAGGAGGGGCAAGCTGAATCGGTTGAGGCTGTTTTGATGGCGAAGGCCAGAAATAGAAGAGGGATGTCCAATTCCCTGTCTACAAATGCAGGATTGCAACACGATTGAGGTGTAGTGTGTGTGCGAGGCCAGACGGCCAGGCTCCGGTCCCTTGGTGGCCTGGGCAGCTCGGCCTGGGTTAGAGGCACAGGCAGTTAGACAGATCGAAGAGCAATCTCTGGGTAGGAGAGAAGATTCTGGAGCCTAGAATACCCAGGGGAGTGTTGAGAATTGAACGTGGGGGGATGAAAACGTTTAAGAGATGAACAGAAAAAAAAAAGAAAAAGAGGCTAAAAAGCAGTCTTAGATAGGGATAAGAACCAGCTCTGATTGAGCACTTTCTCCATGCCAGGCACTGTGGTTAAGTGCTTTGCATGCATATTCTCATTTAGAGACTAGAAAGGAGAAAGGCGTCAGAGGGAGAAGAAAATTTCAAGCAGACAGACACGCCCCCCTCCCTGAATCATCTCTGTCACACTTTATCTGTCCTGCTCGTCCTGCCCTTTAGAGCCCAGCTCAGGATGCACTGCTTTCCTGATCCTTCCAGGCAGTTTGTAGCTCCTTCAGAATCACCTGGCACTTCCTACATTTTATTCACCAGCCCACAAATGTTTACTCCACTGTTTTAGAATTGATGGTGTTTAAAGACATTATTTTATTATTATCTTCTGGACTCTAGTTTATTCATTCTGAAGATTCTGGGATCTAGCATATAGAGTGATCAGCAAAATAAATATTTGTTTAACAGGCAAATGAATCAGCAATATAAATAGTACATTTATGCAGGATTCAAGTTGAGCCAAAGGATGAGAAGATCTCTCTGACACCCCGTTTCAGATAGAAATTCTTCCTGGGACAGTGGGGCCCTTGAATGCTTGTTTTCTCTTGTTTGGGTTTCCAGTGCTCCACTGACGCTCATGGCTGATGCCAGACATTAACCCACTGTTGTGTGCTAACACAAGCACACACATTCTCTGAGTACTTACTATGCACAATTCAATAATGATTAACAATTGAACTCTGTCTAGGCTGAGCAAGCTACATCAAAGTTCCTTTTTCATTAGGACTTTTAAAATATCAAATATGGACTGAATGAGTAGGTGTTGGAGAACCTGACTTTGTAAACTGAAAATCATAAGCCCAGATTCATTTGAAATATGTCATGTGGCGTGCATATATAAAAATTATGAGCATTTTGATTTTCCCCTTGTAGGTAATAAATAATGTCTGTAATATTCCTCCTCACCTTTTTCTGATTAGCTTTATGTCTGGCATATTTTCCCCCACACCCCTGTTTCGTGTGGCAAGGATTTCGCCAGGGAGACAGGATTCAAAAGTAGTGTGGGTCTAACAGAAGACTTGAAGGAGTCAGGTGTAAGTCCAGAAACAAGGGGCAGGATGAGTTTGGTGAGGAATCTTTAATGCCCATCAGGCTTCTCTATGTTACTTTTCTCCGGGGTGCACACCGTGGGAGTACCCCTGAGGGCAAAGGGCACATGGCCCACAAGCCAGCTCCACTGTACCCCATTGCGGGCATAGCTCCCTCAGCCCCCTCCCTCCACACCTGTGCCCACGTGGGCCCTGGGCCGTGATTAGGTCCTGAGGTGACTGGGGGGTGGGGGGCGGAGTGATCAGGTGATCCCAGTAGACAGCCAGAATTGGGAATCCCTGATCTATTTCATTCTGTTTTCACAATTTTTTATAAATTTTATTTATTTATTTGACAGTGAGAGAGACAGTGAGAGAGGGAACACAAGCAGAGGGAGGGGGAGAGGGAGAAGCAGGCTTCCCGCTGAGCAGGGAGGCCGATGTGAGGCTCAGTCCCAGGACCCTGGGATCACGACCTGAGCCGAAGGCAGAAGCTTAACAACTGAGCCACCCAGGCGCCCCTCTGTTTTCAGAATTTTAACCAGACATCTCGTTTAGAATACAAAATTTAGGTGGTATTGCCATGTTGTTTTTTTCCACAGTTTTCTTTTGTCATTCATTTAAAAACCACTTTATTATTTTTTAAAGATTTTTATTTACTTGAGAGAGAGAAAGAGAGTACATGTGCGCACACAGGGGAAGAGGCAGAGGGAGAGGGAGAGGGACAAGCAGCCCTGCGCTGAGCACAGAGCCTGACTAGTGGCTTGGTCTCAGGACCCTGAGATCATGACCTGAGCCGAAATCAAGAGTCAGATGCTGAACCGACTGAGCCCTTCCCTGAGAGAAACTACTTTATGAAGATATGATCGACATCCAAAAAGCTGCACATATTTAATATTTACAACTTGATGAGTTTTGAGACCATTGCTACAATGTGTCATATACAAACTCCAGAATTTTCCTTTCATCCTGTTATTATTTTTTATGTATATATGTGTGTATAGGTGTGATAAGAACACCTAACAAAAGATCTACACTCTTAGCAAGTTTTTAAGACACAATATAATATTTTTTTCTATTGAAACCCACTTTACTTATTTTATTTTTTTATTAAGATATAATGCATTATTTGCCCCAGGGTACATGTCTGTGAATCATCAGGCTTACACATTTCACAGCACTTACCATAGCACATGCCCTCCCCAATGTCCATAACCCAGCCACCCTATCCTTACTCTTCTACCCCCCAACCACCCTCAGTTTGTTTCGTGAGTTTAGGAGTCTCTTATGGTTTGTCTCCTTCTGGATCCCATCTTGTTTCATTTCCCTCCACCACCCCCACATGACCCCCTGCCCTGCCTCTCAAATTCTTCATATAAGAGAGATCATATGATATTTGTCTTTCTCTGACTGACTGATTTCGCTTAGCATAATACCCTCTAGTTCCATCCATGTCATTGCAAATGGCAAGATTTCATTTCTTTTGATGGCTGCATAGTATACCATTGTATATATATACCACATCTTCTTTATCCATTCATCTGTTGATGGACATCTAGGTTCTTTCCATAGTTTGGCTATTGTGGACATTGCTGCTATAAACATTCGGGTGCCCCTTTGGATCACTACATTTGTATCTTTAGGGTAAATACCCAGTAGTGCGATTGCTGGGTCATAGGGTAGCTCTATTTTCAACTTTTTGAGGAACCTCCATACTGTTTTCCAGAGTAGCTGTACCAGCTTGCGTTCCCATCAACAGTGTAGGAGGGTTCCCCTTTCTCCGCATCCTCGCCAACATCTGTCGTTTCCTGACTTGCTAATTTTAGCCATTCTGACTGGTGTGAGGTGATATCTCACTGTGGTTTTGATTTGTATTTCTCTGATGTCGAGTGATATTGAGCACTTTTTCATGAAGACACAATATAATATTAACTGTGGTCACTGTGCTCTACAGTAGAATTCTAGAACTTATCTTCTTACATAACTGAAGTTCTGTGCCCTTTCACTTCCCCATTTCCCCATCCTGTCTTCCCCACAATTTTCTAATAATATCTTGTTCCCATTTCAGCTGGTCCACGTTGCACGGTTGTTACAGGTTTGGGCAGCTGACCATACCTTGATTTTGATGGCTGTCAATCAAGGGCCATAGGTTGAACCTAAATTGATTGATTCCTTTCAATTTGTGAATTAGTTTATCCATGTACCTAGTCGTATGGCAACTGCTGTGGGAATTTAAGAGACTTGTTTTTTTATACTAACAATGCAAAGAATGCTCACCACTCCCAGGATCTCATTCCATGCCCACCATTGTCCTGTGAGGTAAGCATTATTTTTCTCCTCATTTTACATACAAGAAAACAGGAATTCAGAGTGGCTAAATGACTTAATGGATTATTCATTCTAAAAGCTATTAAAATGCACAGCCATTTCTCGGAGTTCCTTCTCAGAACTAGCGAGTAATAGTATAGGGAATGCCACTGGTAAATTCCTCACCGGCCTGTGAAGCCCAGCTTGCCAGCTGCCAAAGCCATAACTAGGGCTGGTAGGGGCTTTGTCCATCTCCGAAAACTGAGTCAAATTTTCAGTAAAGCATGAGCTCAGAGTGTAGGGTTCTAGCTCATGTCTCATTGGGAACTATTTTTAGAGAAAAGCTTCTATTTTTAGATCCAGAATGCCTTTCAAAACAAGAATCAAGACAACAATGAACACATTTGTGTCTGGGTGCGTAAGCCCTTGCCACACAGCGAGATGAGAGGCAACTGCGGCCTGAGCCTGCAGTTTTCAGGACGTGTCAGGCCATGAGCAGACTAGAGATCCGATCCACATGTGTGCCCACAGCGCCCATCCCGATGGAGTCCAGATGCGCTGCGGAGGCCACGAGGGCCATGGGCAATGGGGCTCAAACTGCCTGGCACAATGAGGACCTTAGTGACTTCAACTGCCCTTTGATTGAGGGATCCTCTGAACTTCTCTTGGATGGAACCATGAAGAAATTGGCCAGCCAGTTAAACATCGAGAGTAAATAAAGCTTTGGTGTTTTAATTACGAGGCACATTTGGCTCATGTAATAAACGAACACATTTGCTTGTTCATTAAAAAAGATATCTGATGGGATTCCATATTTAAAAATACCTTGATCACCAAATATCTGGAAAAGCCGGGGATTTTCCCCCCACTTAGCCCAAGTGAGTACGTTTTGCCGGAAGTACAACTGCATATCCCATGAAAATGTGAAGATGGCCTCCCAGCAGCAAGGGAATAAAATGGGTCATTAGAGGTAGAATAAACTTTTAGGCTGGTCTTTGTAAATTATAAACATGATCAAAACCAGAAAGGGCTCAGTAGAAATGGAGGACAGACCACACAGCCGGGCAGAAAAGGGACCTCAGGTAACAAATGGAAGCTGCACTATTAATGCTTTCTCCTGCTAACCCTGTTCAAATTCTGGAACATGTGCGGAGGGGAGCAAATACAGGTCCAGAGAAAAGTTGTTGGTTTGGTTTGGATTTTAGTTTAGGGTGTCTTTTTTTCCCGTGGCATAATAATGAGTTCTGCCTGCTTTTCTCCTCTTTGTAAGGTCTTCAGTAAAAGAGGATATAAAAGAAAAAAATCTATTTTATATTGATAATAGCTACCGTTCAGTGACCATCATTACCAACCATTATTGCCTATTTCATAGAGCTCTTGCAAGGATTAAACAAGTTAACGTACATGGAACGCTTTAACAGCATTTTAGAAGCATGTAGTGAGTCCTTTTAAGTATTAGCGTTATTACCTTTAATGTTGACAATGTTGATGATAGTCTTACAACGTACCAGACACTGTGCTAAGCACTTGGATATGCCTTCTCTCACCTGCTATCACTCTATTACTTTTATATAGTGAATTGAGGCAAGGGGAGTTAGGAAAGTTGCCCGAGATGGCAAACTCGTATCGAAACCATTTATTGTGCATATACTATATGCTGAACATCGTGTTAATGAACATTTTCAGTGTATCCGCACGTTTAGGCTCCACGACAGTCCTGTGAAATAGATGATATTATCCTCATTTTACAGATGAGGGAATGTAGGTCTTGGGAGATCAGCTAACCCTCAGGCTCACACAGCGGGTGAATAGTGGAGCTGAGATTCGAACCCAAGCAATCTCGCTCCAGAAGGGCTTGCTGTGTCCTGCTGTGCACTGTGTCCTGCTGCGGACGGCTGTCCAGGGACCTCACTGCAATGCCAGGCCCTCTCCTCGTCCTGATCACCATCCCTTGCTCCACTTTCCTGCAGGCTCGCAGCATTAACTCTTCCCAAGCTGCATTCTGCAGCCACACCCGACGCATATTTGAACAACAGCCCAGAGAGGAAGAGACCCAGACCATCCCCTTCACCCCTGCCCTGGGCCCCAGCAGCACCCCTGATGCTCGGGACTCCTCCCTACCCTGTCTTATTTTCTCTAGCCAAGAAAACTTTGTTTTCTACAAACTTCTCTCTTACTTTCAAGTCAGCGAACATGTTTATTTTATTTAAGCCCTGTATAGTAAAAAGCCTCAGGGGTTTTACACCAAAATGTTAACAAGCAGCTAATAAATTTAGAGATAGTTTAAATTTTCCTGTTCATACGTTTCTGTGTTTCTAACTTATATACAAGAAACGTATAAATTACACAGAAAAATAGTGTATTTTATAAAATAGCCATAGTGCATTGGACAGTAGTTTCCAAAGAGTGAGGAGGGTGCGTTGTACAGTTAAGAGAACACGATTGCCTTTCATGAGCACCAGAAGATTCCAAGTATCCCCTGGAACCGCTCGGTCCCTTCCCCATCCAGTGAGTCCATCACCCACCACTACTTAGTATCTTTCCAATTGTCGTTTAGGCTGCAGACCCTTTTTTCAGACAAAAATGTAAAGAACTATAATATATTTAGCAAATACTACAAATTCTTCTTTAAGGGTTAACCAGCATCGACTGAAGTGAAGACAGGGAACCTGGCCCCTGCCCCTGATTCACTATGCCAAATAACAACTCCTAAGGTGCTTCTGGAACTTCTTCTGGTTCTGGAGAACACATTCTCCACTGAAAGTCATGGACCCACCTCATTTCTGGAAGCTTGAACTCCTTTAGGTTTCCCAAGGTTGCTCAGATAAGGAGCTCTAGAAGTTTACTACATATTATGTAAGATAGTGATTTCCTTCGTTAGCCCGAAAATGTTTTGCTCATCTCCTTTTTTATATCCAACATCAGTGCACAGAACTGGTCCATCTTATAACTGAGTATGTGCTTTTGGGCAGAAGGCTGTATCTGAGAGATGTCTGTCAGCTCAGAAGGAAAGAAGGATTTTTTTTTGTTTGTTCTTCTCTTCAAACCCTAGTTTCTGCTCCAAGGTTAGCAAACCCAGTGTCCTTTTCTCCTCCATTAAGCTGCTTGCATGACTCTCAGAATATGCTAAAAACCATTGAATTTTATACTCCAAAGGGGTGAGTTGTGTCTTATGTGAATTATATCTTAATAAGTCTGTAAAAAAAAAATTTAATTTTAAAAAGCACTTAAAGGCCTCTCGTGCCTCCCTGTTGATGAGAAGAGAAGTGATAGTTCCTCTGGCTAGCTTTTCACCCTCCCTGAGGCTGTTTGACCACCTACCAACCACCTCCGACAGCACTTGCCTCCGGGTCCTTCAGAGGCTCTCCATCGCTGCCCGCTTCTCCCATTCTTTAGGCTAAAAGTACCTTCTTCACCTTCTGTTTGTCCAATTTTCAGTGATCTTTTTCGGTGAGCATCGTTGAGTGCTCGTCGTTGATGTTCCTGGGCACTGGCGAAGGCCTTGGGGTTATAGGGCTAAGTCAGACCTAGTCTGAACCCTACATCGTTTCATGCTGGAAGAGGGGTGGAGTGGTGGATAACAAAAATGTGTATCTTTCACGTCCTGCCTCAAGTCCCACTTTCTTCATCTGTCCTTCCTGTGTGCCTCAGCCTATATCAACTTCTTCCTACTGTCACCTTTTATAATATTCACCATCTGACCTCAATGATATTCTTCCTGATGTTGTTTATTCAACCATTTTATATGTAATATCTTCCTAATTAATTTGTGTGATTGCAAATCCACAGTTCCCTTGTGTATGGTTTTCTATTGCAGCTGTGACAAATTATCACAAACTTCATGGCTTAAAAGAACACAGACGTATTGTCTGACAGTTTTGTTGGTCAAAAGTTCGATATGGGCCTCAAAGGACTAAGGTCAAGGTTTCAGAAGTGCTGTATTCCCTTTCAGAGGGTCTAATACAGAATCCATTTCCTTTGCCTTTTCCAGGCTCTGCGGCCGCCCACATTCTTTAGGTCATGGCCCCTCTTCCATCTTCAAAGTTAGCAACACTGCCTCTCAGACCCATCTCCCTCTGACCAAAGTCAGGAAATAGTCCCTGTCTTTATGGACTCATGGTTAGGTTGGGCCCACTCAGATAATAGGAGATAACCTCCACACTGCAAGGTCCTTAGCTTTAGACATATGTGCAAAGTTTCTTTTGCTATGTAAGGTAACGCCCCACAGGTTCCAGGGAGGTTAGGACATGGACATCTTTGGGAGTCACTATCTTGCCCTTTACCCCATTTTATACTTCTTTGTATTGCATATGAGATGGATGGAAAAAGAAAATATGCAAACACTAACAACAATGATGACAGCTAATAATCTGTACACCAGACAAAGTAGACTAAAAGGGGGGAAGGCATTGTTGGGAATAAAGAAAGCCTTTTCAGAATTATAAAAAGAGGAATCAGCCAGGAAATTATGCTTCCAAATGGGTAAGCACTTAATAATATAGTCTCAAAAGATAGCAAAACTTGGGGGAGAAATAAACAAATTCTCAGTCACAGTAAGAAATTTTCTACATAATTCTCTCATTAACTATTAGAACAAGCAAACAAACCAAAGTCAGTACAGATGTAAAATATTCGAACAGCATAGTTAACAAACTATGATATTTATGGATCATTGCACCCAACAACTTGCGAATACATGTTCTTTTTTTTCAAGTGAGAATGGAACATTATACAGTTGACCACATGCTGGGCCATAATGCAAGTGGAAACACATTTGAAAGGATTTAAATATATTGTACATATATTGTACATCTAACATGATTCTAAAGTTAGAAGTTTATTTTTTAAAAATCCATGGATCTATTTTCTAATCATAATGAAATTAAACTGGAAATTATTAACAAAAGAAAAACAGGAAATTCTCAAATGTTTGCACATTAAGAGATACTCTTTCGAACAATCCATGAGTCAGAAAGGAAATCACATGAAAGTTTGAAAATATTTGGGTCTGAATAACAAAGATGCATATTTAAAGCTTGCTTGATAAAAATAAATTGGTACTTAGATGAAAATTTATAGTATTAAATGTATATATCAGAAATGAAAAAGTGCTGAAAATTAAATACTTAGGGAGCTATAAATAGAAGAACAAATTAAGGGGTGCCTGGGTGGCTCAGTCAGTTAAGCATCTCACTCTTGATTTTGGCTCAGGTCATGATCTCAGGGTTGAGAGATCAAGCCCCAAGTTGGGCTCCGTGCTGGGCATGGAACCTGCTCAAGATTCTCTCTCCTTGCTCTTCCACTCTCCCTCCAAGTCTCTCTCAAAAAAAGAAGAGCGAATTAACCCAAAAGGAAGCAGAAGAAAGGAAATAATAAAGAAAAGAGGCAAATTTATGAAATAGAAAACGAACATACTATAGAGAGGGACTACTAGGTAAAATGTTGGTTTGAAAGGACCAATAAAATCAATTAACCTTTAACAAAATTTATCATGGGGGAAAAAAGTGAAAAGTACACACTGCCAATATCAGGAATGAGAAGATACTACTACAGATACTACTACAGACATTAAAAAGATAATACAGAGATGAAAATTTGTATGAACTAAACAAATTCCCAATACACTTTACCAAACTAAGAAAAAGAGAAATAAGACCTGAAGAGTTCTATGTCTATTAAAGAAATTAAATTAATAACCTACCCACAAAGAAAACTCTAGACCCTCATTGTTTTACAAATGAACTCTTGCATATATTTAGGCAGTAACATCCATCTTACACAAGCCATTCAGGGAACACTTCCAATTCCTTTTATAGGACCAATATAACCTTGACTTGAAAACATAACAATATTTCAAGAAAAAAATAAATAGAGTAATTTTTGTCTTAAGCATAAGTACAAAAACCCTAAACTAAATGTGAATAAAGAAAATACAATCAATCCCCAACAGAATGTGAATCCAGCAATATATAAAAATGACAAGCATCATAATGAAAAGGGGTTTATTCCATAAATGCAAGGTTGGTTTAGCATTTAAGAATCAATAAATATAGTTCATTGTGTTAAAAGATAAAAGAATAATTATATGATATTCTCAGATGCAGAAAAAGTATATGGTAAAATTTTATATCCATTGATGATTAAAAAACTTAGTGAATTGGGAGTAGAAAGGATCTTCTTTAATCTGATAAAGCATAGCTACAAAAATTTTTTTTTAATTTTTTTATTAACATATAATGTATTATTTACCCCAGGGTACAGGTCTGTGAATCATCAGGCTTACACATTTCACAGCATTTGCCATAGCACATACCCTCCCCAATGTCCATATCCCGATGC
>CM052809.1:52175211-52203015 GCA_028533885.1 Nasua narica | reverse complement strand
TTTTGTTTGTCCTGGAATCTTTTTATCTCTCCATCTATTTTCAGTGACAGCCTGGCTGGGTATAGTATTCTTGGCTGCATATTTTTCTCGTTTAGGGCTCTGAATACATCATGCCAGTCCTTTCTGGCCTGCCAGGTCTCTGTGGATAGGTCTGCTGCCAAGCTACAAAAATTTTATGTTGACATCATACTTAATAGTAAAATATTAAAAGCTTTTCCCCCGAAATCAGAAATGAGATAGAAATTCTCATTATCACTACTTTTATTAAAATCTATATTAGAGGTTTGTCCAGTGTCATAAGGTAAGAAAAAAAAACTGAAAGATATAAGATAGGGAGAAGCCAGTGTCATTATTTGCAGGTGACATGATAGGATGCATAGATAATCCAAAGACTCTATAAAAAATAGGTTAGAATTAACAAATGTATTTTGCAAAGTCGTAAGGAACAGGGTCAATATCTTAAAAAAAACCAATTTTATTTTTATATACAACATCCAGAGTATGAAATAGACTTTTAAATGTTGATTATAATAGTGTTAAAACACATTAACCAGCTAGGAGTAAACATAAAGAAGGACATGTAAGACCTTTCCACAGAAAATCATAAACTATTATCAAGAGGAGATACAGGGATCCACCACACTTGTGAATTATGTCTCAATATTTTAAGATAGCAATACCCCCAAATTGCTCCCTGGGGAGCAATAACATCATAATCAATATCCCACCAGCTAGTTTGTGAAATTGAATGCAAAAGGCCAATCATGATGAAATCAGTCTGGAAGAACAACAAATTTGGGGACTTTACCGGCAGATAGAAGAACATATGATAAATCTACAGTAATTAAGAGAGTTTACTATTAGCATAAGGATAGACAAATAGACCAGTGAGACAGAATAGAAACTAGAGCTCGAATATCCAATGCAGTAGTCACAAGTCACATGTGGCAATTATGGTTTGGATAATTTCCTCAGTTGCACTAGCTGCATTTCCCATGCCCAATAGCCATGTGCAGTGAGTGGTCCCTGCGATGAACCGCACGGATAGAGAACATTTCCATCACTAAAGCAAGTTCTGTTGGACCATGCTGCTTCCGAGACAGACTCACTGCAAATGGAAATCAGACATTTGACAAAGGTGTCCCTGCAGACGAATAGAAAAGAATAGTCTTTTCAACAGTCTTGGTCAGATCATAGCCATCTTTGTAAAATGAATCTCGAGTCCCGCCTCGCTTCACACACAGCAATCAGTTCCCTGTGGGTTCTAAGTCTGAAAGCAAGAGGCTGTGGAACCTTCATGCAAGAGAATGACATCAAGAAATGAAAATGAATGAAGTGCTGGGAACAGGCTGAACCTCAACACCAAGGGCGAATCTCACAAACATTATATGATGAGGTGGAGCCCGAAATAAAGAAGAACATGCTGTATGGTTTCCATTGACACAAAGTTCAAAAGGAAGCAGAAAGAACTCTACTGTTGGATAGCAGCTATCTTTGAGAGGAGGGTGGGGACTGGAGGCTGCCCACACGGGCTTCTGAAGTCCTAGGAATGTCCTGTCTCTTGAGTGGGCTGTATCTACATGAGTGTCTAGTCTTCATCAGTGTCTTCTGTGCACTTTTTTCTACGGGTATTACTTAAAAATGTTTCTTTTTTTTTTAAAGATTTTATTTATTTATGTATTAGGAAAGAGAGAGAGTGAGAGAGGGCATGAGAAGGGAGGTCAGAGTGAGAAGCGGACTCCCCATGGAGCCGGGAGCCCGATGTGGGACTCGATCCCAGGACTCCGGGATCATGACCTGAGCCGAAGGCAGTTGCCCAACCAACTGAGCCACCCAGGCGCCCACTTAAAAACGTTTCTTAAAGCAACCCTTGGATTGACACAGAAAAGGAAAGATAATTCTTGCAGACTGAATGATTTTAAAAAATGAAGATTCTGTCTAAAATGTTTAGTTAGGCAACAATTTTAAGTCTGAAAGTATCAGCTATAGGGTATGGAGAAAGGGAGACATTGCTGGTAGGAGGGCCATTTAGTATGCGTTGGAAAGTTGGAAAGCTGTGCACCTTGCAACCGGATAGTTTTGCTTCTAGGCACAAATCCTAGGAAAACTTGCTCGTGTGCACAATGAGATGTGGACAACAGTGCTCATTGCAGGAGAGTTTATAATAGGACAAACAAAAGAATAACTGAAGTAACCAAAATGCCTAACAGAAAAATGGATAAATGTGATTTTTTTATACAGTGAAATACCAAACAGTTCAAAGGAACATATATACACAAACATAATCAGAGAGCTCTAAAAATACTGTAGTGGGGGGAAAAAAGCAAGTTGCAGAATATGTATAGCATAACATATACATGGACATTTTTAAAGTATAAAACAGGTCTAAATATTATTCTTTGATGCATGCATATATCACTCTATTTTTAAATGGCTGCAGGATTCACTGTGCACTGAAACCATGATAGCTGCGGCCTTAGGGGGAGGAGGGAGGGGACCGAGATTGAGGATGGGGACAAATTGTCACATGGAAACTGTCCCTTTGTTTTCATTGTTCTGTTTCCCTCCTTTTTTTTTTTTTAAAGCAAACATGACAAAATGTTAACATTCTAGGTGTTGGCTCACGGGGCGTTAGATTATTCCTCGTAATTTTCTCCTTGTTTAATTTCTCAATAAGAAAAAAATAGAGTTGACATAATAGCACCTTCCGTCATTTAGTCTTAGACTTATTTATTGTTTAGGTATTTTATGTTCCTGTTTGTTTTAAGAAAAAATGTATATAAATATAAGTTTAGCCAAGACAGCTAAATTTCCTCTCTTTGTTTATGTTTGCAAAGTATGCTTGTTTGATTTAACATTCTCTGGTATCAAAATGTGTCCTTTTTCAAGCTTGTGAGGAGTAAATTATGAGGGCTCACAGTCACACCCCAGTCTGTGTATGAAGAACGCACTTCCTACGATAGACATCCTCTATGCCTCTATCTCGGCAAGCATCTGTTTGTATTCGAGCCAAAATATCCACAAGCAGGCAGAGAAACAAGAAGTCAAAAAGATCTGCTGTTTGGTGCTAATGATTTGTTGGTACGTGATTGTGAAGACCGAAGGTCTGAAACCACCGGCATTTATTGGCTCCGTCTCCAGTATGTCCCTCCAGAGTCATTGCCACAAGACTGACCAGAAGAACAGGACCCTGCCTTTTCCTCCATGGGCAGTGCTTCCCTTAGGATGCCCTGGGCAGGAGCACAGGAGTCCGTCTGGCTCTGGCAAGGAGGAAGGCACTCTCAGAGTCTATATGACAGGATGGTGGAGAGATGGGCTAGCCGCCATGGTGGAGAGCGGATTGTTCCCGACTTACGTCTCTCTCTCTCTCTCTCACACACACACACACACACACACACACACACACACACACACACAGCTATTAGCCCCTGGGCCAGTGGTCTGGCAGCCTTCGGAAGTGCACCCAAGGTGATTGCTGTGACCATGTTTGAAAAGTTGATGGTAAATGTGGACTGAAAACAGACTAGATGTTTTATAGTTAGTCCCTAAATCGAGGCTTTTAAACATGCACAGGTATGAGTGAGGTGGGGGCCTCTGTACCTTGTTCTCACAGATCCACCAGGGTCTTTTTTTTTTTTTTAAGATTTCATTTATTTATCAGAAAGAGAGCAAGAGAGAGCACAGCAGGGTGAGGGGCAGAGGGAGAAGGAGAATCAGACTCCCTGCTGAGCAGGGAGCCCAACGAGGGGCTCGATTCCAAGACCCCAGGATCGTGACCTGAGCTGCCTCCTGACCTGAGGCAGACGCTTGACTGACTGAGCCACCCAGGCGCCCCCTTCACCAGGGTCTTTAACTAGAGTAGAACTCAGGTGTCTCTTGCTGCACCTTATCCACTCCTCACAAACAGGCCACAGAGGAGTTATCCAAAAGAAGGATCTGAGCATGCACATTTAGGACCTTTTGTCTATCTAATTTTGGGGCCAGTCTGTCCCCAGGGTATGTGTAAGCACTCCAGTCTTCTCTCAGCTCTGAGGGAGCCCAGGGGGTGTCCAGCAAGGTCAGTGATGGGTGGTTTAGTCTAAGTCAAGGGTCAGTAGGAAGGACTCTCTGCCACAGATCTGAAGCTGTCTTCTCTCCAATCATTTTTATGAGTAATAAAGGCAATATTTTTAGCTCCAACCTTCTGGTCTCCAGCTTTCAATTGGTTCTAAATTCAAGAAGGTGGGGGAGTAGGTACTATTAATTCCTCCTCTCAAAAACCTAATAATCAATTAGTATAAGACCCCAAGATGATAAATTAATGTAATCCATGATAATAACCAAGAATTTGTATACCAGTTCATTCTTACACCCATAATTATCCTGTTTGAACAGTTAACTGAGCGTTGCTCAGTTACTTTTAAATTTCATCAGTGTGGTTAAACAAATAACTGATCATGGCATGATTGAACTCTCATAGCTCTCATAGCTCGAGACGACTCCATTAAAATGTACATGTTATAATCTATTCCATTATCTACATAGGGTAAGTGTATATAGAAAACGTATTCATCTAATTGATCATTTAACAGCGGAAAGAAAAAAGGCACACGCAGAAAACAACCTACGCTTCGGTAACAGAACACTGTTCTGCATAGGGCCATCTGTACATTGGCAGAACTTAGTGATTTTAAGGATGAATTAGTGTTCTCATCTCATTGGGATTCCCTTTATATTTGTGGTGGTTTATGACTGAGGTTTAATGGAACTATAGCTTTCTGTTTATAGTTAATAGAAGATTCATTTCTGTGGTGGGATATGCAGTTGCGCTCCAGCATTGAATAAAAGCTACCGTTCTACAAGGAGGATATTAAATGTTGATTTATAATGATGCATTTCAGTAACAGTGATCTAATGCTTCTGCACTATTTCTTCCAAGGTCCTGGGAAGAGCCTGGGTCCAGCAAAGGATGATTCTTCTCATCCAGAATATTTCACCTTCAACACATCTCTCCATGCTGCAATTAGACAACGGAATTGGAAACTTCTCACTGGCTACCCAGGTAGAATGCTGAGCATTTCCCCCCAAAGAGCGAGGAAAACTTTACCAAAGTGACGGCTGCCTTTTGCAGAACATACCTCTGGGGCCAACGAATGAGGAAGAATAGTTTGATCTACTGTCCTGATAAAAGATGACTGAGAATTAACTGTAGGTGGGGGGTGAAAAGAAGCAATGCTACTTGAATATGTCATGGAAAATAAGGATTTCAGAGACGTGTGGCTGTCAAGCACAGCACATCTGGCTAGCAAGGAGAAACTCTGAAAGCCACATCCTCAATCAATTGCGTAGCTGAGGGAGGTGGTTGCTTTCCCTGAGCACATTCCCTAAAAGTGACGTCTTTGACATACTTTTAAAATGTGGGGTGTGATGGCTAAGACCGTGATGCTATTAAGCAATGTTTATAATGATGACATTCTTGGCATTTGTGGGCAGACAATTCTTCTTTGTCTGGTAGCGTCCCAGGTATTGCAAGAGATCTTGGCTTCCTTGGCCCATGGGCACGGTATGCCAGTAGCACTTCCCCTAAGTCACTGCGACAACTGGAAATTCTCCCACCCCCACCCGCACGCACACACGCATGCGCTTTCCTGGCCTGGAAGCTCCTGGTTGTGAAGCCGTGAACCATGTCTAGTTAAAACACCAGAAGTCAGAGGCTGAGACAGACGTAGATACAGCATCAAGGGCCGCGTCTTTTTTATGTGTTCCTGCCTGAGTCCCCGCTCCAGTCTTCTTCCTTGAAGTGCAAACCTGCCTACCATGCTTCTCCCCCCAGTAAGCCCTTGCATTTCTTTGCCAGGCTGTGGTTGCTGGTTTCCTCCACCGTCTCAAAGCAATGTTTCTGTGATACCCTCAGCGGACCCACCGACCAAGACCGTCTGGCTCTTTGATATTGACCAGGACCCGGAAGAAAGATGTGACCTGTCAAGAGACCATCCCCATATTGTCAAGCATCTCCTTTCCCGCCTGCAGTTCTACCACAAACACTCGGTGCCCGTGCGCTTCCCGGCACAGGACCCGCGCTGTGACCCCAAGGGCACTGGGGCCTGGGGCCCGTGGGTGTAAGACTTCTGCAGGCCCGGAGCGTCAGACCACCTTTCTGTTACAGGTTGGACTTCAGGCCTTTACTCCTGTATCTCTGGTCTCATTTGCTCTCCCAACCTGGGTTCCCCTGGCCTTTCTCTTGTTACTCAATCACGCTGAGGTATCTCATTGCAACCCCCAGAGCATTTAAGAAGCTGATAAAATCTGGAACACTCCTGTTGTTAGCCGGGGTGTATATTTAGGGGAGAGGGTGGCCGAGTTCAGCCTCTTGTTCTGAGCTGGGGGACAGCTGGGAACTTGACTTGAAATAGGAAGTTCTCACTGAGTCCCGGAGGCTGGAACAGCTGGCTCTTTTTGCCTCGCAAGTCAGATGTTAGATCTCCCTCTGCCAATAGCTGGGTTTTATTGGAGTGCCTCATGTTTCTTGTAACAAATGTAGGGAGCAGACCGTTTTTAATGGTTCTGTTGGCCAGGGGATCTCCCTGTCTGTGAGAGATCATGTTCAGGCATTCCATGTGAATAACCCCCCTTGGTTCACCCCTCACTCACTCACCCTGTCACTCATCTCATCATGGAGCATAAGGCCCATTTCATAGTTATGGTCAGCATGGCAATATGCCTGCTTCTTGGTTTCAGTTATTACAATAAAGAAATGTGTTTTTATCCCCCCCTTTTTTTTCCCAGCCACTGCTCATTTTGTCTAGACTTCCTGCTACCCCCTCTCCCCTGTGGTTCTTTTCCTAACCTCCTTTTGAAACAGGCATCCTGTGCCTGGGAAGGCTGCTTCGCCTCTCCATTCTGAGCACCGCTGGTTTTTGAAAGACTGCTATGCCCTGGCTTCCTCTGGCCTCGAACGCGGAAGCTAGAGCCCTGCCCAGAGAAGGTGGTCAAGTGTGGCTCTGCAGCATGCTCGTGGTGGACACGAAGGGGCTGGGCGGGTGATGCTCAGGTCTGTATCATCTGTTCGGCAAAGACTTTTGTAAGTTGCCTAGAGTTTATTAGTAGGATTGTGTCTTTGTGTCATAATGTATTATGAGTGGCATGCTATTCCCTAGCAATGAAGGGAAACCCCAGGAAACAATAATTTCGTCTTGGGAGGATGGAAGTGGGCAGTTTGAAAGGAAATGGCCAGCATCTGAGATACTGGGCCTCAGTAAAGCAAAGGAGGGCACATCCACGTTTCCCCTATTTTCACTTTTACTGCTTGTATTGAGGTTCTGGGGTGGGGGAAAGAGGATGTGCTGTTGGACCTGACAGGCTTTTCTCAGTCCCCTCATGTCCTACTAACGCAGATCAATCCAGATTAGCTCTCGAGAATGTCAGACTCGGAGAATTATGTGCAAAAACTGTACTCTCTTTCCCAAGAGCTCCACTGTTTTGTTCACTGCTCGTCACCCAAAGCCTGGACCAGTGCCTGTTACAAAGGAGGCAGCGAGTAATTTTTTTTTTTTTTTATGACTGAAGGACAATTGAACAAATGAGAAAGTCGCACACCATGCAAGTGCAGTGAGCTAAACACATCCTCCAACTGTTGCTTTTCTGTTCTCAAGCTGCCCTTCCAGGGTAGGAGCAAAGTCTGCATATCCGGATGGTCACAGACACCCCATAGTGAAGCCATAATGTCCTCTCCAGGAGGGAAAAGGGGAAACACACCTGCCAAAGATACTCTTTTGGCAATGATCCTCCATTCTATTCTTCGTAGGACACTAGAAACTAAAACCAGCCAATAATGTACTATAGGTCCTTGTGTAGCCATCTCTAATTCAGTAGCAATATTTTCTGGTCACTACTAATATGTATTGTAGTAAATTAAGACAGTTGGGGGGAAATGGTGCTAGAACTAAAGACATGTATTACCGACCTCTACCCCACTCCTGGGGTGGCAAATAGCTGGTCAAAATGCCATCACCTACCACCCCCACAGCTTGGCAGATACCGTGAACTAACTGAGCCCAGATGTTCCTCTGGATCCTTCTAATCCGTGTCTACTAATACCAGAAGACCAGAGGTCATCACTACAGGACACCCATTCGCCCTCCTTCCTCTGCTGCCAGGGCTGCCCCAGCTCTAGTCTGTTGGTGGCCAAGTACAAGAGGGATGTTCCACACTCTGTGGATTTAAAGGGAGTTGTACGAACCAGTTGTTGTGAAACTTTCATTTGAGATTTTATTTTATCCCTAATAGAATGTATCTTGTTAGGTTTCTTTATTCTGCGTAAGAATGTGAACAGATTCATATTAATGTTGTTTCTCTCCAAATCCGCTTACCTTGAAAGAAAAGTTTTATTGATTTAATTGTTTTTCTTTGTTATTACATGGTTGTTCCAGATCTGGGGACAGAAAGTTACTTTATCCTTTAAAATGTGTCATTGGGGGGGTTTCCATTTGAGCGACAAGGAAGTTCTGAAACTGGACAGAGGTGCTGTTGGCACAACATGCCTCTGAACTGTATACTTTAAAGTGGTTAAAATGATAACTTTTATGTGGTTTTACCATAGCTTTGTAACGTGGCCTGTTTTACAGTATGTAAATTACATCTCAATAAAACTGTTAAATAAATAAACATAGCAAAAATATCAGAACTGAAAAAAAAAATGTGTCAGTCATTGCCCCAAGAGTGCAAACTATAAAATAAGTTATCAGAGTGAGGTCAGGAGAGGGTAGGAGTGAACATAAAGTGATAGTAAGAGTGTATTTATTCTCTATTGCTGTATAATAAGTTACCCCCAAATTTAGCCGGATAAAACAACAAGCATTTATTACTTCACATACTCTGTGGGGGTCCGGACTCTAGGAGTGGCTTAACCGGGTGATTCTGGCTTGGGGCCCTCATGGGATGATAGTCAAGCAGCTGGCTTGGGCTGCAGTCATCTGAAGGCTTGTCTGGGGCCAGAGGCTCCACTTCCAAAATGACTCACTCAAAAGGCTCTTGTTTGGAGGCCTCTGTTCCATGCCCTCTGGGCTTCTCCCCAGGTTGCTTGAAAGGCTTCATACATGGCAGGCAACTTCCATTGGTACAAGCCATCTGGAGAGACACAGAGCAAAGGAACCCACAGTGCCTTAATGACTCCATCTCCAACGTGGCACAGGGTCACCTCTACCTTTTTTCACTTCCTTAGAAATGAGCCACTAAGTCCAACCTTCACATAAGTGAGGAGAATTAGGTCCTGCCTTTTGAAGGAAGCATCAGATATGTGGACATATTTGATACCACCACAGACAGCAGAGGACAATGGGCAAATATAGCCCCCTGGGGAATAGATTGTCCAATCAAGGCCACATGCATTTATCAAATTCTGGTAGTTGAAGAGAGATGGAAGAAAAAGCATATAACTTTGCTATTTAGTGGTTAGAATGACCATGAACTCATCATTAACCCTCTCTGTGCCTCAGTTTTTCTACTGGCAGGTTGATGGGTGGGTTGAACTGAATAATCCCTCGAGTATCTTAGATCCCTATGCCTGACACATAGTATATATTAAATAGATGGTGGTCCAGAAAATGCTCTGTATCTTGGTCTGGGAGGTCTTTACATGGCTGTATCCATATGTAAAAATTCACTAAGAAGTGTACTCAAGTTTTGTACTTTACAGTTTCTATGTTATACCTAATTAACAAGTACTTTTAAAACCAAAAACACATACCCTAAGCGTAAAGAGAGCACTACACATTTTTCTCATATGTTACCCAAATGTGCTTGGAAACCTGCAAACAACTATAAAGAAAACATTTTACATGCTGCAAAGACATTCACCATTTGAAGAAGCCTTTTTGTGGTTCCTTTCATAAACATAAATTTAGACTTTGTTTTTGACAAAACCTGAATGCATCCATTTAGCGTTCCTAAATTGAGATCTTGCTACCCTGGGTTTCCTGAAGGATTTTCCGCCACGTACCGGTACTGGGCGAAAGGTACAAAGACCAGGAAATGACAGGAACGAAACTGCAGGCCTGGCCTCTGCCCAGAGGAGGCTTATGATCCAATTCTGTAGGACCAAGTTCTTTCCAGCTTAACAGTTGTTAAGAACATTCCAGCCAATGCTAAACATATTGAAGTAGTTACTATTCTCCCAGTCACTACTTAAACTTTAAAATTGATTTTGGGGGGGTGGTCCATGTGGAGAAGAGCCTCAACTTGAGCACATTGGTTCATTTTCAGGCAGTCAAAAGACCTGCTCACTCTGGTTGCCATACTGACTGTCGGGATCTGGTAGGTTCGAACGGCTGCGGAGGGGCCTACCACATCTCTTTCACCTTTGCCCCATTACCACCAGAGCCACCCAACAGGTGGCACAAAGTGCAGGAGGGGTGACTCACACTGCCCACGGCCTGACTCCAGGACTTTGGACCATCAAGAAACTGGGAGGGTGGTTTAATTCTCAAACCAACTGACCCAGGTAATAAATCATTGAGCTTCAGAGATCTCATTCAAGAACCTTTGTTATTTGTCTGACAACAGAGATAATACCACTGTAACAATTTTAGAAAATACAGAAAACACAGAAAGAAAATTAGACAACCCACAAAGCAGCCACCAAGAGACAGCCACCATGAACCTGTTGTACCTCTGTAAGAGAGCAGTTAAAGTGGCCCACCTCCCAGATTGCTCTTAAATCCCACTGTGCCCAGCTGAGCCCTCACTGGAGACTCAAGATGGCAGAGAAATCAAATGTCACCTGTTTTGAGACTCTTCGTTTTAATTCCATTAAGGAAGTAGAGATCTGCCCAGGTTTTTTACTCCAAGGGGACAGGATTTCACACATGCTTCATACAAACATATGCTCTTTCTCTCCTCCACAGGCCTCAAGCGGTGAGGGCCTCCACACGCAAGGGACTCCGTGCAGTCAAGCAAACCAGCAGGTAGGCGCCTGTCTTCAGACCTCGGGAAACAGAGGGGAGGCAGAGGGGATCCGTGCGCGCACTCCCCGCTCCTCTGAAAAACCTGTCTCAGTGGGTCCTTGTTTACATCAAGTGAATCAGAGGCGGTATTGCCTTATTCCAGAGTTTTGTGACTGGGATCATTCAAGTCCACAGTGTGATATGCGCGAGGAGAGGGCCACCGAGGTCAGCAAGGAAGGAGGGCGGGGGAGATCAGTCCTCCCCCCCCACCACGAAGCTCACCTACCAGGGGACGCCAGCGGGGGAGGAGGCCCGCCCAGCGCGGCCGGGAAACCGGAAGTGAGGAGGAGGGGCCTCGGCAGTCAGAGGAAACGCAGCCTGGCGTTTGCCAGGAGGAGTCATCTAGCTGTCGCTTGGGCTTCGTGTCTACACACCCAGGAAAGCAGTAAGTTCTTTCTGAATGAGCTGTTTTTAAAATTAAACCCTTTGGTTACAGGGTCCTCTGACTCTGTTAGAGAAACAGCTGGTTCGTGTGAAGAATGTTCCTTGCTTGGACTTCACGAGAGTGGGCTGGTTTTTCTTGGTTCTTGGGCCTGGGCTTAAATGAACGCGTTTGGGCCTAACACATCCAGCGGGTGGAAATCTGTGGCTCCCACGTGCAGGACTTCAGGACAAGAAGGACCTGTCTCACTGGGCCCCGCGTGTGTTCCGTCACTGAGGGCCACCTACTCCTTTCCTCCCCAAAGCAGCTTGAGCTCCCTGGGGACCCAGTGCAGGAGGGTACTCTAGCAATCCGCAAAGCCCTTGGAGACCCCCCCCCATCCCACCCCCCACCCCCCCACCTCCCGCGCCACGACTCCGTAGCTCACGTAGGGCCTTTCACTGCTGGGAGTCCTGACTCCCTTTTCCTAAAATGTACACTCTTTACTAAAATAAGGTAAAGTGATGCTTTTTTGTCGCTACGCTAAAGAGAAAATGAGTGTCATTGGTCATCATAAAAATGCATACAGTGAATACAAATCGCTCTTAAACCTGAACCGGGAACTGTTTCTGGCCTGGAGGAAAAGAATTGAGTAACTGTGTTACTCTCTGCCGACTTCTTCTCTACGTGGTTCAGTGTCATCGGTGCCAGGGCTGTGACTCGGTGACACTGGCATGGACACAAGGAAACTCCCTGAGGGCAGATAAGCCCGTCTCAGGTCGTGAGTTCAGACCCTGTGGGGGTGCTGGGAGCTACTCTGCGGTGACCGGAACTTCCCGAGGTGCTCCCGTCCCCTCCGTCTGGCCTTCCCTCCAAGAAGAACCACAGCTGTACTTTTGCTTCTAACAGTTTGTTTTGCTCGTGTGCCTGGAGACCCCGAAGCAAGGGAAGCATTCTAAATGAGTCAATGTATAAACACACAAAGAAACCAGCATACACATCCTCTGCGATACAGTAGAAAAACCACAGAGGATCCAGCAAAGGAAGAAGCCAAGAAAGTCAATAAACAAGTTGGTGGAGATACGACATACAGAGATGAAATATTAGGAAGAAGTAAACATTGAGAAAGGGAAAAAAGAGACAACATGGAAGTCTCTTGAGTTGAGTTTTCTGACCCTTAATTTCCAGGACTGTTAGTTCTGGCGTCTGATCCCAAAGGTACCCTCCGGGAAGACTCAGGATCCCAAAAGCCTAAAAATGGCTCTGATCTGTCCCACCAGCCAGCTCACACCCCCTTGGTGCCCACGCGGCATTGTCGGATCCAGATTCGCACAGCTTCTTTGGATACTGTAATTTAGCCCACCAAGCATGTCATATTTTACCAGTTATAGGGGCAGAACAAGGAATTAACCTTTATTGGGGACAGTGTATACTGCAGGCATATTTGACTTTTAAAATGGTTGCCGAAGGCCTCAGGATAATGCCTAATCCTTAGGTAAATGTTTTTACCAATTTGAAAATTCTCTTGCGTGATGTCATCTAGCCAGTAGAGTTGGAACAAGGAGCCCAAATTACTCTTAAAAAGCCCCTGCTCTCTACCACACTTCCTGGCATGCTCCAGTCCTGCCTGCCTTCCCTTCCCTTTTGTCCGGGGCCTTTAAGGACGGACAGAGGAGCGGTTGTAGGAAGTCCCACTCTTATAATTCAGGACTCAGGGAGCATCGGCCAATGGCATTCAAAGCTAAGTGAGAACTTCAGGCTGGCACAGGGCCTGGGATGAATGGGGGGCAGGGAAAGTAGGGAGGAGGCCAATGCAGTGGTTCAGCCAAGAGGGCACCATAGCTACAAAGGTAAGAAAGTAGGGCGATAAAAAAATAATTAGAAGTTTCTAAAATAAAACACATTTGAAAGGAGTCCAAGTGACTCAACCTGGAAAGGAAATTAATTCATGTTTTTCATACATTTCATAGGAAAATCTGCTTTCCCATACGCAGGTCACAGAAGCCGGTGACCGTCACCCCAGCGAACACGAAGAGACATGCAAGACAGTGCTGATGTGAGGAGGCGAGGCTGGCAGGTGGGTTCTCAAAGCTCACTGCAGCTTTTGATGCAGGTGCTCAATGGAAAATAGATCCAGTGTTCTATCCTGTTCTATGACCAGCCAGCATCACCCAGGCTTTAATCTTTAGTTATACTTACTTACCATTCTGCTGAATTCTGGAGGTGGTTCCTACCAGCAATACTGACTACTCTCTTCTGTACCAAGTCCCAAGGACCTCTCTCCTGCTCTGCGTCTAAGGCTCTAAGATGAAGGATAACAGACACTTCAGATACACTGGTTTTTCTTAAAGTTCCATTTGTAATGATTTCCCTCTGGGGATCGGGAGGAGAGAACATAATGCAGAGGTTATGAGGAATATTGCCTCATGAGGGTCTCTCCTTGAAGAGGAACAAATAATGACGATGTTTAGGTTCAAATACTAGGTTTTGGTTTAAAACGTTAGAAATTAGAGAGCTCTGTGTTGGTCAACAGGACCTAGTTAGAGAAATGCCTTGTGTTCTGTAGTTAGCTAAACATGGTTGCTTCAAGTAAAAAGTTCTGTGGCTGAGCCGTAGTAATTATGTCCACAACTCCTCGTTCTGGTTAGAAGGATAAATGTCAGTGAGAGACAATTCCCTGCTTCTCCCTCGCTTCTGGGGCGTCTGGTCTGTTCCTGCGTGAGGGCTGGGCTCCTGCGGGACATCCGCTGGCTTTCAGGCTAAGCCACCCCTGTGGTCTGCGTCCCCCCAGCCCTCCAGCCCCACCAGTGCAAGCCCACCTAGTCACCAAGGGGTAGCTAATCCATCCCCAGCCGGGGGAAATAGCCCATCTTTGGACTGCTATGGCAAAACAGAGGAGCTAGAAGGTGGTGTCATTGGTCTCTCCTCTTTGGTCACTAAGGTTTTACGTGTAACTATCAATAAAGAGAACTTGCCCTTACTTTCACTGCTACACTGGTACTTATTATCATACAGCTTGAAGATTGTTGCTGGTTTGATAGGCTTTAAAATGTTACATTGTTTTGTGTTTCTTTTACTACCAAGCGATTGGACCTTTCCGTATTTTTATTGGTACTATGGCTCTTTTTTTGAGTGTCCTGATAACCATTCTCTCTCCCCATTTCCCATGGGTCCTGCCTAGAGGGAGCAGGATAGGGTGGGTGAGCGGAGAACAGGAGCCCCAGCGAAGAGGCAGTGCAAGGGAAAGCCATCCTTGGCTTGCACCTGAGCCATTGTGTCACCCGGGCTGCTGGCACATTCGAAGGAGTGTCCGTTCAGCATGGTCAGCTGTCTCTGTTTTACGTTCAGTCTTCGGAACCGTGTTAGGAGGCAGGGAAAAGTAAAGAGGAGGAGAGGGAAGGGGTAAGATCCCTTTCCTTTGTTATTGACAGAATCAAACTGGGACTTGTGAGGAAGGTGAAAATTTGCTGATCCTTCAAGGTGATGTTCTTTTAATATCGGAACCGGAGCACTGTGTTGGGATGGAGAGGGGACGCTGCTGGCAGCTGCCCCAGAACTCCTGAAATCCCACACGCATCAATCACGTCTGGTCCCAACCTGCACATGCACTTGGCGAAATGAATCCCTTACTCCGAGAGTCAGTCCAACAACTACTTGCTTCTTACTAAGCATATCCCTTAAGGTGATCCCACCCAACCCCACACATGAGAGATGTCCTGATGACCACCCATCTCTCCCTGGGGACAGCGCTGTCGCACCTTCAGACCCTTATACCTGGGCTGACCCATCTGAGTGGATTTCCTCCAACGGGTCCCTGAGGCCCCTGCCCCCCCCGTCAGTCTTAGTGGGGGAGGTCAGTGCCCTCTGTATAAACAACTTATAATTGAAAACTTTCATTCCACTTTTAGCCTTGCTTTTTTAGTATGAAGAATCCTAATGCCTTTCATCTGACTTTCTACACTTCTCTCAGCCCTTGCAATCTGCTGGTGCTCTGGTGATTATTTTAAGCCTTAACGCAGGCTAGTGCCTTGGCGTCCGGAGTTCCTTCTGCTCCGTTCGGGACTAGCTCCTCCTTCAGATCTAAACATCATGGATTCCTTCCCCTGGGAAGCTTTCCCCAGCCCTGCTGAACTGGAATGGTGTGCCTATGAGAGTGGACATCACACTGCATTGTTATTCACGTATAAATAAATATCTGTCTTCCCCACCCGGCGGAAGTTTCATGTCTGGTGTGTTTAATGGAATATCTTTGTCTCCTCGAGTTGTGCTTGGCATTCAGACAATACCGAGTTGAATGAGTTCCATTCGTTGAATTCAAAGGAGTCAATCATCTTTTGATTTTAAGGTGACAATGTAGCCCCCGATTTCAAAGTCTAGCTCTTGGTCTCAACCTGCAGACCTTGTTTGTACCCTACCTGCAGATCCTGTTTACTCAGCCTGATGGCAGCCCCACCCTCTCGCCTGCTTGGGGGGAAATGTGTGTCTGGAACATTGGCCCTCTTCAAAGGCTTTATCTGTATCAGCTGGAAGGACTTCAGCGCCTTCATCAAATCAGGGTGAACATTACACTATCCAGACTCCTCAGGCAGGTTTTGTTTATCCTGGGATCTCCTCCAAGATATCAGCTGATGGCTTCAAACACTTTTTATGGTCTCAGATTTGGACAGACTCAGATTTTCCCCCTTCATCTTCCAGTCCTTTCCTAAGATTTTCCTCCCTTCGTTTGCTCAAGCTTTATTACAAATGCTTTTCCACGTGTGACTTTTCCTGCAGAAAACTGGCTTTGTAGCTCACACTTGGCGCTGAGATAAGTTTTGCTAATGCCAGGGGCTAGCTGGAAAGGGCAGATGGCATATTTCCTGATGCCCTTTTGTTATCGATCCCTATTTACTCAGGCTTTTCTCCCTCCACAGGGTGGGAGTGGGTGGTTTTTCTAGTTTCTAGATAAAATGGAGGCAAGTTAGTGGTTTCCTTAAGGAAAGTGGAATTGAATTTTTTCAAGGCAGGGGTTGGGGATGACAGAGATAAATTGTTTCTTTTCTTTTCTTTTTTAAAAGATTTTATTTATTTATGTCGAGAAAGAGAGCACAATCGAGGGAGCGGCAGGCAGAGCAGACAGAGGAGTCCAAGCAGGCACAGGAAGAAGCAGGCTCCCTGCTCCCTGCTGAGCAAGGAGCCCACAGAGGGACTCCATCCCAGGACCCTGAGATCATGACCTAAGCCCAAGGCAGACGCTTAGCCAACTGAGCCACCCAGGCATCCCAGATAGTAGAGATATAAGCTTAGTTACCTAGATGCAGACTAGGGTAGCATGAATCTGGGTGAAAATGTAAGGCACAAATGTAGTTAAGACCACACACATTCACATTTGTTGACTCCTATAAATGCCAATATCTGGCATGGCAGGTAACAAAGAGAAATAAGACCTGGTCTTTGCATTCAGGGAGCTCACAGTTCAGAGAGTGACCATACAGAATAGTGACTGCCAAGTACAGGTGGGAGTCAGTGACAGGGGCAGGAGCACCATTTGGGTTACATGTATGTCCCTTGACCTGATTGTGGCCATGAAACCTAGAGACCCCCCCACTTTTTTTTTAAAGAAATCAACCCCCTAGGGCGCCTGGGTGGCTCAGTTGGTTAAGCATCTGCCTTCGGCTCAGGTCATGATCCCAGGGTACTGGGATCGAGCCCCATGTCAGTCTGCCTGCTCAGTGGGGAATCTGCTTCTCCCTTTCCCTCTACTATTCTACCTGCTTGTGCTTTGGGGAGTGTGGGTAGGATTCAAGAGAGAGCATGAGTACCCACGATGGAAGCTGCAACCATTTATAACTAACTTCTCAGAAATGACATTTGTTATGTCTGCCATATTCCATTTGTTAGAAGCCAGTCACTGAATCCAGCCCTCCCCCCGGGAGGGTATGGATACCAGGGGGCAGCAATCCCTGGGGACTATCTCAGGTTGCCCACCGTGTCCCTCTCCCCAGTCCCATTCTCCTCCCTGTCTCCCTGCTTCCTTCCCAGTTCAGGATGTGCTTATGGAAAAGACTGGTGATTGCTTCACTCTTTCCTCTGTGCCACCAAGAGTGGAGAATGGCCTTAAGTTGTAACAGAGTATTAGGTTGGATATTCCGCTTGTACAGGTAGTGGACCCAGAAGGACTAGGTGCTGGCAGAGTCTCTGTCTATAGAAGCCAAGTACTGGATGGGAGACAGTAGGTTTATAGGAAGAAGTCATTTCCGGAAGTGTTTAGCTGTTGATGATTTGAAGCCCCTTGCCCTTGATGCTGCTGTCTTACCCAGGTACTTGTAGTCCTGTTGATGGCACAGGACCGAAGAGCTGTCTTAGAGAAGAGGACAGTTTCTGTGCCATCCCACAGCTGATCCTCCCCCACTTGGTCATGAGGCCAAAATAGTCCCTGCCTTCCCTCTCAGACCCTTCCAGTCCGTTCCTGGCTCTGTGACTCAGCCCTGGTCATCCTTGTCTCCTGTGAGCTCTCTGCTGGCTCCAGTCAGTCCTTGCCTCCATCTTAGCCAAGAAGCTCTTCAGGTACAACTCTTTCCTAGGAACTGGCAAAGGCCCCTGGTTATCCCACAGTTGAGTTACCCAAGCCCGAAGGTTTAAGGTGGCATGGGGAAGCAAGAGTTGTTATAACACAGTGGTGACTGAGGAATTTGGCACTCAAAAAGGCCTCCTTCCTAATTAAAGCAGTCTCCTGCCTAGCCAGCCTCCAGCTGGTTTCCCAATGTTGTGCATATACAGAAATAAGATGCAAATCAAATGCACTTTTGTGAAGTGGGCGGTGAAGTTGGAGAATTACTCAAACCTAAGGAGAAGGATCTGACAATGGAACTGGAGCAGTTAACAGGGAAGGAGAGAAATTGACAAGGACGCTGACACATTAGGCTCTTCAAAGGAAGGTGATTTGAATATCAAAGGCAGAAGAGAGGCCCTCAGGAAACTGATGAATCTCTTGACTCTTTTCTGCAAAAATATTCCTCCTTATCTTCCTGTGCTTGAATGTAAAATGAAGGAAGACATACTGTGCTATCTTATAATTTTATCAAACAGCTAATGCCCAAAAAATGAACTCTTAACTCTTTTTTTAGTCTGAGAATTAGTGCACAATCACACAACATCCATTTTATAAAATGGGCAAAATAGGTTTTCGTGATGTTTCAGTTTTGTTTGAAGATAAAGTTCCAATCAAACCCCTTTTTTCCTCACTATTTACTATGATATTTTAGATGAATTTGGTGGGGTAGTGATGTGAGGCTGAAGACAGGTGTAAGGAAGGAGAAAGAATATTTTAAGCAGAAGCATGAGCCAACAGGATGTGTTGTGAAACTTTTCCTGTTGTCTCAGGTGTTGGCCACAGCTTCAAAGCTGAAGTCAGTGGGTGATAAGGACCCCCACATTTGAAAGAGAGATGCTAAAGAAATCCCACAGGACTTGCGAAGGAAAGGCTAGACGTTCAGTAGAGAGATCTTTGAAGGGAATGCCTAGGAGGAGCAAACTTTGCTTTTTCCTCCACTCCCCATGGGGAAAGGGATTCTTTCGCCCAAAGCAAGCAGAGAGCAGCGGCGAGAGAACATCAGGCTTGGGAGAAGTTTCTTGCAGAAAGGGGAGACAAACTGGTCTCTCACTTCATACATGAAAGCTTGTTGAGTGGCAAAAACATCTCAGCCAGTGTATTACTATTACCAGAGTGGAGAATGCACAGGGTCTTGGGAGAGCCTGCCTTGTATCTCTTGGCATCTGGGACCATGGGGGTAAGGAGAGAGGGGGCAACAGGGATAGCGAGATGCATTTCTGCCATTTGGAAGGCTAAGAGTGAGTCCATTTCCATGGGGCCAAGTGATAGCCAGAGAGCTGTGTGGTGGGGCCGGGGGGTCCCAGCAGAGACAGATTGAGATCAGCTCCACAAGGCATCACCCGTGGTGTGCTATGGGAAATCTCCATGGCAGAAGTAGGGGAGTGCAACCCGAACGCCTGTTACCAGGCACCATAAAAGAGCTGGATTTAGAATGAAGGGAACTTCAGTCAGGCGAAAGCCACAAACTGCATATGTTGCCCATAATGGCCTCATGATATCCTCTCAGTTTTACCCATCTGCTCCTCCCTAGAGGATCCTTAAGAAGGCTGGAGGTGGGGAGCGGATAAGTGAACAAGGCAAATCAGGAAGAATGAAAGAACAAATGTATACCCTTCCTCATTGGAGGTTCTTTTTTTGTTGTTTTTCTTTTTTAAAGATTTTATTTATTTATTTGACAGAGAGATGTAGAGAGAAAGCACAAGTAAGCAGAGCAGCAGGCAGAGGGAGAGGGAGACTCTCCCTCTGAGAGAGCAGGCTCTCCACTGAGCAGGAAGCCCAGTGAGGGGCTCCATCCCAGGACCCTGGGATCATGGTCCAAGCTAAAGGCAGCCACTTAACCGACTGAGCCACCCAGGTGACCCCCCGCCATGGGAAGTTCTTAACCCTTATGTCAGACCTGAGCTGAGGAGTGGGAAGGAACTAAACTGAATGTGAGACTCCAGTGTGAGGTTAGAGTGGAGTTTTTAATATCCCCAAATAGGACTCTTCTCATGCCTGAATGATATCGACGTCTTGGAGTCTGCCTGGAGACAGTAAGAAAGAGAGACACAGACAGAGTTCCTTTGAAGACAGTGATGGAAGAAAAAAAAAATCTTACTAAGTTCAGCTTGCTCAATAAACTGACGGCTTGTGTTTGACCAAAGCTATTATTTCAGTTTTCAACAGGAGCATTTTTCCATTTTACCTGTGCACTTACTCTTGGACTTTCATACCCAAGATGGCATTCCTGGCCTGGAAGAACACATGATCTAGTTGGAAAACTAAAAAGGGAGCAAGTCACACTGGGAAAGTATGAGATGCTACGGGAACATAGAGGAGGCCCAACCTCATCTTCCGGGCCAGGGGAGCCTTCCGGTGAAGTGGTATCTTGGCTTGCCAAATCTAGATGGAGAAGTAAGAGCCAACTAGATAAAAAGGGAGGTAGGAGCCGGGTAAAGACAGAATGGGAGTAGGGAGTAAAGGGATGGTTTAGGGAAGTGTTAATGAATTAACTTTTAGGCATGTTGATCCTGTAATTAGATTCTATAATTAGATACAGGGTCAGAAACCCTGTCCAGGTGCCAGAGATGGTGACTGGGCACATCACCCACGTGCAATATTTGGAGCCCTGTGGGTGGGTCAGGTCTCTCAGAACAAGTGTATGTAGAGAAAGAAAGAGACTATAGATACAAGTCAGTCAGATAAGGATGCTTTGAGAATGTGTGCACCCAGGACTGAACACCTGAATCCTGTTCTGGGACAGTTTAAGTTTATAAAAAACTCAGCCAGGCAGGGGAAGCTTCCAAGGAATGGATGTTTGAAGGCTTGAGCCTCTGCCCTCAGGGACTAGCCCTAGCCCTCGTACACTGGTTTGACTAATGGAATCACAGACTCTCTGGGCTACAGCGGACAGATTGGACTTAGATCGAACCATCTGTCTTCACAAGCCCAGACGCAGGTCTCCAGTCTTATAGAACAGCAAGGTGAACCCTAGAAAAGGCATGGCAATAAATGGGTGAGGAAACAAAGAGGGGTTCGTTTTGGTGTCTGGAACATCGCTGGTCAAATTGTGCCTCTATGGCGTGCTTTCCCAGCAGCAGGTAGCCACAGGCTGACCCCCTAAATTGGCCATCTGGAAGATAAGAGTCCCGAAAGGGAGTCCAAGAGGGAGAAAGCACCAACTCCAGACCCTACAGCCTAACATAAGGCCTTGACTGTGAACTGTTTGCCAACCAGCCTCCTCCTAAGAGCTGAAGAACTCTCAGTCTCTCAGAGACCGAATGGGATCCCCAATGTTTGAGGAATGGGTGGAGGAAGAAACATGGCATGGAACAGTTGGGAAAATGGAAGGAACAACAAGAGAGTGTGTTCCCATAGAAGCTGAGGGAAGAGATTTGAGAAAGTGAATGAATGGAAGAACAAAACAGTGCCCCCTGGATTTGGTGGGGGTCGTCATTGCCAAAACCAATGCCCAGTGCAGTGATGGATTCAGGAACTAGACTTCTTGTGTGCTCAGATAGGCATGGGATATAAGCAACCAGAGGTAACGAGTAGACCCTGCCCTTCATGGAAGGTTGACTCGGGAGGAAAAAGCAGTTGTGTAAGAAACAAGAAGGACCTATAGGGGTATAATGGCATGAGAGGGTTTTTCTCTTTGTTAGGAGATCTGAGAGCATGTTTCAGTAGGAAGATGGGAAGTAGGAGAGAGAGAGGTTGAAGAGGTGAATGAATGGGGCATAGTGGGTCAATGAGAACTCGAGGAGCAGAGAGGAATGGCAGAAGAGCACAGACATTGCCCAGGTAATTAGCCTTCAATGGATAAGAACAAGAACAGATAAGGAGAGAGCAAAGAGCAAAGGAGATAGGGGTGAATATAGATAAGTGATAACTGGAAGAGCGGAAAGGTTGAAGCTTGCCTGATTTTCTGGTGAGGACAAAGGGTGAATAACATAACAACAAAAAGATATAGTTTTCAAGCATCTGCATAAATATTTCATGTAATCCTCACAATAAGCCCGCCAGGTTTTTTGGTTGGTTTCAAATCTTGAGGACACACCCAAGTTCTCTGTTACTGTTGGCTACCTGAGCTGCTATTCTCTCCTGTAGCTCTACACAACTAGAATGCTCTTGAACTAATCTTTCGCCCATGTATTGGCCCAAGCCAACTCTTGTAAGTCTCATTATAGCTACTGCCACTGAGAGAATTCAAACAACAATTAATTCTTTCCCACCTTATCTCTGAGGCTCAAATATCCCTGCCATCCAGTGGTAACCAGCTCCATAATGGCTGGCCAGTGCTCACCTTCTGGCCTTTTGCAAAAAAGGACTTTGACCAAATCCAGATCTACGTTGGATGCATGGCTACCTCTAGGCTATAACCAAGGAATAGTCCTTGATTTAATGGGGGTTCAACTTGATTTGAGTTGAGGACGCTTTGGCTAGTTATCCACTTACTTTCCTTTCTTCCTTCTTTCCTTCCTTTTAAAGATTTACTTATTTATTTGAGAGAGAATGTGAGAGAGTGAGAGTGCTAGCAGGAGGTGGGGCAGAGGGAGAGGGAGACTTGAGCCGCCATCCCTGCTCAGTTGAGCCTAATGTAGGGTTCCATGCCAGGATCCTGAGATCATGACCTTAGCTGAAATCAAGAGTCGGCTACTCCACCAACTGAGCCACCCGGGCACCTCTCACAGTTCTTATAGTCACTCAGTACCCAAAAGAGTTGGGACACTGGCCATGCTCCATTGGTATCTCAGATTCCAGGCTGCAGTTTCCCTCTTAGTCTTTATGCTGGTACTTTCCATTCTTAGCACCATTAAAACATATCTGTTGGGACCTCTTGGTTATCAATTCATGAAGCAAAAGAGGGGAGAAGGGCAGGGAGAAAGTTTCAAAAAGTGTGAAAGAAAATTGCATTGGATCAAAGAAGCAAACCTGTGATCCTCAAGTCAGGTGACATCATTTTGCTTTTGGGCCAGTTTTGAAGGCTCCTCAGAGTTTTGAAAATGCTTCTGGCAATAATGGCATCTTTTGAGTAGAAAGATTGTTTCAAGAACAACCTTTGTTTGGGTATACATACATATATTTGGTTTATACATTCTAAAGTGTTTGTTATTTTACGGTCACTTAGCGGTCATTTAGAAGGTCCATTATTTTTTGGTCCTAGTTTCTCAGTCTTTCAGGCACTGCTGTGACTGTTAAAAGCTCTTCCAGCTGAAATGAAAGGTATTTTTTTAAATGTACATCCAGGATTCAACTCTGTTGAATCCAGGGCAAAAGAAGATTGAGACCTTTGACATGGTGAATTAACAGTGTGGTTGAAAGTCATAGGTTGAGGGTGCCTGGGTGGCTCAGTTGGTTAAGTATCTGCCTTCGGCTTAGGTCATGATCTCAGGGTTTTGGGATTGAGCCCTGCATTGGGCTCCCAGCTCTGCAGAGAGTCTGCTCCTCCCTCTCCCACTCCCTCAGCTCTCTCTCTGTCAAATAAATAAAATCTTTAAAAAAAAGAAAGTCATAGGTTGAACAAAAGTTGACACAGATTAACTCTGACTTACACATTCAAGAAGGAGATCTTTTTGCCCACAAGGGGAGGAGAAACTCCTAATGCTAACAGGGCAGCTCCAGAAGTCAACCTTACCTTGTTTTGGAGGCAGCTGTTTTCGTGGGCTCTGTGCTTTTGTGTAAATCAAATCCTCTCCCCACCCACGCACTGAGCAAGCAATACAGTCCAAGCCGGGATATTATTTCTGCTCTGGGAAACAGTCCCGATTACCCAGGACACTTAGTTCACAAGATTGTCCTGGCCTCTCCCCATCATCTCCTATCCTTTCTCTCACTTTCCATCCATTTCCATGGCCAGTGCAGCAGGTTTTTTGTACTTGATCTGGGTACCATGTAAAGAGCACTGGACACAGAATCGAGCCTCCATGGGCGGCCCCTTTGGTCCGCTCCCGGCAGGTGGATGCATCCCTCTGGCCTTATTCTTGGCTGTGTCAGGAACCAGCCCTCAGCACCTCCACCGGACCAGGCCCAGCCTCTCTGGAGAGCAAGCAGTCAGTCTAATAGTATGGAACTCCCATGCCAACCATGGGGCCATATGTAACACGTGGGTTTGCAGTGGAGAGAGCTGGACATATTTCTCCCCAAACCTTGAGATCCTGAGTTGCTCTTACTTCAAGAAGATGTCTCCCCAGAGAAGCCCCTTTGCGTGCCATCATGCTGTTGGAGATGTGCCTTTGTACCCTGACTTGAAGTAGATATCTGTGTTGGCTTACTTTACATTTACTAAGCTCCCAGTGGACACAAGTCATCACAAGTGTATCAGAGGCTTCTATGCCGATTCTCTGTGCCCCCTGAAAACCCTCTTCAGGTCCAGGGAAGAACCAGGGCCTCCCAGGCCCCATATGGATGTTGTCAACAGCCCTCACCTCTCGTGAAATCATACATGACCATGGTTTTGGCCGAGGGCAGTCGGGGAGGGGAGTTCCCTTAATTTTGGAAAAAAAGAAAAACAATGCAGGGCAAGAACACAGTTATATTGTTAAAGCAATTATTTGGCTTCTGGCTAACTCTTGGTCTCCTGAGAGGCAGAGAGGAGAAGGTTTGGAAATTAGCTCATTGTTCTTTTCTGCAAACACAACCAGAAACAGTGGAAACCAGCTGAGTCAGCAGAGTTTTTGCCTGCCCCAAATGGAGGTATTGATGGTATTAAAGAAGTTTATAAAGATACTTCAACTTGGGTTTCCTGTGAATGAATTGGGAAGAAAGCGAGTGGACAAGACCTGGATGGAACTAGACTTTCTTCATTCACATGGTCTGCCAGACACCGGGGCCCATTATGGGAAACGGGGAAGTTCTGTTTGGAAGATAGGTCTGGGAGAGTCAAAAAAATTTCACACCAGGGGCGCCTGGGTGGCTCAGTGGTTTAAAACCTCTGCCTTCGGCCCGGGTCGTGGTCTCGGGGTCCTGGGATCGAGCCCCGCATCGGGCTCTCTGCTCAGCGGGGAGCCTGCTTCCCCCTGTCTCTCTGCCTGTCTCTGTGCCTACTTGTGATTGCTCTCTCTCTCTGTCAAATAAATAAATAAATAAAATCTTTAAAAAAAAAATTTCACACCAGAAAGCCCTTTGAATGTGCCTTGGACTGAAATATGAAATTGAAATCTCCCCAGCCTTGGCCTGGAGGTGGACATTAAGACTGGGCAGCCATTTCCAAGAAAGTTTTTGAACAGCAAGGTTTTCTTCTCCAAAATTATGATCCCAATAATCCAAAGCATACAGCCATGGTGGCTCAGGCAGCTCAACTTTGACAGCAAAGAGTTCATGGAACAGTGCTTTTATTAATAGCTTCATTAGTCAAGGATCTTCATTAAGGTGTTAGATTCTAAGGCTATTTCCTCTACAGAACACAGACCGAGTCATGTGCAAGCTTTCCTACTCCTGATGTATGGTTCCAAATATGTTGAAAAGACTAAAGTTCATTAAATGGTTTGGACCCCGATCAGTTACATTTACATCTAACCTGTTTAATATTCTTATTTTTCTCCACTGAAGTCAGTCACATCCATGCATTGAGTACCTTCAAGGAGGACAGTGTTTCAGGCTGACATAGCAAAGTTTTTTTTTTTTTTTAGCATAGCAAAGATTTAAATGTGGTCCTCCTGCCCAGAAAACTTCATTAAGGAAACAGAAGCCAGGGGTTGCTGGGGGGCTCAGTGGGTTAAGCATCCGCCTTTGGCTCAGGTCATGATCCTGGGGTCCTGTGACCCACATGGGCCTCCCTGCTCAGCGGGGAGCCTGCTTCTGCCTCTCTCTGCAGCCCCCCTTGTGCTCTCTCTGTCTTTCTCAAATAAACAAATAAAATCTTGTTTTAAAAGGAGAGAAAAGGAGACAGAATATGTGAAACATTAATGAACAGTTCAAGGCAGGATGTGATAAAGTGCCAAATGAGGAAGAATAGAAAGACCTGGAGAATTTGAGAGAAAATGAAGGGCATTGAGAGACCAGGCTTCCTATTTTTGTTGAATCTTTCTTCAGAAGGAAGAACTTGAAAGTTACAGGAAGAATTCCAGCTCATCAACAGAAAGCTCTTCTGAGCTGGGGAAGACCAAGCTAGTGGGATTGTTGGAGGCATCCAAGGAGAAATTGAATATCATCTGTTAGGGATACTGCAAAAGGATTTTCCACACCGCATAAATTAAATGACATCTAAAACTGTCTTGGACCTATGAAGTAGTCATGGATGCCATTACTGGAACATCAGCTCAATCTGGACCTGCCAGCGGAGTAGGACCTTGCTGGGTCTCAAAGGATGAATGGCCTCTGGGTGGGATCCTGCCCTCCTGTGTGTTCCCTACTACCACCACCTGCTCCCCGGGTCCTGGGCGAGAAGAACTTATGGCAAAGCAGTCTCTGTGGCAACAGAGGCCAGGGATACAGAATTAAGGATCCAAGATGGATGCGTTCATGGGATATTTGAGGTTTATATAACTCACTAAATATAAATTTTGCCTTTTAAAAACCAGAGAATGATGTACAATGTGAAAAGTACTGACATCTGCAGCTTACTTTAAGATATACTTTTAAAAAATGTATTGATGGGTGGATAAGAGATAAATATATAATAAAACATAGATAGCAAAACGCTAATTGTGGAATCTAGGTGGTAGGTATGTGGGTGTTCACTGTACAATTTCCACCTTTTTTCTATGTTTGAAATTTTTTATAAGAAAATGTTAAGGAGAAAAATCGATGTCAGGCAAGCCAATGGCTTTCAACGTTCACTGACAGGGACTACAGAATATGATAATGCAGGTTATCAAGTTCTTACTGCTTACTAAGTGCTTTGTAGGTACTCTCTCGTTCACTCCCACAACTGCCTACAAAGTAATTATCATCATCCTCACTTGGTAGATGGGACAACTGAGGCACAGAGAGCATGAAACGTTTAACCAAAGTTACAGTTGGAAAGTGTCAGGTTCAGGATTTGAACTCAGGTCTGATTGACTCCAGAACCCAAAGCCATGACTAATGCGCAACCCTTGGGCCCCAGAGGCAGATGGCTGGCACAGTGCCTGGCTTTGGGTAGAAAGCATCTGACGTTTGGAGGAAAGTCAGAGGGTGCCCACATGCGAGCCCTTCCCTCCCCTACAAATGTGTTGCATATGGTTTGACTCTTTAATTGTTCTTTAATTGTTAATAAACACCCAGACCTCCACTTGGGAGTTTTAGTTTCTTTTTTTTTTCCCCCTCTTTCCTTTTAAGCAAGAAGTTTATTTAAACAATAAGACGTTTTACTTGAAGAGAAAACCGATCTAGGATTCTGTCCTTTTAGAGTTACTTATCCCTACTTAAAGATAACTTGTCCTACATGTAATGGCTACATACAAAACTGTTATAAAATTGTCCTGGGTTTTACAATGATCAATGGAAAACACTAGAATTCCGTAATCAAACAAGGTCTGTAGGGATTTTTTTGCTGTTGCTGTTTTGTTAAACAGTGAGAGCAAAATACCTTCATGGAATGTAAAGATAAGAGCTGAATAAGCATGCCACTAATGGAGAAAGAGAGTCTTTTCCCAGAACCGGTTCTTTTGCCGGTCTCATCTCCACTCGTTGATAGTACAAACGTACTGCAGGCTGTTTAGTTTTTTAAAAATGCAACATTCGTGCTTGTACACGTTACTTTACGTACAATAAAGGAGAGAGAAGCGGGAGACGAAGGAAAAGAGATGCTAGGCAGGAGTTGGGATGTGATGGAACCAGATTGGTGTTCCGACTGTGAAGGTGCCCTTGGTCTGCAGGAAGGCAGCAGGTGGCCCCGTGGTGGACACTGCTGGAGCACATCAAGTGTCCCTCCGTGTCCACCTGTGCAAGTGTGTCTGCTGCACGGATTGGCT
>CM052809.1:52138302-52168892 GCA_028533885.1 Nasua narica | reverse complement strand
CCCCCCCCCCCCCCCCCCCCCCCCCCCCCCCCCCGCCAAGGGAAAGTAGTGCCACGCTGAGGTGGGTGATCAAGAGAATGCCATGTCTTTGAAAACCAAGAACTAAGATGGACCCACAATGGATTTCCAAGGGAAGGACCGAAAAACAGAGGAAACCTATATTAGAAGCTTTCAAAGCCCCTTGGGGTGGTATTCATGGAAACTGGAGGAAACAAAGGTAGCAGGCAGCCTGACTTCAGGCTGTGGAGACAGCCCAGGCTGAGTCCAAGCTAATAAAAAGTGTTCTGTAATGTCCCTGTACAAATTGTTGAGACCGAGCCTTGGAGCGTTTTCACTTTGGCCTGGAGCCCCAGCATCCATTCCGCTGGTGATTGGTTGTAGGACAGATCCTGGGAAATAGATCAGAACAGAAAGTGGTTTATATCAGTGTGATCATTAAAATTTGATTAAAAGCTGGACAGGGCCGGTTACCTTTTGATGGCCTTTACTGAGAGCCAGTTCAAAAAAGAAGTACCAGCCTTCCCCACCAGGAACTGTCCTTTCATTCCCAAGTGATGGATATTTTGAGGTAAGGAAAGAAAGAAGGGGGTCAGAAAGAAGGAGGGCAAGCAGATGATTGGACTGGGACCTTTTTAGGTGGTGATCTGAAAAGGAAAGCAACGGAAAGGACTTCAGGCTTAAGACAACTGGGAAAAAGCAGAAGTCTTAGCAACAATGAGTATAATCAACTTCTATGTGCGTTTTAGAAAGAAATAGGATACAAGCAAACTGAAATTTACATGTCAAGTAGGTCTGATAAATTAGTAAATCTGAAGTCTGGATTTATAACATAGTTATAAATTTTTTTATAAATTTATAGATTTATAAAAATTTATAATTTTTAAAATAAATTTCCCATAGTTACTATGTCCCAGATCCTTATGGTTTAGATGTCACCTAAGGTGACTGGTTTCTGGAACCCTCCCATCCATCCACCCAGGCTGCTGAGGATGCCCTCTCCCAGGGCCTTCGTAACACTTAAATCCACCTGATTTTAGCCTTGTTACCCTGTTGTGGTTGCCTTCTCTTGTCTCTATTCCCTGCTGAACTTAAGTTCATTTTGAGAACTCTCTTCGGCTTTAGCTCAGTGCTGGGTACCCAGTAAGTGTTCTATAACTATCTGTTGAACTAATAACAACAACAAAAAAATGGTCAAGTTCCCAGCTCTTCCATAGAAACCTATATATTTCAACAGGAGAAAAATAAAACTCCAACTCTTATTTTTTACAGACGATATCTGTATTTTCTTGTCCCGTCTGGATCCAAGAGTACACCTCATGTGTTGCACAGATTCCCACCACTTCTCTTGGCGAATGCATGTGGCTTCCAACAGGGAGCTCACCATAATCCTGCTCATCCCGCTTCGGGGCCCTTCAGGAAGACCATTGCTCTCTACCTACCCTCCTGTCCTGGCTGTGAGAGGGGATTCTTTCCCTTTCTTTATGCATGATCCCCTGCACTCAGAGCATAGAATGGTGTCTCCTGGGGTCACAGCGGAGAGAACCCCACCTACTCACATTCGTAAGCACATGTTTGTATCTGAGAGAATGTTCTTTAAACAATAGATTTGTATCCTGGGAATGGCCTCTTTTTTCTCCCTTTCTCTCTCTCTCTCTCTTTCTTTTCTTTTGATTAGTCTGTTTATTTTTAGGAATTGAAAGAAGGAAAATAAAAAGACAGTTGGGTCTTTTATTTTCCCCCTGTGATAAAATCGTTCAGAATGCTTGACTCTCGGTCTGCTCTTGCACTCATACTGTTAGCCGAAAAGAAACAGCTATTCCCCGCCCACTTTGAGAGCATCTACTTTCATAAAAATTTTTAATGCTATTTCCTTTGTGCATTCCTTAGCTTTGCTCTTGTCGTTTTGCAATATGCAAACACATCTCGTTCTATCTTGAGTTGCCATTAGTTCAAGCTTTGTCCCTGAAGTCTGGATCGTGGAGATTTTTAGATACGTAACTGTTCTGTGACGTCACTGACAGCTGGAGTGAAGAGTTTCAGGGATAGCAAAGGAATCAGGAAGTCATCAGTGTAGATGAGAGGTGAAGACTGGTCCGCCTTAAGGGCAACATCTACCCCAGATATATTTTGTGAAAAATATTTAGATAGCCAATACATTGTGAATGTTAATTTAATCACATTGTGCTATAACAATTTGGGAAGATGGGAAGTAGGGGAGAAGGGATATATTTTTGTGGTGGGGCGGGGAACATGAGAAGGTTTTGAAATGTTAAATCTAGCTCTTCCATAGACTGTATTCAATATTTTAAAATCAGGAAATTTCCCCCATGTTTTAATATATAATATTTTCATTCGTTTCATGCCATCCAAAAATAATTTCTTATCGCCATTGTGATTTTTTTTATCAAGGGATTATTTAGAGGCTTATTTCTGAATCTCCATATATATGGGTATTTTCTAATATATTCTGGTTCTGATTTCTTTTCAATTGCTGTGTGGTCAAAGAGTCTATGCTGTGTGACTTCAGTCTTGGAAATTCATTGAGACTTGCTTTGTGACACAGTGTATGATTAATTTTTCTATATATGTTTTAAAACAATATATGCCCTGAAGTTGTTGAATGTTCCATGTTGTCTCTCATGGTGTGTTTTTTTTTTAATAACACATAATGTATTATTTGCTTCAGGGGTACACGTCTGTGATTCATCAGTCTTACACAATTCACAACCCTCACCATAGCACATACCCTCCCCAATGTCTATCATCCAGACCCCCCATCCCTCCCACCTGCCTCCACTCCAGCAATCCTCAGTTTGTTTCCTGAGATTAAGAGTCTCTTATGGTTTTTCTCCCTCTCTGGTTTCATCTTGTTTCATTTCCCCCCCCTTCCCCTATGATCCTTTGTCTCGTTTCTCAAATTACTCAAATCAGTGAGATCATATGACAATTGCTTTTCACTGATTGACTTATTTCGCTTAGCATAATACCCTCTACTTCCACCCATGGCGTTGCAAATGGCAAGATTTCAGGATTTTTGATGGCTGTGTAATATTCCATTATATATATATACCACCTCTTCTTTATCAATTCATATGTTGATGGACATCCAGGTTCTTTCCATAGTTTGGCTATTGTGGAAATTGCTGCTATAAATATTGGGGTGCATGTGCCCCTTCGGATCCCTATATTTATATCTTGGGGGTAATACCCAGTAGTGCAATTGCTGGGTCATAGGGTAGCTCTATTTTCAACTTTTTGAGGAACCTCCATACTGTTTTCCGGAGGGGCTGCACCAGCTTGAGTTCCCACAAGCAGTGTAGGAGGGTTCCCCTTTCTCCGCATCCTCGCCAACACCTGTCATTTCCTGACTTGTTAATTTTAGCCATTCTGACTGCTGTGAGGTGGTATCTCATTGTGGTTTTGATCTTTATTTCCTTGATGCTGAGTGATGTTAAGCACTTTTTCATGTGTCTGTTGGCCATTTGGATGTCCTCTTTGCTGAAATGTCTGTTCATATCTTCTGCCCATTTCTTGATCATATTATTTGTTCTTTGGGTGTTGAGTTAGAGAAGTTCTTTTATAGATTTTGGATACTTGCCCTTTATCTGATATGTCATTGGCGAATATCTTCTCCCATTCTGTCAGTTGTCTTTTGGTTTTGTTGACTGTTTCCTTTGCTGTGCAAAAGCTTTTGATCTTGATGAAGTCCCAATAGTTCATTTTTGCCCTTCCTTCCCTTGCCCTTGGTGATGTCTCTAGGAAGAAGTTGCTATGGCTGAGGTTGAAGAGGTTGCTGCCTGTGTTCTGCTCCAGGATTTTGATGGAGTCCTGTCTCACATTGAGGTCTTCCATCCATTTTGAGTCTATTTTTTTGTGTGGTGTAAGGAAATGGTCCAGTTTTATATTTCTGCATGTGGCTGTCCAATTTTCCCAATACCATTTGTTGAAGAGAGGAAAAAAGATATTCTTTCCTGCCTTGTCGAAGATTAGTTGACTATAGCATTGGGGGTCCACTTCTGGGCTCTCTATTCTGTTCCATTGATCTATGTGTCTGTTTTTGTGCCAGTACCACACTGTCTTGATGATTACACTTTTGTAATAGAGCTTGAAGTCTGGAACTGTCATGCTGCCGACTTTGGTTTTCTTTTTCAACATTCCTCTGGCTATTCGTGGTCTTTTCTGGTTCCATATAAATTTTAGGATTATTTGTTCCATTTCTTTGGAAAAAGTTAATGGTATTTTGATAGGGATTGCATTAAATGTGTGGATTTCTCTGGGTAGCATAGACATTTTCACAATATTTGTTCTCCCAATCCATGAGCATAGAATGTTTTTCATCTCTTTGTGTCTTCCTCCATTTCTTTCATGAGTATTCTATAGTTTTCTAAGGACAGATTCTTTTCCTCTTTGGTTAGATTTATTCTCTCATGTTATTTCTTTTTTTTTAATTTTTATTTATTTTTATTTTTTAAAAAATATTTTATTTATTTATTTGACAGAGAGAGAGAGAGAGAGAGAGAGATCACAAGTAGGCAGAGAGGCAGGCAGAGAGAGAGGGGGAAGCAGGCTCCCCACCAAGCAGAGAGCCCGATGCAGAGCTTGATCCCAGGACCCTGAGATCATGACTGGAGCCGAAGGCAGAGGCTTTAAACCACTGAGCCACCCAGGTTCCCCTTTCATGTTATTTCTTAATAACATTTCATTTTGCTGAAGTTCTCCATGGTCTTACTGATTTTGTTTGTTTGTTCTATTAGTTACAAAGTATGTTAATAAAAACTCCCACTAAAATATTTTTGTCTCTTTTCCCATTTAGTTCTGTCAACTTTTGCTTTATAATATTTTGAAGCTATATTTTGAAGTGGATACTGACTTAGAATTGTCATATCTTTCTAATGTAAATTTTATCATGTGTCCCTATTTATAGATGTTTACTAGATCTGATATTAACATAGCCCCTTGCCTACTTTCTTCTCATTGGTTTTTATATTGTATTTCTTTATCTATCTCTTTACTTAAAACATTTTTTATTCATATAGAGATATAGATAATTCTTATAAGCATAATTTTTATGTCACTTTGAAGATCTTTAACTCCATCTCATTGTAATTACAATATGTAATTACTACTACATCGAGATATATAGTCTTTTTTTTTGAGGTTTATAGCCTTAATTAAGTAACTTATTGTTACTCTAGTCTACATTCTTTCTTTTCCTCTCCTTTCTTTGTTTTTATTTTGAATTTTTAAATTTATTATTTCATTTTTTCCTCTCTTCTAGCTTTGAAGTTATATCCTCCTTTGCATATAGATAATAAATTAATTCTTCACAAAACTAATTTGATTGCTATTTTTGTCACCTTCCTCAACAATGTAAGGATCTTAGAATACTTTAATTCCATTTATTCCCCCACCTTTATCTGTCATTATGGCTGTGTGTTCTAATTCCTATTTTTGTTTGATAAGTCAGTATTATGTTAAATTAAACTCTGACTTCTACATCTTCACCCCTGACTTCTACATCTTCAAGCTTTCATCTGGAGTCATTTGCCTTCTGCCTGCATAATGTCCTCCAGCTTGAGTCTGCTAGTGACAAATTCTATCAATTTTTGTTTGTCTAAAGATGTATTTCCCATTCATTCTAGTACATTTACAATTATTTTTTCAGTTAATTTCAAAAGGTAATACTCCATCATCTTTTGTTTTATATTGCTTCTGTTTAAGTCAGTTTTCTGTCTCATTTTTTTGCTCCTTTGAATGTTGTTTGTATTATGGTCAGGATCTTATTCTCTCTTTGTCTTTGGTTTTAGAAGTTTTACTGTAATGTGACTAGATATGGTTTCCTTTTTTCTTTTTTTAAAAAGAAAAAAGGGATTTGTTTGGGATTGGTAAGATTTGTAGAATATATGGCTTAATATCTTTGATCAGC
Source organism: Nasua narica (assembly GCA_028533885.1). NCBI lineage: Eukaryota > Metazoa > Chordata > Mammalia > Carnivora > Procyonidae > Nasua > Nasua narica. Next base: position 52,162,966 of record CM052809.1, on the reverse strand, counting down.
TCTGGAAAATTCTCACCATTATTTCTTCAGATATTACTCTTACCTCATTCTGTCTCAGTTATGTGGTATCTTCTTACTGTATCCTCTTTTACTTATTCTTGTATAAGTACTTAAATATAAGGATATACTTATCCTTGTATAATAATTCATTCTGTATTATTTTCTCTGATCTATCTTCTATTTCACCAATTCTCTCTTCATCTGTGTTAAACCTATCTACTAAGTTAATTTCAGTTATCTTTTTTCAGTTCTAAAATATCCATTTGTTTACTTTGTATAGTTTCTAGTTCTTCTCAAAATTACTCATCTTTTCATTTATCTCCTTGGTATAGGGAACAGTTAAGACTTTAACTGATAATTTGCATATCTGAAGCTCTTGAGGGTCTGTTTTGTGGTTGATTGGTTTATTTTCATGTTGCCTTATCTTATCATGTACCTGGTTATTTTTTACTGTGTGCCCAATGTTGTACTTACAACATTGTTTGTAGAATTAATTTTAGATCTAATATGATATTTTCTTCCTGAAAGGAACACCACCAATTTGGATGATCTCAGTTCAAATTTGGAGATGAGATCATTTGAAGTTGAGTTTAATCCTTATAAGGCTTTTCTAAATCTAGTCCCCCCTTTTCCCTGGAGTGATCCCTTTGGGGTCTTAATTTATAGTTCACTAGAGATCCCCTTGGTGGGCACTAGTATGTGTCACCTAGCCCAATAAGGCTGTCAAAAGCAACGTTCAGCCTCTCAGCTACTTTCAGAATTGACAAAAGTACCCAGGGAAAAAAAATCTTCACATGCTCGGCCACATCTGTGGGCCTCTATTCTCCAGCCTGGGAGTTCTGTACCATTTTGAGAGTTGTCAGATGCCTTCAAACAGGCATTTCTAATAGCCTGCTACAAAATTCCTGTAATTTTCCTCAGTGGATAGATTGGTTTAAATTGATGAATCTATCATTACTAAAATCTCAGTTCCTGAAAAAAATGAGTAAGGAATCTACTTAATGACATTACATCCTTATATCATTAGGGTTAAAAATTTATATCTCAGCTCCAGAGTGATTTCTGCCATTTCTATACCAATATCAGACTATAAAAATTACTGGGGCACCTTGGTGGCTCAGTCAGTTGATTTCTGCTCAGGTCATGATCTCAGGGTTGTGAAATGGGGCCCTGCAATGGGCTCTGTGCTCAGTGGGGAGTCTGCTCAAGATTCTCTCTGTCACTGCCCCTCCATTCCCTCTCTCTCTAATAAAATAAATAAAATTTTTAAAAAGGTATAAAGATGGCTTTTCCTGTATTAGAGTCTAGGAGGAATTGCCAAAATTATAGTGACAATTTGGGAGTTTTTAGTTTTTTTCTTACAGCATAAAATAAACTGATAGGAGATCTCTGTACATTTGTGGTCTTCAATTGTTAATTATTTATTTTGGATATTCTCACAGGGCAAAAATATATTAATAATGGGGCGCCTGGGTGGCTCAGTTGGTTGAGCTGCTGCCTTCGGCTCGGGTCATGATCTCGGAGTTCTGGGATCGAGCCCCGCATCAGGCTCTCTGCTCAGTGGGGAGCCTGCTTCCTCCTCTCTCTCCGCCTGCCTCTCTGCCTGCTTGTGATCTCTCTCTCTGTATCAAATAAATAAATAAAAAAATCTTAAAATATATATATATTAATAATGAGTTGTATAAAGTTTGGATTGACATCTATTCTATTAGGGAACATCTGAAAATGTTTTGGCTCTAGAAAAAAAATCAGTCTTCACCTTTTTTTTTCTATGCTGTATTTCTAATATTGCTCCTTCCCATAGAGTTTTTAGCTCCTTTCCCTCTGACTACTATCTCATGTCAGAATCCCAGGAAACTGTTACTTTTAAAAACTAGCATCATGGTCAGACAACAGAAAAAAAATGGATTTTTTTCTTTTTTAATTAAACAGGCAATAGTATCTAAGGTCTGAGATGACCAGAGTCCAGTGAAATTGCTAGTAGATTAACATATGCTGGAGCTTCTGGAATCTCTTGGGATCGAAAAATTCCTGAGCTCAGCATTTTGTCAAAGCAGATTGAAGAGCATTTTTTGCTTGATATACTTTTCAATTAAATAATCCTAAACACTATGCTTTCTCATCACTATGCTGTTAAATTGGATGAGAGCATGTGGGATTTACTTTTTGAAAAGATCAGTTTATACATGGACCGGAGGATTTGTATGTGACAAGTTTGCCCAACATGATCTTGATAATCCCTTTCTTGAGGCAGGCAGATTAGAAGACCCTTTCAAGCAGAGAATTTAGTCTCCCTTCCTTTACAGTTAGTTGACTGAGTGAGTGTAGTTTCCTGAATGAACTCTTGTTGGAATTACAGCATAACCATCCATGAGAGACGTGCCACAGACCCAGATCAAGCATCCCTAGTTGAAGCTCCTTATTCATTTCATTCATAAAATGGCATTTATGAAGTACCTCCTATGTACCAGCCCTGGGAACTGAGCAATTAAAAGTCAGACTTGCTCCTTGCCTCATGGGACTTATGTTCTAGTGGAGAAAACATGTTAAAAGTATGTAATAAATAAGCAGGTTTTGCTGTGCATTCAAGGAAATAGTGGGATGATGGGAGAGAGAGTAATCAAGGAGGCCACTTGAGGTGAAAAAGTAAGGGAGAGTCTAATCAACCTTGGCCTGAGGCATGAGAATAAGGAAGCCCTATAAAGATCTGGGGGGAAGGAAATCCAGGCAGAGGAAATAACCAGTGGGGAAGGATTTGCCATCATCAAGGACTAGAAAGGAGGTCATTCTAGGATGGGCAGGAATCAAGTTTTTAGGAACCTAGAGACCTTGGTAGGCTGCATGTGAGTCTAAATGTAAGTGAGCATTTTCTCAGTATGCATAACTAGAATGATCCAATGATCCTCCCTATAAGGCCAAGGAAATTTGTCAGGATTGATATCTTATAAATTGCACAGAGCTCTGTAGCCTCTGGAAATAGCACAAAATCCCTAAACCCAAAGTCGGGACACATGGCATATGGGTGTCAGCTGTGCTCATTGGAAGGCAATCCTCAGGATACTTAGGCAGTCCTTTGCATGAAGTTCTTGTCAAGTCTGGAAAAAATTCTAACTGAGTCCAAGCTCATCTGCTCTCCACAAGGCAGACCAATAAATCAAGGGGAGGCAATGTGGGCTAGGAAAGGGATTTTTTTCAGTAAGGCAGCAGCAAACTGAGGATGTGGCAGACTACTGTCCCAAAGAACCATCTCCCCTCCGCATGGAATCGGAGCTGCTTTTATGTTAGGAAGAGGGGGGAGCAGGAGGAACTTGGAATCAGAAGGTAACTGAGAGGGCTGGAAACCTGAGAAAGTTCATGTAACTCCTTTGTCCCTGGTCTGTGGATCTTTGCATATAGGAATCTGGTCACGTCATGCCTGTAATTATTAAACGTAGCATCCTCACTGCTGTGTTTTCAGGTAAAAAAGCAGTTTTTGCAAATCTCTGCTGTAAGCAAAATTCCCTCTGCGATTAACATGCCTACATGCAGGGCTCATCAAAAGTTCCTTAAGCTCTAGGTCACAGGAGCAGGGAAAATGGAAGCAATATGGAGTCAGACACGCCAAGTTTCTCTTTGTGACCATGTGATATGTGTGAAAGCACTTGTCAACACGTGGAACTGCATAGATACAAGATGTTATTCTTTTGATTCCTGGCACAGTCTGTCATGTAATGATCTCTCAGAGAAATGTTGGAGGGCTAACAGGCCATCTCGGCGTTACCTCCTGAGGAAAGCAGGGAGGACCACACCCACCTACATCATCACCGAAGGGTTAAATGAGGCCACATGTGTGATCAGGCCATACTGATGCCCACCCCAGAGGCCATAGCTGCTGCCTCCCAACACACTTGGGTCAGTACTTAAGCTCTGGATCTTTTACTAGATCACCTCTAGTCACCCACTTCAAAACTTAGCTGTCCTATGGCCCATGTTCTCATGATTCCTCTCTGTAAGATAAGGAAGGATGTATTTATATTCCCACCAAGTTATGCCACCCAGGTGAAACCAACTAGTGTCCGGAAGTCCTAAGCAATAACTTTACTTTGGGGGATATCACTTACTGCTGGAGTCATCAGTCCTATTGATGTATTTCTGGATTTTTCTGGACTCCCTGAACCACTCCAGTGTGTATAGCTGCTGATTTTGCCCACAGGTAGGGTTGGCTCATCCCAGAATATTAGAAGCGACACAATTGACATTCATCATCTATACATTCCCCCCCTCATTTTGGTGTTATGACTCCATTCCAGGTCAGACCTCTCTGATTTATCCACTTCTCTAACACTCCCTATGGCTAATCCAACGTTTTGAGTGGTTTTCTCCTTCCTTCCTCTTTCAGCAGGAGCCCTATAGCTACGGTGCATATGTTCCTGGGATGGCCCTGGTTTCTACCTGTTTCTCTGGCATAAATATTAATATATGTACCTGTGCACCCTTTCAATGTATGCTCATTTGGAAAATAAGTTATATGGTAGCCCTGCCTGCAGCTGAATGAAAAGCTGGAAGGCAGTCTGGGGTGAGAACAAGAGACAGCAGAGCTACCAAGGTGAAGTTAAGAAGGTGCCACTGTCTCCCCTGCAGTCCCGTTCTCGCTTCCTGGGGCCTGGCCAGCTCTTGCTCGCACCGTGGGCAGTGGGGATGAGTCAATGGGCATGAGGCTTGTTACCAGGAGAGGTGCCTCGTGAGCAAACTGAAAGCAAAAGATTTCCAGAAATTAGAGGCGGAAGCGCCTGGGTGACTCAGTCAGTTAAGCATCTGCCTTCAGCTCAGGTCATGATCTCAGGACCCTGGGATCCAGCCCTGCATCAGGCTCCCTGCTCAGCCGGGAGCCTGCTCCTGTCCCTCCCTTCTGCTCATACATGTGCTATCTCTCTCTCTTTCTCTCTCTTTCTCTCTGTCTTAAACAAATAAATAAAATCTTTTTTTTTTTTTTTAGAGGTAAGAAATTAGAGGCAAAAAAGATGGGAAAGCAAATGAAGGATGTTCATAAGGGGGCATGAAAACATTGCACAAGGCCCCAAGAGGATGTGGGAAGACAGCATTTTGTTGCTTGGGTTACTCTCCATTCCTGAGGGGCCAGGAGTGCACAACATTGGGATCTGGGCTGATGCTCTTTGCTCCTTACTACTCAGGTGTTTCTGCCAAAGAACTAGAGGATTTCTCACCCTCCCAGGCTGGGCTTGTTGGCTCATAGACTACATCTGGCTGCCCACACCAGGAGGCAGGAGACCAGGGTCTGGTCCCATGTCACTTGGTGACCTTACCGAGGTTACCTTCACTTTGAGGGGACAAGTGTTTCATCTGCAAAGTGAAGAGAGCAGAACCAGATGGTCTCTAAAGCAATAGTTCGAATTATTTGTTTGTGTACTGCTTAAAGAATTCGAAGAACTTTCTCCCTTATGCAATTTTATGTTATTGAAAATATTTCTTCAACAAAAGACATAATTTTCAACACATCGTAAATATGGACACTTAACTTTGTTACATCATTCTTTAAAATGTATCCAAAATTCCACAGAAATTTTATACCCACCATCACCACTTTAAAAATATATCCAAAATTATTATTTAATACATACAAATTTTACACTGTTTCCTTTTTATGGGGAACTAATTTCATTATATGTCCCCCAAAGAATTTTACCTCTGATATGCTGTATGCTTGAAAGTCTTTTTTTCTTTTAAATCACTCTATCTTACTTCAACAAAAATATGTAAACAAATTGAAATTTAAAATTTCCTATGACTATAAATCTCTAAAGGTAAAAAAAAGAAAGAAAACTTTTGGTGGAGTTATCACTACAATTGTTTTGACAGCTACAATCATTAAACATAAAAATAAAATTTCATTGGAACTGTATCACTTAGTAAGATGGATCGGGCTGTTTTGGTTTTTAAGCAAGTTTGGTTACTTATGGGTGAGTATAATTTATTGCATCAATTGTATTACCTTTTTCTGTTTTTAAAAATGTCAGTGCTGATGAACATTATTTATATAAACAAGCAGATGGCAATGAAAAGACTTTTCTTTTAGCAATTTCACTCATTTCTCTGAAGTCTGGAGTTACCTGTGAAAAATGGCCCAGGAATCCATGATCAAAAATAATTTTTAATGTACTAAACAATACAATAGGTTCTCTTTCCATTTTCTGGGAAGCAAAAACTTGGAAACTAGCTTTTGCAAGAATTGGATTTGCAAAAGGATTTATTCACCCATCTTTAAAGTTGTTTGCTCTCTTAAAAGCAATGCCAATATTTTGAACTGTTCCCTGGTTTGACCTCCCCAGTGTCTTCCCTTGCCCAGCATTCCACGAAGGACAGGTGAGAGGTGGAAGGAAGGCTAGGAGAAAAAAGGCCACAAATGGAACCAGCCAGGCAAGGGACTTTCCCAGGCAAATGGATTTCAGGCAAGAACTTCTGTGCTCATTTGAAATCTGGAAACTGATTCCCTTTACTATATCCTTTAAAGGCCACAAATATACACCCTGAAAGAAAATGTTCCTGATCCTTGGGCCTATATGTACCTCAGTTTGAAGATTCAGCTCTAATATCTAAAAGTCCAGACAATATTAAATCAAAGCCAAAACAATGGATAGAAATTTCTTTTCTTTTTTTTAGATTTATTATTTGAGAGATAGAGAGGGGAGAGGAGCAGAGGGAGAGGGGGAGAGAGTCAAGTAGACTCCCTGCTGAGTGGGGAGCCCAAAGGTGGGGCTTGGTCCTGGGATCCTGACATCATGACCTGTACTGAAACTAACAGTCGGATGCTCAACTGACTGAACCACCCAGGTGCCACAGAAATTTCTCTTTTAAGTTAATTTTATTTATTTATGATTAAGTAATACATTCGCTGGAATAAAATGAAAAGATATTAAAGGGTATGTGTCAAAACTCTGCCCTCCCATTCTTGTCTGCCGGCTATCAGTACTTTTCTCCAGGCAATGGGCTTGAAGGTTTCTCATATAATTTGCAAAGATAATCTAGGCAGAGTCCTGCAGTTTTGAACAGATATCCTTCCTCCTCTTTTTCAATTGCCTCTTTACATGTTGCCTTGCATTTTTTCGTTGTTTTGCTTAGAAATTACATTGGAGATTTTTTTTTCATGTCATCATATAAAGAATACCATCATCTTTATTGTACTGAACAGTATTTTATTGAATGTTACAATTTGCTTAAAGAGGCCCATATTGATGACCTTTTAGATTATTTTAGGATATTTCCAATCATTTCAATTTAAACAATCCCGTGATAAATAAGCTGTACGCATATCACTTTGCATCCATGTGAATCTATTTGTCGGGAAGCTACTAAAAGTAGGATGTCTGGCAAAGGGCCTGTGTATGGTTATTTTGATTAGCTATTAGTAAATTGCTCATCCCCAAGAAAGATGTACCAATTCAGTCTACCACTAGCAAGCACTGAGAGTGCCTGTATTAGTTATCTATAAAATCTATAACTATTGCTGTGTTACAAATCACCCCAAAACTTAGAGGCTTCCAGCAACGACAGTCATTTCTGTCAGAGTTTCTGTGGGTCCAGGTGATGAGTGCCTTGGCTGAGTTGTTCTACTTTGGGATCTTTCTGGAAGTTGCATTCACATAGTAGCTGGGTCTGGTGTCGGGTCCCGTGGCTACGGGGCAGCTCTGGGTCTGGCCACAATTCTCCCCACCTCCACCCCCTACAGCTTTAAGTATTGTAGCCACATAATCTCTTTTAATATCTGGTACATCTACTTCCCGTTATTTATCATTTTCATAGTGTTCTGGGTTATTCCTTCGAGTTTATTTTTCCATGAAAACAATTTCTTAACTTGAATTGCATAGTGATATTACTGGTCATGAAATGTGATTAGGATGACACCCTGGGGTGTTTGGGGTTTTTCTGCGCATAAAAGAAGGAAATGGGAGGTAACCTGGCATCCTAAAAAGAAAGTTGGCACTCAGAGGGAAAAATTTCAATCTCAATTTCTGCAGAATATTCTGTGGCCTTGATCCAAGCTATGATGATACTTGACTAGAACTGACCTGTTGAGGGTGAAGATAAATGAGGAGGAATAAATTTTAATAAGATCATTTTCTTCTTTTAATAATTTTAGTATTGCCAGATCTCTGAGGGTAATGGAATCTTTCCTTAGTAATTAGGAATCACACATGATTTCTGATTGTTCATCTGTGGGTCTGTTTTGGTATAATTTTCTGAAAAGTGATTTTTGTTCCTAAAAGCATGTAAGGGAGTGGTGGATAGGAGTCAGTCATTAGAGATTTTATTCACAAATATTGTGTTAGGTTTTTTACATACTTTTCAACAAACCAATAAGTCTAATGAAAATCCACCAGAATCACATTTTGGTTACTTTCCCATGTCAGTGTCAGGACCGTAAACAGTTACATTTCTAAGTTCTGACTAATGCACAACAATATTCGAAGCATAGGCCTTGGCTCTTGTTGAAACTTTCCTACTGAAGGGATCAAAAGCTTTTTGCTATTGTTCTTTGGCCATTCTCCTGAGATCCTGGGAGATCCTGCAGAGTTTCTTGTGGTACATACTTGTAAAATGTCTTGGATTTATAGAGGCTTTGCTGTTATTATTTAATAATCAGTCTTAGGATTTCAGGATTTCATCAAGGGAAAAACCAAAGCTCAAAAGTTCACAAGAAGCATGAATAAAAAGTAAGCAAACTGAAAAATGTGAAGATCCTGTCATATGTTGAATTGTGGCTCCAAAAAGATGCATCCAAATCCTAACCTTGGTACCTATGAATGTGACCTTATTAGAAAACAAGTTCTTTTGTAAATTGAGATGTAATTTATATACCACATTGTGTAAGTTTAAGGTGTCCCACATGTTGATATGATACATTTTTATGTTGCTATGTGACCAGTATCTAATTCAGTATTGTCGACTATTGAGAATAAGGTCTTTGGAAATGTGATTAAGGTTCTTTAGCAGAGATCATTCTGCCTTTAGACTGGGCCAAAGATCTGCTAATTGGTGTCCCCATCAGAGAAAGCGGGAGACTTGACACACAGAGACATAGAGGAGAGGACACTGTAGATAGAGGCGGGATTGGAAGGACGTATTCACAAGCCAAGGAACACTAAAGATTTCCAGGCAGCCACCAAAAGGTAGGAGACATACATGGAATGGATTCTCCCTCAGAGCCTCCAAAAAGTAACAACCTTGCTGACACCTTGATTTCAGACTTCAGTCTGTAAAATTTTAAGAGAGTAAGTTTCTGCTAATTTAAGCCACCCAGGCTGTGGTAATTTGTTATTGGCCAAAAAAAAAAGAGAAAATGGCAGCCAGAGGAAGTTAATACAGCCCCCTTTACCCATCAAGATAGGCTGAGCAGAAAAGCTTTTGTTCTGAATCTAGCACACTTGTAGAAGTAGAAGAAATTCTTCCTCGGCAGATTCCTTCCTCCACTCAGTTGCCCCTCTTTTGACTTTCCTGCCTCAGTGCCCACTCTGTCAGTCCTCATTCGGGTTTCTCTTTTGTGCTTCACTCTTCTCCAAGTTCTAAAAGTACCCTCATTTCCTCTTCATATTTTCCCCTGTGTCAAGACCTCCACCAGTGGTCAGTTTACAACAGCTTACGGACTTGTTCACCACATGGTAGAGACCAATGATGTGGGGTATTGGCCCTCTCAGAAATAGTCTTATCTTTAAAACAGTTGGAAAGGACTTTACCCCAAAGGAATTGTGTCTACTGGTAGCATCTCTGGCATTGGCACGTGGGTGAGGTGGGAGATTTTGCAGCGGCTCTTCTTCCCTCCTCAGACTTCCATGCCTCCTCCCCCTCACCTCTTCCTCTGGAATGCTAGTTTCCGTGGCTTCATTAGAGTAAAGGAGGGCCCCCACTCTATCTGCCCAGCTGCCCTCTCCAGGCCCAGCACCCCACAGTGAGTGGGCAAGGCAGATTAGCCTGGAAGTTAAAGCTTGTGAGAAACTGTGGAGAAACTGCTTTGAAGGAAGGGAGATTTTCTGTGAAGGTCATGTGTGGGCAAAACCAGCTACCTAACTTCCATGGCCCAGTGTGAAATGAAAATGTGGGGTCCTTCATTCAAACGTATTAAGAATTTCCTCACAGTGATGGTAGGGCATTAAACCATGTTAAGGGACTTCTAAACATGGGGCCTGGTGCCACCACAGAGGTGGCATGCCCGTGAAGCTGGCTCTGTAGGGGGGGCGGGGGTCACCAAAAAGCTTAGAATCAGAACAGAGATGCTCTGTTAACTTGCGTCAGTAGGTGTCTACTTGAGCTCATTCCAGAAATTGGTGTGGCACACAGAGAAGCTGCCACCATCAAAGATGTGGGCTTGACAAGGGGACCTCAAAGGAGGTGATGCGCAGGGTACCTGGATGAGTTGGTGGAGGTGAAGGGACAAAAAGTAAAACAGGAAAATGATCTGGGACGTAAAATTCCTCCACCAGAAAGGTTCTTGGTGTCTGGGGAAGTTCTTATGTTTGGATCCCAACGTCTTCTTGCTCCTGCAGGTCTAGGGCCAAATTACTTTGCATAAGCAATGGGGTGAGGTGTGTGTGATGGGAAATTCGGGGTAAGAAGCCAGGAGAGGATACTGAAGCTGAGGGAGCTCAGGTGGGAAGCATCCAAAGGCAGAGATTTGAGGGAAAAGAGACACATCTAGGAGGCTTTTCTAAGTGCAGTTCTGTGTGTGATCGATATAACTCCCTGCCTCCTTACCCCACTCCCAACTCACTCCCTCCCCTCACCCTGGCAAATCTTTTCTAAAGAACAATTTCCAGGGCACCTGGCTGGCTCAGGTCATGATCTCAGGATTGTAAGATGAAGTCCCGTTTCCGGCTCCATGCTGGGCATGGAACCTGCTTAAGATTCTGTCATGCCCTCTCCATTTGCCCCTCCTCCCTTAAAAAAAGGAATTTCTGAGGAATCTTTGAAGGGGCAGAGAAGTGTTTAGTAAAGGGTGAGAGCAGAAGACTGGGGAGTGGACATTGGTCTATTGCAGCCTTGCTAGAATGGAGAGGTAAGCTCCCACAGAACTCACTCAACTGAAGGGGGAGACTGCGCTGAGCAGCCTCAGTAAAATCATGGTGATGGTTGTTCTGTTTTTATTTAGTCCCTCAGTTTGGAAGAATAATGAGGGGGGAAAAAGGAGGAGTTGGTAGGCCCAGCCTGACTGGGGCATGTCCAGTTACTGGGGAGGGAGGAAGGAATGCTGAACCGATGGTAATCTGGTTTTCGGGACCAGGCAAGGAGTCTGAGGAGTCCAGAAGAGTATTGAAGCCTCAAGGCTCCTTCCTGAGTGACAGCAGATAAGGCTCTGAGAGTCCCAGGCTAAAGTCATGCACTTTATATTCCTCCCGCTCAATAGCTATGGGCTATTCTTGTAATCACATTCAAAATTGCTACCCTCTTATTCCCTCTGGCTCCTGCATATGCTACTGATGGGTATACGATTATTTTCCTAGTCAATAAATACCAGTAATTGACCCTTTAGTCTAGAAAGTGCTATCTCTCTATACAGCTACTTGGTGGGTTGTAAGTATGTCTGGTTGAACTCACCTGTGTTCAAACTGGTCCAAAGCCAAGGGCATATTGTTGTAATTGCCAGTTCCGGAAGGCAACACTGGTCATATTTACTCGCTCAAGTAGAAGTTTTTATTTGTCCTGAGTAAAGGTCTAACAGTGTCCTACCTAAACAGGTTCTACGGGTAAACTGCCTCAAGATACAATGTGTCTCCCAAAAACCCTGAGAATGTACCCATTAGTGTTGTTCAGTCTCTGCAAACAACCCTGGTGTGAATGAAGGGGACGAGCTGTGTTGATGTTTGGCATTCTTGTGTAGGGTGGAGAAAGGTATTTCCAGTTACCTAGCTCACCCCTGAGGCCACCTCTGGGAAACTCCCAACCCTTACCAACTCTTTCATATTGAAACCTTAGCTGACCGAAGCTCCCTAGAGATTCCCAGGCATCCCTGCTCACTCATGACAAAGCAAAAAAACAGACCTTCACTCCTGGCTGGTGGTTTTATCTCCACTTTCCAGACATAGAATTAACTCAGCTCTGTAATTTCTAAAGCCGTCCCTTTAAATTTATATGTGAGTGGATCTCTGCTTATGGAACTGCTGTTTGTATTCATTCAAGCAGATCAGAAAATATTAATATTATCACGTCCTAAAATGGCATTTGGTAGAGAAGTTTTAAAAATACATTGCTTCCTTACGTTACAAAACATAGCAATCTTTGATTTTAGATCTCTGTGTTGTCGGTTTGGGTTGTATGTAACATTTGATCTTCGTTTGCTAGTTTGAAGTCATTCCGGTCTTTTTAATCCTTTACCCTCCTTATCTCCCCATTGCAGCCTCCACTGCTCCTCCCCTGCCCCCCACCAAGAGAAAGCCTGCAGGAGGCCAGTGGTCTTGCTGCATTGCTGAAAAAACTGAGTGAAATCATCCACTTGGGGATTCCATCCATCAAATGAAATGTTTGGGTTTGTTTTGTTTGGTAGATGAAAAAGCCCAAATTGGCTGTCTCCCAGTCCGTTCCACATACCGCTGTGTGAAAACCAAGACCAAGGGTCCTCCCAAGAAACAGCAGAAAATGGATAATTCTGTGAGCAAAGAAGCCAGCAGTTCTCCATCCTTTCCACCAAAGCCTGTTCAAATTCCAGTGTTGTCGCTTGTCCATAATCTCCAGAAATGGAGGGCAAAGGATACAGCAGTCAGATTCACTGACCACATTCAGTTATTTGTTCCAAAAAATACTGACCACCTACTATGTGCCAGACACCATAGTGGGCCTTGCGGCTATAGCTATGACCATTGTGTGGATGTGGAGATAGACATAAAGTCAACCCTGGAGAGAATGGAGTCTCAGAACCTTATGACAAGGACATGTCATCAACTGTCTCTGCTCTCCGTCCTCTATCCCACAATCATCCTGACAAGTGAATATAGCAGGGAACTCAGTGCTTCTCAAGTAAGACTATCTATTCTATTTCCTATCAGTCCTAGCTTTGTCCCCTAGAGCAGCATAGAGCCACTGTGCACCTTCCCTTCTATGATCACCCTTCCAACATTAGAAGGCGGCTCCCATATTTCTCTTATTCTTCATACTAAATGTAGGGACAAGGGTGTGAGAAGATGACCCAGACTGAGTCCAAGCTAAAATGCAGAAATGCCGGGGTTTTTCTGAAACTGCTGGGGTGTGTCTGTCAGAAGTCTGAATGAGGCTGTGAAGATCTCTATTAGGATGAATTCATCCGGGGAGGGAATCAGCCATAAGTGACAGCTTATCACCAAGCCTTGATCATTGAAGAAAGGAACAAACCTGAACAGAGCCAGGTCACAAAGACAGATTTTAAAAATACGTGGGTGTGTGTGTGTGTGTGTGTGTGTGTGTGTGTGTGTGTGTGTCTGTAGAAAAATGAGACAAAGTTTGAGGTTTTTTTCTCTGGGAGGTGAGGTTTTGAGTGATTGTACTGTTTTCTTTAAACTTTTTTGTACTTTTACTCTCTTCTATAATGAATGTGTAAAATATATTAATAGAACACAATTTTATTTTACAAACCATTGAGAAACCGATTTTCCACAGTGATTGACTTATCTGCTCCTTTTCACTGGAGAACAAAGGCCCTTTCATTTACCTAATAAATAACATTCAGAAAAATGCTGATAATGCTGTTAATATTAGCAAACGTGCTTTACACAACTGTTCCTGTTATTTGTTGGCATGGGCTCTCTTCTCTCTCTCCCCACGTGTTTGAAAGAGCACCAGGCACCAGGCCTACAAAGACACTTTAAAATGCCTTAAGGACTTTCTTTATTTTTTTTTTAATGACTTTCTTTAAACAAGCAACCAGCAACTCTTCATTAGTGTCTGTGTAGTTTGAAAAAAATAAAAAGTAACCACCACAAGAAATCCATTCCCCTGAAAGGACTGCAAAGTATCTCTCAGAGAAGTCTGAGACAAGGGCTTTATAAAGGACAGAATTTCCAGAGCAGTTAAATACTGCTTCTTAATCCATAAGCACATCAACAAAAATCACTTTTCATATGGTGGAGAGATTTACAAAACCGGTGAAGGACATTCACACATGTCAAAATTAGCATCCAGAGAACTCAGGCTGTAGTTCCAGGAGTTCAGGAAATAATACCTCTGAATTATAGTTTGTGACCAGTGATTATTTAATGCATGGGGTAAGATTTTTCAGTAAGCATGTTAATGTTTTTAAGACTATAAATTTCTTAACTCTGTGGTCTGAGTGGGCATCAGATTTTGTTTCTAACTTGGTGGAAATCATACAAACATGCTGTTCTTTATTTCATTGCTGGGTTTAAGGTGACAGAGTAAAAATGTTCTGCATAAACCGGTTTTAAGACTGGCTCATTTGCAACATGCGTTTCCAGGTGGGTCCTGGGATGGCACAGGGGGCTCCTTGCTGGCCTGAGGCACTGGGGAGCTCCACCCAAGAGGGGTAGGGACAAACTTGACTCCTTGGCAGTTCATCAACAGTGTTTGGTCTGGAAATCGCTCTTTAATGGAACCGAAATAAATCTTTCAAAATCAAGGTGGAGAAGGGGAGGGTTGAAAGGATAAAAATGATTACCCAAGACATGTGTGATCTTATGATCCAGTTTTGTTTCTTTTCCAAACTCTTACAGTCTTCTGTAATAATGACTCCTTCATAGTTGCTCCAGAAATAACTGATTTAAGCATGACACATTGAGGTGACTCTCAGTCCGACAAGGAAGTATCCACTGGGGATCCTTCTCACCTCTGAAGGAAGATAAGTTTAGGGAAAACTAAACTGAGAAAGGTTGACTCTTAAGGCTTTAAGATGAAATGTTTGGGGGCCTCTGAAATCAACTCTGAATGGGCCCTCTGTTACAGCCTGGCTTGTGATCTAATTGTTCACCCCAACATTCTTTAAAGTCAGTCCCTTTTCTCCTGTTAGACACAACTGTGTTTCAAGAGTGTTCTTGCAAACAGCACAGTTCGGAAGCTCAGACTCTCAAACCAGACCATCTGGGTTCATATCCCTGCTTCACGACTTATTAGCTGTATCGCCTTGAGTGAGTCGCTTAATTCCTCCGTGCTTGGGCTTTCTGCATCCATAAAGAGGAAAGAGTAGCTGCCTCATGCAATTGGTGTTAGTATTAAAAGTGTTAATACAGGGGCACCTGGGTTAAGCACTGACTTCAGCCCGGACTGAGCCCTGCATTGGGGAGTCTGCTCTGCCTCTCCTTCTGCCTCTTCCCCACATTTGTGTGCTCGCTCTCTCTCTCTGCTCTCTCTCTCTCAAATAAATAAATAAAATCTTGGGGGGAAAAAGTGTTAATACATGTAAACCATTGAGAATAGAGCCTAATATGCAGTAAATGCTGGATAAGAGCTGTTCTTGTTCTTTTTTTTTTTTTTCAATTGCCCATCCTTCCAAAACATATGAGAAAGTAAGAACAACCATTGTTATTATTATGGCCAAAAAGAATGAATATTTTTCCCCTGAGTCTTCGGTTTATTATCAAATGAAAACTCTGGCATTGGAGTGAATGCAACTCCATATTTCAAAATCATAATGGTATTTGTTTCCACATGGGTATTTTTTTTTTCTTTTGTGTGGCTCATTCGCAAATGTGATGCATGTGACTTTTTTAAAGGGGTATTTTATGAGTTTTCTATGTGGGAAACAGGCTGAAAATGTGTCAGCTTTTTTCAAGATAATAAAGCAGTGAGCCTACATGAGATTTTAATCGAAACCTTACATAGGAATCAGAGCACTTCCTATAATATTATCCTGTTCTGCCATTCACGCCAGTGTCCTGTGTACCTCCCACCCACCAGCTGTTTGTTGGCTATCCCACTGGGGGGTCACTGACTGACAATACCCATTTGGCCTTCCTGGTCTGCTCCGAGATCATTCCCCCCTGGAAGAGGTGATCTTAGTTTTCTTTTGTTTTGTTTGCCTTTCTTTTGTTTCCTTTTCCTTCTAAATTTCAGTTTCCTTCAACTCCTACTAGAGTTTTGGTGAGACTCTTTCCTTTCTCTTTCATTCCCTTCAGTAGTTACTTGGAATTTCCTACTTGAGGGCTACACCTCCCAAATTCTGATGCTCTGCCCCCCTTCAGAAGGCCTGCTTTTATTTCCTTTTATTTTTCTTTGGAAGGTCATCTGTGCAAATCATTACGGTTAGAGGGTTAGTACTAATGACTGGTCAACTCCATTAATGCAGTCACCCCTCTGTGAAAGTTTACTTTTCTGGTTCAGTGTCTTTTACTGCAACGCTTGTTAAGAGCCTTTATTGCTTGAAGAAGGTGCCCCTTGGAACCTTAAGATTTCCTGTTTATACACAGGGCAAGGCCCAGCTGAACTCCTGATGGTGCAGGCAGTTCCTGTACTTTGCCAAGGGCTCTGAGGGGGACCTCAGGGGAACCATGAAGGGGTTTTAAAAGCCAGTGTCTGCTTAGCCGTCAGAGTTGTCCTGGAAACCACGAGAAAGTGCCCAGCCATAGCAGCCAATAGGTTGGGTGCCGCCAATGGAGAAGTCTGCACCCATGTCAGGGTCCCAGCAGGGCTGCCATGAACCAAAAGGTATCTTGGTGCTAAAAGAGGAAAAAGGCCCCTCTTCTAGGTCCGGGTCTGAGGGGATAAAAACCAAAGACTGATTTGCTATAATTGTGACCAGACAGGCTGGTGTCTTTAGCTCTGGGCCATACAAATGGAGTTTACAGAAAATCTGAACTTCCCCCAAGTCCCTTCAGTGCCCAGCAGGATCTAGAGGGGGTCATAATCCGTGTACGCTGCAGGGTAACAGTCGTCACAGATCGAAGAGGTTCTCCAGGGGCTCAAAGTTCTCTGCCATGGCTGAGCTTCTAGGCCCCACTCTGTATCAAATGCTCCACCTGCCAAGCTGACCCTGTGGAGTAACCCTTACTCTGAATGCCAGCAAACGTGTGCTTGTGGGCAGGGCTCCTCTATCCTGATGGGGAGTGAGGGGGGCGGGTCAGGTGCCTGCGGCTGAATTAATTTTGGGGAACTTCCTGGTGTCCTGGAGGCTCAGCAGAGAACCCTTGAAGGAGTCGTGTTGTGGGGATAGAAAGAACCCGGTGAGGGGCTCACCCACATGGTCAGAAGCGGTAAATCCAAGGACAGAGTGTGTTTTCCCTCATGCGTGAGGGAAGGAAGCTGTGAGTTCAGGATCAGCCCCCTGAAGGGGTACCAGCCAGGTGTGGAGACGCCTGTGACCCCCAAAGTGCCCACCCTCTGGCCAGGTTCTTCCTCCCTAGTGGGGCCCTGAATAAACCTGGCATCGTCTTGCTTCCCGGTTCTCTGGTATCCAGGCTCCACATCGCCCACCCTTCCTGCTGTACAGGCAACCCTCAGGTAGTTGGGGAGATGCAGCTCCGTTCCCACCTAGTCCTCTTTGCCTCGATGTAGTGGGTTAGCCTGTGGTGTTATTATTGTTCAGTCCACCACTGGAAGTAGTCTTCTTTCCGCTACCGGAAGTAGTCTTTCTTCCATCCGGGTTCCAACAGGACAACTGTAGAAAAGAGAAGAGCTATAGACTCGTTGAGGTAACCACGTCTTCTTCCTGTTCAAAACTATGGTCATCCTTAGATGTCTGTCTCGCAGTATCACTAATCTTTTACCACAGTAATTCTGCGTAATAAAGAACCACGAAACCTCAGTGACATACAATAGCGACCATTTGTCTGTGGGGGATCGGCTAGGCAGCTCCGCTGGGGTGCTTCGCAAATGGAGGAGTTGGCTGGCTGTTGTTGGCTGGGTGGCGAGGTGACTCAGCTCAGCTGCTCGCTCGGCCCATCCTCCAGCAGGCCAGCCCGGACTTGTGCTCATGCCATGGTGGAGGAACACCAGAGAGGGACTGGAATCATGGAGGCTACAATCCTCTGCAAAAGATGGCTAATGTGTCATAGTCAGGCCCAGACTCAAGGAGTGGGGAGATAGACCGCCGCTTTAGTGAGAGGATGTTGGGAGGAGGAGTGTTGCATAAATAGCACCCATATCCTGGTCTCAGCTGGTATTGGGCTACCTCCATAGACAGGGTAAACTTCCACAATAGCAATCCCAAGCCTGATGAGTTACAACCAACAAAGTCGAATCTTTGACCCCATGAATGACCTAGAGATCTTTATCAGAGTGTTTAATAACAAAAAGTATCTGTCACAAAGTTGTTTTTTCTTTGTTTGTTCTTTATTTTTTAGGCAGCTGTTGGGAGATGATTCTCCATGGATCTCTCCTTTTTTTCATATCTTAGGAGCAAAGGCACTAACAACCATTTGTTCCTAATTATATCTTCCGTTATGTTTGTATAGCAAAATAGCCCTGGGAGACAGATAGGGGCTCCCTATGGAGCAGACGGTGGGCGGGGGGGAGTGTTCAAGTTCCCCAAGCTCAGGGTTTCTCAGCTGTGGCACAAAGCCATTTTGTGTACTGGTGACAGTCACCTGTGTCCCTCAGCATTGCCCCTGTGGGGTGTGGAGCAAGGGACACCAATGTAGATATGAAGCTCATGCTGCTTGCTCTGCCATGAACGATAAAATTCCTTGTCTCTGACTCAGGAGTCTCACGTATCCTGCTGGCATCCGTGAAACCATGGTAGACTGCCTTATTAGTTTGCAGTTAGGGCAAAGTTCCAGACCCTTCGTGATTCTTGACAAGGTAAGTAAGATCCTAGCAGGCTAGCCGTGGCTCTTGCTCCCAGGAACACCATGATCTATTAGCCATTGCCATAGACCCCGTCTGCTGGTCAGAATAACCTGATTTGCTGACCTGGCCTTGCCGCTCACTACAGTTACTCTGTCTCCTTTGCCCTGATGGTTAATTGCTACCATCTAGTCTCTGTCATTTCAGAATTCTGTCATTTCTGTTCCTACTAGGGAGCCTATCTCCATGACAGTAGCTCCTACTACTACAGTGACCTTAGTAGCCCCTGTGGTCTCACACAGTAAATCTCTTCTCACATTCCCACAGACCTAAGCTTTCCGACCTCTTCATCAAGACAATGCCAAGGCAATTCCAGCATTTCCACCTCATTTCCTGTGGCCATTGTTTGGTCCAAACTTCAAGAAGCCCTTACAACAATATATTAGAATCATTCCTGGGTATCCTTTCCCTGATAGTCAAACCATGAGCGAGGGCTCCTGTAGCAGTAACTGCCCTCCGCTCCAGGGAGGAGCGGATAACCTGCCTTTGCTACTAATTTCACACCGCACCCCCATCTGGTTCCTTCACGATCCACACCTACACGTGATCCTTGGCTTTTCCTGGTACACATGAACCAAATCACGATGTCTTTCATGTAGACAATTTTTATTCCTGGAGGAGGAGCTGTGTTTTCTACTCAGACTGCTACGAACTCATCTTTATTATTTTCTGAAGACAGTCAGAGTCAGGGTAATGTTCAAGAAGGTAGACATCAAGTGGGGCTTCAATACTGACTCTGGGCAAGGGCAGTCAGCTCTCCTCTAGGAGGGGAGCAGGTTCAGGGGAGGATGAAGAGCTTCGCTTCTCAGGCTCATCTGTCCAAACATCCCCAGGCATATTGCAGGATCTTAGCCTTTTTCTACCCTGACTCTGACTTAAGACATTTGTTGAAGCTGGGGGCGGGGGGGACCTGAGTGGCTCAGTTGTTAAGCATCTACCTTTAGCTCAGGTCCTGATCTGAGTCCTGGGATCAAGCTGCACATTGGGCTCCCTGCTTATCAGGGAGCCTGCTTCTCTCTCTTCCACTCCCCTTGCTTGTGTTCCCTCTCTCTCTCACTCTCTCTCTCTCCCTGTTAAATAAATAAATAAAATTTATAAAAAAAGAAAGAAAGAAATTCATTGAAGATGTGAGTTAATTTCCTTTGCGGCTTTTGCCACTGTTATAATTAGATCCTGGGACCAATTTTGAGCACATTCACCTCTGTAATGGCTGGAGGCCTTTGAGCTTTCATATCACACCTTGGGTTGATAGTTAGCAGGCTGTGCTTTTTCATGGCTTCCAGAGACTTAAAATCAGACCAGCTCCCTAGTGTTCGTAATTTTCACCCCTACTCCATTCATACGTCCTAGCTGCCACATACCCCAATGTTCACCTTCTACCTGAAACCGTACAGGTGAGAGTCTGTGACTGTGATGCTGCCATATGCCTAGGGTTATCCCTACCTCACTCCAAAATCCCATCCTGAGAACCTGCTGTTTGGGACCAGGGCTACCACGGGTGTGTATTTGGGTCAATTTATTATTGACCTTCAAGTCAATTTCATTGAACTTTATGAGTCTTTGTGTGTCAGTACCACACAGTTTTGTGTATTGTATTTTAATAACATGTTTATTATCAGAGAAAGCTTGTGCTCTCATCACTTTTCTTTTTTAAAATAGTAAGCTTGTTTACTTTAAATTTAACTGTGATGGTGGGCCCATATGTAGCGGGGAGATCTGACTCTCCAACCTAACTCATATGTTCTTCCCAGGCCCCAGTCCTGAGTCAGGTTCTCTTTGCTTTCCATGCACACTTAAAAGATGGTTTATAGAAACATGAGCCCACTTCATCCGTTCCCCTTTGGCAAGGCCTTCCCTAAAGGCCTCCACCAATAGTGCTTCCAAGTTCTACAGAGATCCACCCTCCTCTGGGCTTGAAGTACTTCTCTTGTTCAAGTTCTCAGAATAAGTTCTGAGGTTTGATGTTTTCCTTAAACTAATGTCAAATAGCAGGCCTGTAATTTTCCCAAATTTAAGAGCATTTTCCCCTGGCTTCCTGGCTGGCTCAGACTTGTGAAAATATTCTCCATGTCAACCTTGCTTCCTCCAACATTGTGCAAGACAGTGTGTGGCAAAGCCTTAGAATATAAAACGTTTCTGACATTTTCACTCTGCAACTTGCCAATTTTTCATTTGATTCTTTTTCCTTTTTATAAAGACAAATTAGAAAGCAATCACTCCATAACCTTTGGCTGTATTATTTCTTTATTCTTTGTGCTATCCGGTCCTACTCCCCTCTCCATCACTTTTTATTGATTTTGGATGGGTTGGTGTTTGCCTTTGTGCTCTGCAAAGAGAACCATTGATTTGGAATAGATCTAGAAATGTTGGGAGTGTTTGGTGACATAGCTCGTGTTGGTGTTGCCACTAAAGGCATTAGACATTGCCTTGCAAGTGGACTTACCGTCTCAGTCTTTGGTGATGGAAATTAAGACTGCTGCCAACTGTTGGCAAAGACCTTCAGAGTTATCATCTGCCTATTCATGACAACAAGAGCCAGGAGTGACCTGTTAAATGTTCTCCTGAGCCACTGACATATTCAATTTTGACTCTAAAAAATAGGATATGGTGTAATGGAAAGAGAACTTTGGATGGAGAGTCAGAAGATCTGAATGTAGTCTTGATGTGCTCTATCTACATAGAATTTCTCACCAGGCTCTGGAGAGAAAGGTCGCTGAATAACTCATAAATAGGAGGTTATAGCATATAGACCATTCTACATTGTCCCCAAGTGATAAGAGCCAGAGATAAAGAGGATAGTGAAGGCTACGTGACCTTTTCCCCTTTCTTCCTCACAAATCATTGCCCAGATTTTTACCCAGTTTCTGTAGTCCAGCATTTGAGAAATTAGTGGCCAAAGGACAAACGGTGGAAAAGAGGGAAAGAAAAAATTCAAGTAATTCTCAGGGTGGAGAACTAGATTGCTAGACAGTTGGCAGTTGCCTATGACTATGTAGGAAGGATGATGGTGAGGGATGAGCTCGGCCAATCCTCTAGCCCCAGAGATGGTGCCAAGAGGACAGCTGGAAGGAAGCTGTTGTGTGGGAGCTAAGCTGCTTGCTGCTTGCCTACCTGGATCCTGTCAAGCTGACCTGTCTTGAGGTCACGTGTCCTCCCTTACTAAGGTCATCTCTGTGATTGTCTCTGGCTCTGGAGAAGTAAGGAGCTGGTTCTCCACATACAGTGCTTAGGAACTCATGGTGACGCTCCAGGGTGAAGGAAATATAGCAAAAAAAGAAATGCACCTGCATTTCTCAGCCGTGTAGAAATCACATTGGAAGTGACTCAGCAATTCCTAGATGAAAACTCGAGAGAGCATTAATTTGGAAAATGGATTTTTCCTTTGCTTGGGCTGGGGCACAAAGTGAGACCACCTTCCATGTCCCTCTGAAATCAACAAATTCTATGATTCTCATGAGAGGGGATCATTTGAGCGGCAGCTGAGGAAAGAGTTTACACGTATGGTGAGGGGTGAGGAGACAAGTGGCTAAATAGTAGTAAGAGCTGGGATGACGTTGACTCCCAGGTTTGTGAGCTGACTTACCGGCCACTCAAGCAAGATTTTGTCCAGGGCAAACGTTTGCAGGGAAAAGGAGAAAATGTTTCATGAACACTCACCCATTTCATCCCTGGCTGAGTCATCCTTAGTTCCTTCAGATTCATTCATGCCTTTTACCCTCCTGGGTATTCAGGAGACGCAGGGGTCCCAGGTCCAACTAGAAGTCAGAAATCTTTTTGAGGTCATTTTATTTATTCTTGATTTTTGTGTAGTGGGTCAGCCTCACACTGGTGAGTCACTGCTTCTCAGGCAGGCCTTCCAGCCACATCTGCCTCAGCCAGGGAGGCCCCAACTCCTCACTAACTACAGGAGTAAGTGGCGGGGGGGGGGGACTCTTTCTTCCACATTTGAGCGCATTTGCAGGGGGCTGAGGAGAAGTCCTGCACACACCTAATCCCAATGTATCTTACGTAGTTTTCCCTCCCTAGTGGTGAGGAAATTCACTCATTTTTTTTTAAATTAATGTATAATGTATTGTTTCAGGGGTACAGGTCTGTGGTTCATCAGTCTTACACAATTCACAGTGCTCACCAGAGCACATATCCTCACCAATGTCCATCACCCAGCTCTCCCATCCCTCTCACCCCCCCTCCCCTCCAGCAACCCTCAATTTGTTTCCTGAGGTTAAGGGTCTCTTATGGTTTGTAGCCCTCTCTGGTTTCATCTTGTTTCATTTTTTCCTCCCTTTCCCTATGATCTTCTGCTTTGTTTCTTAAATTCCACATATCGGTGAGATTATATGATATTTGTCTTTCTCTGATTGACTTATTTCACTTAGCATAATACCCTCTAAGTTCATCCACATCGTTGCACATGGCAAGATTTCATTTTTTGATGCAGCCAAGAATACTATATCCAGCTAGGCTGTTGTTGAAAATAGATGGAGAGATAAAAAGCTTCCAGGACAAACAAAAACTAAAAGAATTTGCAAACACCAAACCAGCCCTACAGGAAATATTGAAAGGGGTCCTCTAAGCAAAGAGAGAGCCTAAAAGGAACATAGACCAGAAAGGAACAGAGACAATATACAGTAACAGTCACCTTACAGGCAATACAATGGCACTAAATTCATATCTGTCAATAGTTACCCTGAATGTAAATGGGCTAAATGTCTCAATCAAAAGACACATGGTATCAGAATGGATAAAAAAAACAAGACCCATCAATATGCTGTCTACAGGAAACTCATTTTAGACCCAAAGACACCTCCAGATTTAAAGTGTGGGGCTGGAAAACAATTTACCATGCTAATGGACATCAAAAGAAAGCTGGGGTGGCAATCCTTATATCAGATAAATTAGATTTTAAGCTAAAGACTATAATAAGAGATGAGGAAGGACACTATATCATACTTAAAGGTACTGTCCAACAAGAAGATCTAACAATTGTAAATATCTATGCCCCTAACATGGGAGCAGCCAATTATATAATTAATAATAACAAAATTAATAACAAAATCAAAGAAACACATCAACATTAATACAATAATAGTAGGGGACTTTAATTACCCCCCCCCCTTACTTAAATGGACAGATCATCCAAGCAAAAGATCAACAAGGAATCTCTAAATGACACACTGGACCAGATGGACATCACAGATATATTCAGAACATTCCATCCCAAAGCAACAAAATACACATTCTTCTCTAACGGACATGGTACATTCTCCAGAATAGATCACATCCCAGGTCACAAATCTGGTCTCACTCAGTACCAAAATATTGGGATCATTCCCTGCATAATTTCAGGCCACAAGGCCATGAAACTAGAACTCAATCATAAGAGGAAAGTTGGAAAGAACTCAAATACATGTAGGCTAAAAAGCATCCTACTAAAGAATGAATGGGTTAACCAGGAAATTAAAGAAAAATTTTAAAAATTCATGGAAACAAATTAAAAGGAAAACACAACTGTTCAAAATCTTTGGGACATAGCAAAGGCGATCCTTAGAGGAAAGTATATAGCAATACAGGCCGTTCTCAAGAAAAAAGAAAGATCTCAAATACACAACCTAACTCTATACCTAAAGGAGCTGGAGAAAGAACAACAGAGAAAGCCTAAACCCAGCAGAAGAAGAGAAATAATAAAGATCAGAGCAGAAATCAATAATTAGAAACCAAAAGAACAGTACAACAAATCAACAAAACTAGGAGCTGGTTCTTTGAAAGAATTAATAAGATTGATAAACCCCTGGCCAGACTTATCAAAAAGAAAAGAGAAAGGACCCAAAGTAATAAAATCATGAATGAAAGAGGAAAGATCACGACCAACACCAAAGAAATACAAATAATTATAAGAACATATTATGAGCAACTATAC
>CM052809.1:52124573-52138202 GCA_028533885.1 Nasua narica | reverse complement strand
AATTAGACAATCTGGAAGAAATGGATGCATTCCTAGAGACACACAAACTATCAAAACTACCAGGAAGAAATAGAAGACCCGAACAGGCCCATAACCAGTAAGGAAACTGAAGTAGTCATCAAAATTCTCCCAACAAACAAGAACCCAGGGCCTGATGGCTTCCCAGGGGAATTCTACCAAACATTTAAAGAAGAATTAATACCTATTCTGAAATTGTTACAAAACACAGAAACAGAAGGGACACTTCCAAACTCATTTTATGAGGCCAGCGTTACCTTGATCCCAAAACCAGACAAAGACCCCATCAAAAAGGAGAATTACAGACCAATATCCTTGATGAACACAAATGTAAAAATTCTCACCAAAATACTAGCCAATAGAATCCAACAGTACATTAAAAGGATTATTCACCACGACCAAGTGGGATTCATTCCTGGGCTGCAAGGTTTGTTCAACATCCACAAATCAATCAATGTGATACAATACATTAATAAAAGAAAGAACAAGAACCATATGATACTCTCAATTGATGCTGAAAAAGCATTTGACAAAGTACAGCATCCTTTCTTGATCAAACTCTTCACAGTGTAGGCTTATAGGGTACATTCCTCAATATCATCAAAGCCATCTATGAAAAACCCACAGCGAATATCATTCTCAATGGGGAAATACTGAGAACTTTCCCCCTGAGATCAGGAACATAGCAGGGATGCCCACTATCTCCACTGCTATTCGACAGAGTACTAGAAGTCCTAGCTTCAGCAACCAGACAACAAAAATAAATAAAAGGCATCCAAATTGGCAAAGAAGAAGTCAAACTCTCACTCTTTGCAGATGATATGATACTTTATGTGGAAAACCCAAAAGACTCCACTCCAAGACTGCTAGAACTCATACAGGAATTCAGTCAAGTGTCAGGATATAAAATCGATGCACAGAAATTAGTTGCATTTCTATACACCAACAGCAAAACAGAAGAAAGAGAAATTAAGGAGTCGATTCCATTTACAATTGCACCCAAAACCATAAGATATCTAGAATAGTACTGGCACAAAAACAGACACATAGATCAATGGAATAAACCTAACCAAAGAAGCAAAGAATTTGTACTCAGAAAACTATAAAGTGCTCATGAAAGAAACTGAGGAAGACACAAAGAAATGGAAAAATGTTCCAGGCTCATGGACTGGAAGACCAAATATTGTGAAAATGTCTATGCTACCTAAAGCAATCTACACATTTAATGCAATCCCTACCAAAATACCATCAATTTATTTCAAAGAAATGGAACAAATAATCCTAAAATTTATATGGAACCAGAAAAGACCATGAATAGCCAGAGGAATGTTGAAAAAGAAAGCCAAAGTTGGTGGCATCACAATTCCAGACTTTAAGCTCTATTATAAAGCTGTAATCATCAAGACAGTGTGGTACTGGCAAAACAGACACATAGATCAATGGAACAGAATAGAGAGCCCAGAAGTGGACCCCTAACTCTATGGTCAACTAATCTTCAACAAAGTAGGAAAGAATATTCAATGGAAAAAAGACAGTCTCTTCAACAAATGGTATTGGGAAAATTGGACAGCCACATGCAGAATATAAAACTGGACCATTTCCTTACACCACACAAAAAAATAGACTCAAAATGGATGGAAGACCTCAATGTGAGACAGGACTCCATCAAAATCCTGGAGGAGAACACAGGCAGCAACCTCTTCAACCTCAGCCATAGCAACTTCTTCCTAGAGACATCACCAAGGGCAAGGGAAGGAAGGGCAAAAATGAACTATTGGGACTTCATCAAGATCAAAAGCTTTTGCACAGCAAAGAAAACAATCAACGAAACCAAAAGACAACTGACAGAATGGGAGAAGATATTCACCAATGACATATCAGATAAAGGGCTAATATCCAGAATCTATAAAGAACTTCTCAAACTCAACACCCAAAGAACAAATAATCCAATCAAGAAATGGGCAGAAGATATGAACAGACATTTCAGCAAAGAGGACATCCAAGTGGCCAACAGATACATGAAAAAGTGCTCAACATCACTCGGCATCAGAGAAAAACAAATCAAAACCACAGTGAGATACCACCTCACACCAGTCAGAATGGCTGAAATCAGCAAGTCAGGAAACGACAGATGTTGGTGAGGATGCGGAGAAAGGGGAACCCTCCTACACTGTTGGTGGGAATGCAAGCTGGTACAGCCACTCTGACTCTGGAAAACAGTATGGAGGTTCCTCAAAATGTTGAAAATAGAGCTGCCCTACGACCCAGCAACTGCACTACTGGATATTTACCCTAAAGATACAAATGTAGTGATCTGAAGGGGCAAATGCACCCCAATGTTTATAGCAGCAATTTCCACAATAGCCAAACTCTGGAAAGCACCTAGATGTCCATCAACAGATGAATGGATAAAGAAGAGGTAGTATATATATATACAATGGAATACTATGCAGCCATCAAGAGAAAGGAAATCTTGCCATTTGCAACGACGTGGATGGAACTAGAGGGTATTATGCTAAGTGAAATAAGTCAGTCAGAGAAAGACAATTATCATATGATCTCTCTGATATGAAGAATTTGAGAGGCAGAACAGAGCGTTGTGGGGGGTGGGGAAGGAAATGAAACAAGATGAGATCAGGAAGGAGACAAAGCATAAGAGACTCTTAAACTCGTGAAACAAACAGAGGGTGGCTGTGGGGTGGGGTGGGGTAGGGATAGGGTGGCTGGGTTATGGACATTGGGGAGGGTATGTGCTATGGTAAGTGCTGTGAAATGTGTAAGCCTAATGATTCACAGACATGTACCCTGGGGCAAATAATACATTATATGCTAATTTAAAAAAAAGATTTCATTTTTGCTAACTGTGTAGTATTCCCTTGTATATGTATACCACATCTTTTTTATCCTTTCATCTGTCAGTGGTCATACAGGCTTTCACATTTACTCGCCCACACATTTACTCTTATTGGAGTATTTGGAATCCCAAAATCTTACAGCATTCATTTCAAGTTTTCACACGTTTTGTCTGACTCAATATTTGAAGTGAAAGAACATGGGAAATGTGACATCTGGACATAAGCTCATGGGGGGGGGGGCAGTTTTCTTTAATCTGATAAGGGAGACCTACCATAATCCAGTGATAATGAAGAAGTACATACTGGAATATTGCCCAGGAATAAAAATAAATGAATTATGGTTTGCAACAAAATAGATAATCTTAGAAACAATGTTGAACAAAAAAAGTAACTCCTAGAGTCTCTCCATATAAGGGTATAGCAATTTTATAAAGATCCAGTCTTGCTAAATGAACTATTTAGATAGATATTTTGGTAGCACATAGGTACAAAACAGTGTGTCTATACCTCAGTTTCCTGTGGCTGCTGTAACAGATTATCACAAACCTGGTGACTTAAAACAAAAATAATTATTCTCTCGCAGTTGTATGGCCAGAAGTCTGAAATCGGTTTCACTAGGCTGAAATCAAGGAGTCGGCAGGGCTGTGCTTCCTTCCTAGGAAAGAATTCATCCCTTGCGTCTTCCAGCTTCTGGAGCCTGCCAACATTCCTTGGCCACATCGCTCCAGTGTCTGCCTCTGTGGTCACATTGCTTTCTCCTCTCCTGTAGTCAGATCTCTCTCTGATTTCCAAAGGATTGTATTTAAGCCTACTTGGATGATCCAAGATAATCTCTCCATCTCAGAATCCTTACTTCAATCTCATCTGCTGTGTTTGTCATATAAGGTAACAATAACAGGTTCCTGGGATTAGCATCTCTTTGGAGTTCATTATTTAGCCTACCACTCTCTTGGTAGGGGACGCAGAGGGTGGAATTGAGTTTGATATGCTCTAGTTTTTAAATTGGGTGATGTGTTAACAGGTCTTTGTCTTATTGTGCTTTGCACTTAAGTAGATTTTATATGTATATGTATACATATGTATATGTATAACTATATACATATATATGGGAATATATATGTATACACACACACACACACACACACCCCTATACATAATACCCATTTTTTTTTCTTTTTACTTAGAGGGTAAAAAAGGAAGGTAGCAGGATGTCCCTGATCTTTCAAAAAAAGAAATAATACAGTAGCAACTGCTGGTGAGGATGTGGAGACATTGGCTTTCATGCACAGCTGGTGGAATTGTAGAATCTTACAGTCACTCTGGAAAACGATAATGCAGTTTCTTACAATGCTAGACATACTCTTGTTATAAGACATAGCAATTGCAAGGGGTGCAATTGCAAGGAGTTTATACCAGAGAAATGGAACATGTTTGTGCACACAGAACTTGGACACAATGTTCACAGTAACTTTATTTGTAACGGCTAAACCCTGGAAACAAGGAAAATGTCCTTCCCTGTATGAATGACTAAACTATTGTGTTCAGTTATTGATGCAGGTAAAAACTTGGAGGGACTGCAAAGATATTATGCCAAGTGAAAAAAAGCCCATCACAGAAGGTCACATATTGTATGAATCTACTTATATTGCATTCTCAAAGTGACAAAATTAAAGAGATGGAGAAGATATCAGTGGTTACAAGGGAGAAGGGATGGGGGGACAGGGGGAGAGTGTGACTCTAACAGGGTGGGAGGAAGAAAAGTGGTGGGCGTGACCACAAATAGGTAGCAAGAGGGAGACCTTTGAGGTGATGGAATATTCTGGATCTTGATCTTGGTGGTCATTTCAGAAGCCTGTGCATGTAAGGAAATGGAACTGAGCTATGTGCGTACATTGTATCAATGTATAGTTATATAAGATGTATGTAACTGTTCGGGGAAACTGGGTAAAGGTTACACAGGATCTCTCTTCTCTAGTCTGTCTTTGTAGCTTCCTGTGAACCTAGATGTAAATTCGCAAAGCTAAATAAAGTTTAAAACTGTCAGAAAGGGGGGAAAAGTGAAAAAGTGAGAAGCTGTGGTTGCTTATTTCCTCCCAAAGTCAGCACAAAACCCAACGTCTGCACTAATACCACCTTTGTTTTTCCCTGAATCATCCTTCATAACAGTTCCAAAGCAGTTCCAAAACGAGTTTAAATCAGAGCATCCGCCCTCGTTCAGCATCATCGCCGGGTACCCCATCTGCCTCCGCAACTATTTTTTCTGAGAGTCATCGCTCAGATGTCTTTCCCTCCTTTCTCCCTGCCTTTGTCTGTGACCTTTCCCTAGCTCCCGTCGCCCTGCTTTATCTTGAGCAAGCCCCCATCTGATCTTCCTACCACAGTCTGTTCATCTGTATGGGGAGCAAACCCTGGGTTTTTTCCCTGTCTTAACCTGCCACCACTTTCCTCCTCTCTGTCTAAGCCTGCCTTGCTGTCCTTAATCACGGACACTGACTGCTACGCAGCAAGTTGAAAATGTTTCCTGACAAAAGCAACCCACTGAATTTTATGTATTTTCTCTCCTTTTATTTTCATACTTGGGTTTCCCCTAGCCTGCTGGTCAATAGTAATTCCTTGTTTTAAGCTTCTCTTCCCAGGAGTCAATTCCAGCCAGAATCAAGACTATTGCCTGAACAGGGCAGGACATTTCGACTTTATGGGGGCAGGAGGTGGGGGGATGGTAAACGGAGGACAGACTTACCGATCAGGAACTCTCAGTTTAGGCCACACGGGATTGGAGGATCAGAATGGAGGGATCTTCCAGCCCTGGGACAGGGCAATTTCAGGCCATTCTTCCCTCGGTATTTCTGCAGATTCCAGCTAGGAGCCAATGCCTACAGATGGGCTTTCCATTTCCTGCCTGGGAGTTCTTTCTTTTTGTAAATTCATGTGTCCTAGTCTCAGATTGTTGCTTCATAGTGTGCATTTCTTGTTTCATAGACACAATCTCTTCTCCCATTTCTTTGAGGATATTAGAATTTTTTTTTAATCTGCTCCCCCGATTAACTGGATTTTCTCCAGGGTCTATATTTTTCCCCTCTTCATGGATGCTATGTTCTCTGCCTTTCAAACTGGAGATTTTCCTCAAATATCTGGTGCTCCCTAGTTAAATGATCAAATTCAAGACATTATAGACAGGTCACATTAAGATGTACAAGTGGTAGAATCTGCTTTAAGGGGATCAAGTAGCAAGCTGGCCTTTTAATTGGGGTCCTAAAAGGTCAGGATCTGTAGAACTTTTTTTGGAATCTTTAAGTTTTTTTCAAAGAAGATTCTCATCTTCTGTCCCTGTGCCACAATCCTTACCCTTGTTTTGAAAGCCAGGAGGGAAAGGGGCTAAGGGACTTTCTGCTTAGTAGGCAAATTTTTACTTTACTGTTTTCAATGGAGCGTCTCCCGCCCATCCTCACCTAAGATCTAACATGTGCCAATATCCCAGAATGAGGAGGCTCTTACGTTCAAATTTCCAGAGAGTAAACATCTAGTTTCTGAACTAGGGGCTGTGGGAAGGAGGTAGCTGCCTGCTGGGTGGGGGCAGGGGAAAGACACAGGGTTTTTCATTTCTCTTTACCTTTAT
The DNA here is from genome assembly GCA_028533885.1 of Nasua narica. Lineage (NCBI taxonomy): Eukaryota > Metazoa > Chordata > Mammalia > Carnivora > Procyonidae > Nasua > Nasua narica. The sequence goes on along the minus strand of CM052809.1, from coordinate 52,131,713 downwards.
TCCGATTCTTGTGAACATTGGGCATCCTTATAACACGTTTAAGGAAAATTGCAGTTCTAGTTCCTATATTTAATAGACATCCCAGCCTCCCGTGGTTCTTTGATAATGCTGTTCCCTTCACTGTCCTTGATGAGACACAGGGTGCTTTGTGCATGGTAGACAGGACTCTGGGCCAGTTGTCCTCCCTGCTATTTTGGAATGCACTCTGCCATCACTTTGTTTTGTGATAGATATTTCAAGCTTTGGTATTCTGGGTGGAATAGGAGCAAACATTGGGCAATGTCATGACTTCCCAGCAAAAATTAAATCATTAGCCCTCAGATTTTTAATCTCAAAGGCTAAGGGTTGGCTGCCTAGAGTAAACATATTTACTAAAAGCAAAAGAACAATCATTTTGCAAGTGCACAACTGGGTTCTCTACCTCCTCTATGAACCATAAAATTGCTCAAGGTGAAAAGGACTCCAAGAGTGGTTCCATCCAACCACTCACACCATACTTTTGAACCCCTACTTCCTGTCACCGCCCCCCCCAGAAAGGAGGGTAGTAACCAGGCTTGGACACCTCTGGTGATGGGCATTTACTCTTCCTTTAGGCAACCTTTTATCCCTTCACAGCTTGAACTAGTCTTATTTCTATCATCTGTGGCTTATTGAACCCCAATTATGGATCTGGCTCTCTGCTAAGAGCTTTACAAACATCTCAGTTAATCCTCACCATGGCCCTGGAACTTTTTTTTTTAAGATTTTACTTATTTACTGGGGAAGAGAGAGAGAGAGAGAGAGCTGGTGCACAGCAGGGGAGCAGCAGGTAGAGGGAGAAGCAGGCTTCCCAATGAACAGGGAGCCCGATGCGGAATTTGATCCCAGGACTCTGGGATCATGACCCAAGCCAAAGGCAGATGCTTAACTGACTGAGCCACCCAGGCATTCCGGCCCTGAAACTATTATTATTCCCATTTTGCAATTCAGAAAATGCTGCAAGATTAACTGCTTGCCCAAGATCCCACATCTGGTGAGTGGCGTGGCCAACAGATGAATAGCAGTCTATCCGGCTGTAACTCCTCATTCTTTCTGTGTATTCTGCCTTTTGTCCAACCCATAATACCCCTTCTCTATAGCTTTCACCTACTGGGGCTATTTCTGTCTCTTGGGAGCATAGAGGAAAAAGCCAAACCTCTCTTCCACATGAGCACTCTTCAGCTATTTCAAGATATTTATCTGCTGTCCTTTCCACTCCAGGCTAAACCCTTAAAAAAAAAAAGAGAAAGAAAAGGAAAAGAAGATCCCTATCTGTTTTAAAGGTTTTAAGTGTACTTCTCCCTTCAGTTTCCAAGTTCTTTCCCTGCTTATGGCACTATGGGACCGCTGGCTTAGCCTCATCATAGGACAAACACGGAATCTCTTCAGTGTGTGGTGGGAAGCTGCAGTCCATTCTGCCCCAAACCCACCTTTGTGAAGGCCCCAGGTGGGCCTGTGTGAGCTGGAAGCAACAGGGACATCCACCCCTAAAGTTCCACCATTCTTAATGGAGTTCCTTCAGGAGGAGATCCAGCTGAGTCCCAATGCAGGATTAATTGCTTAATATAAGAGCTCTTAAACAGACTTTGTTGTGTGCCCTTATAGGAGCTTCAAGGAATAGGATTCACACTGAGCAAATGCCCTATAAATTCCACCAGTAGTTTGGCTCCTTGGTTACAAGTAGGTTTGTTTTACAGTGTCATCGCCCAGATTTTCCTGATCATAACTCCCTGGGGAGTTTATTTAAACCACAGAGTCCTAGACCCCACCCCAGACCTTCTAAGTCAAAATCTGTTGGGGGGGGGAACCTGCAGTTTTAATAACCCTCTCCAGGGGACTCTCATCATCACCCAAATTTGGAAGACACTATCTTGAAGAGTTCATTGCCTGCAACTTCATTCCTTATCTTTAAAAATTGGAGTAGAAACAGAGCTAAAAGAAGATTGTGATGGTTAATTTAATGTGTCAACCTGGCTGGGCCATCGTGCTCAGATGTGTGGTCCAACATTGTTCTGGATATTTCTGTGGGGGTATTTTTGGATGAGATTAATATTTAAATCAGTGAACTTTGAGGAAAGCAGATTGTTTTCTTTCATATGGGTGAGCCTCATCCAATCAGTTGAAGGCCTACAGAGAACAAAAAGGCTGACCTCCCCCAAGCAAGAGTAAAGTCTTCAGCAGACAGCTTCCGACTTGAAACTGAGGCCCTGGCTTTTCTGTGAGGGGCATGCATAGAATGTTTGAGAAGAGGAGACATTAAGGGAGTTGTAGTATTCTTCTGAAGGGCTGAGGGGCATTGAACACTAACTGCTGCTTTATGAGGGAACAAAAGTGCTGCGATGATGACCTTGCTGTAACCCTGCTATGACAACAGCCCGTAATCAAATAATTCTGGAAAGCAGGAGGGGCAGAGCTGGGCCTATTTTTAATGCTAGATTTGTGTTTAAGGAAGATTAACTGAGGTGTAATTTACACACAATAAAACCACTCTTTGAAAGTAGAATGTTGGATAAGTTTTGGCAAATGTATAAACTCCCATAACCACTGTACCCAGCGAGATGGAGGATATTTCCATTACCTCAAAAGTTCCCCAAATTCCTTCTCGTCAATTCCCTCTGCCCTTCCCAGCCCCACCCCCCCCCCCCACCCCCGAGCTGTTTTCTGTCAGTATAGTTTTGAGCTTTCTAAAATTCCACGTGAGAGGAATGCCATGGAATATAGCTTTTTGTGTCTGGCCCCTTTTACTCAGTGTAACGCTTTTGAGGTCGGTCCACGCAACCCCGCTGTAACTTCCAGTAGCTTCCCTTTGTCTTGCTGAGTAGTATTCCATTGTGTGGTTGGACCACAAGCTCCCCTCGTACCCGGTGACAGGCATTGGGTTGTTTCCAGTTTGGGGCTATTATGAATCACGCTGCTATGGAGATTCCCACTCGGGCCTTAGCGTAGACATGTATTTTCATTTCTTTTGGATAAATATCTAGGACTGGGATTATTATGTGCTAAGTGTGTGTTTCCTTTTATAGACCAACTATCTTTCAAAGCGGCTGTACATTTTGCATTTCCATCAGCCATAGGGTACTGGATTTTTTTTGACAAAGACAATTCCTCTTTGGATTGAACTGAATTGGCCTTTATTTTGGGTCACCTGCAGAGACAGAGAATTAGTTTTGTATAAAACCCTGCTTAACAGTGCTGGAGTGACCAGCTTGACATTACTGCTTTTCTATAATTCAGGAAGAGTCACCAGGTCTCTCTAAGCCTCTCTCTCCCATTTGTAAAATGGTGCTAATAATGGCGCCTCTCTGCTTAGGAATGTTGTGAGGATTAACTGAGATAAAACATATAAGGGCTTAATATAGAACCTGGTACATAATAAATGATTAATATAAATTACAATTGGCCCTTGAACAACACAGAGGTAGGTCTGCTGAACCTCCCCACCCACGCAGTCAAAAATCCACATATAACTTGACTCCGCAAAACTTAACTATGAATAGCCTGACCTTGATAATAACTGACCAACTGATAATAAACAGTTGATTAACACATATTTTGTATTTTATCTGTATTATATACTGTATTCTTCCAAGAAAGTAAGCTGGGGAAAAGAATGTTATTAAGAAAATTATAAGGAAGAGAAAATACATTTACAGCACTGTGTGTATATTATTGGAAAAAAAAATCTATGTATAAGCAGATCCACACAGTTGAAACCCATGTTGTTCATGGGACAACCGTGCTGTTATTCCAGGTGCCTTCTTTGGAAAAGTATGTTGCTTTAACCATATGAGAATATATATGCCACTGCCTTTACTTCTTCGGGCCTTCTTTTGGGCAATAATTTAAAACTCAAGAGAGCCACAGGAAACTGGAAAGGATATTTTATCACTGAAAAAAGGTATCTGTAGTTATTTGAAAAGATCAACCAGAAGTCCTGTTACATCCTTTCTAAACTTTCTGCCCTCGGTTTCCTCATCTGTGAAACAAGGGTGATAATTCTTCCTCTGCCTCTCTCTCAGACTTGATGTGGAGCTCAGGAAAAACAGGAACATTATAAACTGCAAAGCATTGTATACATATTTGCCACCAGTGAAAGCTTTAGAGAACTTTTATGAGAGATGATTTAGTTAGAAATGATCAGATAATGGTATCCTTTACAAAACTTCCTTTTCTTATGTTACACAGGAAAAAATAAACTGATAGTTGGCGGAAATTGCAACACAATGCTAGGAGAATAAAAGATGTAAGAAAGTGATACGGAGGGGCACCTGGCTGGCTCCATCGGTGGGGCACGTGACTCTTGGTCCCGGGGTTGCGAGTTCGAGTCCTACATGGGTCGTAGAGAGTACTTAAAAATAAAATCTTAAAAAAAAAAAAAAAACAGAAGGAAAAGATTGATACTGAAGACCGAACAACTTGCCTAGGTCTCAGACCAGTGTACTTCCATTGTAGAAGGAGCACACTCCTGGCCCCTTTCGCACCCACAGCAGGTTCAAGTGCTGAATTCCTGCGGTATTTCAGTCACTGCAGGGGATTGGTTTGTCCGTGTGTGCACACAGACATCAGCTTTCAGTCGCTTAGTTAGATGCCACCTGAGTTTGAACATGGTCACTTGAAATCCTTTTGGAAACCCTATTTCGAAAGAAAAGGGCTGTATGCACAGTGGTATTTTTGACAGGACCACGAAAGTTTTAACAGAAATATAAATAAATTATCCAGTTCTCCACTGGAACCACATGGGGGAATAAGATATAAAGCACAACCTCGTGTTTGGGAGCAGAGGGCTTCTGTGTGCTCGGATTGGAAAGGAATGAGTTACGCCTTCTGTGGCTTAAGCACTTCTGGGCACCTGGCCTGAGCTTGTCAGCCATGTCTTTTCCTCAGAACCCAGACCTTCAAGATTTAGTCCTACCCTGTCTTATGGAAGAAGTCTGATTCCACCTCAATTATGCACAGGAGGAGGAGGTAGAGGAGGAAAACTTTGACCCTCAGACTTGTTCTAGTTGATGTGGTTCTCCAATATATGCACTTAGCATTTCTCATTAATAAGTCACTTGTCTGCTAAATAAAGTCAGAGCGGTTGTCATAAACTGTTTTTCAAACTCAATGCATTGGGTTTTGAATTTGCTCATGGGCAAATGTGTTCAGACATTTTTTTTCCCATATACATTTTTGGTGTGCACATGCTGAGATCGCCTGCAAAAGCTGAAATTGTTGTGTGTGGCCAGACATAGGGAATGCGCGGTGTACTCAGAACCCAGCCCGAAATGCTGCGAGTCAAATGCTTTCACCGAGCTCCCATCCACTTCTGGGATGATCATTCTGTGATAGGTATTACATATACTTATATTTAACTTTACACATGAGGAGACCAAAAGGTAAAATAACTTGCCCCGCATTTACCAGCTGATGAGCAAGAGACCTAGCATAGAAGTTGAGGCCGTGCCTTGTGGCCGCTGTCACATAACAGATGTATACCCCCAAAGAACTCTGGTAATACCATATTTTCATCTATGATCCCGAGGAAGGTGGCTGCGACACCTTAGTTGTTCCCCGAGGAAGTTGGGTATTCTTAATTAAGGAGGAAGATAGGAGCACGTTTTATCAAATTCTGAAAGTATAGCTAAGGAAGGAATGTACAGCCCAAAACTCAGAACACTGCAAATGGGGAATACCCACTCAAGTTTGAAAAATGTTATATATATATATATATAAATATAAAAGCAATAATGATTAACACAACTGGTAGTAACTTAAGGCACTTATTATCCCATGAACTAGTCTAGGTTAGAGCTATAAATAAATTTAAGAAATATTAGGAAAGTGTCACCTGAGTGACCAGATGGTTGAGTGCCTGCCTTCAGCTCGGGTCATGATCTCTGGGTCTTGGGATCGAGTCCTGTGTTGGGCTCCCTGATCAGTGGAGAGGACCAGTATTCTTCCTTTCCCTCTGCCCCTCCCCTCGCTCTGCTCTTGCTGGCTCTCCCTCTCTCTCTCTCAAATGAATTAGTAAAAAATCTTAAAAAAAAAAATACCCAGTTCCTGAGTCTGAGTCTGTCCTCCCTCATACGCAAGACTCTTCATTACAGAAGTTAATTCTGAACATTTTGCTGATGAAAGAAAAGGTAGATCCTATCCTGTGCGGCTGCCCTCACAGGCCTCCCCTCGGTTGGACGTTGCATCCTCCCCGCTTTGCCCTACACGTCTGCCTTTAGGACACCTGCTCCAATCTCTCTCTCTACTCAAGAAACTGATAACCAACTAGGCTTCAGGTCCTTTCTTGCCTTTTGGTATTTCCTACTGTTAATAGGCCAGATATCCCCTACCTTCTTTCTGGTTTGTTTTTTTTTTTAAGATTTTATTCATTTATTTGTCAGAGACAGAGAGAGAGCATAGCAGGGGGAACAGCGGGCAGAGGGAGAAGCAGGCTCCCTGCCGAGCAAGGAGCCCGACATGGGATTAAATTCCAGGACTCCTAAGGCAGACGCTTAACCTACTGAGCCACCTAGGCATCCTTCCCCTACCTTTCTGATGAGTGCTAACATTTTAGTCTCAGAAAGCTCTATTTTAAAATGTTTTGTATTGTACCCCTGAAACAAATAATATATGTTAATAAAAATTTTATATTAAAAAATCTTGTATTAAAACATTCTTCGGAGCAAAATCAAGCAAAGGACATGGGTGGGAGAGAATGACCACTCTATCTAGGACTTGGAAGCCCTGTGGATCGCCAGTGTTCCTGGGGTACCCAGGAACACCTGCAGAATCCAGGGCTTGACCCACACCCATGAGCGAGGATCGCTGGAGAGGAATGCAGGGATCTTGTATTTAACTGGTCTCCCTGTGAATGATTCTGATGCAAGTGGTTGGAAACACTGCAATGATGTAATGCCATCCACCAGTCAGACCATTCTCTTCTGGAAAGATCTAGTGCCCTTCATCTAAAACTAAGTTGTTATTGTTGTTTTTTATCACCTCTCACTCACGATAAATCCTACTTAAAACTATGAGCCGTCTTAGAAGCCCTTCTTCCGAAAAGTCTAAAATAAACAGACAGAAATACTCACCCATCTAATCAAATCAACGCTGCCTGAAAGAATAGTGGTGGCTATTCTGTCTTCC
>CM052809.1:52062506-52124073 GCA_028533885.1 Nasua narica | reverse complement strand
CTCTCTCTCAAATTAAAAAAAAAGGACCACATCATTCAGAGACTTACGTAGAAAATATTTTATTATATCCTTCTGAGTATCATTCTTGACATCATTATTAAAATCAAGACTATTTTTTTTTCTCATTCTCAGCACAATGCATGCATTTCCCCCAGCATTTTCCTAATGAGACTTCTCCATATATTTCAGGAGAGTAGCTGTCAAGCTGCCCTTTTACTGTCAAGCTTCACCATTTACTATGAAAGGTCTTATTTGTCAGGAGTTCTTGCAGAGCTAGGGGATGTAGTCAAGCATCTAACTTGTCCCTAGGAGGGTTTCTTGACTCTAGAGAAAATAGAGCACTAGGATTCATCCTGAATAATAGTGGCCAGGACTTGAAAAAGAGATTTTTAATTTTTAGAGGGAAGAAGACTATGTTCTGTGAGTGTAACATGTATTTTCTTTTGGATAATGTATTTGCTCGTTTGGGCCACTAGGTTAAAGGAGGGCAGAAGCCCTACATAATATATTTTTCCAATTGTACATACAGCCCAAAATCATGCCAGGTCTTGTGCAGCATTTGAAAGAAATGTAATGCCTAACATTATACAAATGAAAGGTGTCATAATTATAAGCAGTGCTCTTGTTACAGTCCTAGTTTACTGATGGCCTTTTGCCGAGAGTAATGGCTGACTCTGTACGTTGAAGCACTTAATGGAACCTGGAATCCTACAGTGTCATAGTTTCGCCTCCCTGACCTGTTTGAACACTCCCACCCTGTTACTTCTTGGGGAAGCTTACCAATATATACAACAAGCCTAATGCTTCTACCATGCGACAGTCTTGCGTCTTTGAAGGCAGCTACTCTATAAATCAAAACCCCTTATTTTCCTTAAGAATTCCTTGTATGCTATCCTGGTTGCTTACTTTGACTTCCAAGTCCTTCCAAGTCCTGCCTTCCTTTCTTCCCTTGTTGTACCTCTTAAGTTGTTCCCTTTGGTCTTTTCTATTACCTTTACCTGCATGTCTCTGAAAACCACCTCTTTGTAGACATGATCAGATGGTTGAAATTTTGGGAAATGCACCATCAGACTCATTTTTAGGATGGTCTTTTAGAGGACATGGGAATAAAGCAGTGGACATAATCACTGCCAATCATCCTGGGACAGGATTCAACATGACATCTGGTTTTGCAAAAAAAGACCAGGACTAACGCTTTGGACACAGGAAAATAGTGTACCTCCTTCAAGTCTGAGAAGAGAGAGAATTCTAGGCAGAGCAAGTGCTTGCTATAGAAACCCTCTCTCTTAGACGGTTAGAGATAGAAACCTATCTCTTAGGACCTCTCCCCCACCCCCTTCAAAAACCATGAGTTGCTCCCCATTGCTTAAAGTATAGAACCTAAACTTCTGAGCTGCCTTTCAAACACTAATATATACCAGCTAAATGTGTCTATTTCTTGCCTATCCTACCCAAAATAAAAGCTCTGTGCTTTCCTGCTTTTCCTCGGTGGTTACAGCTGTTTCCTCTATCCGATATATTCTTTACTTCTCCCTGCCTCGCCCCCATACCAACAATTCTCAACAGTGATCACCTAACTCAGCCCCCCTGAAACTTAGGAGGAGAAGGAGAGGAAGAAGAGGAAGGAGGAGGCGGAGGAGAAGAAGAAGGAAAGGAAGGAAGGAAGGGAGGGAGGGAAGGAGAGGAAGGAAGGGAGGAAGGAAGGAAGGAAGGAGGGAAGGAAGGAAGGAAGGAAAAGAAAGAAAGAAAGAAAGAGAAAAAAGAAAAAAGAAAGAGGGAGGAGAGCGGGAGGAGGAGGAGGAGAGGGGGGCGAATTCAGCAACTAGATCCCACCTCAGACCTATGTAACACAACTCTGGGGTTAGAGTCCAGTGCATCTATTTCTTTAAAATGCATTGAGAAAAAAATTTTAAGTTAAATGCATTTAGAACCATTGGCCTGCCTCATCCACTAATGCTCAGTTCAATATCCCACCTCTTCTGGGAAGCCTTCCCTGACCCTGCCAGGGAAGACAGTCCTTCCTGCTTGCCATTCTGAGTACACTCGCTGGCGCCTAACACTTTAGCCTTATTTGGCCCTAAGTTAGCTCAGAAGCTCTTTGACACAGAAGCCAAGTCCTCTAACTTTCTGTTCTCTGACCACTAGCACGATGCCTTGCCCATGATAATCTTCGTAAATTTTGACCAATTATTTGCCCCAGGCTGGAGGGCCAGGTGTGACTAGAAATAGATCTGGAGCATGGGCTGGAAAAAAACCAATGCTGGGAGGGCGCCTGGGTGGCTCAGTTGGTTGAGCGACTGCCTTCGGCTCAGGTCATGATCCCGGAGTCCCGAGATCGAGTCCCGCATCGGGCTCCCGGCTCCGTGGGGAGTCTGCTTCTCACTCTGACCTCCCTTCTCATGCTCTCTCTCACTCTCTCTCTTTCCTAATAAATAAATAAATAAAATATTAAAAAAAAAAAAAAACAATGCTGGGAATCCAAGGCGGTGGGGTCAACAGTGAGTTTGCGGACACTTTATATCCCCAAGCAGAGGTAAGCTGTGTGACCGCAGAAGCTCGCTCCAGTCCAGGCGAGCCAGGAGCAGGGCGCTGGGCAGGAGAGGCTGCGCTGATGCCGGGGAACTGCATACAAGCTGCATTTCAGGGTCTGGGGAAACAGCTTTCGACAGAAGAGAGGCTACCCTCTGGCCCAGGCAGAGAAGTGGACTCTCCAGGGTGCAAGGGTATTAAAGGAGAGATACTAGACTCGGCCAGGGGGCTGGAAGTGAGATGAAATACAGGAAAGGAACTCTTTCAAGATGGAGTTGGACGCGGAACTGAGGGAGTGGGGGCAGAGGAAGCAGGCCTACTTATGGAGACGGAGAAACTTCTTGAGCCATGTTTCCAACACTCGAATTCCTTGAGTCCTTGGCTTACATATTAATCCACTCCTTCATTCCCTTGCCTAACTCCCAAAGTAGGTGGGCATTTTAAAATGGCTGAGCATCTGTGCTGGACTGCAGTAAAGGATGCAAATGGAAGGACCACCTGCCAGGGACCCTGTCTGCCGAGAACCCCGGTGTTCTCCAACCCTAGCCCCACATTCTGAGGACTAGCCTGGGGCAGCCAGCCAGGCAGGAGCCTTTGAAAAGTCCCCCAAAGAAAACTCTACAAAGGAGCCTTCTGTTTGGGAACTGCCCGGGGTGCCTGTTTCATCACAGACCCTCCCATTTCTGTGATTCCACAAGTGATAGATATTTCCTAAACAGAGGAATGAGATCTTACAGATAACACATTTATTGAAACGTTCCCACCCGACCACAGCTGAAAAAGTCCTTCACCAGAACACTTGATTAGAAACAAATTAAGAAAACAGTCCACTGGCCCCAGGGTGGGGGGGTGTCCCTCTCCCTTGATGGGTGGGTCTTGGGCTGGTGGAGATTCCTGAGGCTTCACCACTCCGTGATCTGGGGTCATGAAGAAGGAAATTACCCCAATGCCAGCCCCTGTGCCTCTCTTCTTCCCCTGAAAATGCTCGATCCTCAAACTTCTCCCCTCAGTTTGCTAAACACCTGCTCTGTGGTACTGGGGGTGGGGACTTATCACAGGAGCCTGAGACACAACAACCATTTCCTGTGTACCCACGCAGAGCATGCCCTGTCGCGGCGCGGCCTCGAGCTCATTCAGACGTCAAACCAGATGACCCTGTGAGCTCGGTGTTAGAAGACTGATTTGGAGGGCAGAAAAACAAAGCCCCGGCAGAAGTTGAACAAGGTGTCCCCTGAGTTTCGGGGGACTGCCACCCCAGGGCTGTCTGATTCTAGTTAATAATAATAGTAACAACTAACATGTATTAAACACTTCATACCTGGCAAGCATGTTTCTTTTCTTTTTATTGAGATGTAATTGACACATAACATTGTGTAACTTTACGGTGTATAGTGTGTTGATTTGATTCATATATTGCAATATGGTTACCACCAGAGCTTAGCTAACACTTGTGTCGGGGTCACATAATTATTTTGGGTGTGTGTATGTGTGTGTGTGTTGGGAACAATTAAGGTCTGGTCTGTTAGCCATGTTGAAATCTATAATATAGAATTGTTCTCTGTAATCTCTCTGCTGGGCATTAGATCTCCAGGGCCTCTTTATCTACTGGTCACAGGTTTGTACCCTTACACAACATCTCCCCAACTCTCCCAGCCCCAAGCATTGTGATAAGCACTCTGCACATACTCACTGATAGCAATCCTATGAGGTAGGAGCTACTATAATCATTTTTCTCCCTTTACTTATGAGAAAACTAAAGTACAAAGAGATCAAATAATTTGTCTGAGGTCGCAGTGTTATGTGGCCTGAGTGCGTTTCAACTTAGACAAGTGGTCTGGGTGCTTCTCCTGGGAGTCCTGGGGTCTTCTCGACTTGGCCGTCCTTGGCTTTCTCAGGTACCATTATACAGCAATGTAGGACAATTGGTATGATAGAAAACTAAGGTTTTTAAGATATGATCATTGATCATATGATCAAATCAAGATATGATCATATTTGGGGTTCTCAACGAGCTGGAAGGAAACCATGAGGATCTCTAGCTGAACGTGTACCCCTGGTTGGTCGCTAGAGAACACAGACACAGGCCTTGCTGAGAAGGAAGGGATTTAAAATTGGAACAGACAGAATTTTTACATAGTGGTTACGTGGGGGAAAAAAGCTACGAGGCTATCTACAGCATGATCTCAGTATTATAATAAGATGCATTAAAGATGATGAAATTGGGGCACCTGGGTGGCTCAGTGGGTTAAAGCCTCTGCCTTCGGCTCAGGTCTTGATCTCAGGGTCCTGGGATTGAGCCCCGCATGGGGGAGGGGGGTCTCTGCTCAGCAGGGAGCCTGCTTCCCCTCCCTCTCTCTGCCTGCCTCTCTGCCTACTTGTGATCTTAATCTCTCTGTCAAATAAATAAAATCTTAAAAAAAAAACCCAATGAAATCAATGAACTTAGAGTTTTTCAAAGAGGATTTTCCTAATTTTTTTTTTTAAGTCAAGCAACAAGAAAGAAAAATCTTTCTACTGGTGTACGTTTTTCCTAATTCGGTATGGTTCCACAGAGGAATTTTGAGGACCTACTGTGACACTAGGTCACAATGACACACGTGGTTCTGTCTTGCCCATAGAAGTCTGGCGTCTGGTGCAGGCTGGCTGGGCTGTGAGGTCTCTGGCCCAGCACCACCCCAGGCCAGGGAAAGCAGCCTGAACTCAGCCTGGCTGCACAACCTTTTGACGCAAGTGGAGGTATATTGTAAGCTTCCTTCCAGCACTTTCCTGCGTCCTGCTCCTACCACCCAGCCAAAGTCCCAGCATATACAAGGGAGCTTAATGTTTGTAGACTAAAAGTACATCTCTCCCTTTCCCTCCCTGTAAAATGTTCCTTAAAACTGAACAACTCCATTGCTAATCATTAACTAACTAATAACCTTGAATTTAGTCTTCATCCTTTTCCATATTTTCTTTATTGAAGAATCAGGGTTATATACATACAAAGAAAAAAGCCTTATCACTGTTCAGTCTCACCCTTGCACTTTTTTTTTTTTACTTTTACAAGAAAAACCAAAGGATTTTAATATAACAGAACATGAAAAGCTAATTGATTTGGTTCAGATTCCACATCACAACTAACCTCTAAAAGTCTATTTGTTGGATTTTGGTGTCATATCAAAGGAGAATGAATATCCACTATTATCCAGAAAGGCTATTAAAATCTCCTTTTTCCAGCTGTGAGGATGGTTTTTCTTCATAAGCTTCAACCAAACCACATTGTAACAGCTTGAATGCAGAAGCAGATAGAAGTACCCAACTCTTTTTTACTAAGTCCTATGTAAGAGTGATTCACAAAAATATAGAACAATGTTACTTTTCTCACTACTTACTTTTCAGTGTTAGAAAACATGTTATTTGAAATAAAATTCCCGTAACCAAAATTCACCATTTTATCTATTTTAAACTTTACAATTCTGCAGTTTCCAGTACGATTACAAGGTCGTGCAAACAGTGTCTAATTTCCAGACATCTTCATCACCCCCAAAAAGAAATCCCATACCCGTTAGCAATCATTACCATTTCCCCCTCCCACAGCCCCTGGCAACCACTCACCTGCTGGACACCTCATATGCATCCTTTCATGCCTGGCTTCTTTCACTTAGCCTAATGTTTTCGTCATTTATGTATATTGATCATGTATCAGTAGTTCATTCCTTTTTATGACCTAATAATATTATGCCTTGTGAATATACTACATTCAGCTTGGACATTTGGTTTGTCTTGACTTATTTTATTTTATTTTATTATTTATTTATTTATTTGATGGGGGGAGAGAGAGAGAGATCACAAGTAGGCACAGAGGTAGGCAGAGAGAGAGAGGGGGAAGCAGGCTCCCCAGTGAGCAGAGAACCCGATGCGGGGCTCTATCTCAGGACCCTGAGATCATGACCTGGGCCGAAGGTCATGGGCTTTAACCCACTGAGCCACCTAGGTGCCCCATGTCTTGACTTTTTACTGATGAATAAACCTGCTGTAAACATTCATGTACAAGTTTTTGTTTGGGGACCTGTTTTCAGTTCTCTTAGGTATATATGGAAGAGTGGAATTGTCGGTCATGTTTTAACGCTATGTTTAACTTTTAAGAAACTGCCCAACTGTTTTCCCAAGCAGCTGCATCATTTTACATTCCCGCCAGCAATACAGGAGGGTTCCAATTTCCCCACATCCTTGGAAGCGCTGGTTCTTTTCCCTTGTTTTTTTGTGGGTTTTTTTTTGGTTTTGTTTTGGTTTTTTTTATAGCCATCCTCCTGGGTCAAGTGGTATATCTTTATGGTTTTTAGTTTCATTTCCCTAATGATTAATGATATCGAATATCTTTTTATGTGCTTATTGGGCATTTGTATTTCTTCTTTGGAGAAAGGTTTATTCAGATACTTTGCCCATTTTTATTTGGGTTGTCTTTTTGTTATTGAGTTAAAAGAACTATTTATATGTTTTAGATACTAAAGCCTTATCAAATATATGATTCACAAATATTTTCTCCCATTCTGTGGGTTGCCTTTTTACTTTCTTCCTAGTGTACTTTGATGCACAAAATTGTAAATCTTGAAGAGTGATTTATCTTGTGTTTATTTCTTGGGAGTACCATAGCTAATTACCAAAATCAAAATTCATGAAGATTTGATTCCATGTTTTGTTCTGAGAGTTTTATAGTTTCAATTCTCCCATTAGGTCTCTGATCCATTCTGAGTTTCTATATTAGTGTGAGGTAATGGTTCACCTTACTCTTAAGCTTGAGAGGTTCCTATAAATCAGTCACGGGATATTGACTGAAGAATAAGACTTGGATCATTAGACACTTGGTCTCTGCTGGAACTTACCTCTCAGCAAATGATTCCATCATGACTATGTCTTCTTGTGGGATGTAGTCCCAAATAAGTTCTCGCAAGATATAAATAAATGGCATCTGGGTGGCTCAGTCAGTTAAGTGTCTGACTCTTGATTTTGGCTGAGGTCATGATCTTGGGGTTGTGAAACTGAGCCCTATGTCAGGCTCCATGCTGAGTGTGGAGTCTGCTTAAGATTCTCTCTCTCTCCCACTCCCTCTGCCCCTCCCCTCCACTCTAAAAAAAAAAAAAAGATTGTGTGTGTGTGTGTGTGTGTGTGTGTGTATAAAATAAAACCTAGTAATGAATCTTCTAAAAGCATTTTCTTTCCTTACCATCCAACTGCTATATAGAATGTTTGGTTAGGCTACTTTATTAGAAAAATGCCTACAATGAAATCCTGAGCTTGCTTAGGGCTTGGACAGTAAACACCAGAATAGAAACCAACAGTTAGTTCGCCCACTCCATCACTACGCAGAATGGCCTGAGATAATAACTGAACCACCATGGCTGCAGTTTGGATTTGTAAGAGGTCATAAACTATTGCTAATAATTTCCATGAAGATTTGTGAGATTTGGTTTATAAAAAGCATAATAAAACTATAAATTTATTAAAATTCAATTTATGCATATAAACACGCATTATTAAATGGGTTTTTTTTTTACAATGTTGAAAAATGAGGGAAATTAATCCATTTTCTCAGGTCGCTCCTTGAAGAACGCAGTAAATCCGCAAACACTTACATTAAAATGTTAACAGGTTGCCCATTGCTACCTTCAGGCATTGGCAAGTTTCCTTCACTTACAATGTCACGAGTGTGGAAGTTTTGGGAAGTGTTCCGGGCTGAGAGAAAGAATCTATGCTTCTGGACCACAGCCAGTTTCAGACAAAGGATAAGAAAGATTTAACAATTTGTTTTCTAAATTTAAAATGTTTCTCCTGAATTCCTTTTGTGTTATCAGTAAACATGGTACTTGCTTTCTCTTTTGAGGTCTCTGAGGTTAAAATGCACTTTGAATGATTGTTTACTTTTGAACAGGCAGATCATATTGTCTTTCATCCTATGCTGAAATGGCTACTTTCCACCAGGTCAAAGAAAGTTCAGGTTTCTAAGGGAATTTTGCACTGACAGATAGAGTCCCACATTAGAAGACATACAGATTGTTTCTGACATGGCTTTATTTTTAGGATGGTTTTATTGACTACTTTTTCATGTGAATTTTCATCCCATCAGCAATCAATAAGTGCATAACTAAATTTTGACTTAAGAATCAATAATTCCATTAGGATTGGAGAGTCTTGTCTGGTTTACGAAGTTATGGAAGTTTCTCAACTTCCATAACTTTGTAGCATTGTGTATAAGTGCAAAAGAACAACTCAAAACAAGAGGATATTGCCTTTAGTTATTAAGTTGCACTAATTAATGAGTTGATGCCCATTAGGAATACTGGTTTAGACAACTGATGCATTTCACATGTCCCCATAATAAATGACAATGATATTTGATCCAGCCCGTCTTGGATAAATGTCTAGAGAATCTCCTAGCCTCCAACACAACCTGGATGGTGAAGTCCCCTGGGGGAATCTGTCCCACAGCCTGTTAAGTATTTTTCATGTGGCTGGAAAACATTCAGTAAACTGAGATTTATCAGGAATATCTAACCATTGATAGAGTCTGACTGACTGAGATCGAGGTTGGTGTCTTCTACTGCCTGAAGCTCTGCCCTTGGCTTGGGTACCAAGGAAGGTATAAGTGGGCCCAGCTCCACAGTCTGGTGGCAAAGGGAAGGATTCAACACTGTTCTTTAATGTCTCCAGGAGGGAAGCTCTCATTTTGAATTCTGGGGCCCAAGGCCCTGTGCCCTCTGTAGGAGCGCTGACCATACTGACTTCATCTTTGGCCCTCCATCTTGTTTGTATTCATCTGATGACCTCTCTTTGGGTTGCGTGTTCTGGAAATTAATATACATACCTTAGAAATGCCCATTGTGGCCAGGATGGAGAGAGGCTTGTTTTGGCTTTCCATGAATCTGTTCAAGATGACCCTGTCTTTCCCCTTCCTGAGACACAGGTAGTGCTACAATATCTCATTAAAGTCTAGCTGTCAATCAGGTGCATGCAAACCCTCTGATTTCACTACAGTACCCTCACTGTAAAATCTGGACTAAGTTCCAGACTTTTTGGAGAAGAACTGTGCAGCTGCCATCTCTTGTCCTCTGCTGGATCTGCCCACCTTCCCCTGTACACCTCCCACCCACTGCCGAGACCCAGGCCTCCGTAATTTACCCTGATTAAAACTCTATGTCCACTGAGTAGAGTCATCTGACTTGTTTTCTGGTCTCAAAGGGCCTTCTCAGCATGCGGGCTGCTTTACTATTCCTCCCCCACCTTCTAACGTGCTCCTATGAGAGGAACATCACATTTTCCATGCCTCCACTGGACTCTCGTTGCTTGTCCCATGTTTACTGCCTCTGTGGCCAAAACCACCCATCATCTATCACCCAGCCTGGGAACCTGGAAGCCATCCTTGGCTTGTTTTCCTTCGCTGCCCACCCAGTGGGTGCTGCAAGCCTGCCACCAGAACCAGTGTAGGTCCTCATGCCCACTCTCCCGGAAGATAGGTCTCTCCATTTCTGGTCTTGTTCTCATCCAGTCCCTCTCCTCCCATAGCAGGCAGAGCAATGTAAAACAAGACAGGACCATCCTGGGATTGAAAACCTTCATTGGCTTCCTGGGGGACCTCGGGATGAACTTCATAATGGATTGTTGAGGTTCCCACTGACATCCACCCCTTCTCCCCCAGCCAATTTCCTCTCATGTCTCACTTTTCTTCTCTGTGTGTTCTTCAGCCATGCACTCCGGGCCCTTGTTCATGCAGTCTCCTTTGTCTGAGTGGACTGCCTTCTACCTGTCACCTCGTGAACTCCTACTCACCCCTGAAAACCTCCTGTAACCCCCCTCCCCTTCTCCCACTGGTTTTCGATGCCGGTGAGCTTCTTTGGCACCTGCTCTTTAGCACAGCACTTTCCCCAGACCCTTCTCTGTCACTTCAAAAGCCTGGGGGCCTATAGAAGGCTAGACATTCAAACTTTATCTCCCCAGGCTTGGCATGAGGCTCAGCGCTGTGTATTAGATGAACACTGTGCATTCCAGCTATTTATCTAATTGTGGTCCCCCTGGCAAGCATAACAGCCACTGATCTTCACTGAACTGCATCCATTCACTAGATCTTAAGCTCTATGAGGCTAGAGCCCGTGCTCAGTCATCCTTGGATCCTCCTTACACACAGTAAGCAAATGTTCACCAAAATTAGTCCTGGTTGTTGATAGTACAACCATTTCTCCTATCGTTTTTTTTTTTTCTTAACTTCTTTTTATAAACTGAGATAAATTTCACATGCCATAAAACGCACTCATTTCAAGTATACAGTTCTGTGGTTTTTCAGATATTCACAGAACTGTGCCACCATCACCACGATCAAATTTTAGGACATTTTTGCTGCCCCCAAAAGTAATCTATACCCATTAGCAGTCACTCCTCACTTCTCCCTACCTCCACTCTCCACCCCAGCACGAGGCAACCATGAATCTATTTTCTGTCTCTATCGATGTGCATACTGTAGACATTTCATATAAATGGAATCATACCATATGTGTTCTTTTGTTAGTGGCTTCTTGTATTTAGCATAATGTTTTCAAAGTTCAGCCATATTATAGCATATGTACCACTTCATTTTTATTGCTGAATAATATAATTCATGTATATAGTATGTATATACCACTTTTTGTGTATCCATTCATCAGGTGATGGATATTTGGGTTTCCACTTTTTTGGCTGCTATGAATAACTGGCTTGGACATTGTGTATAGGTTTTTGCGTAGACCTGTTTTTATTTCTTTTCTGTATATATGAAGAGAGAGGAATTTCTGGGCCATATGGTAGTTCCATATTCACCTTTTGAGGAGTATCGAAGTATTTCCAAGTGGCTGTACCATTTACAATCCCACCAGCGGCGTATGAAGGTTTTGACTTCTCTGCATTCGTACCAACACTTGTTGTTTTAGTTATAGTGGTATGTGTAGTGTTGTTTTCATTTGCATTTTCTTTTTCTTTTTTTTTTTTAAGAGAGAGAACAAGTGTGAGAGAGGGAGAGGGAAAGAGAAAGAGAGAGAGCATGCAAGGCAGGGGAAGGACAGAAGGAGAGGGAGAATCCCAAGCAGGCTCCACAGCCAGAGCACCCTGACATCTGACCTCAGCCAAAACCTGGAGTCCCTGGCTGAGCCCCCAGGTGCCCCTCATTTGCATTTTTTGTAATTACTAATGATGGTGAGCATCTTTTCAGGTGCTAATTAGCCATTTGTATATATTCTTTGAGAAAATATTCAGATCCTTTGCCCACTTTTTAATCAGGTTGTCTTTTTATTCTTGACTTGTATGAGCTCCTTATATATTCTGGATACAGGTCCCTTATCAGGTACATGTTTTGCAAATATTTTAAACAATTTTGTACTCTTTTCCCATTTTCTTTTTTTAAAGATTTTGAAAAATCTATTTATTAGAGAGAGTGAGAGATCATGAACAGGGGGGAAGAGTAGAGGGAGAAGCAGACTCCCCACTGAGCAGGGAGCCTGATATGGGACATGATCCCTGTGATCATGACCTGAGCCCAGGACAGACGCCTAACCAGCCGAGCCACCCAGGCGCCCTCCAATTTCTTGATGATGTCCTCTCGTCACACAAAAGTTTTAGTTTTAGTAAAGTACACTTTATATATATATTTGTTTCTTTTTTAATTGTGGTTTTGGTGTCATATCTACAAAATCATTGACTAACTCAAGGTCATGAAGATTTACTCCTCTGCATTTTCCTGGGAGGTTTATGGTCTTAATCCATTTTGAGCAATCCGTTTCTCTATGGGGTAGGGGTTCATATTAATTCTTTTGCATGTGTTTATCCAGTTGTCCCAGCACCATTTGTTGAAAAGACTCTTCTTTCCCCACTGAAATGTCTCGGCACCTTTGTTGAAATGTTGGCCATAAATGTGAATTTATTCTGGACTTTCCATTTTATTTCCTTGATCTATATTTCTATCCTTATACCAGTACCTTAGTGTTTTGATTCTTATGTCATTTTTGAAAAACAGTATAGGAAAGCTGTGTAATTGGCAAATGGGGAAGACCGGTCTCCTTGACCTGGGAGAAAATTCTTTTTGCAGGAATATGGATGTCAAGGGGGAGGGAATAAACATCTCATGGGCACCTATTATGGGTTAGACATTATAGTAGACACTTAGATTGTAATAGTGATCACGTGAAGTCATAACCTCATGCAATAGGTAGCCTTATACTCACTTAAAAGCAAGAAAAGTCAGGTGCCTGGCTGGCTCAGTGGGTGGAGCAATGACTCTTGATCTTGGGATCATGAGTTTGAGCCCTACATTGGGCGCGGAGCCTACTTTAAATAAAATTTTTTTTAAAGATTTTATTTATTTATTTGACAGAGGAAGAGAGATCAGACGTAGGCAGAGGCAGGCAGAGAGAGGGGGAAGCAGGCTCTCCGCCGAGCAGAGAGCCCGATGCGGGGCTCCATCCCAGGACCCCGAGATCACGACCCGAGCTGAGGCAGAGGCTCCAACCCACCGAGCCACCCAGGTGCCCCTAAATAAAAATTTTTAAGAAATGTTTAAAAAGCTAGAAAAGTAAGGTTTAAGTAATTTGCCCATGAGCATTTTGTAACTAATGGTGGAGGAAGTGCTATTTATACAGAGTCCCTAGGAATCCAAAGCCCATGATCTTTTCCTAACAAGGAGCTTTTATCACTATGCATTTAGTGAACACAACCGCATCTGAAAACAGTGGAGGGACTTGAACTTTTTTAATATAAAATATTAATCTCAAACATTTTTCTTGTGACAATATTAAACATTTTTCTTGTAACACTCCAGAAAATTAAAGAGGTGCTTATAACTATTTTAAGACTGTTGTCTAATAGCAGCATTTCACAAGATATTTAAAGAAATCCTTCTTCAACTATAAAAACAATGGTTTTATGGTTCATTTTAATTTCACAGCTTATGTTATTCTCATTCTTATGACCTTAAAAGTGATTGAACATTATTTTGTATAATTAGCATAGTCCAATGCCATGCTGTTGGAAGAAGAGCTAGAACGAATCTCAGTTGTGTGGATTGGCCTTGTCTTTAATTCTTGTTTTCATTGAGAACCTTCCCAAGGTTGTTCTGAAATGAACACAGGTCATAGTTGTCAAATGAGTTCTTTGTGAAATAATATGTTTACAGCTGAGAAAGATATGTGAAGTCAATGAAGAAATGGCATTTTGGGGGGCATATTTCGTTTAATACAAAGCTTTATTTTTCTTTTTTCTTAATGGAGAACACGGAGAGTATCCTCTGGGTCTCTCAGAATCTAGATAGAAGTTCAATTTAGTTAATGTGGTTTCAGTCATGACAGAAACTCGGTCTAGACAATTCGGTCATCTCTTTTGACCTTTTTACCCTCTCTCATCTGCAGGGCATGAGTCTACTGCTTTTTCTCAGTGAAGATGCTGCACCCAGATGTTTAGATTGCCTAGTGGCTCTTATATAAGGATTCCCATGATTCAATTCCTCTTAGAAGTTAATGCCAGGAAAAAGTTTGTCTAACTTGAAGAACAACTATGATTCTTTTACCAGACCATAAGAACTGTATTATTCACTATATGTCATTCTTGCCTTGGCTCTGGGAAACCCAGAGCTAAATTTAATGCTCCACTATGGTAAATCAAGACTCTGGTAAGAGAACTTCTTGCCTTCTTCTATTTATTATTTTTTTTCAAGATTTTATTTTATTTGTTGTCAGAGACAGAAAAAGAGAGAGAAAGCGCACAAGCAGGGGGAGCAGCAGGCAAAGGGAGAAGCAGGATCCCAGCTGATCAACGAGCCCGATGTAGGACTCGATCCCAGGACCCAGGACCATGCGAAGGCACATGCTTAAACAATTGAGCCAGTCAGGCGCTCCTATTATTTTTAATAACAAGTCACCCCAGGGCCATGTGGAAATAGGCAGAAATATGTTATGATCAATCATACTTAATAATTATCAATATAAAATAATGTATCTTCTAACTCTAGCACTGTGTGAAAATAGGGTGCCCAACAATTTCTGGTTTTGTAGATTTTTGTGTTGTACTCTTTGTTTTCAGAAGACAATTAAAAGAAAGTAAAAGAAAAAAGGGCCTTAAAGGTAGGATTTTCAGATTGGAGATTGGGTTTTTCAGTCCGGACAGATTTGGAACAAACATCCACTTATAATGCAAAAAACAACAGTGGTTTCCTCAAATTCTCATCTCAGCATTGCTACTGAATCACACTGAGTATTTTCCAGCATTCACAGTATCCCAAAGTTCCTGTTATTATCCTTCTTTCTCTAGCTATATGCACTTCCAAAAGGCTTAGAAGTACTTTCTTCTTGAACTATACTTTGTAGCATCTCTCTCTTTTACTGTAGGTACTAATGAGGGTACTAGTAAAATCTTACTACCTCTTAGAAGTTATGAGAGTAACCCGTAATTCATAATAGAAAAGATAAAGCACAAGTCAGGGACCAGATGCACAGCATTGTTGTTATAAAGGGCTTTAGTCTGCTTTTTTTGGATGGTTTTATGCCTGTCATGAATACTGTAAGACAGCTAATCCCCCAAGCTTCTTTGTGTTTTGTACCTCTTCAGAGAAAAGTTTTGTAATCCAGGAAAATGTCTGCAGGTGAATACCTGGAATGAATTGAATTTGCCAGTTACATGTTCTTGAGCAGCTAAGAATGTTGTAGAATTTACACGCAACGTATAAAGTAATATCGCAGTAGAACATTCTCACTGTATGGAAATTTCCACCTCACTTCACGGGTAAGCTCAGTTGGATGAGGGCCAGATGGATTTGTTTATGGTGGTGGTGACATAATAGGAGGAAATGAACAGAGCACCTTCTTGAGTTGAGTTTTGCTGGAGTCTCATGGAATCAACTTTTGGAACTAGAGGCAGTAAAGCAAACTACTGCTTTAGAAGTCAGTAGCAAATGAAACCTAGTGCTTCATTTACAGGATAAAGGAAGGTCAGAAGGTAGAGACTGTGGCCTGAAGGTAAAGCAGCCAAAAATCCTTAGTTTTGTCAGAAGAGAGCAAATGCGCAAAGTTCTGTGCGCTCATTTCTCTCATGACTTAGCAACAGTGTATTTTTAGCGCCATGTTTTCCCTTGGCTCCTGTGTGGACAGAATAGATGTGTGAAAATTACGGAAGTGTTTTCTACAGATCATTGAGTTTTTCTCTATCATGGCCCTTAATATCTGACTGGGTCCTACTGCCCTCCCATAACGTGGTTACTGAAAAATCCTACATACCTATTTGCACTTGTAATATTTGTTCTCACTTGGAGACATTTTGCCGTCCTCATTCAACAAATAGCCTAGCACCTTGGTAATGGGACTTCAGGAAAAATAGGGAAATTTTTTTTTTAGTCTTTAAGAGCATCATTTTCACCCTTGAGTTAAAAACTGCAGATTGGAAACAGAAAAATGAAATATGACCTGGCTAAACCCATTGGGTACTGTGGTCAGGTCATTGCTGTAGCCAAAAAGACTGCTCTGTCTCCCTCCGATCAGAGCACTGATTTTAATTGCCCAGAACGTTTTTTAATTAGGAAAGCTTTTCAAGTCTTTGTGCTCAAAACTGCCTTTTCTCCATCTGTATTTGTCAAGGAAAATGGATTCTTAGAATTTTAGATGATTTCTTTATATGATTAGATCCATGGATAAAAAGGCAGGATGATAATTTTTAAGAAGCTGATTTTTCACAGGACCTCAAGTTGGTGAACTGTGGTTTTGTTAGTTTCCTTGAAGAGATTCTCTGCTTAACTCATTTTTTTATGTGATCTTCAAAAGTCATTGATTTCTGAATGTGTGTCTAGCACCAGAATTCTATGATCACAGTTTAGGAAATATCAGTCTCTAAGAAGGGGGAGGGGAGGGGCGGATTTGAGAGGGTAGTTTTTGTGAAGATGAATAGGCAAATTTAAAGTTAATCTATATTCAGTATGCTGACAGTCATGAAAACATATCAAATAGGTCTGTTGTAAATGCATATTTTATTTGCATTCCAAGCAGATTCACAATCAGAATAGGATATAAATCGTTTACACCTGAAAAATATCTAGCCCTGTTGATGCAAGTTATACTAGGTGGGGTATAATGTTCAGAGAAATGAGTGATTTGCACAGGCAAGTAAATTCAGAATCACATGGTAGCCAGGCACCACTGTAATTTTACCTTGTGACCTACCTAGTGGCTCATAATTATTTTCTTCCAAGGCCTCCTTGTCATTTGACCAAACTCTTCAGGTGCCCTTTAATTTTTTATAATTTTGTCCCCACTCATTCCACGTTAAGTGTTTCTTGAACATTTGGCTGAAACACATGAAAGAAGCAGCATTCACAGTATCCCAAAGTTCCTGTTATTATCCTTCTTTCTCTAGCTATATACACTTCCAAAAGGCTTAGAAGTACTTTCTTCTTGAACTATACTTTGTAGCATCTCTCTCCTTCTCTATTCTCCCTGCTCTCCCCATCCTGAATTTTTTGCTTCCTGTCAAGTATAATTTTTCTACCCTTCAGAGCTGAATGATCCTATCTGGGGAACTTGCTTTAATTTTAGCCCAAATAGCCACACACCATTCTGAGAAAACCTCACTTTTAGATTTCTCAGGTGATTTTCCTATGACTTCAGTAACACAAGGCATAAAATGAGTGTCAGCTGACTAATTTACATGTCCCAGTAGGTGTTTCCCTTGTCAGACGTACTGAAAGACACAACAACATAAGGCATTAGATGAGGCACTAATTTAAATTACATCCATATGAAATCAATACCGGCCTGTGATGCCATGTTCAAGTACCTACGGTCCAGGAGGGTGGTCATTTTTGTGCTTTTTTCTGTTCACTGATGCATCCGCAGTGCCCGAAACAGTTCATGGCATGTATAGGAAGGGCTCTACCCATGTGTGGAATGAAGTACAGCCTACTTTCTAAGTGTAGATTTAAGTACGGTCTATTCTATTAGTGGCCTGTTTCTGTAATGAGGATATAGGTAATTCAAATAAATTCATCGATATATAGGGAAAGGATATTCGTAAATGGAGTGGTTGTGTTGATTCACAATCATTTGTCCCCAGCACTTTAGTATTTTGCACCCCAAGTAACTGCAATTCCAAGCAAAACACAGCAGACTGCTGCTGGTGGAGAGTACACAGTGCTGTGCCCCACGCCCATTCACCCCATGTTCTTTCTCTTGGATTCGGTTGGCCATGAGTTCTAACTTGGGAGGGTTTATTGTGAGGGGAGACTTCACCTCTTTTTTTTTTTAATTTTTGTTTAATATTTTATTTATTTGAGAGAGACAGAGAGAACACAAGAAGGAGGAGTGGCAGGCAGAGGTAGAGGGAGAAGCAGGCCCCCCGCGGAACGGGGAGCCCAATGTGGGACTCTATCCCAGGACCCTAGGATCATGACCTGAGCTGAAGGCAGCCACCCAACTAACTGAGCCACCCAGGCGCCCTGAGACTTCACCTCTTATACTTGTACATTTTGGCTTATCTTTTGAACTCAACAGCCTCCAACAACTCTCCTTCTGGTCTCTTCATCAGTGACCGCCTCTTTTTTTTTTTTTTTTAAGGTAAAAGTCCTATATTTATATTTATGATAATATTTATTAGCAATTTAAAGTGGTTCATAAACTCTGCTAGTATATTTTTTAGAATGGTTACTGTTTTTGTTAGTGTTCTAGCACAATGTTCTATAGATTTTGAGTCATTTGGGGGCACGTAGGTGGCTCAGTGGGTTGAGGGTGCGACTGGTGGTTTTGGCTGAAGTCATGCTCTCAGGGTGGTGAAACTGAGTCCCAGGTCTGGCTCCAAGGTCCGCGCAGGGAGTCTGCTTGATATTCTCTTCCTCTGCCCCTCCCCCCCACTAGTGCACATGTGCACTTTCTCTAAAATAAATAAATCTTAAAAAAATATTTGGAATCCTTTGTTGCTAACCCTATTGTCCCCATAACCCTTGTTATTTCTAGTGTATGATTTCACAAAATGGGAAGAACACATACATCCTTTTATAGAAGAAATGTACTACAAACTTCTTTTCAATGAAGATAAGTGGGATTTGGCTGTGGGAGAAGATAAAAGAGAGCATTCCAGTTCTGGCAAGAGCATCATCAACTCCCAAGTGGATACAATATGGAACCTTCTGGGAGGAGGGGAGAAGTCCTGGCTGGCAAGCTCTGAGGAGTTGTAAGTGGGTGGTTTTGAACAGAAGAGTTTTAAATTCGGAATTTCTGTAGTAAAGTGCCTCCCAGAGCTTTTAGAACAGGAAGTGGCCTGCTTGAGCCTTGTTCTAGAACCATTACCCTCTAGGCCCGTGCAAGGAATCTAGGAGAGAGCACTGGAACCATTAATTACCCAAACAGCGAGAACCAGGAAGGTGGCATTGGACTTGGAAAGGACGGGACAACTGGGAAGACTTAAAATGAAGAATCAATGAGAGTGGTTAAGGCAATGGAAGAGGCTGGGGAATTGAACCGTAGGGTCTGTGTTCAGGCAACCGGTGGAAAAATTTTTCCCAGACAAGAGGCAGAGAACTTGGGGACAAGGGCAGGTCTGACAGGAAAAAAAAAAGATAGGTGTGTCTTTTCAGAGTGTCGGCTAAAGTGCCTTAGGAATTCATCCTGAGATCGTATTTTGGACAGAGGAGGATGTTTCAAAACCCTAAGTAATCAATTTACGAATATTCTTTGTGACTGCTTGCAGTTTCCTCACCTGAAGAATCACAGGGCAAAGAAACTTATGCCTGGAGGCCTCCTCGCCGGGAGAGGGAGGTGAGGATGGCAGTCTAGGCAGCCCCAAACCCACCCTCCCGCTCGGGATTCCCGGGGATGGCGGGACGGACGTTTTCCCGCTCCTGCCCGGGCCCGGGGAACTGCTTCAGGCGCTCCAGGGCCCGCGCTCTGCGGAAGAAGTCCGGCCTAACACCCCCGACTCTGACTTCGCCGCTCGCAGCCTGGGCCCTGCGCATTCTTGGCGCTCCTGAGTTTCCCGAAACCGCCCCCCGAAGGTTCCCCGGAGCGGCCCGGGGGTCCTCCGCAGGATTCCAGGAGGCGCCGCCGCCGCCGCCGCCGCCGGGCGGGCGCAGTGACCCGCTCCCAGACCCGGGGCTTCCGCCCCTCCTCCCGGGGATCCCCTTTCGCCAGCAGCCTCGCGGGCCCCGCAGGACACTCCCCTCCGGAGGCCGGGCCTGATCGTCCCGCCACCGCCCCCGCCTCGCCCCCAGCCGCCCAGCCCCGCCCCGCGCGAGGCGCCGGGAGAGCCCCGGGCCCCGACCCCTCCCCCGGAACGCCCGGCCCGAGAGCGGGACGGGGCGGCGATGGTGACTGGGCAGCGGCGCGGGGCCGGATCCTGGGCTGGGAGCCTCGGCGGCCTCTTTATTTCTCTGCCCCCGCCCCTCTCTCTCCTCCCTCCCTGCTAGTCCCGCCGGCGGCCGCCGAGGTCGGCGCTCTCGCCTCGTCTCCTCCCTCCAGCCCGGGACCCTCTCCTCTCCCCTCTCTCGCCCCCTCTCGCCGCCTCCTCCTCCTTCCCGGTGCGGCTAGCTGCGAGGAGGCGTAACGGAAAGCCCTGGCGTGGGGAAGGCTGCGAGCTCGGAGCCGGAGACGCGGAATCGGGGCAGGGTGAGTTGGAGTCGCCGGGCCCCGCGTGCGCTGCGGGAGGGAGAGCCCGCAACCCCGGCCAGGTGGGGCGGGCGGCGCCGGCTGAGGGCAGCCCGCCCGGGCGCTGGCGGAGCCGTCGCGGCTGGCGCGGGAACCTGGCTCCCGCGACCCCGGCGCCCACGGGGAGGAAAGAGGACCGTGTCCGGGACCGGGACGGGTGTCGGATGCTGGGAATGGGAGGGAGCAGCTGCTTCGGCTCTCACCGCCGCGGCCGCCGGCGCGGTGGAAGTGGAAAAAATTGTGCCTGGAACGGCTATTTGGTGGGAAGCTGGCGCGAGCCGAGCTCTCCTGCCGCAGCCGGCGGGCTCCGACCCGCGGTTCCCGCGGGCACCGCGGCGCGCGGGCTTGGGCACAGCAGGGCGCCGAGCTCCTCGCGCCTGGTACTGCGCCTCGGGGGCCGCCCGGTGGTCGCCCCTGTGGGGCCGGGTGTGTGGCGTTGGGTCACGCTGGCCACAGACGTCAGCTGCTTTTCAAATCTGGGCTGCATTTTTGTGGGCAGCGCAGTGATTTGGGGTGCGGGTTGGAGGAGGTGGGCGTGGAGTGGGGAAGACCACATCTGGGATGGATGGTTGAGCCCATGGGATGGCATAAAGGGCCGGGAAAGAGTATGTGTGTTTCTGAATGTTTTTAGGCACAAAGTTTACCTCCCCATCCCCCGTTTTCCCCATCCATTCAGCGGTCTAGTGTGCTTCGAACTGAGAAAAGCAAAAGGATTTTCCTTCATCCGGTTTAACTTTTCTCTTAATCTAGGAGGGTCCTGAGTTTCAGGAGAGTCTGAGCTGTTTCAATGCGAGTAAATGAGAGTAAAGACCAAGTTTTATCCCCCACCCCCATCTTCACAAACCCCCCACCCCGGGCCATTTCCTGTATTTCCCGTTTTCTCTCTGTGGTTGTGTGCGTACTTGTAGGTTGCCATCAGTGACCCACATGTAAAAGTACAACTTCTGTTTGCAGTCGCAAAGTAGCCCGTGTAGACCAGTGTGTTTCTGAGCCACAGGGAAGAGAGGGGTGAGTGTGAGGGGGAGGGGAGCGGTTAGAGTCTCGTCCCAGAGAGTTTATCAGGGGCACGTTGCTTTTCCTACAATCACTCGCTTGAGAGCTCCACCCCCAACAGGTTCAAGCGAGGATCGGTGATAATTTCTTGGCGTTGCCCTTTCCTGGGTGTTTCTGATTCTTTGCTCCTGGTCTTTTTAAAAGCCGACTTCTTTTCAAATTGAGAGATAGGGAACACATGCTGGTGGGAAGATAAAATGTTTTAAAGGTAGAGGGAAGAAATAAAATCCAAGACCCTCATTTCTTTTTGCAGTCATACTATGACAGGTTCGTTATTAATCTGTCAGAAATCTGATGCTGATGAAGTAGTTGAGGGGTTTGAAGTAATACCACTATTGTGGTATAATATTTTTTCTAAGTGGTCACACAGAGAGCAGGTAGTGTGTCTGGTTGTGGTTGGCAAAGGGTGCAGCAAGCATTTTAGGCCAGGAAAGAAGACATGGTATGTTGCAGGGGATGATGGGGGTGGGAAGGGAGAATCATTTGTCTTTAGAGCAGTCCAATTAGGAAGAATAATTACTCTTCAAATGAACATTCTCAAATGTAATTTGGATCATGGTACATGAACCAGTCATTTGTCTTTAGGAAGGAAAAATGATCTTTGTGGAGCAAAGCAGTGCCTTCTGGAAAAAGGAATGTATACTGTTCTTCCATGTAGATGGGCTCAGAATTGATGGCACCTGTCTATAAAGATGTGTGGACTGATGGATTAAAGAGATTTCACTGCATATAGCGGACAGGGCAGGAAGGAAAATTCCATAGTGGAAGACAGAAAAACAACATACAGAAAAGTACATAGTCCTTTTTAGTGAACATTGTGTACAGCTTCTCAACTTCTTTATTGCAAAGAATTGACAAAATAGGACGTGAAAATATAGGAGACCCAGATTGGCGCTGTTGAGTTCCCGGAGATGCCACTTAGTATCTGAACTTTGGACAAGTTATTTAATTTCTCTCAGCCTTGGTTTCTGTGTCTATAAATCGGTGGCAGTAAGAGTTCAAGTCAAAGACTAGCCTTGAAGATTAACTAGGATTACTTTTGTATAGGACTTGGGGTGGTGTCTCGTGCTAAGTGCTTAGAAAATGTTCATGTTGGTTGTCAATGCCCTGGAAGAAGCAGTGCCATTTGAAGAGTCAGAATGTATACCTGATAGTGAGCGGTGGTTGCTGAAGGCAGACCCTGAGTTGAGGCTGTCCCCCTGTCCTCTGGCAGCCCACAGACAGAAACCCTTGATCTTCCCAGAACTTATGTGCTACATCCTTTTGGCCTATTCTGGTAAGCCTTGTCTGGGATTCCAGTCCTAGGGAGTGTGTAGTCGAGGTTCCATGTGGCTCCGAGGGCAAGAGCACAAGCTTACAATTCGAGGCCTCACTCTCCCTGTGATGGCAGGTTCTCAGGGTTCCAGTCCCATGAAAGTAAATATGCAAATTTTGTTTGGGGGGGGAAGAAAAAACTTAGTGGTGGACAAAAGTGCATGCTTCTTGGGGAATCCTAAAAGCAACATTTTACTCAATGTTTACTGCTCTTGGAAAGATACAAGCAGTAAGTAAATATCTAATCTCTAGACTTTCTTCCAAAAAGCAACTTTACAGTATGCTTTGGGGTTAATGATACACTGCCCAGTTTTTATTAAGGTTGTACCTAACACACACACACACACACACAAAGTGAACAAAAGGCATTCTTAGCAAAACACTGTTTCCTGAACAGGGGAATTACGCTGTATGTCGCTCTTCTAATTGAGGAGGACTGCCTTTTTGCTCATTCATCCATTCTTTTATGCTGTCATTCAGCAAATACCCATGAACCCTGTCCTATGGGCCAGGCTCTGTTCTGGCCTTTGGTAACACGGCAAGAACCACGAGCAGCCTCATCTTTCACAGAGTACACATTCTGGTTGGGGCAGCAAACATTGTGCATGGGACCTCCATAAACCCAGGAAATTTTTTTTTTTTTTAGAAGAGCCTATGTTGGGAGAGCAGAGTGCTGGCTGGGTGTGCTTCCCGCCCACAAGCCAGCCTGCTCAGAGGGAGTGACCTGGCTGTGGGTAGTGACAGGGGCAACCAGTCCTGGGGCTTCTCTGTAGGGATAAGGGAGAAGTGCTTTACAAAAGACTGTATCCAGTCTGAATAGTGGGTGACTAGAACCACCAGCCATATGCCATGGAAACAAATAGTTTTTTCTCAGAGGTGAGATTTCTCAGCCTTAGAAAGTTAAAGAAGGAATTACGGGTCAGTTTTGATCATCAGCTTATAAAACCCATATGTGTCCAGGGAAGAATCTGGTGTGGCACTTCCTTCTCTCGCTCTCTCTCACTGTATAAGGCGTGAATGAAGGGATAAAGAAAAGTGGATACTTGATTCCTCTTGCACCTTCCAGGTTTTCTTTTTCATCACTTTTAAAATAACACTAATACATGATGCAATAATAATTGCATGTTTGGAGTTTAGGGGGCTTGGGGTGCTGGGGTTGGGTACTGAGCTGCGCAATCTCAACCTCATCTCCAAAGCTGGCTGAATGATGAAGAGTTTGCAGCAGGTAATTGACTTGCTTTATTGTGCTTTAGAAGAACTTGGTGGCCGTGACGTGGACTCGCTGACAAGGAGATCAGAATGGGGTCAGAAGGTGAATTGGGACACTAGTGCAGGAATCTGTGAGGGACTTGGAGAAGGGGAGAGGAGGGCGGAGTCCGGGAGAGATGGGTCACACTTACTTGGTCATCTTTCAGGTGTGGGCACTTAGTGAGACGGCGTGGCACCATTCACTGAGGTAAGCAGCTGTGGGGAACTTCAGTCTGAGGAGACGGTGAGGGCTAATGAGCTCAGCTGAATCCCAGACTGAGCTGTGAGCCTTCCACAGAGACATGCCCAGCAGAGCTGGAGACACAGGCAGGAAGAGAGGTCTGGAGCTAGAGATGAAAGAGGAAGTTATTTTTATAGTAGTGGCAAGTGGTTGCCTGGTAGGTGGAGATTTACTAAATAGTGCGCGGGGTGAGAGTAATTGGTGTCCTTGTAGCTCAATTTTTCCCTTTTATCCTTTCACCAGGCCTAAGTGGGGATAGTCAAACCCCTGACCTTGGCCTTAAATGACCAATCTTTTACTGGTGTTATTTTACATTCATGGTAGATCTGTTTTATGTTATTTTGACCTGAAATCATTGAAAGGATTATATGTAGAATGGCTCTGAACATATTTAATAGCTAGGATGTATAACTGGTGACATTGATTACCATCCTCCCATCCCCCCACCCCAAATTCATACGTGGAAACCCTGATCCCCAGTGTGCTAGTATTTGGAGGTGGGGCCTTTAGGAGGTGATTAGGTTTGGATGAGGTCATGTGGGTGGAGTTCCCGTGATGGGATTAGTGTCCTTAAGCGCTGAGAAAGGGAGACCAGAGCTCGGGAGCTCCCTCTCCACCACGGAGAGAAGGCTGCCATCTGCAAACCTGGAAGAGGGTTCACACCAGGAACCAAACCTGATTGTGCCTTGATCTTGGACTCACAACCTCCAGAACAGTGAGAAAGGAAAGCCGCTGAAGTCCCCCGTCTATGATATTTTGTTAGAGCAGCTCCAACTGACTATTACACAGGTGCGTGTTATATTTCCGAAAATGCAAGATGACCTTCACATGCTGAGAAAGTAAAGTAGTTCTGTGTGCATCTAGAAAATACCAAATACAGTTAAAGAGGTATGTTATCTGCGTGTTTTCTTAGTTAAACCGTTAATACCCTCAGCTAGGTCAAGAGAAGTACCCAACTCTGACTTTGAGACTTGCCAGGTAAGAAAGGAGAACCTCACTGTATTTTGACTTTTTCTCTTGTGGGTTTGTTCTGATTTGGATGTAGTCCCATGTTTGTTAAGTGGTGTTTTGGAGACTATTTAGAAAATATTTTAGTCAAAATTAAGTGAGACTTCTGAGGTGTTTACTTGGGTGCATTTTTGAGGTTCCATTGAGGACAGTGCAGTGCAGCCGAACTAGCTTTTAAGCTCTTGACATGGTTTCTAAAACATTAAGTACTGAATTCTGTAGTCAGTTATGGTATTTGAATGAAAAATATTGAGGGTTTCAGTGGGTCCATAGCAAATAATGTGTTTTTTTTTTTTTTAAAGATTTTACTTATTTATTTGACAGAGATCACAAGTAGGCAGAGAGGCAGGCAGGGGTGGGGGGGTGAGGGGGTGGAGGGGAAGCAGGCTCCCTGCTGAGCAGAGAGCCCACCGTAGGGCTCTGATCCCAGGACCCTGAGATCATGACCTGAGCCCAAGGCAGAGGCTTTAACCCACTGAGCCACCAAGGTGCCCCAGCAAGTAATGTTTAACGCCTGCTGAAGTGACAGCAGGAAAAGCAATACTTTCTTGTGTCTTGTGTATGGACAGAGAGGAGTTCATGAGTCATCGCCAGGTTTCTTGGCTTTTGGCAACTTCAGGGTAACACACTGAGGGTTTGCAGCCCAGGCTAGTGTGTGAAGCTCAGATGTTAGAACAGTAAATAAGGGGCCTCTTAAAGCACTCCCTGTTGGTGGAACTAAGGGTATTTCCGTGTGGGCTGAATATCTCTCATCCTACAAGTGCACAGGCTTACAGGGATCCCTGGATGGCTGGAAGGGAGCGGCACACATGCTTGTGGTTCCCAGATCTCTGTTTCTGGTTGTTCCATACACCCTTTCTCCCCCTAGAGAGGTGTCCATTTGAGGACATGGTGAGAAGGCAGAGGTCTGCAACACAGGACGGGGGCTCATCTGTAGGTGCCTTGAGAACTTGTACTGGGAAAACGTTTGTTTTCATGTCCACAAAGGAGAGGCTTATCTGCCTTCTTTTTTGAAGTTACCATATGACCCTCAAGGGCTATTGTTGTTAATCTGAATTTCATTCATTTGTGGAATAATTAAAAGTGTGCAAAATAGACCCCAGTGAATGCTTGTTAAATTGCAGGCATGCTGTTTGATCTGTGCACACTGTGACTCCCCTTACTGCTGTGGATTTAGGGTAAGACCAGTGGCGATTACTAACCATTGTCAGGCTCGGTAACCAGCAAGAACACCTCGCCTCACCCTTGCCTGCTTAACTAGGGTTAAGCCGCGGAAAGGAAAGCTGGTAGCCGCAGACAGACTGGAAGGATGGAGACTGAACTTTTAACTGTTCACGTTGGGCTAGTGTGATTACAAGTGACCAGTTATTTTCTTTATTCTCCTATTTTTCGGATTTTCTGTAAATAGCATGTTACTTTTAAAATCAGAGCAAAAAATAAAATAAAATCAGAGCAAAACAGTTGGTGGGTCTGTGGGTGTGCGCGTGTGCAAATGGTTTTGGCCACAACACTGTACATCTTCTTAAATCTGTGGTGCATCCATAATAAAGCAGGTTTCTGTTTTAAAAAGAATTGCAGGGCGCCTGGGTGGCTCAGTTGGTTAGGCGACTGCCTTCGGCTCGGGTCGTGATCCCGGAGTCCCGGGATCGAGTCCCATGTTGGACTCCCGGCTCTGCGGGAGGTCTGCTTCTCCCTCTGACCTTCTCCCCTCTCATTCTCAGTCTCTCACTCTCTAATAAATACATAAAAATCTTAAAAAAAAATAATTGCAATTCCTGTTTGTGGTAAACAAAGTTGCTCATAGTGGGAGGCTGGGAATATAACCAGGATTGGGTGCTGTGACCTCCCGCCAGCATTGGGGAGCTTCCTCTGAACTATAGGCAAGAACCCACTCCTGACCCTATATTTTCTGTTTTCCTAAACATTGTAAATGTGATTTGAGAGCTATTTCACTTCTGTAGCTAAGCATGTAAATGTCTTTCTGATTGATAAGAACTCTTGAATTAAATCTGATGAGTACTCAGTTAAATATGTACTATGCTGATATGTTAGGTTTCTTTCTTTTTAAAAAATTGTTTCATTGTTCATTAGAACCCAGTCCAGCAGTGAGATCGTAAATGTCCCTTTAGCAGCAACCTCTCCACATGCCTGGAAAATTAGAGGGGCTCTTTTTCCTCTACTGGTTCTATTGTTCAGCATTTTCTTTCTTTCCACACTGAGCTATGTTGTCAAGGGCACCTGGAGTTCAAGCTTCCTTTCTCCTGGGGCAGGCTGCAGTTGGGCCGAATGTTGTTTTCCAGTTCTCAGGCACTTAGCCAGTTGTTTAAGGATGGTTGTAACTGCATGGCCAGTAGCTTCTTTTCATTTTGAGGTAAGGGGTGCATGGTATCCACTTATTCAGGGCAAATTAACCTCTTAAAATTTTAAAACTTTCTCTTTTGCCCATGGAGACCAAATTTTCTGAAATTAAAAATAATGGATTGGATAGTCTGGGAACTGCAAACTTAGCCGGAAGCAGTCTTTTTGTCTTCCTAAATGACTACCACTTGTGTATTCAATATAGACATAAGAAAAACCTGGGTCAGAACTTTAACAACAGTCTAAAATCCCATCCGATTTTTTAGATGGCTGTCTGTTCCCAGCAGATGATCCGACATAGAGAAGTATGTCTAAGCAGATACTTACACTCTGTCATTTGCTCATTTTTATAGTAGCCCTTTCAAGGTTCTTCTGTATCGGGAGCTCATAATTTGCTCCCCTGATTACTAATTCTGCGTGGATTTGTGCTATACTATGTAGCCTAGTGCACTGGCTTAACCAGGTGACTGGAGGTCTTTTTGATCTGGATCCTTTTGGTAAGTGAGTGTGCTCGGGTTGTCTGGACTGCTTGTGTGTTTTTTCCAGTTTGTGCTGAGGTTTGTAGTTTTTTCTCGATTAGTAAAGAAAGGGCAGCATCAAAGCGAGCCGGGCCGATGTGTGGAATGTTTTAACTATAACCCGAAGCCTGAAAGAGCTGTAGCCAAGTAGAGAGGCCACACTCAATCATAGGAACCCAAGTGGTGGTGGTGATGAAAAAGTGTGACAGGTCGTGTGGTCACCCGTGTGAACAGGTGGCCGGGGGACTGGTGAGGATAGTCTGATGAGCTTTGCTGCAGAAGGACTGCTGCTTCCTTTGGTCTAGAAGTTAGACTCATGGACCCAAAGACTATGTGAGCTTTCTTGGCACCCCTACTTTAGTCAACACAACTGGCATGTTTTGAAAACATTTTAAAATGAGAAGTGCCAGGTTAGAGTTCCTCTTGCTAATATGTGTGTGTGAGTTTTTTTAAAATTTTGACCGTGGGACTTCTCGTTTCTGTCCAGATAATTTTGAATTCTGACCTGGTCATCTGTCATGGCAGCCATCCCTCTGGGCTACGTGTTGTCTTCCTCAATACATTCTGCTCATCAGTCCCTGAAGTTCTTGGAGTTACACACTGGTGCTGCTCTGTTAACCCTCCCCTTGTCATTCTTCTGAGTCCTCTTAGTAACCAGGGGTGTGTCAGCCTTTGTAGGCGGCCAGAGGGTAGAGGGTTGGAGTCTGTGCCAACGAACAGAGGAAGCTAATCATACTCGTGACCTTGCCCTCATTAACACTGTGTTGGAACCAAGAGAGCCAGCGTTCCATGGTATTGTTTGACTTTGGATTGTCTCTGTTGATTTATAGTCACGGGGTCCGTATTTCAGCCTTCTGAGGAATATAAGAGCGAGACGAGAATGACGAGATTATCAGTACTTACTGCCTCTTTCTAACTGCCTAAAAGTTGGGCTTTGGATTATCAGCTAGTTTTGTTACCCTGCTGATGGTGATTTGGTCCCAGGACAAACCAAGACTGACAAGAGTGTGAGGGAGAAGGCCTCTGAGAGTCTGGAGGGTTAGGAGGTAGGCTGATGAGCTGAGTGCCTCACAGGTGGGGGTGAAAGTCTCACACTGGCACATTCAAACGTCGGTGTGCACAGGAATTCCTTGGATCTTGTTACAATGCAGATTCTGCTTCAGCAGGCCCGGGTGGGGCCTGGGATTCTGTATCTCTAGTGAGCTTCCTGCTGCACTGATGCTGGCGGTTCTGTGGAAGACACTTTGCGTAGCCAGGCCTCACACAAAGCTGGGACATAAATAAGCTTATGAACTAGTAGCTGGTGGCTGAAACCTGTAAAGTCTGATAACCAGAGGCACCTGTGGGGTCTGACTTGGAATGGGTTGCCTGCTACTTAGGGCTGTTTTGTGTTGGAATGAGACTGAAGGCCCTCAGCCTCATCACTTCCATTAGGGTCTGTAATGACCACCAAGAGCAGCTGTGTAGTGTTTCCCTTTAGATCTTAAGGCACGGAGGTTTGAGGGGTGGGGTCTTTTAGGTGGGATATGATTGACCTAAAGGGCAGGTTTTGTTTTTGCTAAGTTTTAGTTAAATTGATTTCCTCATTACATGTTGACTGTATTCCATAATTTTATTTATTTATTTAAATATTTATTTATCTGAGAGAGAGTGAGAGCGAGCACGCACACGAGCCGCACAATGAGACGGGGCGGAGGGAGAGAATCTTCAAGCAGACTCCTCGCTGAGCGTGGAGCCCTTGACAGGGTTTAATTTCACCACCCATGAGATAACGACCTGAGCAGAAACCAAGAGTCAGCTGTTTAACTGACAGCCACTCAGGTGTCCCTATAGTTCATAATTTTGACTAGATAAAGAAGGCTCTAACTAGGGGCACCTGAGTGGCTCAGTTGGTTAAGCATCTGCCTTTGGCTCAGGTCATGCTCCCAGGGTCCTGGGATTGAGGCCCACATCTGGTTCCCCGCTTGGTTGGAGAGTCTGCTTCTCCCCCTGGCAGGAAGCCTGCTTCTAATGTAGGTTAGGCATAGACCCCTCCTCTGAGGTTTTGACTTCATAAGACTAGAGAGGATCGTAGGGATCTGTATGTTTTCAAAGAAAGCTTCTAGGTAGTTCTTATGGCTAGCCAGGTTCTAGAAACACCAATGTAGAGAAACACTGATTTAGAAACCCGTCTATCTGAGCCTGTGATGTTGACCATGTCTGAGGGACACCCTTACATGTTCTTTTCTTGGCCTCTTGGGTACTGGTTTCTGTCCCCATGGAATCACTTTAATTTTTATCTTGACATGTGCTTTTATTCTTACAGAGAGGCCCTTATCTTGGATGGGACCAAATCAGAGATTCCTTTTTCAACAGTGTAAAACGTCAGTTCTGTGAAGCTGTTATTTTTGGGAAGGTTTTATAGAGACTGACTATTAAGTACTTTTGGGCATTCTTGGAAATACTAGGCTCTAAGCTTTGGACCTCTGTGGAGAAGTCTAAGGAATGTCTTGCAACTGACTTTTCCCACACCCTCTCCCACTTTGGTTTAGACAGACGGAGGGGCGGGGGACGGCGATAATGAGTGTCCCCTTTCTAAGTAAATTTTGACTAGAAATGGATGAGGAAGGGCCTCTCATCCTCCACAGACCGGTTTGGTTCTGATCCAGGTCAACTGACAGATTGAGGTGTTGGGCTTTCCATTATCATTATATTGACATTGACCTCCCTGTCTACAAATGCAGGGTCCATCTCAGTCCCACCCAAGAGACCAAGTCATTTTATGAAATGGATGAAGTAGGAAGTGGTTGGTGTGATGAGATTGGAAGGGTGGAGAAAGGGCTTCTTCCCTGGTGATTCTGACAGTGTTACATTTCCATCAGAAATGACATTAGAAGCAGGCTTCATGCCAGAGAGCTGCGGTTATTTGAACCTTATTATTAGTGATTTCCTGATGGGTACACCTGTAATGTCTGGCAGGGAGATCCCTGTAGGGGTGTTAACGATGGTCACTGAGAGGATGAAGATTCCTGGTATGTGTCCAGTTATGTACGGCAGCATCAAAGTCCCCAGGAACTGCTGAGTGGAAGTCATAAACTCATCTATTAAAAATAAAAAAAAATAAAGTGGAATTCACTGAACTGTTGTGCCTAAAATTTTATCACTAGAGGAATTTGGCTGAAATCCTTCTCTTTAAACTTCTTCAACATGTAGGCATCTATAGGACAGGGAACACATTTCTTATTTATACCTTCACAAGAATCATTTCATAAAATGCTTCTCAAAAGCAGTGGGCTAGGATCAGAGAGAGGACTCTGACTTGATGGGGTGAAGTATGGGGCCTGGACGAGGAGAGCAGTGCCATAGGGGATGGCTAGAGGCAGCAGGTGTGTGGGACAGCTCACCAGGGGCCATGGTGAGCTGGGAGGGCACTGGGCAGAACTGGTTCTTGTTCACTTGTGTGTGTGTGTGTGTGTGTATGTGCGCGCGCACGCCCATGCTGTGTTACAGGGACTCGGAGAGCCTTGATGATGGGTGTGGCATATTTCACATATACTTGACCAGTTGTAATGAAAAGCCAGGCGATTTATATAAGAAAATTAAGATTAAACATTGTAATTGTACTTGGGCTTATTATGCTCTTTTTTGTGAGTCTGTTTAATTTTGAGAGAAAAGCTGGAGAAATGATTCGGTTTCTGTATCTGCTTAAGAGGTGAACTTGGCCAGTAGGAGAGACCTTCCTCTGCATAAGGGCATTTTTCCCCGGTCCATTTTGAGAAGGGCTTGACTCTTCGGAGAGCCCAAGCCACCTAGAAAGTGTATGTTAGTGCCTGCTTTCTCTCTCTCATCTGCAAAGAATAGTTTATAGCTCCTGGCTGAACTCTGAACTTGGACATCCTATTACCGAAGCCAAAGCTTATTTGAATGGTACAGTGTGTTTTCAGAATAGTATGATGATGGGTTGAGAGATTACATTTGCCCCTGCTGGCTGAGTAAGCCTGAACTGATAGGGAAGTGTTACAGAAGTCCATCCCTGGGACCAGAACTCTGGAAACTTCTATGAAGACCCACCCACACCCTCACTGGCAGCCATTTCCTGCCCCTGCAGCCCCCAGAGTCCCTGCTCTGTCTTTGGGTTGCCTTAGTGCCCCTAATCCTAAGATTCACAAGATGTTCCTTCATGCTCTTGGGCAGGGACTTGAGATAAAACACACAGACAATGAACCCATTCTATTACAAGTAAAATACGTTTGTCTTCAAGGGGTACTGATTTGCTGGTACCCAGGAAAGGTGGAAACACAGCCTGTGAAATGTTGGAAAGCACTGAGAACCATCTCCACCCCGCCCCCCCCCCCCACCTGTGGTGTGACCATGAGCTTGCTCTGTGACCTTGGACAAGTTATTTTACCTGTTGGGGCTAGAGAAGGTAAGGGGGTGAATCTAGGCCTAAAATTCTTATTCTGGGTGAGTCTGCATGCCCGTGTGTTCAGTCATTTATGCAACATGAGCTTACTGAGCCCCCCAGGGAGCTGACAGTCTGGAGTGGGCAGAGCAGTCGCCGTCTCTCTTGTCGGTAGTGAGGTGCGCAGTATGGGGTGGATAGGCCACGTGGGCCATGTAGGGGCCTCTAGAAGGTGTGGACCCCATATGCCCAGAGCAGGTGGGGAACCTCTGCAGGTTTGGGGTGCAGTCTGGGGAAGGCACTACGGATTTCTGCAGCATTGCTTGTGCCCCTGGTCCACGCCTGTTTGTGGACCTGCTAGGAGATCCTGCAGCTCAGCCACCCTCGCTGTGGCCTGGCCAAGAGGGGTCGACTCCGGAAGCTGAGTGCGGTTGGGGCATGTAGTGTGTCACCATGCCCTGTGTTGATCCAAATACTGTTTTTACGCTTTGGACCCCATTTTTCCCCTTTTGTAAAGACAAGCAATATCTATAGAAACAAGAATGTGAGGATTTGCCTGCTTTTTATAGAACTATGCTTTTTGTGGGGGGAGGGGTAATTTTTTCTTGCTTAGAGAAGATAGATATTCAAAGGGAGAGGCAGCTGAACTGAGCTATTTTCAACCCTGAATTACTTGACGGCTTCTGGGCCTTGGCATCTCTGTAACCACAGAGGGTGCTCCACACTCCAGGAAGAAACTTGACCCTTGCATAAAACCACGTGAAACTTTTTGGATGGCCCATTTCTTTTCTTGAGTAGTCAGATTTTATATCTAGGTGAGAGGAGAAGCATTGTCTTTGAGGAGAAGTGTGTGCTCGCTTCAGCGGTTCATACACTAAAATTGAAACCATATAGGGCCTCCTGGGTGGCTCAGTCATTAAGCGTCTGCCTTCTGCTTGGGTCATGATCCCGGGGTCCTGGGATCGAGCCCCGCATTGGGCTCCCTGCTGAGGGGAGAGGCTGCTTTTCCCTCTCCTCCCTGCTTATGCTCTCTCTCACTATCTCTGTCTCTCTCTCTCAAATAAATCTTAAAAAAAAAAAAAGTAAAATAAAATTAGAACAGTACAGAGATTAGCATGGCCCTGTCACAAGGATGACACATGTCTGCGAAGCATTCCATATTTAAAAATGGACAAATGAGGGGTGCTTGGCTGGCTCAGTTGGAAGAGCATGCAGGTCTTGATCTTGGAGTCGTGAGTTTGAGCCTCACATTGGGCGCCGAGATTACTTAAAAATAAAAATTCTTTTAAAAAAGTAAGAATGAATGTTTCTTGGGGGAATGAAATCCTCCTGCAGTGGTGGGCCCCCGGCTCTCTACCCATCAGTCTGCAGGGCTAGGCGGGGTTCCGAGCATCAACACGGTCGTGCGTTTTCGTGCAAACAAAAATGGTCACCATAGGTAATAGGCTAGGCCAGCTCTTCTTTACTCTGCACTCTCCCACCCCCGCTCCTGGCACTGCCCCCATTTAGAGCCTCTGGATCACCTGGAGGGCTTTTAGTAACACACACGGCTGGGCCCACCCTCAGAGATTCTGAGTTGCTGGGTCTGGGGTGGGCTGAGAATCTGCATTTCTAACACGTTCCTAGTTGATGCGGATGCTGCTGGTCCGGGGGACCACACTTTGAGAATCACAGGGACACCAGGCACACCTTGACTTTCTGGAGGGTGTGTTGGTACAGGCGGGCTCCACTCCCAGTGGGGTGTCTGCCTGTGGGGAATTGCCCAGTACTGGAGGAGCCAGTAATAGGGAAGCCCTGGTTGCCTGGAGTGCCAGAGGGACCCCAGCCCGAGAGCCTTCTCTTTCAGTCCTCTGCACATAGACCAGGAAGGTGGCATTCAGGGTAGCTGAGTGGGACTCTCATGGCATCCTTTAATTCCATCTTTTCTGTGCTGTTTCTGGACCATGCTTCTCTCCTCTGTAAGACCGTTGCCATTGGCCTTAAGGTAAAGTCCGGACTCTCCTAAAATGGCTGCAAGGCCTTTTGTGATTCCCTCCCTTCACAGCTTCATGTCTTGTCAGTCTTCCTCCGGGCCCCTGTTATACTGCAGTGGTCATTAACCCCTTTCTTGCGGGGAGCTCACTGTATTCTTTCTGCTTCCAGAGCATCCCTCTTGGCTGTGCCTCTGCCAGGCAGGCTATTTGCTTGTCCTCTTAGTCTGGCCAATTCCTGCTTGTCAGACCTCAGCTTGGCCATCACTGCTCTGGTGAGCTTCCTTTGACCCCTCTGGGACCAGCTAGCGCTTCTGTAAAGGCTTCACATCACCCTGTCTTTTCCTCACTTGGCTCCTACCAGCTGCATCAGGGTCCTGATTAATCCCTGTTTCTGTCTCTGTCTCTCTGGATTGTAAGCTCCCAGAGGGCAGCGAACCCAGCATATGTCCAGTCATGTGACTCTGGGTGTGACATGGTGGTTCTGTGAGAAGGATACTGTGGGGGAGGAAACCGAGGCAAAGATAGGTTAGGTTAAGTACCTGGCTTATAGTTACCCTGTCTCTGAGTTCCAGCACTGAGATTCTAACCCAGGGCTCCCTGACCCAGCCCCCCGGTCAGACTTTCTGCTTTGAGACCAAGGAGCCCTAGGCATGGTCCACAGGTCTTTCCTGAGAGCATTAAAAGACTGCTTATTCCAGATTAACCAAAATGGCCTTTCCTGTTTTTCAGGTCAGCTGGAAAGCAGACTCTTGAATTCACAGCCGGCTTGTGATTTTGCCTCTTGTGACAGAGCACTCACACAGGTAAGGACCTGCTCGTGCTCAGGAGTGTTATAAGCAGACTCCGGCTGTGAGGCCGCACTCTGATAACCGCCCAAAGTTCTCATTCATTAAAAAGAAAATCCTCATATGCAGGGCGACATTTCCTGTAAGAGAAGTATGAAGTGGCCCCCTGCCCCATGGGGAATTGCGGGGTGAAGGTATTTACTTGGCTGGCTTTCTTCTGGGCATTGCTGCCCTTCTCATTACCAACATTTTTTTCTTTGAGTGGGGCTCCCTTCTGCAGTCCATGGGAGTTGGTCCTTTAGAATTATTTTTCCTCATTTAAGACCCAGCCCACATATCATATGTCATTTATCAGACTTTGAGCGAGAGGCTTTTTG
Source organism: Nasua narica (assembly GCA_028533885.1). Classification (NCBI taxonomy): domain Eukaryota; kingdom Metazoa; phylum Chordata; class Mammalia; order Carnivora; family Procyonidae; genus Nasua; species Nasua narica. The sequence goes on along the minus strand of CM052809.1, from coordinate 52,088,622 downwards.
GAGCCTTTCCCCTAGGCTTCACAGCAAAACCAATCACGGCCTCTGCTCGCACGACACACTCGTTTGTGCACACCCAGTTCTTGCACAACTTCTCCCTCTACTCTGTGAGTTCCTTTGCTGCCATCTCCTACCTCGCATGTCTCCTGGCATGAAATAGACTTTCAATAAATGAATAAATATGTTTGACGAAAAAGACATCCTCGGCAACAGAAACATCATAATGTATTTCTAAACCAATTAAATGATTTGTAGAATGCCTCTTCGCTCATATGACCATGCGTAATTGAGAATTTACCATAATAAGTCAAGAGGAGTTTAGATTCCTCCCCCTAATGAAAAGGCGTTTTCGTGTCATCGTCCTTCTCTGAAATAATAAGCGGCGCCAGTTCATGGAGCACTGATGTACCAAATGACAGCCCGTGGCCATGAGCAGCCAGCCCTCTTCTTGGCTGCCCTGGGAGGGACCGTTGTCAACTAGACCCCGGGAGCCCTGGTCAGTCCCAGCACCGAACGTGTGTCTAAATGTGTAGGCAGTAAGGGAGCAAACAAGAGACTTGCCCGATTTACAACCTAGAGGAAATAAAAATATTTGAGTGGTTTGACCAGTTGTTTTTAAAACACAGTTCAAGTTTAAATAAGGTTAGCAAAAACCTTTTAAGTCATTGCACCTCTGTCTTCCCCAAACTTCTCCACTTGATGGATTCTTTGAGACGTGGGCCAATTGGCCTGATGCTATTTTGCTTCATCCTGTGGGTTGGGAGTAGCCACCCCCAGGCTTGTGGTTCACTGAGTATTGAAACCAGCGTGGGACCTGGGTATTCACACAGGAGAATATGGTCTTGAGTCTTTGCTTTTGCCTTCCTATCCTGCTTCCCCATGAACACTACTCATTGTTTCGCCTTTCCAGCTGCTCTGGTGAGGTGTGTGGAGCACTGAAGCAAAGAGAAAGGAGTCATCTTCCGGTTTCTGCATTCCTAGCAGAGGTCCTGGCCTACGAGTCCAACGTAAAAGCAATCACATAGCTGTGGTTTCTTCTACCTGGTGCTGAGCCCCAGGTACACAGCTGCATGCAAGAATTTAGTGAAAGACTAGGCAGTACAAGAAATCCGACTCTCAGCCGACCCTATTCATGTTCTTAAAATTTCCTAGGGCTTGGGTAGAGTGAGGACTTGAGCTTTGCCCAGGAATTTCCAGTCTCCATGGAAGCCAGTTTGTCTATCATACTTGAAAAATAAATTAAGGAAATTAATTGCAGTTTAAAAGCCCAGATGGTAAGATATGAGTGAGTTTTAGCTTTTTAGTAGGTTTTGGAATTTGAGATATTATTGCCCATTGTGTGTGGCACTATTCCTGCAGAGGCCGAATGCAAGGTGGTGGCTGTGTGTCTGGGCCTCATGCCGCCAAATACATGGGGAATACTTTTACCGATTGGTAAGGATTAGCAGCTTATTGAGCTTCTGGGGAAGATCTGATTCTTAGAGTGACTCCTGGTTTACAGTACAAGTCTAATCTAGTCAGAAAACAAACGAGGTCGGTCAGGTCAAGTTCCCGAGCCGGTCCTCTTCCATTTGGCACACTCACACATAGGTGTGCGTTCAGACACACTTCACTAGCGTTCTCCAGTTGAATCTGGACTACCCCCGCATCATTCTCAGTAGCCCAAGAAGTGATACAGTTTTTGGATTTTCCTAGAGCTTCTGAACTTTTTGTTTGGGTGCGAGGGGTGGGAGTTCTTCTTTCATGGACTGTTTACTGTTTCTAAAGATGGGCCTGCTGATGCCTCAGCAGAATTTGTACATCAGGGCCTGTGTGTGTGTGTGTGTGTGTGTTTAACATAGCCATTTTGAAGTGTTGGCCTTGATCCAAAGACACTGTCCAGCATGGGCCCCTTGTGTCCAGGGTAGACATTCGGGAGCAGCCATTAGAGCAAAGGCAACAAGCGGACATAGCGACTGTGCTGCTGGCCTCAGGCCTCAGTGTCATTAGCGTGCTGGGACTGACCCTGTCCTTTATTGCTGAAATGGCAGGGAACCCAGACTGCAGGTGGTTATAGATAACACAGAAAAGAAAAGGCCCATCTCCTCTCAGGTGTCTTTGGTTTTTTTGTTGTTCAGGTGAAGCCTTTATCTTTCTTCTTAAAGTAGAAACAAAGTCTCCAAAAAAGGCTTCCAAGCTTCATTGCAAAGCTGCACCCAGGGATTGACATCCCTGGGAGGAGTTTGCTTTTTTTCCATGCCCAGGGCACAGTCTCTGCATCCTTGAGGAGCCACTTCCCAGGTGGCTTTTCCTCTGTGGTTTGTTCGCTGGTTTGTCTTCTCCACTAGAGGGGTTTGTTGTTGATTTCAAGATAACTTCCAAGTACTTGTTTCCAGGAAAACTTGCTTGTAAATGGAAGCTCTTGGACTTCTCCTTCATGAAGGGACTGTCGTTTTGATCACTCTCATGTCCTCTTCCAGTTAAGAAATGGCTGTGTCCTGTTCCTCAGCATCTTTTTACAGTTACAGCCCTGCGTTGGAAAGAGGCCTTCGGATGACTAGTTAATAAAAGTAACTTTCCCAAATGCGGGAGGAAACTCTTTCACTCTCTTTTAATGATGAGGAGTAAATGCTCTGCATTTTAAATGGTTCCTTTTCTCTCGAAAGCATTTGTTACACGGAGCGGTTTCTGAGGCTTCTGAAATCCTGTTCTCTCAGGTCCCTTCTTCAAAGCTGGAGAGACCCCTGTTTGGCTCCCTTTAGCCCGCCTCCATTGATGCTTATCTCTCCTCTCCTTTATTTCCTGATGGCCACGCCTGGTGCTCACCTCCCTGCCCTTTCCCCCTGCCCACCTGGGGTTGCTGCCGGGTGTCTTTCTCCCCTTTATGGTCACAAACTGGAAAAGAAAACAAATAGCCCGAGCTCCCATTGCAGCCCAGCAGGCTGGGGAAAATAGTCCTCATTCTCCTTGTTCTTGGGTTCAAAGTGCACTTCACATTTTATGGGGGTGATGAGGCCTCCCAAGGTGCTGGTTTGAGGGGGTCTGCGTCTGAGCCTGGTGGACAATTAACCATGCTGACCTCTTCCTTTTGCCTTCACCTTTCTGGCTGAGTTGACATTAATGCCATGAGTGAGAAGGGGCTGCTGCTTCTTTGAGCGGAGCACCAGGCAGGGGTGGAGAAACATCTGATTTTGTTCAAAGGGGCTGTCTCTGAAGCATGAAGATTGAACTGATCGTGACCCCACCCTGGGGGAAGGAGAAGCGCCCTCTGGAGAACCGGCCCAGAGGAAGGAGCTGTCAGTTACTAATCCCATTGGCGTGTGGGTCTTCAGGGTCTTATATCCATTTAAAAGAGAGAGAATTGGGGTGGGAGGTAATAAAATAGGCCTTAAATTGGAGGAGCAGGGGGTCATTTCATCTAATTTTGTGGTTGTTACTGAGGAATAAAAGGCAGAGGAGATAATTTCATTAGCCCCTTTGAGGTCTTTATCGAGGTGAGATAGCCCTTGGGGGGTGGAGCAGGGCCCGGGGGTAGGGTGGGGGGTGGGGGGAGGGGTTGGGCACCAGCCTTTTCCCTGCCTGTGGCCCTACAGCTGCATTTCTGTGGTACTAGGAGGGCCTGGGGAGGCACAGTCACTTTTCTGGGCACCTTGGCCAGGAACATAGCTTCCCCTGCTCTACGTGAGAGCCAGTGACTTACAGCAGTTGATCGGTGCACCCCCAGATCTCTGCCAGTTCCTCCAGAGCATGGCGTCCACACTGAAAAGAGAGGAACCCACCAGACAAGGGAGCTCCTTTAGAATTCAAATCATGTCTTTTACTTCTGAGGAAGGCTGGCGGGTCACCTGTTGACGCAATTTATTTGGGGCCTGATGGTCATCACATTCCTTTGAGCTGAGCAGTGTTCAAAGTGTTAAGTTGTATGGTGGGGAGTTGGCAGGAAAGTGAGAGCTGTGCCTTCTGTTTGGTTAGTGCTGCTCTGTTCCTAGCGTGTGCTCACGTCTACGGCTTCCTAGAGCCCCGCCCGGTAGGCACGTGTCCCTTCTCGTGTCCATGGAGAGTAGGGCGGAGAGAGGTTCTGGGACTCGTTCTTGGTCTCCCACAGGGGAGCTGGGATTCTATCCTGGGCTTCTAACTTGCAAGTTAGGTTCTCTGTGATCCTTATTGAAGAAACAGAGGAGAGGAGGAAGAGGAGGAGAATGATAAAGATTGTTCCAAGAGAAGGAAGAGAAAAGTAGTGGTTAATAGATAGTTCTCTGCACCAGCCACCAGCTGGCACCATTCCCCAAGGCAGCCTGGTTTCTTTCTGAAGGGGAGCAAAGTGACCAGAGTGGGCACTGGGTGCCACAAGGCAGGGTGGCACTGGGGGAGACTGGAGAGGGGAGGATAGGAAGGGTGATTTGTGTATCTGACACAGTCATGAAATGTTGAGTCACTTCTGGAATGCCCGTGCAAATAAGGAAGGACAGTGACATCAAGCGTCCACGTCACTGCTGCTTGCTGGTTTATTTCTGGGGCTTAGCTCTTCCCATGTCCCTCTTCATTCATACTCTTACTGCCTTAGGCCTAATTGCTTTCTTCTCTCTGGCTTCACTCTCGCTACTGCATACATTTCTGCCTAATACTTATGAACTTGGCTCTGAGAAACAGAAAACTTCATTAAAATGTGCTAACAAAAACCTTCACCACTGTGAAGTGCATTTAATCCTAGATGGAGTGTGTGGAGTTCTACTCAAAATCTATTTCCCCCCTCCTTGATTCCCCCTGTATGTAAAATGATCATGGGAACTGGAGGCATCTCCCTTTCTGGTAGATGTGGCGTTCTTGGGAACTCCCCAGAAGGAAAACTCCAGCTAAGTGTTTTCCTGAAATGTTAGCTGAGGGTGATTTTGGGGGTGGGGGAAGTTTCACTTGTTTCCTTAATGCGTCTCCACCTTCTGTTCAAGAATCATTGCCCTGTGCTACTTAGAGGCAAGAGTCCTCTTACCTTGGCTGTGTGCTGTTCCTTCCCTTCATTACAGCAGCTAATCAGAAGTTGGCCGTACTTCAGTGCCTCTTAAAAGCTTTTCTCCCTGGTTGTGTCCAGGAAGTTGAAGTGCAGTGTCAGAAATGATGTGAGTTGATGAAGAAGAAATAAACAAACCCAGGCGACATGCGAGGAAGCCCTGGCAGCCTTGCTCCTGTTTTTCTGTAGTTTTGATCTGAAGGAACCAGATTTCCCCTGTGTGGAAGGAATGGGCCGTGAGGGTCCCTGTGCCAAGGAGGCTGAGATGTGCGTGCCAGTAGGCCTTCTAGTGTAGGGCTCCACATAGTAGAATCCACTCTGGGATGAAAACGAGTCCTTTATGCTTGGCAGAATGCAGATAAGTCACACGTCTGCAGCCTGAGCTATATGTACATTGAGTATAAATAGCATCTGTTCAGGGAAGCAGAACATTCCAGAATGCTTCAGTCCCCTCTTGGCAGTAAAGCAGGGAGTGCAGAATAGGAGAGCTGGAAGGGACTTAAAAGAGCTTGTCCAAGTCCTTTGATTTCAGTTAAAGACAGCAAATGACTTGCCCCAAAGCTCATGGAGGCAGGAGCCCTTGTCTGTTGTGCCCATTCACCTTTATAACTTTGGTCCCTGGCATGCAGTAGGTGCTTACTATGCACTTGGGAGGTGAATGAATGATATAAGTGAAGATAGGGCATCTGACTCCTAGTCCAGTGCTCTCTGAGGTATTTTTATAGGCTGAAAAAAGTGTAAGAGAGGTGCCAAGTAGCTTGTATGTAGTTTATTGTGATTACACGTAGATTAGAACATCGAGACATGGTGAGATTGAACGAATTGCTTCAAGTTAGTGGTGAAGTTGAGGGGAAGACAGGCCTTCTGAGGCTTGGGGGTGGGCGGGAGGAAGGACTGCCATATTGTGTGTGGGAGTGGTGCCCTGTGGAGAGGTGATGACCCCCCTGGAGGAATTCAGACACCTGTGGAACAAACAGGCTTGAAGTGGCCCCTCCACCCACAAACAGTACCCGCAGCTGGGGGCCCACCCTCCTTCTGTGGACCAGGGGGGACGTGCTCCATGGGACTCCTGGAACTTTCCAGTCTGTTGTGCAAGTGCGTGTGTACAAGATGGTGTGGGTGTGACGGGGGCCCTGCAGAGATGGGAGGAGGACTCACTTCTCTATACTGACCGATACCGGGAGCCAGCAAATCAGGGTCACTGCCACTGCCCAGGCTCATCTCACAGACGGCAGCACTGGCTTCTGTCACTGGCTGCGAGCACGTAAACCGGGTTGCTACAGTGTGCTGTACCAAGAAGCCCACGGCGGGAGGCACGCCGCTGCTCTTGGGCCCCTCTCCCTGGTTGAACTGCCCAGTTAATTCACAAAAAAAGATTTACCATTACACGGAGTTTTAAAATTTAGCATAGCTTTGGAGGTTAATTTAAGATTCAATTAACCAAAGAGCCAAAGAGGGGGCACCTGGCTGGCTCCGTCAGTAAAGTGAGCAGCTCTGGATCTCAGAGTTGTGAGTTGGAGCCCCATGTTGGGGGTAGGGTTTTACTTAATAACAACAACAACAAATTCTAAAAGTTGCCAAAGAGAATTTGTAAGGTTAAGAATTTTTGTTTCAATTCACAAATACTAAGTGAAGACATGTTATTGTTTGCCATTTGGTAAGTTGCATCGACCTCCCCCCGCACCCCCCCACCCTGGCCCCGAACCTGGTCCATCTGCCCATTCCCCCGCCCTCCTAGCCTAGATGGAGATATATGTGTCTTCTTAAATTGGCCTTTGGGCTTCACCACATGGGCTTGATGTCCCTTGGAACATCCTCTGGATATTCCTCTGGAACTTTCTCTGGAACCCTGGGCAACTGACCAATTTTCCTGTGGAGTGTTCTGTGCCATCTCCCTGAGGAGAGTGGAGTGTTCTGTGCCATCTCCCTCCCAACAACACTGTTGTTTTAGAAATTCTTCCTCCCTAATGGCCCTTTCACTGGGTCACCTGACTTCACTGATAGTTACTTCGCACAATGTCTCCTTGCTTCTCTCCAGGAAATCTGTGGCAGATATCCCATCTCCCGGTGGGTCATGAGACAAGCTGTAGTCTAACCCTGATTGATGACTGCAGAATCAGCTGGGTTAGTGGCTTCAGTTCTGTATTAAAGGAGATGGGTCTTATCGACCTAGATAGAGCTGGCAGGCGTGCTGCAGGCTGGAGGGGGTCTGACCCAGTCTCCATAGCAGGAGGAAGAACGATGACCATTGGCTAGATTATTAAAGCTTGAATAAAAAGAGCAAGCTTCATCTTGCACAGTGGCATAAATCATTACTTTGTTTTTTGGTGAAAATCAGGCTTTGAGAAGTGATTTTTGTGGTTGGCCCCAGTCCAGTGTTTGAACTTCTCATGTGAGCTGTTGTCCGGCACTAACGGATTTGTTGGTGAGCCCGTCCTTGTGTGCAGTGCCCACATGGGGCTTTCCAAGGGAATGGGAAATGTTTTACTTGAATTGAAAATATGCTGTGTGCAAAACCATGCAAATTAGAAACAAATTCAATTCTTTATTTTTATTTTTTTAAAAAAGATTTTATTTATTTATTTGACAGAGAGAGACACAGCAAGAGAAGGAACACAAGCAGAGGGAGTGGGAGAGGGAGAAGCAGGCTTCCCGTTGAGTGAGCAACCCGATGCGGGGCTCCATCCCAGGACCCTGGGACCATGACCTGAGCCCAAGGCAAACACTTAATGACTGAGCCACCCAGGCACCCCTGGCCTCTTCAGGATTCTTTTTTTTTTTTTAAAGATTTTATTTATTTGTTTGACAGAGAGACATACAGCAACAGAGGGAACAGGAGCAGGGGGAGTGGGGAAGGGAGAAGCGGGCTTCCTGCTGAGCGGAGAGCCCGATGTGGGGCTCGATCCCAGGACCCTGGGATCATGACCTGAGCCGAAGGCAGCCAACTTAACGACTGAGCCACCGAGGTGCCCCCCTCTTCAGGATTCTTAAAAGTACAAGCAGATATGTGCTGGGAATGCCTGACTTCCCAGCTGTGAGCCCTGAGCATTTATGAAGGATAATTTAGAAAGCAGACCTTTTAGTGGAAAAGTGTGGCGGTGTTGCCTGTTCATGAAAGCACACTTTTTATTTTACTTACTTTACTGCACGTGGCATAGTTTCATTTTAGTATCTTTTTATCTTTTTTAAAAGAAATCTATGGGGGTCTGTAACCACAGTGGCAGAAAGGAAGTTAATGGAGGTTTGTATAGTAGCGTTCATGTTTACAAAATTAAATACTCAAATGTGATGGAATTAGGTATCCATAGGATTCTAACTCGTTTATACAAGTTTAATCTTAATAAGTTAGAAGATTGGTTCATATTCATGATTTTCTTATTGCAAAGCGAAATAGTATTTATACGCTTATTGATTACTCCCCAAATAAGGTATATATCATTTTAGTATAATTTTATAGAGAGTAGAGGTGTAAGAATCAAAGTTTATGGTTATTTTGCAAGTATCTTGCTCTTGGTTTTACAAATCAGAGAACTTTAAAATTCGGAGAAGTTGTTAATATGCCCTGCCTGTATTCCTTCTGTATTTTTTCTAGCTGATCACTTCCCCTGCTGTGCTTTTTCCCAGGAACGGGGATTAAATCCCTTATCTCCACCCCAGTTAAATCAACCTCTGTTTGTAATGCCTGAACCCTGGGGTCTTCTTTAGGGGACCGAATTTTTCCTCCAGTCTGGCCAAGTCCCAAGGATGTCTTGGTCCTTGTCTTCCAGTCAGCTGGAGCGCACTTGTACCTAACAAGCAGCCCGGCTCACCCTGAAACTAAGGAGTGTGCGTTTTCTATAGCCAAAAAATGTTAATGATTAAATACCCAGGATTGGATTTTGTTTGCTGATGATGCAGTCTGTTTAGGTATTTTACTAATTAAGAAATTACTAGAGAGCTATTATATATCAGGCTCTTGGGAGAAGAGAATGTTTGAGAGACAGCCGTTTCCAGCTGCATTTTAGTGCTGGAGCTGGTCCAGGGCCGGGGCTGGATGGAGTCAGTGTTTGGGCGGGTTTGGTGGGGAAGGCCTAGCCTTGCTCAGGGAGGCTTGGGTTCCAGTCTCTGTTCTCCACGCCCAGCCTCTGTGACCTTCAGCAAGTTGCTAGTCTTCCTGGGGCTTAGCTTCCTTCTACGTCAAAGGGGGATAACCATACCCACTTCTGGAATTGTTAAGAGAATTAACCGAGACGACCTAGGTAAGGCCTACCTAGTAAGTGGTGATTGTAATTGCTGCTACAGCAGGAGCGAGTCCACCTGAGTAGTCCAGTTGTTACTGAAAGTTTCTTCTGAATTGTTGGCCCCCCACCAGAGGCGCTCAAGCATGTTTGTAGCTGATGTTGTTTTGAGGGCTGTCTCGCCTCCTCAGCACGGGTCCCACCATTTGGGTATCAGAGCCTGCTGGGGAACAAGTTTCCTGGCACCCAGGGCCCTCGTTTGCCCTTTGTCCTTTGCACACAGCTTCTGGACATGGGCATTTCCCGGGGCTTCCTTTGCCTTGAGGATCAAAGGAGTTCTAGAGTGTGTATTTGACTGGAAGTAAAATTAATAGTCATTTAGAAATTAAATTAGCCCTGTGGCAGATGTGTTCGCGAGTCCGTGTTTGCGGGCAGGAATGCCTGATGAGTGGGGGTGGTGTCCGTCGGGCATCTGCTCTGTGGGACAGCTGAGATGCGACCTCCGGGGACAAAACGTAGTTGGAAGGGAGGATGCAAAGCCAGAAATCGTACAGAACATGTTTATGTTTGTCCTGGGAGAATGGCAACACATCACACACCATTAACGGGCCCGACCTGCTAATAGTGTGCTGTGCCATTAGCACCAGCCCAGCGATGTAATTTATTCCACTGAGGGAATTGTGGTTTTATGTGTCATGTAGTGGTGTCACCGAAACCTTGTTTTAAGAGGAAAATAGCAATTAATGTTTGGAATAGGAAGTAGCTTTACAAACGTGTGGTGGAAGAGACCCAATAAAAATGATGATCACGAGCTCCCCAAAGGTGAACGTTAAGAGTTTATAAATGGTGTTTTCTCTCTGGTAAGTGGACTGCCTTTGATCTGTAAGCAGAAAGCGGAGTAGGACCGCCACACACAGAGCAGGGTGTGGCCGCAGACCATGGCGGGGAGGAGAGAGCGGCTCCCCAGGGACACGCAGGCGGGAGTCTGTGCTGTCCGAGCAACAGGTGGCAGGAGTGAGGGTGTGTTTGGCCAGCCTGGGTCACGTCTGCATCCCTGCTGCATCGTCCTGCTGGGGGATGACAGATGGACAGGACCCCCCCACAGTGCACAGGTGCCACTACTGAGAGAGGGGCCGTGAGTCCGTGGCAGGGTTTGCTTACGCCCGTACGTCAACATTTTGGCCTCATATCTTGAGACACAAAAGAGCCTACAGGAGCCACTGAGTACTGGATCCTTGAACGTTTCCTTATTTGTCTTCAGTGTTAGTAGATGCCTGGGTCATCTAAATTCAAAGGAACTCTTAAAAATGAAGCAAAACAATGATTTCCTAGGAATTGGGATTCTCAGACTCAGGAGAACGCTTTTTAAATTGAGGTATGCCCCTGGAGCCACCGCCCGGGTGCATTTAACTCCTGGAAAGTCGGCTGTCTGTGCACAGTTCAAAAACACGGAGGGAGAGATCATGAGGGGTCTACCATGGGTCTGCCCCACAGTCTGTTCCAGTGGAGTGTGTGCCTTCCAGCAGGGCTGCTCAGCCTTGACGTTTTTTTTGTGGGGATAGTTCCTTGTTGTGGGCTGTGCTAGGCATCATAGGATGGTGAGCAGCGTCCCTAGACCCCCCACCCCCCCACCCCCGGACGTAGCCAGACCTGCTGGGGTGGGGGCGGGGAGGGCCAACGGGTCTTGGCTGAGAACCGCTGCTGTAGACAGAGTGCTCGAGGTGCTTTCTGTTGGTGGTTCCCTCAGGTGGTCTCAGGTCAAGTTCCTCTCACACATCCTCTTGCCTTTATGAGGATGATTGAGTGAGTAAGAGAAAATAAAATAGGCAGTGTAAAGTACAGGGGGTGACTCAGAAGCAAGGGGTATGAAGCCTTAGGAATTTACTTCTCAAGGGAAGGCCGCCTCAGTGAAACCTCTCCTGGAAGTTTCTAAGGGTCCAAGCCGTATAGAGAAGAGTGATTGGTCCAGTTACACAAATACCTGCCTTGTCAGGTCAGAATTTCATGGTAATAGTAGGGCTCATGGCCAGTTTCTCAACCTCAGGTCTGTTTATCAAGTTTAGAGAGTGCGTCGGGGCTGTTTCCCTGCCGTTTGTGATGAGTTTTTGAAAAGCAGTCACTCTGGTTCTTTTTTGTTGGGCTCAGCCCCTGAAATAAGCAATTCCGAGTGTTTATGCCCCGGCTCAAGTGCACATTACCCTTAACGTCAGGGTCTTCGAATTCTGTTTTATACCAGGTGGCTGGGGAGCGTCTGGACTTTAAAACAAGGTCTACCTCCTCAAATCTACGTGGGCTTGTCCCCACTCAGACCAGTCAGGTAGGACAGCAAGTGTCCTCGTGGGGCTTCTGAGGCTAGGTCAGAGAAGGCCATGCTGTTTCTGGCCTGTCTGCAGGAACACTGCTTTCCCAGCCTTGAGCTGCCCCTGAAGAGGTCTGCCCTGGAGCCCTTGTGGCAGGCGCTGCAGGGGATGGTCTCCATTGAAGCCAACCTTCCATCCCTCCCCACTGAAATGGGAATAAAGCCCCCACCATCCTGCAGACTAGCCCACCATAGGCCTCCTCTGACACTGTCCCGTGGAGCAGAAGCATCACCCAAATGCTCTTTGTCCAAATTCCTGACCCACAAAATGTGAGACACTCTAAAAAGTTGTTTTAAATGATCCCTAAAGAAGCAAATCAATCATTTTGTCCAGTGTGCTACCGGAAAATTTGTTCTAGAAGCTTCTTGAGATAATGGTTTGTTGCTCTTCCTAAAGCATTGTTTCGGGGTAATCATGGCCATGTCCTGCCTCACTCTGCTGGCTGATTTTAACGCCTCTCTGGCATAGTCTGTTAAACTATAACTGAATGTTGTAATTTTGATAAATACACTTAATAATAACTTTTCAACAAATGCGAAGTTGTTCTGTTTTAACCTGGAAGTTAGGGTCAGAGTCTTTGCCTTCCTTTGGTGCTTTATTCCAGGTTATTGTTTTGATGTCTCAAGGCCCAAAGAAATGTGCACTTTGAGGGAGCTTTTCAGTTCTTAGAAGATTCAATCAGTTTGTCCTGAATCCTGTCCTGGAATTGTAGGCACTCTAAAAGGTATCTTTCCTAGAGATGAACAGCATTAAAGTGTAGGTTGTAAAAATTGCACTTTGGTATAGAACAGACAGAATATTCTTATGTTTAGCTGCTTTGGAGGAAAAATATACAATTATTTGAACTCATCTCTTTCTTACAAGAGAGCTAATAGTGTCCTTGTAAATATGCAGTGCCTGGCACTTTTAAGAAAGCCTGAAAATAACTTAAGGACCGTCATCAGAGGAGACTCGACACTTCCCATTTTGAGGCCCGCAGAGGGAGCCTTCCCAGAAGCCAGGACGTGCCTCAAGTAAATCAGAATTAGGAGCCCATGTGTAGGGATGGCTTCTCTTGAATGAGGGCAAGCGGGCTGAGGAAGCTGCCTCTTTGCAGATGGAGACCAAAATGCACAAAAGTCCAGCTTGTTAGTGGTGTAGACCTCCAGGGATGTCACTGTTCATGCTGATGTCAGTGAGAAGAGGCAGGCTAAAACGGGGTATTGTTGGCTGTAATATGCAAGGAGAGCTGTGGTTGGCTTCTGCCAAGGCTGTGAAGGACTGCCTGAGTAAATGAGACCTCCCTAGGGGGCGTTGTTAGCCCCCCCCACCCATCCCTTTTAGCATCCTTTCCTGTTCTCTTTGAGCCATGTCAGTACACAGCCCAGGGATTAGGGGAGCTGATCATCTTCTGGCATGGTTTCCTGAAATCTGGATGTGATTGCTTTGGAATTCTTGCCAAAATCCGTTACTGGCTTTGTGATTTCTGTGTAAGATATCCTCAGAAGCAAGCCATTGTTAGCGTAGTTACAAAGGAAGCCTGGACAAAGAGATTTGGATTTGCCAAGGGAACGGAAGAAGGGGAATGAGAGTAGAGGGCCGAATGAAGGAGGAGGACGGGGAGGAGGAGAGGTGAGTAGGTGGTAGAAGAGACGGTGTAACCGTCTGGCAGGTGTTTCGGGTCTTAGATGCATAAGTATCATGGTGCCCTTCAAGTCCCACAGCCGAGCCCCAGCTCTGCGCAGGTAAACCTCTCTTAGTCAGCTAGGGGGGTTGCCAGGGCAGAGCCCCATCTAATGGTAGGGGAGTGAGGGTGGCCCAAGGAAGGAGCGTGGGTGTTCTATTTTTTGTATATCCATGAGCTTGACCTTCTTGGCTGTCTGTAGTTTTGAAGCCAAGTGAGTGGTCCCCTTGTCAGAATATAGGTTCTTATTAATTGTAGCAACCAGATTTTGAATCCAAATTCAGTTTTTTATTCTGGGACCCTGCATTCTCTTAGATTAGGCTATACACAGCTGAGGGCTTTCACCATGCCCCCATCAGGAGGTCAGGTTTGTAGAATGAAGATATTCTGGCCGGTTGTAAGTTAATTTGAAATCTTGGACTTAGAGTTTATGAAAGAACAGATTAAGAATGCCTACCATATATGGATTTGTTTTCAGAGAACAGTTCTCTATGAGCTGCTGAGTTCTGATGACTTCTCAGAAGTTTGGATTGTTTTAGTCTAATTACCAGTTGAACAATGCAGGAAAAGGGAGGAAATCTGGTGTGTGTCTTCCCTTTGTCTCTCATTTCTTTATCTTCCTTTGCTTTCTAACAGGCATTTCTTGTTTAAATTTTCTTGATGTCCTTTTGATTTCCTTTTCTGTTTACTGTAATGGTTCTCAGTAGGGGCAAAGTCAACTCCTGTCCTCCCTTTCTCTCTCCTCCAGATACCAGGGGTGTTTGAATCTGGGAGGGGTAAGGCTTTAAGGGATCCTAAATGCCTGCATAGGAATCACTCCTGAAATGTTAATATACTGCCCACGTTGTAGATGGAAGGCAAAGGCTGTTCTGCAAATTATGAGGGAGAAAGAGTCTTGAACTTGGATTTATAAACTGTGACTAAGAATAGAGTGGTTAAGAGCCCAGGCTTTGGAGCCAGACCTCCAGATTTTGAAACCAGCTCTGACATTTACACAGCTGGGGGCTCTTTGGAAAGTTAGCTTCTTTGCTTCAGTCCTCTCAACTGTGAATTGAGGTTTTTATTTTTGTGACGATCAAATGGGTCAGTACTGGGCATATTTTAAGTATATTCAATAATTATATCTTTTTGATGAAGCGTCATTCTAATGGAGCCCCAGACCTTCTCCTTATGCCTGAATCTTTTAGTCTTTTTTTTTCCTTTTCTAAACATGAGCTATATGGGTGGTCATATTTTTTTTTATCGGTGGTCATATTTTTATATTTGTAGAGCCCATATAGATTTCACCACAATTTTAAGTTCAACTATAACAAAATAATTTGAGTATTTCTGAAAGATTTCCAATAAAATGGGTAGAGTCTTGCAATAGAGAACAATAGGTTTGTGTTCCAGACACTGTGAGAAGCACTTGTAATAGTCTGATTTAGGACTGTTTTTCTAGGGATGCCTGGGTGGCTCAGTTGTTGGGCGTCTGTCTTCAGCTCAGGTCCTGATTCCCAGGGTCCTGGGATCAAGCCCCATGTCTGGTTCCTTGCTCAGCAGGAAGCCTGCTTCTCCCTCTCCCACTTCCCTTGCTCTTGTGTTCCCTCTCTCGCTCTCTGTCAAATAAATAAATAAAAACTTAAAAAAAAAAAAAGGGAAGGCTTTTCTAATATTAGAGGTAGACTTCAAAAGTAGATTCTTTCTCTGTAAAATGAGTGGGTTTTACCCAGATGCTCAGAGTATGGGGAAGATTTTTTGCTCTCTCTCCCTCCCTCCTGAGACCCAGGGGAGATATGAGGAGACTCCTTGGCCAAAGAAGATGGGTCTATTGTTCCAGTAGCATTTCCCTGCCGGACCCTGCTTCCTAAGGGGCCATCTGGAAGTAGTCCTCATTCTGCTCCATGTGCCCGGGCACACCAGGCCCATGTGCCCAGGGGCATTGACAGTGACCAGACCAGATTCAGGGCCAGGACTGTTCGGGCATATTTTACCCACAGAGGCTTTTAAAATTTAGAGCTAAACCCTGTCATTTGCTAATGTTTCAAACATAGCATGGACCCACAAGTCAACATCAGTCAGCAAGCATTATTTCTAAAGTCTGTTCTTCAGCTCATGTGGGCCACTGTCCAGCGTCTCAGGACCAAGCAAAGGAAGTATTGTTATGAAGTGGCTTTTGCTTAGGCTGCGCTAGATCTCCGGGAGGATACTGACCAGGGCCCTCTGACAAAGGCAGCTGTTTACTCCTTGTAGTTATCTTCCCAGTAGTCCATTAACAGTGATGTTAACATCCCCATCTTGCATCTGATGAAACTGAGTCACTGGTTCCGTAAACTTTCCCAGGATCATACAGCCAATAAGTAGTACAAGTGGGTTTTGACACAGCTCTGCTTGAGCCAAAGCCGATTTTAAATCACTACCCTGGCGTTTCTGTTAGTGTGAAGTAGGTATGGGTAGTCCATTTTGAATGGATTAAAAAATTTGCAGCTGAGAGTAACAAGCACAAAAGAATGGAGATCACTGAAAACAGGAGGAGGTTGACTTCATGCTAACAGAAGAGAGCAGTAATTAGCATCTGTTTTATGTCAGGGATTGCACATTAATTAGCATATTTAATCTTCAAAGCCTCTCTGTGGAGTATTAGACCCATTTAACAGAGGAGGCAATAGAGGCCCAGTGAATATAAGTCACTTGTGTAAATAACACAAGTAGTAGGTGGCAAAGGAGGACTCTGAATCCTTTTTTCACCATGCCATGCTGTGAAGAGTCCAGGAAGGTTTCTTCCCAGGTCTCATCACTTCTTTTTGCCTCTCGGGTATATCAGATAATCGTGGATTTAAGACCAAGGAAAACTGAGTGCTTGTTTTAAGCCTCTCATTATCTTACAGAACCAGCTGCAGTTATGCTGCATTCATTTCTCATCTGGGAAACCTGCCCATGGCTAAAGAGAAAAATAGCCCACAGTGGAGGTAGGAGGCTGGCAAAGGAGGCATTGACCTCCAAGTAGTAGATTTCATGAACTTGACCTCCTTTCTATGGCCTCTGCTCCTCAGAACATAAGAGGGCTTATGGCAGCTGGCATTTTGCACCAGCAAGTACGTCTGTGCACACCTGCTTGCTCCACAGAGCTACCCCATCCTTTCTGGGTTTTATCTGCCAGGAGGACCTCAGGATTGCCAGGTGTGTGCACAGTGGAGCTCGCTGGGGAGGAGAGGCTGGGGTGAATCTGTATGTCCTTGAGCAATTAGTGGACTATCCCACAGGCACAAGGAAGGATGGCTCTTGCTCAGCCTTAATTCTTTAGGAAATCACTATGTCCCCAGCTCATTTGGTGCCGGGCGTAAGGGCACTTGAAGTGCAGGACCAGGTGCTGCTACTGTAAAATGGAGTCCATGCTTTCAGGACAGCC
Source organism: Nasua narica (assembly GCA_028533885.1). Classification (NCBI taxonomy): domain Eukaryota; kingdom Metazoa; phylum Chordata; class Mammalia; order Carnivora; family Procyonidae; genus Nasua; species Nasua narica. The sequence continues at coordinate 52,072,013 of CM052809.1, read as the reverse complement.
TCTGACACGGGTCCTCTGGGCTGTTGCAGTTTATAGGAGCTGGTTTCATAGAGGCAATTCTGGGTATTGGGGTAACGAATGGCAGCCTTTGTGTAGAGGAAATGTTCCATGGGTAACTAGTTGACTGCTTATTAGTTTACTCTTTCAGCCAAATTATTTTTGCTGCTGTTAAAAATTAATTTTAATAATTGCTTTTGGATCAAGCTGTTGAATAACTGAGCCAAGTTTTCACGCCCAATGAACTTTTATAGCAAACTCTCCTCTCTTTATGGGATTATTATGAGGATGATATTTGTAAAGTGCTTTAACTGCCTAACGGAGGGCTCTAGATAAAGAGTAGTCATATTTTCTTGAGTTTTGGAGAAGTGATTATATAAGGGCATTCCAGTTCTAAAAGATGCAAATCATGCTCTATACTAAACATTTGCTTTAGTGGCTATTTTCCTATTTTTACTTTTTAAGGGAAAATCTTTGCAGAACACTAGCGTGATTTTTCTGTTTCTATTCCATTATTAAACTAGTTTTAAAAATCTCTTTAATCTGAGAGGAAATGTTTTCACAGTATCGGAGTTCGGATAGTAAGGGGGTAGTAGGAAGTGCTCCACTGTCAATGAACAGCTAACTTTGCACTAATTGGTAACAAAATATCTAGTGAAAGTACAGCCCTTTGCTGTAGAAGAATACAGTTGACCCTTGAACAGCCTGGGTTTGAATGGCTGGGCCCACTTAACAGGGGAATTTTCAGTCAACACAGTGCAGTATCGTAAACATATATTCTTTCCTTATGATTTTCTTTTTTTTTTTTTTTTTAGAGGAGAGAGGAAAGGCTTTAATTTCATTGCACATAGAGCTGCTGATCCTTATGATTTTCTTAGTAACTTTTTCTATAGCTCACTTTATTGTAAGAATACAGTATATAATACATACAATGCACAAAATATGTATTAATTGACTGTTTTCGGTAAGGCTTCTGGTCAAGGGAGGCTGTTAGTAGTCAAGTTTTGGGGAGTCAAAAGTTATATGTAGGGTTTTGGCTGTGTGGGGGTCGGCACCCCTAAATTGTTCAAGGATCAACTGTGTATTTTTTCTGTCTTCCTGTTTTCCTCTGTTTTGCTTTTGGAGGAGAAACACCTCAAAATTAAAATTGCCATTAAGTTATTTCAGAGAGAACTCCATTCCCTAGAAAAGACCATCTTTCAGTATACTGTGGGTTTTTAAGGAGTGTGGGAGTGTGCGTTCTAGGGGCTTATGTGTACCACCCGTGGGGAAAATGGATTATAAAAAGACTGCTTTGTGGCCTCAGTTCATTCTGAGTTTTAACAGTGGATTTTCAGTAAAATTTTAAACGTTTGACCTCCCACATGATCCATGACATACACACAGCAGCTGTCAGGATTGTTAAATATGTAAATTAGGCTATAAATTCGACTACATTTGTAAATTAGGCTATAAATTCGACTCCTACTTAAAATCTTCCACTCTTCTCCTGTTGCACTAGGGATAAAATCCAAATTCCTTGTCAAGACGCATCCTGCCAGCTTCGCCAGCCCCCGCTCTGGCTCTCCCTGTGCTCCTTCCAATCCAGCCCTGAGACTTGTCTTTCTGGTCCTTCCTTAGCCACCGAGCTCCTGCCCCACTCAGGGCCCTCAGCGTGGCCATTCCTCCTGCCTGAAATGCTCTTGCCCCAGGCCTCTGGCGTAGCTCCCTCCAGCTGCAGGCCCAGCTCCTTATCACTTCCTCAGGCTGTGGTGCGCCGCTTACTGAGAAGGAAGCCCAGAAGCTCTGTGGGCCAAGGCCAGGTGGTGATTCTCAGCCTGTCTGGATGTAGAGACTGACAACAGAATTCAGGCCCAGGCTGAGTTCCTCTTTGAAAGCCTTTCTTGTACATCAGCCCACAGTGGTCTTGCCCTGCTCTGTGCCGTCCTCCCCCCACCATCTCCAGGGCACACTGCTCTTCTGGGGATCCACATTGGGCCTTTTAGGGACCTCTTAACTGGTGCTTTTGACCCTTCGCTCCTTGGTGGAATCTTGCCAGTGTCTGGTAGGCATGCCTACTCATCTTAACCAGACTGTCTCTCCCCATGGCCGAACCGACTGCATCTGTGGGAAAGTGGAGCAGGCCCAAGACTGCTGGTCTTCTCTATCCTCCCTCCCCCTTCTGGTGAAGTTGCCTTTAGCGATTCCCCACTCAGGGCCACGGGCTGAGTCCAGAGGGCCCAGCCGACATTTCCCGAGCAGGACCTGCTGTCCCACCCTGCCTCTCACGAAGTCCCGGAGCAGGAAAGCGAACATGTGCTAATGAGGAGGCAGGTGGATCACGGACGGTCGCTCTACCAGCTCTGTCTGTGGCAGTCTGAGTCGTCGCCTCCACTTTAACTGGGGTCTGCTCGCCTAGCCTGAGGCTCAGGCCAGCTCCTTTCATGAGCTTCTGATGAATGACAGTGAACTTTCATCCTATCTTTAAGGAGGACTGTTATTCTCTCTATAAAAAGGTTCTTTTTTTTTAAAAAAAATATTTTATTTATTTATTTGACAGAGAGAGAGATCACAAGTAGGCAGAGAGGCAGGCAGAGAGAGAGGGGGAAGCAGGCTCCCTGCTGTGCGGAGAGCCCGATGCGGGGCTCGATCCCAGGACCCTGAGATCATGACCTGAGCCGAAGGCAGAGGCTTTAATCCACTGAGCCACCCAGGTGCCCCTAGAAAAAGGTTCTTAAAAAATACTTATATATATAGATGTGTCAATGATTCCAGTCCCCATGTAAAGAAACTTAGTTTTCTGTGTTTTGTTTTGTTTTTTTCCTTTAAAGAAATGCTCTTTATGGAAAGGCTAAACAGCATATAAAAGTACAAGTAAAGGGCAAACCATGCCACGTACCTGCCTTCTAAAGATAATTATTGCCCTTATGTTTTAGGATCACCATGCACATATATGTACACTTAAACCTTAAATATGAGATTTTATAAGGCATTGTTCTCGTTTTTTTGTTCACAATAGATTGTGATAGTCTTTCCATGTCAGTGAATTTAGACCCCTCCTTTTTAAATATCTGATATTTATGCCATTGTGTGAATGTGCTGTGATTTAACTAGTCTCTTAAAGATGGAACATTTTTCCTGTTATGAATAATGCTTCATTAAACATCCTTGTACCACTGTAATTGTTTCACAGGATAAATGGGTTAGAACTACTGAGTCACAATATAATAACTATTTTGGGTTTTCACAAAGGCTGACAGACTACCTACAGAAATGTTGACCCATTTTTATTGTTCCATAATGAAGGAAAACCAATTGCTGACTTTCTTTAATGCTATTCTTTTAATGTATTTTAAATGATTAATTTTCCCAAACTCTTACTACTTTTTTTCTTGGCAAATGGACTTTGGATAACTAATGAAGGGGAGGTTTAATGATGGATGTAGCTTCACTGTTTAAGAATCTAAAATGTATATCCAGTCTATATTTCCCCTTACATCGTTCTAGTACGCAGTTAAATGGGAGGAAGAAATTTTCCTAGGTCTGAGGTTCTTCTAGCTGGACTGAGAATTAAATTTTACATGAGACAGATTAACATGAGAGAAAAATCCAAGTTTTATTATGTGTGCACAGAGGCCCGATAATGAAATTGGGACCCAAGCAAATGACCAGTCAGGCAGATCTTCAACATTTTAGACGAAGAGACAATAAATTGGTGGGGAATTGACAGGATAAAGAAAACCGATGTTTGGAAGCTTTAATTAGAAAAGTATTCTAATTGGAATTTGGGCTGAGTTAATAGATGAGTGAAAAAGTAATCAAGTTTGTTTCTAGAACTTTCTCAGCTTTAAAGTTCCCATCTCTGGTGCAAGAAGGTCTTTTTACTACTTAGTCCAGGGAGGGCACCTTTCGTACGGGAGGTTTATTTTCCACTTTCCGGGGAATGGGGGAGTGTTTGAGTGTCCTTATACTGGCTGCTTCCTAGGTAGCTTCAGTTCAAAATAATCAGTTCGCCATTGGGGTACAGTTGCAGCCTGTCTTAATCCTCCTACACAGTAATGTCTTTTTTTGACTTTGATTGCAATTAATCATCACATTGGAGGTTATGCAGTTAAAGCCGGTGCCCTTTTCCAGTCTTTGTAGTGGCAATCTGTCATGCTCCGTCCTTTCATATTGCTTCTAAAACTTTGCCAAAGAGAGCTTTGGATGATAAAAGTAGCAAATGCTACATTGTAATTTGATAGGGATTTTAAAAAATAACTCTTGTGTTCTTATTTGAAGGTGAGTATTCTAGCTTTTCTCCTGTGGAAGCACCACTTCCATGACTGTCTCTGGTTTCTTCTAGAATGTTTTCTCCATTTGTTTCAGTCTGTGAAAGTTTCCTCAGACCCATGTGTTTAATGACCTGTTGTTCCACCTCTTTGAACTTTATCTGCTTGATCTCATCTGTCCATCTTCTGTGTCACCTGAAACTTTGACCAGTTCCTTGGTTAATTGCTTATCTGTCTTTCACACTTTCTTGAGTTCATCTAATGATAGGGCTATCATCTATCATCTATTAAAATGCTTTTGTAGTGTGTATTCTTTTACAGGTCAGAGTGATTCAGTGTTTTAACATTCATCATGTGCTCCCTTTGTCTGGGTGTTACATAGATCTATAAGAGGTAGATTTCTCTGTTGAGACTATTACAATAACAAGATGTAGGCAACTTTAGCTTAGGGAAAAAAATAACACCATCTTAGTTTCTGGTTTTGTTTTTGTTTTTTGTTTTTTTTTAGGGGAGGGGCAGAGGGAGAGGGAGAGAGAGAATCTGAAGCAGGCTCCATGTTCAATGCAAAGCCTGATGCCAGGCTTGATCTCATGTCCCTGAGATCATAGCCTGAGCCAAAAGGAGTCAGATGCTTAACTGACTGAGCCACCTAGGTGTCCCAACTTAGTTTTCTTTGTAAACTTATTTGGATTTTGAGGGAATGATTTCAAAGTAGTTTGGGAGAGTTTTTCAGTGGCTTGTCTCCTCATCAGGTAAAGCCTTTTAGAGGGAATAGACTCTTGCTGTTGAATTTTGATTTAAAAGGCTGGGATCACTAACTGGAGGAAAGGAATGGCTAGACGAGGCTAACTTCGAATAAAATGGGAACTAGAGGTGTGAGGAGAGTGAGTAGGAGGCACAAAAAAGACATTTTAGAGGAGGTTGGCAGAGTAAATATAGCAAATTTTATTTGTAATTAGATCATGACTTAGATCATGTAATTAGATCATGACTTATTTTTAAATGTTCTTTGTTCAAAAATAAATAAATAAATGTTCTTTTTCATGTCAGAATGGCAGAATATAAACCTACGTGAAAAGATTCACCACAGCTTTGGGTATGAATTGGTACCGCGAACATGTGATAGATGAGCGGGGCTTGTCAGACCCTGTGCTCAGGCTGCAGGCCGAATCAATGCCAGGGACTTCCGGGACGGGTTACTGAATGAAGTACTCGCTCAGCTGTCTAACCACGTGTTGGGGTTCCGGGCTGGAGCTGGTACTGGGTGACAGTGCACGTTGCTTTCCAGCAAACAGCGGGATTCCCCCAGTGTCTGAGCATGCTGATGCTGAGTTGAATGGCAGTGACTCTTTCAGGACACCGAGGTACCATTTAACGAACTGTTCCTTTAGTGCCATTTAATAACTCACAATCTTAGTGTAGTAAGTGGTAGTTAATTACTGGCTCTTTGAGCCCCTCGGGAACCATTCAGTAATTACTCCTTCATTGCCATTTAATACATTTCTGTCTTGTACATTAAATAGCTCTGAGCAGTAATTCACGGCCCCATCCCTGGTGGCTGCTTCTAGAGATACTCTTCTGAAACCAGATGGTTGCTGAGGCATAGGGAGTGTAAAGGGGCCATAAAATGTTTTAAATGAGCGGTCGCCAGACTTTTGGATATCATGGACCACGTTTTGTTTTTATTTTTGTTTTTTTTAATGTTTGGAGACATACATAAGGCTGTTAAATTTTTTATGTTGAGGTTTTGTTCCCCCCAAGAAGCCTGACTCAGGAGCGCATGGCCTGGGGTAGGGCATGGTAGGCATTTGGTAAATATTGGTTGAGTTGAATTAAGTTACACATTTGAGGACAGGATTTTTGTTGGTGACACTTGCTTCATTTTGTTACTGTTTCATCAGAGCTCATATCGGAGATGTTTGTTTTGTAAAATATGTTTGCCAGTGTGGCCCACTAAAGGGATTTCACTGTATGCAGGGTAAGCGAGGGTTAATCAGCAAATGTGAAAACTGGAAGGACCTCAAACCAGATGGTAAACGTAGGGTAATTAATATTGTCTGCTGACAGTACTATGCAGAAATGATTAATTTTTGCATTATATTAAATTCTGGGGAATTCTGAGATGTGGAACTGATTAATCCAAAGATAGCTGATAACACAGGCTATTGTGTCTTGGTTCCTCAGGTAAATTTGTGACAGATCAAAGGAGAAGGTGGGTCAGTAAGGATGATTTAGTTAAAATTGTTACCTTAAAATAGAAGCATAAAGGCACTGCCTTTTCTGTGATTTTTGCTTATTGTAGAAACCAAGTGTGTCATAAGGTGACTTGTCTGAATTCTGTCCAGCATAGGTAGTATCATGGTCAAAGTGGTAGTAATGATGATGTAGAAGACCCTAAAAATCCTGGCGAGTATTTTGAAGGGTGGTAGGAGGAAGAACTGACAGCCTACAGCATGGAGAAGGGGTCTGTGAAACAGGCTACTGGAGTGGCTAAGGACCCTGTGGTGCCATCTGTTTCCCAGACACATGTCTTCCTGTTCCGAGGCTGGACCATGTATCGGTTCTTTTCTGCTCCTAACACCTGCCAGATCTCGAAGGTGCGTGATTACCTGCTTGTCCTGTAGAAGGTCTGCTCTTGTCAGCTTATGGATAGTTAATTGAAATACTTCTCATTAAACCCCTCTTCCTAATACAGTTGAAGACATAATTTAAACCCTAGCCATGCCATGGCTTCTGTTGCCTGACTTCGGAGCCCGTAAACATGTACAATGTCCACAATGGGGCTGGATACCCTTTTCTTACCAGAAGTAATAGAAACCGCTTGTCCCATTTCCTGATAAAACACATTTTAAAAGGTGAATTTCCAGACACATTATTTCATACAGGTTCATTCAGCAAATTATTGAAGTACAAAACTGTTGTAAGCACATGGCCCAGACATAAAGTTAAGCACATTCTATCAGAAAATTCACTGCATCTTTAATCCTAGGCTTAGTGCTATGATTTAAATAGAAGGGATTTAGAGAGTTCATAAATGCAAAGACTGGAAAAAACAAACAGGATTAAAGGAACTGTTTCCTGAGCAGCACTGATAGAGAATCCCCTACCTCCTTTCTCCCCAGGGAGACTGTTGACTTTGTTTTAAAGCCAGCTTTCAAGAAGCTGTAGAGTAGGGCATCTGAGTGGCTCAGTTGGTTAAGTGACTGCCTTTGGTTCAGGTCATGATCCCAGGGTCCTGGGATCAAGTCCCATGTTGGGCTCCCTGCTCCGTGCGGAGCCTGCTTCTTCTTCTGCATCTTCCTCTCTCTCTCTCATGAATAAATAAAGAAAATCTTAAAAGAAAAAAAAAGAAGTTATAGAGTAGACAGGTATTTTAATAACACAGATTAAGAAATTAGGGGCCCCTGACTGGCTCCGGCGGTGGAGCATGCGGCTCTTGATCCCAGGGTTGTGGTTTCGAGCCACACGTTGGGTGTAGAGATTATTTAAAAATAAAAATCTAAAAAAAATAAATAAATAGATAAATTCCCATGATCTGAGTGTGCATGTGATGTTGGCATGAATATAAGTTTCTCTGATCACATAGCGACCTATTATTGGTCTTTGTTTTGGCTTTCTTTAGTTTGTATTCAGCAGCTTTAAACCACTGTAACAAACTGTGGTTGATTGAATTCTCATTTTTATCACTTTCTGATTGGGTTCTGAAATTGTATCCAAGTGGGACTACTTAATGGTTTTCAGTGGAGGGTACATACTATTGCACTTAAAATATTTAATGTTATTGTAATTTTACATTCCATATAGCTGGATTAACCACATTCTCATTTTGACTAGCCCATTTAGCATTTAATCATTTTATGTGTCATGTTGTGCTCAACTAGCCCCATATATAGGACATTCAAACTCTTTCAACTTTGAGGCTGGTATGAGTAATCCTGCTGCAAACATGTTTTTTTAAAGATGTATTTATTTATTTGAGAGAGTGAGCGAGAGAGAGAATGCGTGCATGCGCCCAAGCTGGGAGAGAGAGAGAATATCAAGTAGACCCCTGCTGAGCATGGAGCTCAATGCAGGATTCGATCCCACCACCCTGAGATCATGACCTGAGCCGCAATCAGTAGTAGGACATGCATGCCACTGACTGAGCCACCCAAGGGCCCTTGCTGCAAACCACTTTAAGCAGATTGTGCCCCCCTTCCCTCCTTAGGGTTCTTCTTAGGGATATATTTCCCCAGAGAGAAATTCCTGGTAAAGAGTATGGCTTCTTTTGTCACTTTTGTTCCATATTCCTACTTCACGGATCCTCTGAAGAGATGCTTTAAGAAAGGGGAAAATGATCTTTGAGGTTGGAAACCTTTCTCGCTGGCAAGAGACCAAGTTTTCAGATACCTGCAGCAAGACTTCGTGTGCTGTTGGTTGATCAGTAAGTGAGTTCGGTGTAGTGCTGAAGACCCCAGCCTGTGCACTTAGCCAGGCGTGGGGTCACATCTGTTACATCACCCCCTGAACCTCCAACTTCCTAAGGTACACCTAATAGCACCTGCCTCACTGTGTGTGGTGCAGTACTGTGCCGTACTGTGCTGCAAAGCCATTACTCGGCCGAGGCCTCGCTGGTATTGGGTGCTCAGCAAGTAGAGAGCTGCTGTGATTTGCTCTGACTGGGGGGCCCTGTGGTAGCAGGCCTCTGAGTTGGGTTTATGCAGTGCTGGCAAGTTGTTCCTCAAAGTCCTTGGGCTCTAGGACGCTTGTTGGGTGTGTTGACTGAACTCTGGCTCAGCATTCTTCTACCTGGGGTCAGTTCTTGGAATGCGCTCATTCTCAGGTTTGTATGTGAGTGGATATGGTAAAGGGTTTCTGTGTTTCCACCCCCGGCTCCAACGCAGATGCTTGTTCTTCAAAAACAAATAAGAGAAGAGTCTAGTAAGATCAACCATCCCGGGGCACCTGGGTGGAACATTTGGTTGAACATCCGACTCTTGTTTTCTGCTCAGGTCTTGATCTCACAGTCCTGAGATGGAGCCCCGTGTTGGGTTCTGCGCTCAGTGTGGAGTTTGCTTAAGATTCTTCTCCCTCTTCCTTTGTCCCTCCTGCTCATGCTCTTCTAAAATAAATCTTTTTTTTCCCCAAATATGTTTATTTTTTCAGTGTTACAAGATTGATTGTTCATGCACCACACCCAGTGCTCCATACAATACGTGCCCTCCTCAATACCCACCACCAGGCTCGCCCACCCCCCTACCCCCTCCCCTCCAAAACCCTC
>CM052809.1:51933522-52062006 GCA_028533885.1 Nasua narica | reverse complement strand
GCATCAACTTGCATCCCCACCAACAGTGGAGGAGGATTCCCCTTTCTCCACATCCTCTCCAGCATTTGTTGTTTACTGTCTTGTTGATTTTGGCCATTCTAACTGGTGTAAGGTGGTATCTCAGTGTGGTTTTGATTGGAATCTCCCTGATGGCTAAAGATGATGAACATTTTTCTTATGTCTGTTAGCCATTTGTATGTCTTCTTTGGAGAAGTGTCTGTTCATGTCCTCTGCCCATTTTTTGATGTGATTATCTGTTTTGTGAGTGTTGAGTTTGAGGAGTTCTTTGTAGATCTTAGATATCAGACCTTTGTCTGTAGTGTCATTTGTGAATATCTTCTCCCATTCTGTGGCTTGCCTGTTTGTTTAAGCTTCTGCACAGCAAAGGAAACAGTCAACTAAAATAAATCTTTTAAAAAACATTAAAAAAAATATCAACTGTATGTAGCAAACATACCATTTTTTTTTCTGGTATTGTAATTTTTTGGTTTGGGTAATAAGAGTAGAATTTGACAAGGATGTATTCCTTTCAATCCTGTTTCCTTAGCTTGAATAAAATGCCTTCTCTAAGCTGGTGGATGAAAATTTTAACTTGTTTGCGTAAGAAAATCTTGCATCTTCTCCTTTCCTGTGACATTAATAGACACCTTTTTGTTTTATAGCTGCCTAATTTTAAAAAGTCAAAGAAGCGTCAACATCATTTGGGCCTTAATATTTTTTTTCTTATTTCCCTTCTTCTTTGCCATCATCATCCCTTTTAACCATGTGTATATTTTGGGATCAGTGATGTGACATCCTCTCTCCAGAGTATGTATTGGGTAGGCCTTCCTTTTCTGGAAATTTCTTCCTCCTCTGTTCTTAAAGAACCAACATCTCCCTGTTGGGCAATCTGCCTACCTCACAGGGACCCTTCCCCATGAGTATTAATTCATATACACACCTGAGAATAATGCGTGTGGCCACTGGGCACTTAGTCTGAGTAGAAGAATTCAGGGAACAATGCATGGCTCGGCGCTCTTGGGACCTTCTGCTCTGGGACCTGAATTCTCAAGAGCAGTTCTGTGAACATGGTAGGATCACCTCAGCATCATAAATCTCGAGGCCAGCCACAGCACTGCTTCAAGAAAAGGCGTCTGTTCTGTTACCTTACCCTCACAAATATTTATCATCAGCAGTGACACCTCATTTCGCCTTTCATCACCAGACCAAATGGGAGGCGTTGTTCTCCTTCCTTGTGTTTCCACCGTTTTTCCTCAGACGCTTCTCTGCCGGTTGTTATGGGTCTTTCAAACTCGAGAGCCCCCCTGGCCTGCAGGGTCATGTCTGTGTCGAGGTGGGGCAAATGGCAAACATGCTGGTCAAGTGTCGTTTGTTCCCTTTTACTTTTTAGTGTTTTCGGAGTTCTGATGAGCTTTCTTTTCCTTTAAACTGCTAAATTTGGGTTCAGACACAGGCCAGAAGGGAGCTTTGCGCTGGTTATCTACTCTTGATATTCCGTCCTGGAGAGTATTTTCTCAGCCAGAGCATTTACTTTAGTTACCAACCTCATAGTATTTTGTTAGTAGTATCTCTCCGGGGGTAAGTATATTGTTTGCATGCATTCATTAGTCATTTATCTCTCTGAAAGCTTTATGATTTGATTTTTTTTTTGAAACTCACAAAGCAGAGAAGTTATCTTTTGACCCATCATAATTTTAACTTCTCTTCTCACCAGCCCCAGCCCCAAACAGAAAGAGCTTACTGATTAACTCTTAATGGGAACCTGGTATGGCCATAGGCTGGGAGCATAACGTGATGTAACAGGGCTTTGTCAGAATTAGTATCTAGTCTGCTCACTTGACAAGAACAGCTCTGTAAATTTTTGGCTTAAAAAGCTCATCTTAAAGTGAAGAACCTCCCCTTGAGATTTTCAAAACTGTTTAGTAATTTAGTAGGTACGTTGCTTTCAACTTTAGTCTTTTAGTAATTTTCACACAAGATAAAGCTCCCATCATTTGATGTCTGTTTCCCTAGGAAGCAGTTCTTTCCAAAGAGTGTACTGCTTGCTCCTTATTCATCTGAGAGAAAGATCGATTGTTAAGGGACAACAATTAAGATTTGCTTTGTCACTTAAAATTTTCTTATAGTCAGAGATTTGACTCTGAACAGCCCCTTCAGAAATTCTGTGTTTTCAGACATTTTCTTTTTCTCTTCTCTCCTCTCTTCTCTTTTTTCTCCCTTTCTTCCCTTCCTCCTTCCTTCTTTCTTTTTCTTTCTTTCTCTCTCTCTCTCCTTCCATCATCCATCCCTCCCTCCCTCCCTCCCTTCCTCCCTTCCTTACTTTTTCTCTCTCTTCTTCCATCATCCCTCCCTCCCTCTCTCCCTCCCTTCCTTCCTTCCTTCTTTCCTTCCTTCCTTCCCTCCTTCCTTCCTTTGATTTCTAAGTAATCTCTACACCCAATGCGGAGCTTGAACCTATAACCCTGAGATGCATGCTCTACCAACTGAGCCAGCCAAGCTCCCCTTCAGACTTTCCTAAAGAGAACTCCAAAAACTGTTAGTAATTTGGGGGATAATTTGAAAAATCTCCAGTTTCAGGGTTCAGAAGCACTCACCATGGTACTATCATCTGTGCCAGGTCCCAGGTAGAGAGGACCACAAGGTTAGGCGGTAAGCCTTGATGTTTGTTATTCATTGAATCCTTGAACAGGCAGGCAGACTCAAAACCCAATTTACATTAGTTGGAAAAATATAAGTGTGGGGCACCTGGGTTTCATAGTCGATTGAGCAACGGATTCTTGGTTCTGCTGGGGTCGTGGTCTTGGGGTTGTGGGATAGAGCCCCACACCCAGTGCTCTGCATGGAGTCTCCTTGGGCTTCTTTCCCTCTCCCTCCCTTCCTGCCCCTCCCCCTGCACATGCATGCACATGCGCTCACTCGCACGCGCGCTCTCTCTCTCATAAATACATACAATCTCTTTAAAAAATTAAAAAAAGAAAACCATATCTGTAACACTTGTGAGGACAAAAGAATGGTGTAGTATAACAAAACAAATAGTACTGCTGTGCCAAAAAGGACTGGAGATCGGTATGATACCAACAGTTACAGTGAGCTCAGCATTTCCTGTGACTTGTTGCTTGAAAAACCAGGCATAACCATGCTTAGATTATCCAAGAGGTGTGTATGTTCCAGTTTTGCGAAATTAATGGGACTGTCTCGTGTTTGAAGGCTTTGCACAGATGCAATAATGCTTACCATGTTTTCCTTTGGAATGTTATTTGAAATGTAATGTGGAAGAAAATAATTTATGAAGTAACTGGCTAATCAGTGGATAGACATTCATGGTTATCCATTGTTCTCATTTGAGAATCCTTAGGAAAGCACTATTCTGGAAATCCTCCAGAATGCTTTCTCTGTTGGAATGCAATGTTGGATCTGTTTTGATCAAGTGAATTAACTTGTATGGTGAAAAAAAAAATCTCATCGTAAAGTTGTATTGACCCAGAAGTTTCCACATTTTCTTCCTTCTTTCCTCTCTTTCCTCCACATTGCTTTCAGTGTCTTGATAATTTTTTCAAAAGAAACACCTAATGGTTTTGCTTATTAAGTAAACATGAACAATTTAATAAATATTTATGTCCTAATGACTGAGTTGCCATTTGAAAAAGTAAGACCTATAAATTATAAAAAACATGTGCTTTTCTCTTAAAATTTAAAAATTTATTTCATTCTTACGTAAGCACCATTATTTACTAATAATGTGTCTACTTCTTGGACATTGCATAGCTGCTCACCCCTTGGGATTAGAGTAGACACTGCCACTCAGATTTTCTGCTCCATATTGATTTTCAAATAATATTTGAGTTTTTATCACAGGAATTGCAAAAAAACAAAAACCAAAAAACCAAAAACCACCTTTTCAAAACATATGGATGATGTCATGTAATGTAATCTGTGAATTAACTTGAACTAATAGTTTGTTCAGTGTCCAGAACATCACTGTGTTTTCTTTGAGGAATTGGAATCCCCTCCATCCTCCTGTGAGTTCTCTGTGACTCTCCAGGGCACCTTGGCCCATGGTGTGGGAACCTGGGTCTGAACCTGTGTCTGTTCCCCATAACTAAATTAGAGTTGCCTTCAGGGGCCTGAATATGTATAGCATTATCTGAAAATTGGATTTCGTTGTTAGTTTGTGGTTGTCAAATTTTGGTGAGCAGCAAAAACATTTCTGGGCTCTGTATCCTAGTAATCCTGATTTATTATGTTTGGGATGAGCTGGCGGAACCCAAACATCTGTATTTTTTAACAAGCTTGCCTGGTGATACTGATGCATATGTAGTTGGAGAGCCGCTGAATTCCATCACAAATCCCTGGAGTTCAGGGAGCTTGTTGCTCTTCACTTTAATCTTCTTTTTCCTTTTTATCCCTGTAATACAGCATAATGTACATTGGACAGATGTTCATGGAATGTGCTGAACTTACTTACTGTTCCTTCCGTCACTTCTCTCTCCTTCTAGCTTTCCTTTTGTTCTGTCCCTTAAAAGGCAAAAGAAAGGAAGGATGGGTTCTTAGAGTTTTGTGACTTTCTAAGCCTCCTGTCCATGGTCAGTTCCTCGGTTTCCCACACGGATCCTTTGAGCTCGTTGAATCAGTCTGCTCATGTACCCTGAGATACGCTTGGTACATTTGTCTCTGCCTTTCCTGGCTTATAGGTGGTACTAAGAGATAAGTTTCTAGGGCTGGGAGACAATTTTAAAAATTTATATGTCTTAGGCTAGAAGAGACTCCGTTGTTATTTGATACAGAGCTTCCATTTTAGAATTGAGGAAACACGTGGAAGGGATATGTTGTACCTGAGGTCACACAGGAGGTAAAAAGTCAGGCTTAGAAACTTTATTGCTGGGCTCCCTGCCCAGTGGCCATGTCCACTCCATCCCAGGTCCACCTGATCTCTGGAGGACAGCGTGGGGCATCATACTTAACCTCTGGGAAGCAGTCCTAAATCATACTTGATTTCTGGGGGGTGGTATTGGATCCTCATATTTGATCTTTGGGGCACGGTAGTGGTTTATTGGTGACTTTTCCCAGTCTCGCAGGTGATTTTGATACAGAGCAAGGGCCAAGAACTGGGCTTGGCATTTTACTCACAAAATTAACACATCTAGTGTGTTAAATATTACTTTGCAATTTCTTTAACCAGTACTTAAAAATTGAATTTCTTTTTAAATGTTTGAGTTTTGATTTCATATCAAATTACAGACTTTGGAACATGTGCAACTTAGGGTTGCTCAATTTCGTGCTTTAGTGGGAAGGAGGCAAAAACTTGAAAGAGCAGAAGAAACCATCAACGTTATAATGAAAGGAGGAATTTGTCTTTTCTGGATGATTATCAATTGTATTCTGTCAGTATCTGAATGTGGCTTGTTGAGCTTTGGACAGCATTTCCCTGCTCAGAGCCCCTTTCTCCTTCCTGGTTCCTAGCTGGATTCTGAGCGGTTGGGGATCTGGGGGCCCGACTTGAGGACAGTCAGAACATAGCCGTAGTAGACACTTTCCAGCAGGTGCACGATACCTTTCATCCCTAAGCAGCATTGGAGTGACTTAGATAAGACTCACAGGGATTAGCCACAGAAGATCAGTCGTTTTAACTGTGCTTCTCTTTATCACATTTCTGGTATATTTTAGAGGAGGTAAGACCAACTTAAACGTCAAAGGAAAACTGGGCATTAGAAGACTCGTGGAAAGTACTCCTGAAACTTCGCAATTCCAGAGCTGCTTTACTCAAATGGGCAATCGGCCGTTCATTCATGCCTGCATCCTTCACTCATTCATTTGACATTTATTCGCTCGCTCATTTATTCTCTCGGAGTGGTCTTCCTCCAGGCAGCTGCTCAATTCCTGTGAGATGATGTGGGACTATGTTAACAGGTTGGTGTTTCCTGAAGAAAGCCTAGGCTTTTGGAATGAGGACCCTATCTCATTCTATCTTTCTTGAGAAGTGATCTTGTAGCTGTGCATCTTTTCCATTTACTTTGAAGTAGTATCTGCCTGGCTTTAATTATAGACATTATAATGATACCATAAAGGAGGGAAAATGTGTAATTTGGGCATCACATGAAGTTGCTTTTAATTTATTGTAAATCCTGTAATCTGTTTCTTTGGTTCAGTTCAGAATAGCTGGAGAACTGAGAGGGCTACTTTTTTTTTTTTTTTCAAACTAATGAAAACACGTCTCAACTTCATTACCCAATCCAGAACAAATTTAGCTTAAGTCCCCAAATGAGAGTAATATTACTTAATACCATTACTGTTAATTTACCACCTCTTTCTCTCATACTGCCGGAGTACACTTTGGCAGGTGTGCTTGTCAGGGAAAAATGCTTTAAGTTTGAGTTTCTTTTTTGGCTTTCCCTTGTCTGGAATACCTTCTAAAAAGGCACAGTTTCAGAAGGAAGGAGCACCATAGGCTCTCCTGACGGTCTCCTGAAGAGCCGGGACTGCTCATCATGCCTCCTGTTACTGAGACTCGGTGACCGTGGTAGAAAAGACGTGCAGATGGTGGGTGGCAGAAATCCGTCCCCTCACTGTACTACGGTTGCTTTTAAGCACTGACGTGGCTTAAACTGCGTTTGACCTGGTGCTTCGGATTCAAGCCAATAGGTGACTCATTATTTCAGATGTTTGGTTTGTGCTATTACAGTGGAAGCAGTCTGTAAGGAAAACAGAAGAGCTTGTTGTAAAAATACGTCTGTCTCCAGGAAGGAGAATCCCTGCGTCCTGGCTGTCTACACACGGCTTGTCTGGCTTGTTGTGTTACTGTAGGTCCTGATTTGGCGTAGTCCTGGGAAATGGCCATCGGTGTGTATGTAGAGGTGGTGGCAATTATCCTCACGTTCTTGAACGTGAGCTGGGAACATGCTGGCTATGAAATTTGCTGTCCTGGTCCCTGAGAGATCACTGTGCACCCTGAGGCTAGGCCAGCGGGTGCCAGTCACCAGGGTCCATCCTGACGGAAAGGATGCAGGGCTCACAGCTGTTCAGAAGGCTAAACCCCGTCAGGCGGTTTCTCTCTCAAGTTTGAGCTGCAACGAGCAATTTATATTCTTTCTTTGGTCACTGAAGGCTGTTGATTTTTCATACGTGACTTACTAATGATGGAATGTTTGGCTTTCTAGAATCAAAGACTATTATAAAATCTCTTTTTTAAATCTTTTAACTTCTGTGCTATGTTTGTAAGTAAAACATTATGCTCACTTTAATTTGTGCTCTTTTTCCTTGTGTCTTGGTTCTTAACTATCCCAGGGGAACACTTAGGAAAAATGATCACATCCCTCCCCAAACATTGTGGTAAAGGGACTGTTCAAGATTTGTAGGGTTGTGGCTATGAACCGACAGTTCAGACTTCCAGTCATTATTACTTTATTATAGAATTTTGATTAATTTGTTAGATGGGGACTGTCAGATCCTTTTTTTTTTTTTTTTTAACATTTAAATCTCTACACCCAACCTAGGGCTCAAACTCAACCTCGAGCTCAAGAGTCACATGCTCTACCCCCTGGGCCAGCCAGGCGCCCCTGTCAGATGGTTGTTTTGAGAACATTTGCCTGGATCTGTGGTAGCTTCTGTCTACTGAGGATGTGCCAAGAACTTGGTTTAATCCTCGTACATAGACTAGAGGGCATATACTGCAGATGCAGTGGGGAGCAAATACTTGGGGAGGTTAATTCACATGCCCACGGCCACTAGAGCTGGTAAGTAAGAGCTGTAAATGCTGACCTCTTACAGCATCTCGACTTGGAGGATGTCTCTATACAAAGCTCAGTTGCCTTCCCTCCTAAAAATGGGGGGCGGTGTGCAGAACGACCAGTGCTGAATGTCCTTCAGCCTCTCTACCTGTCTGGTGATATGTATATAGCCCATCTTTCAGAGAGACAGGGTAGCATCATGGTTAAGAGCAAGGACAAATGTCTCACTCCCAAACTTAGTAGTTCCGAAACCTTCGGCAAGTTGCTTACCTTTTTATGTCTTGCTTTTTCCATCGGTAGATAAGACAGTACCTGAAGTTGTGAGGTTGAAATCAGTGTGGAGTGTTAGCAGAATGGCTTGTGATGAGCACTGTGCAAGTATTTGCTATTTCTGTATATTATTGCAAAGACTGATAGGCATGAGATGTCCTCTCCATTTCCTCTCTTCCTTGCCTCAGCAAGCAAGGTGCCCTGGGTCCGCTTGTGGGATGCTTCGGAGTAGGGCAGCACTGTAGGAAGGTCATGACCTGGCACTTTGGGAATGAGGCCCTCCTGGAACCATGGTCCAGTCTTTACTGTCTGGGCTGTGGGCATAGATGCCAGGTTCTTCTACACATACTTGGTCTGTGGAGTCTCTGGTCTGGTTGCCTGTTCTCAAAATGTGCGTGCCCCCCCATCCGTACCACAGGTGTTTTGAATACATCATTGCCCATTCAAACATTGATTTCATATCCCAGCCTGTTGTCCATAGGTTTGAGCCGGTGTGGCTACAAGGGTATATCATAAATGATGACCTCCTGGAGGCAAGGCTGGCTTTGTGATGACCTCGTAGAGCAGTTTTGTAAAAAATGCTTTTTATCATGAAAATACTACGTTACAGGAGTGTGAACAGGAAGGGAGAAGTACCTGGAGGAGGCAGAAACCTGGAGGGTGGAAAGATAGTATGGGGGTCTCGGACTTGTGCTCTTGACTGCCTCAATCCTTTTCCCCTTCCTTAATTTAGGGAACCTTAAGGACTTATTACCCATCCCACTTTAGGCCCTGAAATGTTTCCCACGATGAAGGGAAGTGAGTCAGGCATTCCTGATGCAGAAACCGTGCTGCCTGAGAGAGGACAGGCCCCCCGTCCTCGGAGCCACCCCCCCCCCCCCGCCCGGCAGGCTCCCCTTGCTCTTTGGTGCAGTGCGCGTGTCCGAAGCAGGTAGTGACCCCACTGTCCTGTGAATGACCACGACCGCCCAGAAAGCTTCGGTGATGGACATGACGCACAAACTGCCAAAAACTGATGTGGAAACTGCCTGTTGGTTTTTGTTTCATTTTGTTTTCATTGTGGTGAAACACACATAACAAAATTTACCATCTTTACGTTTTTAACTATATCGTTCAATTAAGTACATTCACAGTGTTGTGCACCATCACCACCGCCCATCTCCAGAGCTTTTTTTTTTTTTTAATCTTGCAGAACTAAAATTCCATACCCATTAAATAGTAATTCTCTCTTCCCCTCCCCTTCTGCTCCTGTCCGCCACCCTTCTGCTCTCTCTCTCTGGATGTCACTACCCTAGCAACCTCACATCAGAGGAATTGTACGGTGTTTGTTCTTGTGTGTCTGGCTTATTTCACCTTAGTGTAACATCCTCAGGGCTCATCCTTATGGGAACGGTGTCAGAATCTCCTTCCTTTTTAAGGCTGCATGCATGTGATTGCATTGTATGTCTATGCCACATTTCGTTGATCCATTCATCTGTTAATGAGGACTTGGGTTGCTTCCACTTTTTGGTTATTGTGAATAATGCTGCTACGACTGTGGGTACATTGCTGTTGGTTTTGTTCTGGAGGGATATTAGGGATTCAGGAGTAGAGCCAGTTCTGCTTGTTTGCAGGTAGAAACCTCTGTACAGCTTTGAATTTTTTGGAAATGAAGGAAGAACAACAACCTGGATCTCCAGGAGATTGTCTGATTATAGGGACCTGGGATTTTCACTGCTGTGAGGAGGGATCAGGCAGAACTTAATGTAGAGGAAATGAGAAGCCAAGAAAGTGAAGGATGTTCAGAAAGGGTCAGTGTGGTACGTAATTGTGAAACTTAAGGAAGAGGGAGAAAGAACTCTACTGCCCCCACAGAGCGGAGGATTTAGGCAGTTTACCCTGGGAAACAGAAGCCACTTAGGAGAAGAACGCAAGTTAGCTCTTCCTTGGTGAAACCACCGATGTCTCTTAGACACAGGACTGGGTGCTAGGTTGGGGAGGCTCCTTCCGCACGGTGAGGCCATGGTCCTCCAGCTCGCCTCCTGAGCTGCTGGGGCAGAGTGCCCTGCCACCTCTGAGTACTTCTGGTCTTTCCAGAGTTCCCTGAATGGAATTCTGTCACTTCCCTTCGATCTCAAACTGTAGGTCTGTGTTGCTTATTAATAAGAATATATTGTACTATTATATGTGTTCTTTTTTAAAAATGTATTTATTTATTTATTTATTTATTTATTTATTTATTTGACAGAGAGGAGGGAGATCACAAGTAGGCAGAGAGGCAGGCGTGGGGTGGTGGGGGGGTCGGGAAGCAGGGTTCCTGCTGAGCAGAGAGCCGGATGCGGGGCTCGATCTCAGGACCCTGAGATCATGACTTGAGCTGAAGGCAGAGGCTTTAACCCACTGAGCCACCCAGGCGCCCCTATGTGTGTTCTTGACCGCTGTGAAAAGACCACCAAATGGAAATGACTCGAAAGGAGCCACTTCTGTCCAGAAACTTCCCAGATGTAGTGTACAGCACACCATTCACAGCTGCCCTGTGCTGGCTCTCATCGTACCCATCAACCACATGGTCAGCCAGTTGCATGTGCCCAGATGGAACCATAAGAAAATTTGATGAACGTATTTGTTGCCCTTTATTATTTACTGTCCATTTTATGTTTCTGTTAGCTCAACTAACAAGCTTCTTCTTTCTGACTTCTCCCCTCCTTTACCTTGCACAATATTTGGTTATAACAGTGCAAATTATTCTCAAAGAATGTCTTTTTTAATAGTTGTCAGAAAGAAAGCTCAGGGTCGCCTGACTGGCTCAGTCCCTGGAGCTTGTGACTCTCCAACTCGGGATTGTGAGTTTGAGCCCCACATTGGGTGTAGAGATTACCGAAAAATAAATTCTTAAAAAGAAAGGAAGAAAGGAAGAAAGAGCTCCATAAAGTTAGGAGGATGGGGGCACCTGGCTGGCTCAGTGGGTTAAAGCCTCTGCCTTCAGCTCAGGTCATGATCTCAGGGTCCTGGGATCAAGCCTCCCCTCTCCCCCTCCCATGGGCTCTCTGCTCAGCAGGGAGCCTGCTTCCTCTCTCTGCCTGCCTCTCTGCCTACTTGTGATCTCTCTCCTCTCTGTCAAATAAATAAATAAAATCTTTTTAAAAAATTTTTTTAAAAAAAAGATAGGGTGGAAATGAAGATGTTAAGAATTATGGAGCAAAAGGGACTGTGAACATTTTTTTGGAGCTGGTCTCAGGATTCATAGCTCATCCTATGTTTATATCCCAGCAATTCTGCCTGGCTTTTTCTAGATGATTTTATTGAAAAGCAGTGGCAAAGTATGACATGTCTTTTCTGCTAAAGCCTTAACAGATAGTTTGTTCCCAAATGTAAACATTTTAGTAAGCCTTTTGTTTAGTGACTCATTAACTCGATGAGGGAAAATGTCCTAATAAAGATAAAGAAACTGTAAACTGTCTCAATAGCTGCAGAGGGAAAAATGCTAGGGCTCTGTAGGTCAACTACTTCCCCTTGTTCTGGGCGTTTCATTTGTTGCTTGGTCATGGGAACAGATAAACTGGTCATTTAAGGTTGTGTCCTCATCTTAGTTTTCTTCTATAAATTTATACATACATTGTAAGTCCTGGGTGTTTTACTTCTCTAGAGCGTCGTTCTGTGTGGACAGGGACTATGTATGAATTGAGTTGATTTTACAAAAAATAGTAAATCTAATTTCCCTCTTCCACAAAATAGCACATTAAATATGTCACTAGGTTAGCACCAAGAAGTAGCTTGGGTAATTTTTACTGGTAAACACTTTGATTTTCTCAGAAAAATCGTACACACCCAGGTATAAAGAGTCACAGACCCCTAAGTAGAATCAAAGGTGTAAGAGAAGAGGAAATCTCCCTACCTCTGACTGGCTACGTAAGGCATAATCGGCACTATCATTCATATACAATTATCCTGGAGGTATTAGGACCTTATGTTCTACATTATTTTGGTAAGATTAAAAGTTCTAGCATGGACGTAACTATTGCTAGCTTTTGTATGAGTGTTAAATGAAGTATAAACTTTTTCCATGTTAGATGCTCTTTGTAACAAAAGCATATCAATTTTTATCAAATCCATGGGTAAACAACACAAAAGTTCTTAAAACAGTTGTCTAACAATTATCACTTAAATTTTATGAGGCAGTTACATACCTCCCTGATTCTCAACCTTTCCAAGAGGAAGATCCACTGATAAACTGGAAAAATGCATAAGTGAGAAAGAAAAATATGGATTTAATATAGTCATTAAAAAAAAAAACCAAGAGGCAAGGCAAATTGACTTCGTGGGCTGTGGGTGTAGTATAAGGAACTCGGAGTTTGTCTTACCTTTGTAATCTGTTAATGCCTCTATCTTAAGGTTTGTATCTGTTCTCTTTTGAAAAGGAAACACAATGATCCAAAGGTGAGCTTTCATTACAACATAGCCTTTTTTTTTTATTGTTATGTTAGTCACCATACAGTACGTCATTAGTTTTGATGTAGTGTTCTATGATTCATTGTTTACGTATAACACTCAGTGGTCCATGCAATACATGCTCTCCTTAATGCCCAGCACCAGACTCCCCATCCCCCACTCCAAAACCCTCAGTTTGTTTCTTAGAGTCCAGTCCCTTATGGTTCGTCTCCCCCTCCGGTTCCCCCCCTTCACTTTTCCGTTCCTTCTCCTAACGTCCTCCATGTTATTCCTTATGTTCCGCAAGTAAGTGAAACCATATGATAATTCACTCTCTATTCTTGACTTATTTCACTCAGCATAATCTCCTCCAGTCCCATTCGTGTTGATACAAAAGTTGGGTATTCATCATTTCTGATGGCTGAGTAATATTTCATTGTATATATGGACCACATCTTCTTTATCCATTCCTCTGTGGAAGGGCATCTCGGCTCTTTCCACTGTTTGGCTATTGTGGACATTGATTGCTGCTATGAACATTGGGGTGCCTATGGCCCTTCTTTTTACTACATCTGTATCTTTGGGTTAAATACCCAGTAATGCAATTGCCGGATCATAGGGTAGCTTTATTTTTAATTTTTTGAGGAATCGCCACACTGTTTTCCAAAGTGGCTGCGCCAACTTGCATTCCCACCAACAGCATAAGAGGGTTCCCCTTTCTCCACATCCTCTCCAACATTTGTTGTTTACTGTCTTGTTGATTTTGGCCATTCTAACTGGTGTAAGGTGGTATCTCAGTGTGGTTTTGATTTTAATCTCCCTGATGGCTAATGATGATGAACATTTTTTCTTGTGTCTGTTAGCCATTTCATTACAATATACCTTTAAACCCTTTGCCCATTTTTGGTTATTATTGACTGGATTTTCCTGGATGACCCTCCAAAAAAAAAAAAAAAAAAAAACAAACAAGGCACTAGTTATAGTCTAGTCATGTGTGAAAGTTTGTGCCTTTATATTTGATACAAGAACATTTCCTAGCAGATAAATGCCAAGTTTCATAATGATATAAATGTGTTTTAATTAGGTGTCTTTAGAATTACATAGACTTATGAGACGTTCTTTGTAAGGTATGGTCTTGGATACTACACAGATCATATTCTTCAGTGACAAGGTTTAATTCTGGGACCTTTTAACCTCTAGGAACTGTCAACTAAACCAGACTTCAGCGCAGCAAGGATTCCGTGGATGACAGCATTCATGGATTAATTTAGCTGATGGTATTGTCCCTACTCTGGGGTGGGCATTGGGCGGGGCCTTGGGTATATGAGGTGAAGGTGTGCTAGGCCTGCAGGAACCAACCCAGGGTCCGTTGGAGGGCACCTACATAGACCGGCAGGTGTGCTGCTGGGGGACGGCAGCTGTGCCCAGGTCCACATAGGCTGAGACATGCAGCAGGGGGTCCTTCTCACCTCATCACTCACAGGCCTGAGGTTGAGGAGGAGCAGGGGGGTACTGCAGGAGTAGGTGCCCTTTGGGCTGAGTGTTGACTCTTAAGTCCAAATCTGAAGCTGTTTTTAGCGATAGACTCTGAACCACACTGTTTATGTAAATCAGGTGACTTTCTCATTTGGGGGGAAAACTTTAATTCTCCCACAAAAATAAGAATAAAATGTTCTTTTTATTCTCTGCCTGTCTAATGGAAATAAGGCAACGGAAAGCATAGCCTGGGTTGTTTAGAGCTGCCCTTAGAATGCTGGCTGCCACCTAGTAGCTGTTCTAGCTTTCTGAACTTCGCATAAAAAGGAAACAATAAGATCTGCTCCATGTGTGGGTTTGGTATGCGATAGTGTAGGTAACAGTAATGATGAATTCCTCCCCTTGGCACGCTAAAGTTGAATGCCTTGAAAAAGATAACTTATTTTGCAAGGAGCTTGATGAAACAAGAAAGAGAACAGGTTAATGACAGTATACTGAGAGTGGCTAATATTAGGCACCATTTTGTTTGTTTCTGGCACTATTCTAAGTGCTTTTTGTATATTTCCTCATTTAATCCTCTCAAGAATTCTGAGTTAGATGCTATTTCATCCCCACATCAATGATGAGAAAATTGAGGCTCGAGTTGTTAACCCTGCTTATGTGGTCCCAGAGCTCTTCACTACCAGAGCGGAGTTTTCGAAGAGGACTCGTGAGGATGGCAGTGATAGACCTAGATTTTTCTTTTTCTTTTTCTTTTAGACTTTATTTATTTATTTGACAGAGAGATAGAGAGCACAAGGAGGCAGAGTGGCAGGCAGAGGGAGAGGGAGAAGCAGAATCCCCACTGAGCCGGGAGCCCAATGTGGGACTCGATCCCAGGACCCTGGGATCATGACTGGAGCCAGAGGCAGTTGCTTAACCCACTGAGCCACGCAGGCGCCCCTAGATTTTTATTTTTCATCCTTTGAAGAACACTTCTGTTTACCTTGTTACATGTGTTCCTCATAAACAACAGAAGGTGGCTAGAAATTGGGATAGAAAACAGAGGTTTCCTAGAGGGCAGCTGACTTGCCCAGTGTTAGCAGATCTGTACGTGGCCCAGTTGGCACAAGAACTTTTCCCACCTGATCCTTGGGAGTGTTCATAGAATGAAAGAACAGGACAGGAATCCTGTTAACAAGTGGATGCTCTGAAATTTTTTAAATCTCTGACACACACAGGGAGGTTCATTATGTTGCTCAAGATAATGTCGTGCCAGTAGCCAGCTGTAATTAGGAAGGGCAGACCCAGCTCCAGCGCCACTTGGCACCTGAGCAACCCAAGTGTGGGCGTTGAAGTCCTGATGCTTCTGTGTCTAGGCTGCTTGGAGCCAGGGTGCATCCTCGTGCCGCCTTCTGGGAGTTGGAAGGCACTAGGGAGGAATGCAGGTGGCACGGGGACTCTCTGTTGGCTCCCACTGTCTCCTGCCATTGTCGCCAGGTCTCTTTCAAAAGGCGAGTGAGCAGCCACAGCCAAAAGGGAGATATTGAGGATTGGGGATGATACAGAGGACCTGGGCCGCCTCCTTCCAGTGCTAATCAGCTCTCTTTGCAAATTGAAGGCTCAGCACAATTTTAAAGAAAGCAAGAGAGACAAGAAACCAAATAAGGCTGTACCAAAAGCCTGTTGGAATTACGTGGTGTTTTGCCCTGTAGCTGGGGATCCAGTTACAGATGCCTGTGATTATGGCCGTTGCAAACAGTTGTCAGAGAAATTTATAAGATTTCTAAAGGCTGCAGAAGAGCAGATGTGGAATTAAATTTCTAGAACAGCTACTCCTAATGGCTTACATGTGGGTATAGGATATTTAGGATTCAGACCCAAGTCCCTGTGTCCAAGAGCTGTGGGATGCAGGGATAAAAGCCGAGATTGGAGGTGTGAGGGTTTTCTGGTGGTCTTTCCTTGTGTATCGTTTATTATCAACCCACAGGCCCTTCAGAGCAGTGGAAATCTTCCCTAACAGTTAACTTGCAGTGTTGAATGTAGTCTTCATTTGTCCCGTTTAGTAAGATGTCTCTGATGGGGGTCGCCTGGGTGGCTCAGTGTAAAGCGTCTGCCTTCCGCTCGGGTCATGATCCTCAAGGTCCTGGGATCGAGCCCTGCATCAGGCTCTCAGCAGGGAGCCTGCTTCCCCCTCTCCCTCTGCCTGCCTCTCTGCCTACTTGTGATCTCTCTCCCTCTGTCAAATAAATAAATAAAATCTTAAAAAAAAAAAGATGGCTCTGATGGGCTTCTTTGCCAACAGGCATCAGATAGATTGTGCCAGCAGATAGATTGTGGAAAATGTGAGTCTCTGTGACCAACTTTACTTGGCTGTGCAACAGATACTGTAACATTAGCAAAGTTCAAGGTATTTAGGTTTGCCTTGTTTCATATCTGTTTTTTCACCATTCATATGGCAAAGGTTTTAATGACTGTAAGAAATGCCTTTATTATTGACGATGAAGAACAAGTTTGGAATGATAGGAGTAATGATAGTAATCTAACAGATGTTCTTTTTGAAGCAAAAGGGACTAGGTTTCTCCCCACCTCCAGTAAAGAAATACACTTACTGAGTTTAAGAATCCACGAAATCTTTATTAGGCAGCAAAAACAATTAAAAAGAATATTCCAAGTCTTGGTATATATAAAAATAACATTCTAGTTCTTGTTATATTGAAGTGCCCTTTTCCAGAGCTTTCCAGATAATTGCTAGAAAACCTAGCTTATATTAAGAAACAGAAGACCCTAAACTGAGGAGTGAGACAGAATTTAAGGACCAATTCTCTTCCTACAAAATCCAGAAGTTTCTACTGCTGTTTGACTTAATGTGTATACCTCCTGTGTGTGTTAGGGGGCGGGGTAGGGAGCAGGAGTGGGTGTCAGCCTTGCAAGGGACCACCGTTGTGACACTTAACTGTGCTGAATGGTAGTTCTGTTCACAGACGGAGCATGTTGAGTTTTTGTGGTGACCAAGATAAAGGGTGGAGGAAGGAACAGAAGATAGGTCGCAGGGTCACGTGGCTGTGTGTTGGCCCCGTGTGCTGGGCTTAGGTTACCGCCCTCGTGGAATGAGGACAGCACTGCTCTGTTCTCCACACCGTGCTTCTGCAAAAAGCAGATGACTTAGCACTTTCTGCAAGCGAGACAACATGAAAATCAAATGGAATAACAACGATGTGTCTCTGTGTACTGCCATGTCATAAGATCATCTCACCGAATGCTCACAGCTGCCTGGAGAGGGGACATGATGATGATGGTAGACAGGAGGACAAAAGGTCTTAGAGATCTCAGTAACTTGCCCCAGGGAAGGAGAATAAAATGAGGGGGGGGGGAATATTAGCCACCCTTGGGGGTCATTACATCCCCAGACAGCAAATGGTGAGGCTGGTGCTTAAACCCAAGAATCTGAACTCCAGAGTTGGTGCTGCTCTTCCTCCTCAAGTCCTTTAGAGAGGGAAAAGCACTGGGTAAAATGGCCTTATCGTTCTCCCTGCTTTTAGCCCTGGTGTGGCATGGCCTTTTAGACCGCTGGAGGTAATGTGAGAAGGCTGTGTGCTGCTTGCTAGCCGTATGACCTTGGGCAAGGCACCCCAGCTCCCAGTGTCCCCATCTGTAAAACGGAGTTAATAGACTGTCTCATGTCGTTGTTATGAATGTTCCATGGAGATAAATGATATGAAGTGCTTAGCACTGTGGCACCTAGCAAGACCTCAGTCCATGCCCAATAATGAAGAGGAGGAAGACCATTTTCGCTGCTAAGGTTTTCAGTGCTCTTGAGGTTTTGGTTACAGAAGATTCTCTCTACATGGACCCATGTGTGGCTGGGCTGTTTCCGGGCTGAACTTGCACTCTTGACCCTCCTATGTTACGCATGCCCATAATAGCTTCCTGGGGGCTGGTTTCCATGGAGAACAGCTATTGAACCTCTGTTGTCATGTGTTTCCTATTTATTCTACATACCCCAGCTTAAACTTTTCAAGATTCTTCTGCCTCATCAAGCAGTAGAGACAGCTGGGCCTGTGGTACATGCTGACCCCATGCCTTCCCAAGGCCAATGGCGCTCATAGCCTCTGTCCAGAGCTAATCTTTTAATTCATCCTTTAAAGATTTGAGTATTTTTATCCCACGCAGAACCAGAGAGGGACTTCCTGTTTCTCTGTGTCATTGAACCAGGGGTTGGCAAGTATCATCTTCTCATTTCCTGGCAACAGGTAGAGAGAGGCCCACACAGGGACCCCCAAACTGGGGTCACACACTTCCTTCATTTTCAGTGTTAATGAGAACTACTTTCCAATGGATGTTCTTGCTCTTCTCCTGACATTTCTTTTTTTATTATTATTATTTTTATTATTTTTTTTAAAAAAAGATTTTTTTTATTTGTTTGACAGAGAGAAAGAGATCACAAGTAGGCAGAGAGGCAGGCAGAGAGAGGGGGAAGCAAGCTCCCCCCTGAGCAGAGAGCCCGATGTGGGGCTCGATCCCAGGACCCTGAGATCATGACCTGAGCCGAAGGCAGAGGCCTAACCCACTGAGCCACCCAGGCACCCTCTCCTGACGTTTCTTAAGTTTTTCATCCTTGTTGTCTTTTCTTACTTATGTACTTAGGGAAACTGGAAAGACTGTAGGGTGCTTTTGTTCTAACTTTATCAGTTTTAAGCTAAGTCTTATAGAAATCCTAGACCAGTTAGCTCCTTCCCTCCCTCTAGAATTGGCTTAGAATGCTATCACCATGTACAGTGTCCTTACAATCAGCTGTTTGCCTGGAACTTCAAGTCATCATTTAGGCCAGATGGTTTCCACATGAACTAAGACTCAAGTTCCTTCTTTTAGCATCTCGAAGAAAAACCACTTTTAGAACTATCAGTCAATCTTTAAAAAAAAAAAAACAAATAATAAGCCATTGATATTAAACTTAGTCAATGAAACTTTGAATGGAATGGGAACAAAATAAGTTTCTAATAAGTTTCTAATTCTGGGGCTCCTGTTTATGTAGAATAGCCCAGGGATAAAACAGTAGCCAGTCAGAGTTGAGCTGGATGAAATAAACAAAAAGGTTGAAAAGTCCTTATTTGCTCACTTATTTCCTGTTATTGCGAATCGTATGAATTCCTTGGCCATCACCATCCTCAAATATCTTGCTTCTGGTTCCTGGAGATGAGGAGACTCCAGTGATTTGTGTGTTTTTTCCCTTTGCCTAGAGATCCCCATTAAAGTCCTTGATTAGATAGACCAAGCTGGAACATAAATGAAATACAAATGAAATGCCAAAGAGCAATTTTTCGACTCCTACAAATCAATCCAGCCAGTCAGCAAGTGTGAACTACTCCCTTATGGTGGGCATTTGTGTCGATTCATCTTTACACTTGGTCTGGTCCTGAAATCTGAGAAGATTCCAACCATGGCTCCAGATGATTTTACTGGTTTGACTCTCAGTGCAGGGAAACGACCAGACCGTAACAAACACCAAATCACAGAACTCAGGGCACTTTTCAGGCCCTGTGAAGGCCTTTTCCCTTTGTTTGAGGGCAGTTTTCATCTCTTTTACAGACTCAGGTTCAAAAAGGTAGAGGAAGTAAACGACGTTTTGTTCTGGGTTTGAGTTCATCTTCAGTATTATACCAAGTGTACTTTCTCAGAAGGACCTGCTTGAAACAAGCTCTTTGTGAATCAGCACTCATCCTGCTACTGAATAGCAGCTTCTTGGCAGTGAGAGCTGGCCTTGGCATCTCTGAGCCCCCAGCGCGCTGCGTGCGGTTGATGGATTGCGTGGTAGTTTTGTCTTGTTTCAAGACAGGTAGTTGGGAGCGGGTTTCAGAATGGTTTCAGAAGCCTTGTACCTAAATGATTTCTGGAAGATGCTTCTCAGAGGAAATTGGCAGTCCAGTGAAGCCATTGATTTCACCCCTTGATTTCTTGGTAGAGGGACCAGGTAGCTGGAAAGGAGGAGAAGGAAGATCCTGAAATGCATATGACGTGGCTATGTATGTGCGTGTGACAGCCCAAGCCATTCCTAAACAGGGCGAATGTGACCGTCAATGGACTTGCCAAGCCTCCATGCCGGCAACCTTCCTTCTTGCAAACAAAGGAAATTATATCAACTAAACCCTGATTGTAGGTGCCCAATTCCTACATTCCTCGGATGGTGCCCACCAAAGAGGGCCTGCACTCAGCTTCATTTGGACTCTTTAATGGAAGAAAATGGTTCTTTTTTTTTTTAAGATTTATTCTATTTAATTGAGACAGAGAGAGAGAGAATGAAAGGGGAGAGGTCAGAGGGAGAAGCAGGCTCCCCTCAGAGCAGGGAGCCCGATGTGGGACTCGATCCCGGGACTCCAGGATCATGACCTGAGCCGAAGGCAGTCGCTCAACCAGCTGAGCCACCCAGGCGCCCCTGGAAGAAAATGGTTCTAACTCCTCCTTCCTCCTGCCACTTAGGTCATAGTTGTTTTTATTTGTTTGTTTTCTGCTCTCATTGCCTTTGAGAAACCCATAATATTCCTTTTATTCTTCTAGTGATTGGCATCTTGTTTTTGTCACAAAGATAGTATGCTGGCATTTTCTATCTTAGAGTGTGGAGGTCCGCGCCAGAGAAGGAGGCATACTTAATCTCTGTGATGTTGTCCAAGTTCTTGAGAAACTATTAGAACTCTATTATCTTGGTGTTTGCCAGTTGAGGTCAAGCCAACATCTGTATGTGTCTTTCTTTCCCAGAGGGCATGACAAGAAAAGAGAAAGAGAAGAATTCAAGGAATTAAAAACAGTCTTCATTAGGATAACATTTGGGGTCAGGTAAACATCTCTTTCGAATTTCACTGAAAAGTTCCGGGAGGCCAAGGGTAAAATCTCTGGAAGACTTGTTTCAAGGAGTGGAGTTCAGTGGAAAGTTAATCTTAAAAAAAAATGTAGAAAACCTGAGTATGATATTGCTTAGGGGACTCTTAGAAAAACAGAAAAGGAAAAGGAAACCAAAAAACACAATTTCTCCTCATTTGGAAAGTGTGGAAGGCCTGGGAAAGGTTTTCCCCAGTGACTAGGAAATACTTCTTGGTTGCACATGAGCTCCTCTCCTTCCAGGAGCTGTAGAGTCATTTAAGTTTTTATTTTAATTTCAGTTAGTTAACATGCAGTGTTCTGTTAGTTTCATGTGTACAATACTGCGATACAGCAGCTCCACACTGTAGAGTCATTTCTCAAAGTGGTGAGTGTGGACGTCCATGATGCATGCAGACGTGCCTGGGCAGGACAGAGCAGTGTGACCGTCTTTCGTAAACTGGCGACCCGTTCTTGGTGGTTTACCTCTGTTGTTGGATTTACCGATTTTGGGGTTCAGATAACATCTTTCGCAAGATTTAAGCTCTAGTTTAACTTTTTTTTAGGAAGTTGAGAGAAACAGTCCCCTTTGACTCTCAAAGAAATTAAACCACAAGTCAGGCTACCAATGGAGATTGTGGAATTTCTGTGCTGGAGATCTTCAAAAGTAGAACATAAAAATTAGGTCACTTAAGGAAGTCTGCTTGGAGCCTAACCAAGATGGCCTCCTGCAGCGTTCCAAGTTTATAAAACAACTCGTGTGAAGATTCATATATCCGTAGCGCATAAGGAAAATCAGTACTTTGCTATATTCTCTTTGAGCTCCTTAAAAATATGTGGAACTCCCTCTGCCTAGAAATGGCTGTGTCTCTCATTTGCATTGTATGTTAATATTGCTTGTGGACTTTTAGGAGTGAGTGGGAGGGAGGAAGTAAGAGGGGTTGTCCTTTAGAAAGTGACATTCGATCCTTTCAGAGGATGGCACTGAGAGGATACTTGGCTTAAGCAGAGCTGACTTGACTGAGCATATTAACAAAGTCCCCAAAGAACTGTACTTAGCGTGAGGACACTTCCTGTAAAGAATTACTGCATTACTAAATGATTAGTTTGCTGGCTTTAAATGGTCTATAAAATGCAAAAAGTTTGTTTGGTTCAATGTCATTGGAAGCTATTAACTGTGAAAAGTTAGGAAGATTGTCTGAAGCAAGATTTTTAAATCATCTGGATCCAGTATGAGTCTAGAATGACAAAAATTAAAAAGTCAAAAGATTCTTTGTGGAATGCCAGACCACAGTGAACATAGTTCTTGGTGACTTGCTGGATTCTCAGTGTCCCCAGGGCTTTCCCCTCCTGCAAATTGTATCCAGCTCTAGCCTACCACAAAGTGATAAACCAGTTTCCCTCCCACCTACTGACCTTAAAGCGACATAGTTCATTGGGCTTGTGAACACCTGTAAGAAGGACTTGATTTTTTTAGGAATGGAAAAAATGAAATTATTAAAGGTGCCCAACAGACAGGAAAGCAAAATGTGAAATTGGGAGCCTTGCCTCTCCCTCCCCCATAGGCAATTTCTGAAAACATTTTTTCCATTTTTTTAAAACTAAAGATTTATTTTAGGAATTCAAAATAGGAGTCTAATGCCCTCTGTGACTCCATTTTTGAAATTGTCCTGACAATGCAGTATGGACTTAAGACTTTTTCTCAAGGACCTAGAAACTAAAATATATTATCTTCCCTTTGTTTTTCTTCTCTTTGTCTTTTTTTGTTTGTTTTATTTTCCCGGGCGGGCAAAAATAAAGGGGATAGCTCCAAGCTATATAACATTTGGTTTTAGTACTGTTTTCTTTCCTCGTTCCTTTTAAGAAAGGACATATTCATTAAAGTAAGACCCTGTGTTTTTAGTTCTTTTCGTTCTTTTAACTTTCCTTTTATTTGAAGTTAGTTCTGCCATGTGGTGGTTTTCAAGATGTTTGTGTATTTACACTGAAACCCTTTCTTTCAAATAAAATCTTATTTTTAACCCTAATATATGGAACAGATAAACTGTAGCTGTTTTGAGGAGTTGGCCCCCCGGCTGCCTCCTGCTCCATGGTTTCTGAGGCACATCTGAGCTGGGGGCCGGGGGTGGGGAGGGCGGGGGGAAGCGGCTAAGAAACCTTTTGTTTAATCCCCTGACATGAACACAGGATTAGGAGGAAGGGCCTCTGTTGCTGCTCCCAGGCTCCCACCAATACTTTTTTGTCACTTCCCATTTCTGGACCACTTTGGTGAAATGATGGCATTGTGCTAGATCATCTCTGACGCCGTTCCTCCCCTAAGCAGTTCTGAGTTAGACGTACAGAGCCCTGGGGTGGTGGAATTTGGGTGACTGAGTGCAGAAGTCCTGGCTGAAGGAAGAATCATCCTGTCCCAGCATGAATGGTCTCCAGTTCATGCAAATGAGAACTTGGGAGCCAGAACTGATGCATCAGCAGAATCATCTCAGGAAAATGTTTTCCAGAAGATTGCAGTGAGGCATCCGTAGCCCTCTAACACAGAAGAATCTTGTGGAGAAAGGGACTTAAACAAGTTATGGGTTCTTGTTTACCATTGATTATAGTCGACTTTGTTGGTAAGTGGTTAGCTGTTAATATATCAACAGTTACTCCTCACTAGAGAAAATTATGTCCTATCACTCGAGTGTGTGTGTATGTGTGTTTGTTAGTTTGGGAATGCATCTGAGGCATAGTTCAAGAATCTGCAGCCAGTTAACACATTTGCTTAGAGAATGGGGATGGTGAGGCCAAGGTCAGGGTTCAGTGGCTCTGTGGGCCAATTAGCTGGGCGGGGCTGTGCGGCCAGACTGTACTTTTAACCCCAACCAGCTGCCTCTCACATGTATGCCACGGGTCCCACGGAGGCTTAGGCAGTGTGGAAGGATGTCCAGACTTGGCTTTTCCTCCTGGGATCTCACAGGCCCTTTGTCCTGGTACTGGAGGGCTTGGCGTTCATCTTAGTGGTGGGAGGGCACCCTGCCTGCATATTTAAAAGCTTAAAAGGAGAGTCTGAAATACTGCCTGTGAGGCAGAGCCTCAGTTCCTGCTGTGTGTGGGTCTCTCCAGTCTGAGGACAAAACTTGCTGCATGAAGTTAGACTAGAGATTGTTGAAATAGTGCTCCATAGTTCTCAACATGAACATACCGACCTTTTCGGGAATTGGGAGGAGGGCTGCCATTAGAAGAGAAAAACATTTCTAACTCCTTAAGACCATTGTTCATTCTCTCTTGTTCTCATTTCTTCATTTAAACACCATTTGTAATTAAAATTGAAACACTTGATTTGCATTTGTAAAAGAACAGGAATTTTAGGGAAGTTGTTTGGGAAAAAATATTATTCCCATAGAGAATGGTTCTGTATGATTAGGTTTTTACTATTAATGAAACATGGAACATTTTCTCTTGTTTCTTGTATAAACACAGCAATGTATGAAGCCTCTGCGCGATTTATCTTTGCCCAGGGAAGCCATTAAATTTAGTTATAATTTGTTTTCTTTGAAAAATAGGAAAGAGAAGTAGGCTGAAGTAAACTATCTCACACACTTTTTTGGTGAGAAAAGTATTCATTTTTATTAAAAGAAGTCAAACATTATAGAATGATGAAAACTTTGCACGTCCTAATCACTGCACCAGCCAGCCCCCACAGTGGTCCCCCTTAGGATAGTCGTGAGCCAGTTGTGAAAATGGGTATAAAAATGAGAATTTTAAAAATTCTGTTAATTTTTATCCCCAGAATTAATTTTTACCAGGTCATTGGCTTTGAAAATGTTTGTTTTTAACAATGAGTGCTTTCTACCGACAAAATTTTCAGTGGAATTCTAATATAAAAAAAAAAAGAAAAAAGCAGAGACACTCAAGTTGTAGCTGGGGAAGAATTCTGCTCACTTCCTCCTCTGCCCTGACCAGGGAAACCACAGGGTCCTTCTCCTGAAAGACCCAGCAGCACTTACAGTGGGCACTTAACCCAGTTGCTCTAGTGGTTGATTGGTGTTGGACTTCTACCTCCTTGACCAGCTCTTCTAAACGAGGCACTCACAGTGACGTTTGTTTTCCCATCATTGACTTAGGATGCCTATTTTTAGTTAAGCTGTAGTTAGTCACAAGCTTAAAAGCAAACCACCTAAGCCAACCAGTGATTTTTTTTTTCCTTTCTTGAAATTGGGCCTTTACATTTAGCTCATCCTTTGAGTTCAGCTCAAATGCCACATTTGTCACTACTTTTTTAAGTCTGTGGCAGCAAGTTTTTCTCCTTGTGGATTTCGGTTTAAATTTGTAACTACAGTGCTTGGACCGTGGTAGACATTCATGTCCATGGACCTCGTAGGAACGAGTTTTAGCCTTCCATACCCCATTTCTGGTAATTGTGTGCCTGCCTGTTTATTTTCCCCCACTAGATAATGAAAAGGAAGACAGCATTATTTTACGCTGTAGATAATGCTGGAGAATCTCTTAATCTCTCATCAGACTGGAGTAAGTCAGAGTCCTCTGAAAGAAAAACACAGCCTCGTGTGAACATTCAGTTCTCGCATCCATGCTGTGCCCAAATGCTGTGAGGATAAGATGGCACTAAAAATGGTCTTTAGCTGTCTTGAAAGGTGTTTGCATATTTGCAGTGAGTATTTATTGAGCACCTGCTGTGTAATTTGGCTAAGCCTCAGAGAGCTAGACAGATTGGGTATTTCACATGAGCTCTTTCTTTTAGTACACACACCCCTACCTACAAAGTAGATGCTGTTATTTATTTACTTATTTTACTATACAATAGCCAGCTCTTCCCTTACTCACTTGAATGCTTTTCGGGGGTAGGTAATCTCACCCTTACCTATGGCTTCAGACACCTCCTACATGGTGCGAATTTCCCAAACTTTATCACCTGCACTAATCTCCTTTCCTTAGTTCCTCACCGTGCCTACTGGAATCTCCCCAAACCGGGTTCTTCAAGCTTAAAAGCCTCAATGAGTACATTTTCCTCCAAACCCTCACCTGATCTGCCTTTTTCCCTTGGTTTCCTGTTTTGGTCAAGACCTTATTTCTGCCCACACATTTATTCATCGTCTGATACTCACTGAGAACGTACTCTGCCTCAAGTGCCGCTCCAGGTACTATACTGTACTCCAGGTACTATACTGTACTCCAGGTACTATTCACTGTCTGATACTCACTGAGAACGTACTCTGACTCAAGTGCTGCTCCAGGGGTCTATACAGCACAGACTAAAGCACACAGAAGGTTGTGCCTTAACGGAGCTTACATTCCAGTGGACAAAACAGCTAACTTTTTTTTTTTTTAAAGATTTGTTTATTTATTTGAGAGAAGGGAAGGCCGGCAGAGGGAGAGTCTTAAGCAGATTCTGCACTGAGCGCAGAGCTCGACGTGGGGCTCGATATCATGACCCTGAGATCATTACCTGAGCCAAAATCAAGAGTCGGTTGCTTAACCCCCTGAGCCACTCAGGCGCCCCCATGTTATGATACGGTTTGGTTTTTTTTCCACAAATTTCTTATAAGTTTTCCCTGGTAAGCAGTAAAAGCTTGTTATCATACTGTCCTCATACAATTTGTGTTGAAGTGATTTTATTCCTCCGACATGTATTCAGAAGACATTCTTATTCTTCCTGAGATGACACAGGCCTTGTGAGCTCTCCAAGGGTTAGTTGAAGCTCCTCTTCTGGCTCCTGCTTCAGCAAAATCCTGTTACTTGCTCAATATTGTCAAGGTTTTAGAAAAGTTCAAAGCCTTGGATGATGGAGACTGAAGGTAAAGGTGGAAGTCCACCTGGAAGAGACCACAGCGACCGGCGAGAGTTGTGTACATGATGGCCGCTAAACCCCTTATGCAGTGGCAGTCCCAGGAGGCACTGGGGCAGAGGACTGCTGTGCGGTGTAGGGGAGATGATACTTCTCTTGGGAGCAGCAATTAATGCCTTGTTTGTTTTGGTCTGCCCACTGCCTGGTGGGGAATAGGTGCCCAACAGATAAATTTTGACTAGGGGAGGATAAAGTAATGGATAGATAAATGCTTTTTGCATACACAAGGTAATGATAAGGGTAAATATTTTAGATAGGGGAGCCAGGCCTCCCCAGAACAACTGTCTTTGACCACTAGAACCATCCTTGCTGAGATACAGGGACTCTCAGAATTCTTTCCATCATTTTTAGGACATTACACATCCTTTAAAGAAGACATTTCCAGAATGGTGAGTTAGCCTGTGCTGATATTGTAACAGCCGTGTCCCCTCAGTGAACTTCACCTGTGTGAAGGTGACACTCTACAAGAATCTTTGGGTCTTTCCACAGGTCACACGGGTTCTTGGACTTCAAGGGGATTATAACTCATGGCCAGCCTGGGAGCAGCATCTCTACTTGCTGTCTGTGTGCTCTCTCCTGAGTGTGGAATGTGTCTTTATTACCCTCTTTGGAAAGGCTTTTAATGTGTAGCCTTCATTTATTTCTAGTTTTAATCTTGGCATCTGTTTTTTAGAAACATTGGTCTGTTACTAAGTTGATGCCCAGATTTGGAACGCAGATTG
Source organism: Nasua narica (assembly GCA_028533885.1). Lineage (NCBI taxonomy): Eukaryota > Metazoa > Chordata > Mammalia > Carnivora > Procyonidae > Nasua > Nasua narica. The sequence continues at coordinate 52,034,734 of CM052809.1, read as the reverse complement.
CTAACAAGTGTCAGGCAGAGGAAGGGCTTCCAAGCTACCTGCACAGCCCCCCAGTTAACCTTGGCGCGCACTCCGAGCGGGCTGCACTCACCTGTCTGCCTGTAATGACCTATGTCTGTCTAGCTTAGGTGACTTATTCGTGAACAGGTGCTTGGGGTATTTGATGAGGTTTGCTCATTACCAGGGTGCAACGATATTCACAATTGTTTCTGTCTTGCAGAATGACCACATAGCTATATTTAAGTGTAAAGAAAAAAAAAGGCCAAGCATATTAAGAGTAGTTGTTATCCTGAGGAGCGTTTTGCAGAATTACCAAAAGAGCTCTTTAATTATATACACTTACCCCTGTCGTCCTCTTCCACCACTTGTGTTTCCAGGATGTCATGGAGGTTGGTCCAGATACTGGTATTTTGAAACACACCCACTTGAGGACTCTTCCTTCGTGGATGGGGTAACCCCCTGCCCAATGCTCCTTCCATGCCTACTGACCCATCCTTTGCCTCTTGTGCTCTTTTTCTGCTGGAATTCCAGCTGTTATCCTTGCTTGATGATTTTTTTCTCCATCCTGTCTACCCCATATTTCTCTCTTCCCCCATCCTGCCCTTTCTCACTATCTGTAGGAAATCATCCATTTATTCAGTAAATGTAAAATATCTACTCTGTGGCAAACTGTGATAAGTGCAAGAGATAGGTAAGGGAGTAAGTTAGTCCTGAGTTTTAGTAGGGAGTAAGGTTTAGTCCCTAGGAGGAGCTTCTGGTCCAGTAAATTTGTAACTAAATGTTGGGGAAAGGCTAATAGTCATGTGAATGAACATGGCGCACAAACCTGATACGTTAAAAGGCAGTATAATTGAATTTGACTTATTGCTGGCACATGGGTAAGTTACTGTGGTGTTCTCAGATATTTAAAAACTTACCCTTTAACAGCTTCATGTTAATGTGATTTTTGACTCAAGTAGTTTCTCCTTCCTTAAGAGTAAAAGGAAGTTTTTGTGATGGAGAACATTTGGCTTATAGACTGTGAGGTCTTTTGGAACCTTGACCTTCAGTCATTCACTGTGTGGCTGAGTGGCAGGGGGTACATTGTAGAGGCTCAAGTTCCCAGCATTTCACAAGAGTTAACACAGTCCAGCCTTTGGCAACCTGCCACTCCCTCTGCTTGCAGACAGGTTTGTGAAATTTGACACTCTCATGTCTTTCTTTAAAAAATCTTGCAGGGTTCAGCAGTCTTCAGGGGCTGACCCATTTTTTTTAAACTCCTATTGTCAGACCCAAGTGTGAGGTTCTCTTGGATCTGTTGTCAGAAGAGAGTCTGTACATTTCACTGACTTTAAAGAAACAAAACAAAAAAACCCTCTCAGCCTCATCTTCAAACAGTAATTTATGCTTTGGATGCAGAAATGGGACACTGCTCTTTGTGTCTCTTCTGCCACCACCTTCCCTTAAAATATGAGCCATATACAAGCATATATTGTACCAGCAGAGCATACTGAAGTAGGATTTCGACTACTGTTCTTTAGCCAACATAAGTAATCAGAACCTAGAGTAATCAGAACCACTAAAAATATAGGGTACTTCTTAGGTGGAAGTAGAGTGGTATGAAGAGTAATAGGACTCTTATTATTAAATTTTGCTTTTAGCTCATCTCCTTTGGTTTTCATTTTCATACTTCACATCTTTGGGACCCGTCCTTGCCCTTGTTTAGATGAGTAAGTGCGATGGCTGAAAAACACATGTCTTGGTTGTTGCAAGGATCTAGCATTTACTGATTGTGTGATTTAGCATAAGTGGTTCAAATCCCTAGTCTGTAAGTAGGAATAATAAATGATGTCTACCCTATGCCCCCACTCCAGCCGCCTTCTGCTCATTGTGTGGGTCAGATGAGAAACTGAATTGTAAAGCGTCCTTTAACTTATAGGATATTCTGCCTTGGGAACTCGCATTCTCACCAAGGACTGGTGTAGTGAACTATCGTGGGGTTCATGGAATGAGTCTTTCTGTTATAGAACAGCAATCGAGACTTCACCCTTCTTTGGTTTCTGTGATCATGAGCCCCTGCTTCTTACCACCGCCCCCCGCCCGCGGCAACCTGGGTCTCTGTGTGGCCACTCTGTTTACTGTGACATTCTTTTTTCAGTTGACCTGGGATTTATCCTTCTAATTTCCCAAACAACTTATGCTTCTTGGTTCTAGTTTTACAGAGGGAACATGAAACAGTTCAAATCACATTTCAAGTCATAGAAATTTATAAGTGAGAAAAGGGTCTTACAACTCAGCTTCCTGTTTTTGGCAATTCAGTTCGGTAAATAAGAGCTGGTGCCTGCCACGCAGGGGCTGTGTTCGGGCACTGAAGGCACCATTGTTTCTCCTCCAGCCCCGATCTCCGGAAGTGCAGCAGAAGGGCATGCAACCCAAATGGAGATGAATGGGAAGTACAGACTTTTAACTCCTTAATGTGCAAAAATAACGGCGGTTTTTTATTTCATTTAGGGCGCGTACTTGCTGAGTACGTGCCTGCGTTTATTAGGTTGTAACTCCCGTGAGTGGCCAAGCACACTACTGATCTATAAAATTGAAGATGAAAGCATGATAAATAATAAAGCCATGTATTTCTGATTTTTATAAGCTCCTCTGTAAGTTAAGCAGTAAGTGAAAAACATAACTGCACCTAGAGGAAGGGTAACTGGTGGAAAGGCAGCATCATACCACTTCTATGTGCACTAGTCTGGATGTTCTTAGAGTTGCCGTAGCCCCTGCGGACCCTGAAGTGTCTTCTCAGAGATAAAAGGCAGGATACACTCTCCTCATTGAGTTACATGTTAATTAACAGAATTTAAAACAAAAACAAGCGGGAAAAAAAAAGCCCACCCCATCCCATCCCCAACACTAGAGTTAGACGCCCTGGGTTCTCTCCTTGCCCGTGTTGCTGATGGGCAGCGTGATTTGGGGGGACGTCTGTCTCTACTCCTCAGAACTTCATTTTCCCTCAGATTCAAGATGGGGCTAATTTTTTTTTGCCCTGTCTCTGTTAATATAGTTGTTTAGGATTAAATGTAGTCATGTATATGGACTTGAATCTTCACTTCTTACAAGTTGTGTAACTTTGAGAGACTTAGCTGTGCCTGCTTCTTCATCTCTCAAGTGGGATAATATTAGTACCTACTTTTGCATTTTTGTGAGAAGTGTGTTAATTCTCATAGATCAGTGCCTGACAGTTAAATTTTTGTGAACTTCAAAGGCTCTATGACTTAGTATGTTTTTAGTCTACTGAATGTTTATAGTGACTTTTAAAAACTGTAATACCCTATTATCATATCTTATCTCTCTGATCATTTTGGTAGTTTCACAAGATAGGACTTTGTTGTCAGTAATCCCAATACTGAAAACTTATTCCCAAATGTCTTTTTTCTTCAGAGCTTCAGACCAAATTTATTTATTCTAGGAAGTGCCTTCTACTGGTAGCGTGAGTTCGGAAAGCTTTAGGTGGGAATCAGGATATGACCCTGCCTTCCCTATTACTGTTAGAGGTTGGAGATCTTTCTTAACTGTCCAGAGCTTTGCTTACGTTGCATGTGACAAAAAATTTTCATAATGTTATCTTTGATTTTGAACTATGCTAAGTCAGTGTTTTTGTGACCCATTCGGCTTTGAGAGGTAATGAAATGTTGATCAAGAGCTCTACCACGACAGATCCATTTGTAACAATCCTAGTGGTTTATTTCACAGAAGCAGTTTTCAGATAAAAATACTGATCATGACTTCCTGTGACTTTCCCTAAAGGGGTAAAATTAAATTGTGGGAAATGCTTGGAATTTAGTAATTAACTTATAAAGAACCATTTTAAAAAATCATAACTCCCCTAAGCTATTATAACAAAGAACCTTATGAATTCAGAATCCTTTCACATATTTATTTTTTTATAAAGTGAAACCCAATGACTGTTGTTCAGCATCTTCAAGTTTGTTGCTGAACTAAAATGATGTCTTTAGAGAGAGGAGCCTTTGAGTCCCATACTGGCTTTTCAACCTCAGGTCCAGTTTAGAATAACACTGCTGCTGCTGCTATTACACTAGTTATTTGGATATAAGTATGGGTATTTGTGGCTTGATATTATAGATTTTCATGATCAAAATTTGATGACGGGGATATTTGAAAGTTTGTTAATAGAAAATGGGCATGTAGACTTTTCCTGTTTTTCTGCTTATCAGTAGAATTGAGGCTGTCAAATACTTTGTTTCATCTGTCTTTTTTTTTTTTTTTAAGATTTTTATTTATTCAACAGAGAGAGAGAAATCACAAGTAGGCAGAGAGGCAGGCAGAGAGAGAGGGGGAAGCAGGCTCCCTGCTGAGCAGAAAGCCCAATGCAGGGCTCGATCCCAGGACCCTGAGATCATGACCTGAGCCGAAGGCAGAGGCTTTAACCCACTGAGCCACCCAGGCACCCTTCTTTCATCTGTCTTGCCTGGAGTTCAAATGCCTCTTCACTCCTAGTTGTGTATTTAATATTTCTTGAATGCTAAGCGCCTTATTTCTACATTTTTATTTATATGCAGTGTTACATTATAGTCCTAAATAGCGTGATTGTGCTAACCATTTTGAAATGGAAGAAATTACTTTTAAACATACAAAAAGTACAAATTAATTTTATCTGCTAGTTGATTTGTTTTCTGGAGCTTTTGTGTTAAGGTATGTTGGGTTTCTATTTGGAGAGGTACTGAGTAGACTAGCAGGTGTAGAGTAGAAGGTGTTTGCAAGGGGCCACATGGCAGGATGAAAAGATCACCGTTTGGAAACACTGGGTCTCTGTGATGCTGGAGAGTTTCTCCGCTTCTTTCAATGTTAGTTTCCTCAACTGTCAATGGACACATTGTCTATCTGGAAAGGTTATAATCTGATGCCACACTATGTTGATATATAGTGTATTTCCATCAAATAGTAACTGTGATATTTTGTATTAGAAATTTGTTCCATTTATGTTTAATATTTCAAAGCAGTGCTGAATGGACATTTTGGAATGCTTTGTTTTGTGAACATATTAATAAGCTTATAATTTTCTAAGATTACCAGGAGACTTTGAGGACACCAAAAGGAATACTTGATTTCTGAGTAAACTAATCATTCGATAAATTCTTATTTCTTGATTCCTTTGTTTACTGTGTTAGAGTTGTTAATGGCCACTTTCCCCTGTCTCCAGTCTTGGACATCCTTGTGAGTTTAGCTTTAAAAAAAAGTCAGCAGAGTTACTGAAAATGATAGAGTACTGCTAGGATAGTTTCCTCATTCACAACTAAATATTTTATTCTCAATTTGTTTTGGGAGTATTTGAGCCTATTTATAAAGACTGTTTATAAAGTGCCCTGAAGGACACAGATTGTGTTTTCAAGTTGGTCTCGTTGAGGGTAAAGGAAAGGATGCAATAAGGGCTGTGTTCGTGGACTGCAACTCCTCCACTGCTCTCTTATTTTTTCTGGTTCATTGCTGGTTTGGATCCTATGTTAGTACATCAGTGTTCCCATGAACGAGTGGCTATATTCAAATGCAAGTTGAACCATATGCTGCTTAGGGGCCAATATTTGAAGCATTACCTATTTTAATGAGACATAAAATTGTATGTTTAGTCTTTTTTATGTTTAAAAAAAAAGAATCTTAAGTTTTTTTTCAATTTGTTTCTCCAGGTGGCATTTTTCTGAAGTTGTTCATTGACACTTCCCAGCATTCCTGCAGAGAAAAATAGGTGAGTAGTAGAAATCAGATACTCTCATTATAACAATTCTTTGGATCCACTTTCCAGGTGGGTAGCAAATTACTTCTTGAAAGAGGTGCAGTATTTCAAACTTTTGAATCTTGAGCGGTAACACTAGTGTTTTTTGGGGTTTTGTTTGTTTGTTTTGGTTAGAAATATCTCTTGGATGAGCATACACAAATGGTGTAAAAGACCCTGTAAAGGTTCTGTGACCATTCATTAACAAATTTCTGAGCTCTTTATAATAGGCATAGCTGACTCTGAGTTGTCTTTCCTTTTGAGTTCTCTGGACCATTTCACCATTTTTACCATTTCTCTGTGAAGGGGGAAGTAGAGATGGCCAATTCATATTACCCAGTTTTATTACTTGATGAAAGCTCAGGTAGAGGGAATTGCCTAAATAAAAGTTGAAAACAGTTGACTAATAGGTGATGTATGATTGAGTCTACAGATTCTGATTTATAAAGGTTAGTTACTTTTGGAAAGTGTTAGTAATAATAGGGGTTGAGTAATCTCCAAGAGTATGCATTCAGAAAAATCAAAATAATTGTTTTAAAAGACTTTGATCCATCTCTGATTCTAAAAAGGCAGACAACATTCAACCCGGTCCCCCAGGGCCCTCGTAATGAACTTGGGGATATGGCTTAGGCGAAGGGAGGCAGTATGTGGTTTGAATGTGGGACCCACTGAAACCCTCTCTAGGAGGCTCTGCCATATGCAGTGAATTCACAGATTACTTTCACAGATGCCATCTCAGCTGTGTGGAATGGTGATCTTTTTAGCTTATAGATTCTGGGAAAGGCAAAATTGCCCTTATATCATGATTTGAACTATTGATTTCTGAAATGCCATTAAGTTGCTTTAATAGCTACTACTGCTTGGGTTAGATTAGGAAGCTTGGGTTCTTTTTTTTTTTTTTTAATGGGAACTGTAAACACTTGTGAGTTATGAAATAATTTGAGCAAAGTTCCTTCTCCTGGGAAAGCCAGGGCTGACCCAAGATGGGCGGGTGTCTTGTGAAGGTTAATCATTGGCACCTTATCAAACTGATAATCTTAAAATAGCTGTTCCATTATTTATTTCCTGGGAGTAGGTGAACCTGATTTGCTATTAATAAAGACTGTTAATAAAAAAATACATATTTTTTCCTGTATGTTGAAAATAAGGGATTTATGACATGTGACTTTCTGAACCAGGTGTTCATAAGTCTGTTTAAAATTTGATTACTAATAACACTGCCACGCGTTGTTCCGGTCCAGACTTTCAGATGCCTGTCAGCCAAGTGACATTGGGGTTGGTAGTGAGGCCTGTTTTCACTCATACAGATCTACAAGGGAAAATCTTCTCAGCAGAGACAGATCTGGGCTGGTGAGGAGTGTGTTTATTTCAACTCCCAGGCACTGTCTGTCTGAGTGGAAACAGGTCCAACTGCCATTTTGTCCATTATGTAAGGAGTCGCATGTGAACCCCTGAGTTAAGTGGCTCCATATTTCCCATATTCTGATGATGATTTAGTCCCCCATTGTGGGTTGTCACCCTGGATCACTGCCAGGCTGGCCTGTTTAATCCAGCTCTGGGGAGAAGCCAGTTCCATTCTGCCAGTGTTCATCCTCAAAATCCCCCTCTCTGAAGACTTGGCCAGATAAAACTCACCTTTCTATCGGGTTTTTTTTTTTTTTTTAAATCGTGAGTTCATCCCATACAAATGCAATGAAACTTGACCAAGTCTGAAATAACAGCATGTGAATTATGATGAAGTCGGACTGCTCACGTCCTATCAACTTGTTGAAAGGTTTCTCTTGGGGACGCCTGGGTGGCACAGTTGGTTGAGCAGCTGCCTTTGGCTCGGGTCATGATCCCAGGATCCTGGGATCGAGTCCCAAATCGGGTTCCTTGCTCTGCGGGGAGCCTGCTTCTCCTTCTGCCTGCTCTGCCTGCCTCTCCCCCTACTTGTGTGCTCTCTCTCTGACAAATAAATTAAAAAAAAAAATTAAAAAGAAAAAAAGAAAGGTTTCTCTTGAACAAGGAGTCACCGCACTGTGAGGAGAGCCTGTCTTGAGGTGGTTAAAGGCTGAGAGTCCATCTCTGCTGGGCACAGACCTGGGTTGGGATCCCAGATGTGGTGCCATTTGGCTGTGTGACCACAGGCATGTTTCTTTACCCGCTGGAACGCCCATCTCTTTATGTGCGGATACCCCTTCCTCCCGGAGTGCCTTGGAGTGTGCATCGAGGTACAGATGACATGTGTGTAGTGTTAGAGCAGCAGCAAGTACCTCGTGCATGTCTTTCTGACATCAGGGACCTTGGAAGGAGCACTGAGTGTGGGATGGAGGAACTGCCCAGCCAGCTACCCCTTCTGCCTCCCTGGTAGAGTGGCGAGGTATTACCTGCTCGGTTCGGCCCTGCCTACTCTGTGCGAATTGTGAGAAATCTTGGAAAAGCGGGAAGTTAGGGTGTGTAATTGGGTATTAGGGGGCTTCTATTGGGCAGGTTTAAAAAAAAAATCTAGTCAGGCTTTCTGGGCTTGAGTCCCAGCTCTACACCTTATAATTAGGTGTATGACCTTGAACAAGTTATTAACACCTTTTCTGGCTCTCACCTGTCTCACAGGATTGCTGGAAGATTAAATGATGTATTGTGTGTAGAGTGAGGCATATGGAACTAGCACCTAGTGAATCTCAATAAATACGCTCATAAATTCACCAGGACACAAGAAAAGGAGGCAGGAAATCTGACCTGAAAAAACAGCCATGGTTTTAAAATCTCTTGAGTTTGAATTTCGCCTTATTGAGCTGCCTTTTGTGTGATATTATGTTATTTAGATCAAGAAAGATCATCTTTTTCCTGAATAAGTTGAGAATGACCTTATTCTCCCATGTGGGACTACCTCACGGGAAGGGTGAAGCATTGGGAGTTAGTCTTCTTTGGTTTTCTATTCACGAGTAAACGAATCTTTCCCCATCTGCGGGAATTCTTGCTGGTATTGACCAAATGAGCAAAATGTGAGCTCTAGACTGGCATTGTGTGTTCTGGTAGCCTCTGTCCCCATACGGCTGTTGAGCACTTGAATCATGGCTCATGTGACTGAAGCACTGAATTTCTAATTTTACCTTATTTTAATTCACTGAAAATCTAGAACTGATAGTTAATTCGGTTATTGAGAAACGTTTACGCGTATTTGAGACAATGTGGGCATGCAGATCTGTTTTTTCAGCTGTACCTTTTATGTGGCTTAATCAGGTCAGCTATTTCTGAGGAAAACTTAGTACCTGAATTGAGGTGTGCATTACGTGCAAAGGACACAGCAGATTTTGAAGTGTTAGCGTTAGGAAAAAAGGATGTAAAATATTTTTAATACTTTTTACATTGATTATATGTTGAAATGATAATATTGGGGATATATAGAGTTAAATATATTATTAAAATTAATTTCTTCGGGTGCCTGGGTGGCTCAGTCATTAAGCATCTCCCTTCGGCTCAGGTCATGATCCCAAGGTCCTGGGATTGAGCCCCTTGTCGGGCTCCCTGCTCGGTGGGAAGCCTGTTCTCCCTCTCCTACTCCCCTTGCTTGTGTTCCCTCTCTCGCTGTGACTCTCTCTGTCAAAAAAAAATTAATTAATTTCTTCTTTTTAAGTGTTTCTACTAAAATTTTTAAATGCTGTACCTGCTCACATAATATTTCCATCAGACATCGAAGCTCTAGATATCCTTGAAAGAATGGGGTAATTTCTATTTTATTAAGTAAAATAGTTTTTCCAATAGATTATGAAGGTTATGAAAGTGGTTTTTTCCCCCTCCTTTTAAAGTTTTTGTTCACCGTCTACAGTTTAGAGGACAATTTTTGAATATTCAAAATTGGGGAGAGAGAAAAAAGGCACATAGCTGCTGTGTTACCTGGACCTTATGTCATACAGCCCGAGGCTCAATTCTGATGTCTTTGCAGTAGACCTTTCTCCTCCACTTCCTTCTGAAATGTGCCAAGGGAGACACTTCACCACCACCCACCAGGATATGAACCCAAACGCAGCTTTCCGGTAAATGTTCTGCTTCTTCGATGATTGTTAATTTTGACATCTGATGCAGGGACCATGTTCCTAGGGTGACATCTTGACATGCCCCAGGAGATCAGTTTAGGAACTGTCATCCAGGAGAAAATGACTTTTAACGACCTACAGTGAATTAGCGCTCTCTTCCTACTACGGTACCAGAAATACGGAGATACATTCTCAAGGGAATGATTGCTGGCTCGACAGCTTAGCTGTCACCAGTGTATGTATGAAACATGAGAAGAGAATCCAGTTAGGATCATCCATGTGTTTGTTTCTCATTCGTGCCCTGGGGGACACTGAAGTGTATCCTAAGAGGTGGGGGAGGAGTATTTGAGCAGAAACCCTGCTGGTCTGGGTTTGAATCCTGGCTGGCTCACGGGGGGTGGTGCTGAGCTTCCCTAACCTCTGATGCTCTTCCTGTGTAACTGGTGCCAGCAAACACCAGCCGCTTTCCTTGTCAACATTCTTCCACCGTGTGTCCTTGATCTGTGACACCCCATGCCTTCGTGTGATAAACATGGCAAATACATTGCCATCCTCGGACTTGCCCAGGCTGGGTAAATGAATGAGAGAGGTTACTTTCCAGTATCGTCGTATTCAGGAATTAAACAGGATTGAGATTTCAGTATTAAGTACAAGCCATTATCACTTTTCATGAAGAATGTGTAGCCACCAAAGTGTCTTTTCCTTGCGTAGAGTTTATTATGACATTGAGGTTTTTAAGTTCCAGGGGGCAGAGTATAAGATTCATTTCCACCAGTAGCTTGGAAGCAGCTAATAGGGGAGGGTGTAATAGCCTCTTCCTTTACTGAGGGTAAATTGAATCAAACATATGGTGTCTGGATAGGAACATGATAAAGTAAAAATAAGATTGTGGTTTTCGAGATTTTAAAAAAGCAGATCAAAGTAATTGGATATATTGGAGACTTAAAGTAAAAGCAGTTCTTTTTCCCCTTTTGGTACTTGTACGTTGATGGCTTGCCTTTTTTCTGTTTTGGCTGGACCTGTGCCATTTGACAGGAGAGTCCTGAGGATTCTTCTCAGCAGGGACAGAATGAAAAGTTGCTTCCTGTGGTGGACTGTGAACTCCTGAGGGCTGGTCTGAGTCTTTTATTTTACCCTCAGTGCCCAGTACACTGTCTGGTGCGTAGTAGGTGCTCAGTGAATATCGGTTGAATGGATGGAAGATAAATGTCTGTGGTCAGACCGTAGAGCTAGTTTCCTAACATCCTCTAAAGAGAACTCAATTTCGGGCATGCTGTGGGCTGCACAGCATAGTGTCTCGAATGTTATGTACTTGCTAAATTTTGCACAATTGGAGGAGTGAATGTAGGCTTAGGTTTATCTTCCAGTTTTTAAGGGAGCTTGGGAATACGACCCATTTATAATTTGGGAAGCCACAAAGGTTCTTTTAAGCAGAGAAACGAGGTTAGATATTAGGAAAGCATCACGGCTCGTAGATTGACCAGAGGCTAGGAAACCAGGTAGGAAGGTGCTGCTGGCAAGAAACTATGAGGGTGGAGAGGGAGGCTTCGGGCAGTCATGGGGGCAGGGCTGCAGCCAACGGAATGAAGCGCAGTCCCAGGGATGGGTGCCTGTGGGGTTAGCTTTGGAGAGGAGCTGGGGCAGCTCTCTGGATAGGGAGGGTAGTATTGCCATAAATAAACTTCAACTACAAGGAATGGATGTTAAGAGAATTCTCATGTGCTGGCCTCAGTTCTTTGGAGAAATAGAAAAAGTCATCTGTGTGGGGGAGGATAGGTGAAGCTGGGGGTTCTTACGCTTCCCCATGTGGAAAGGAGCTCTTCTCAGTGCTGATGTGGTGAAAACATCCACCTCCCTGTGAATTCTGGGCCTCTCTAGAGGATTATTTGATGGAGAATTCAGGTCCTCCATCTGATGGAGTAAGTCCCCAAGGATGTTCTGGATCTCACATCAGCAACCATAGAGTTGTGTTGTGATCAAATGCTCAAGTCTGTGGAGAAGGCTGTGCGTAGCTCCCCTGTCCGGTAGAGGCCGTTCCTGTTGGTGCTCCTCTTCTCGTTCCATCTACACAAAGAGATGCCACGATCCTCACATGGAAAGCTCTTTAACCTTCATGATCCACTTTGTAAGCTGCTCCTTGAAAGGAGGATGACCTCTCCTCGTCTGAACGAATATACACATGCCGTAGAGGGGTCTCCCTCGCTGTCTAAAACATTTGTGTGCTTTTACATGAAGCTTGTTAACATGGGTAAGTCATGGCTGTGCAGAATCTCAGGTCACACCACAGCAGTCCCTGCTTAGCACCAAAGAAGGCAGTAGTAGAGCTCTCAAGTTCCGAGATCCTGCCCCCGTAAACACGCTGTTTGCTCTTTGAAATTTCATCATGACTTCCTAGCAGAAACCAGCTTCTTTTCAATTAAATATTGATTTAATCTACATTCTGTTTGGGGTTAATCCAAAAGCCAAAATAAAGTTTTTGTAATCTTTTCCCTTTCTTGTGCTCTCGTGCCAGTGGGCACCACTCTTCATACGGTGGTCCTGTTCTTCGAGACGCCAGCAGCCCCTGTGCCCCGGGCTAGCCACTCACCGCGTCTCATCGGGTTAGGGTGCCAGGCAGCCTGTAAAGATGGGATTGGCCCCCAGTCTCTGTACCTCACGTTACCAGCCCAGAACAGCCTGTGAAAAACTCTTAAGAGCTAATTGGCAAGCTCAGATGGACTTAGAAATGTACTTGATTTTGATCCAAATTATTCTATATACACAGCCAAGTTGTTTTAGGAAATGGGCTCTTCCTGTCATTAACTCGCAGCTTAGGTCATCTCTTTCATGTAATGAAGGCAAATAGGACTGAGAATTCACTTTAGAAATCTAGTGCGACTAATCTGAAAGAGCTGGTTCCTGTCTTGTTGCCTCATCAACACGTTTCTCTCTTCCTGTTTCATTCTCACACTGCATCCCTGATTCAGTTGAAGTTCCATCCGTTTTTCTGCTCATGTTCATGGGCTGGCTATGGCCTGGAAAGTCACAGCCAGCCTGGCATGGTGGTCACCTGCTTTCACGGACCTCTCATTGTTATTCACATTCAGGGTAGCCAATTTACACCCCACGTACATGGAAGTCTTTCCTTCGGGAAGCTGTCAGGCATTTTGGTGTAAGGTGGTTGTAGAGAAGGTCCCTTGGGCAAACCCTCAGGAGTTGTGTGTTTCTCCAGCTGCTGTTACGTTTGCGTATTTATATTACCTGCACACCTCAAAGCAGAGGTCGTTCTTCAGGTGCCCCAGGGTCACCCCTCAGTCTTCCCTAGTGCCTGGGACACTGGTATGCTCGTGAAGTCAGGCAGCAACCCTTATGTGCTGTTACTGCTGGACTAGAATTGCCAGATGTTTGTTTGTGTTTTCTACCCATTATCAAAATAATCCAGGTTCATACAGAAAAGTATACACATGGAAGAGAAAAAAAAAAAATCCATCTCCTTAGGGGTCACCACTTCCAATCTGGTGGCTGAGCTCCAAAGAGTTATCTCTTCTTGTACATGCTTTTCTTGCCATAATTGAGTGCTTACTCTGTATACAACTTGATAGTCAGTTACTTTTTTGTTTCATATGATGCTATTATATTAATTTCCCCAGATCATTAGAAGCTTCTTGTTAAAATATTTCAGGGATTGAAAATTTTATCTGTGGTTTATACTTAAATCATCTTAACCTTCTGTTTTTAACATTTGAGTTTTCCGATTTTTTAAAAATCATTGAATATAAACTTCCACTGTTGTTTTATAGATACGTGGTCAGTTTTTAAAATAGCTCCAGGAACATTGGGCTCTCCTTGGCAGTAAGAGAGAGTACTGTCAGGATTCCTATGGACCTGAATCTTTGCCAGTTTGAGAAGTAAGAACGGCACCTCACTTGAATTTTTGCTCTTTTTATTATTAATGAAATTCAGGGTTTTTCATGAACAGAATAGCCACCTGTATTTTCTTTTTTTTTTTTTTTTAAGATTTTATTTATTTATTTGACAGAGAGAGACACAGTGACAGAGGGCACACGAGCAGGGGTAGTGGGAGAGGGAGAAGCAGGCTTCCTGCGGAGCAGGTAGCCCAATGCGGGGCTCAATCCCAGGACACTGGGATCATGACCTGAGCTGAAGGCAGACGCTTAATGACTGAGCCACCCAGGTGCCCCTGTATTTTCTTTTTTATGTTATCCTTTTTTTCAGGTTAAATTGTCATTTATGTATGACTTTAGGATGTTTATGGTTTTGACCCATTTTCTAGGAAGGTTTTATTAAGATGCATAACTTTGTACCTACGGTCTTCTCAATAATAGTTCATTGTATACAGAATTGTCCTTGATGGAAGATGAAATCGGGTGTGAAAGTGTCAGAGAGAACACACTGGGGGCTTTAATGTGACTTCTCAGTTGGGACTGTCAGCATCTGGAAAGTCAGCAATACCCAGGGAACAGCAGACCTGGAGGGCACACCAGCCATTACCCTGCCTCCTGCCCTTCTCCTTCCCCTCTGCCTGGGCAGGGCACATGGTCTAGCTCATGTTCATGGAATAATAACAATTAACACCCCGTGCTGGCTCCTAATAAAGTGTTCACTGACCCCATGAAGTAATTCATAACCGCTTCTCCCTGGTGTTTCTTCTCAGACTGCTTAGCCGACTGTCCTCACCTCTTTCCTATTATTGTTCCCATGGACTCTTCTAGCCCTTTACTACCTTTTCCTTGCATTCTCCAAATCATCTGGCCCACGCCATGACTTCAGCTGCCACTCATGGGCCAGAACTCCACCCCGACTGAACCTTTCCTCCAGGCTGCAGGCTCGGGGTTTTCCCCTGGAGTCCCACAGGCACTTAGAATGCATTGTGCCCCAAAATGAACCTATTCCTTCTCTCCCCCTGGCTCTGCGGCCTGAATTCTCTCTCCCAATAAAAAGACCTCCAGTCCATCTACCAAGCCAGACACCTGGCAGCATCTTGAGCCCCCTCTTTACCTCACTGCCCACATCCCACGGGTTATATGACGACCTTTCAGTTCCGCCTCCTTCATAACACTCCATCTGCATCTCTCTTCTTCCTGCCCTGGTCCAGGCTACACTCCTGGAAGGAAGGAATGTGTGATTTCCCAATTAGATGTAGTCTTAAAAAAAAAAAAAATCAGGTTTCTCTAAGATAAAACTGGTATTTTACAGGGCATAGTATATTATTGGAATATTTATGAATTTTTTGTGTGAAGCAAATCCTCATCCATGAATTTACCTTTTATAGAAATTTGAATTTGGTACCTGCTTGCTTGCTTTAAAGCAAAGCATGCCTTGAATAATGTCCAATACATATTAGTCAAACGAGAGCCCCTGGACATTACTTTCTAGCAAAAGAGCTTTTGATTTGAGGGCTTGACATTTTTCTTTGGATCTTAATTATTTCCATATTGCAGTATGTATTGTTTTTTTGTAATATTGGAATTATCTTTTATTAGCTAGCTTTTCAACTTCACCTCCCAGGGAACTCAGGCAAGAAACATAAATATTTTCATAAGATTCTTTGGGGGAGTAAAATTAATATTTTTGAGAATGAAATATGGTGAATTGTCTCCTAAGGATTGAAAGACTTTATTAAGATAGCAAAATATCCTTCCCCAGGGGTACGTTTTTTTCAGGGCTTATTGGAAATACGGTGCTGGGAAGAATAAAAGGAAATTTAATGCCATGGAAGTTGGAAACAGCCACTGAAATCCAGTCTGTTTTTAGAACACATATAACATACTAATTCCCAGAGATTTGAGACAGCTCTGTTCGCTTCCCGAGGCTATCAGGCTCATTATGACTCTGACACGGAAAGGTTCTTCAGCACGAAGATGCCATGACAATGTTTTATTTACTGTGAAGATTTACCCCCTTGGATACGGAGTGTCCCTCCCTGTACGTCCGCCTTTCCATATTGGTTATCAAGTTGCTTCCGTGTTGGGACTTTCCTTAGACTGGCTGTGTCTTGAGTAAGTTGTGGCTGTGGGCACCTGGGCCCGAGTCCCTATCGAATTCTAGGGGCATCCTTCAGAACTAGCCCATTGGAGGGCCTAGCAAGTGGGGAAAGGCTGCCTCCACCTCACTTCCATCGCTGGTTGGTGGCTGCCCTTGAGGCCAGCATGTAAGGCCTGCTCTCTGCTTGGGTGGCGGTCACAGGGCCTGCTGTCAGCACGTACCCAGGGGAGATGAGGGGTATGCACGGGCCACTGTGGTGCCTGCTCAACGCACTGCTTTAACATTTTTAACAGTGATAGACAAGTTTCCTTAGAGACATCACAGGTGGTCCGAAACAAAGCACACGCAGAAATTGCTAGTAGAGTGTGAATTATATCTGTGTCCGATAGATACTGCAGTGAGTTTAAAATACCGAGAATTAGATACTATTACCTTTACCATTACCATTACTGAGAATTTGGTACCTTCCCCTGAAACAGTGAAGGGAAGGGTGTAGGGATGATCTCTGAGAGGGGTCTAGATGTTGATCCTAAAATGATACCTCATGCCTCAGTGGAAAACACTGATAAGCCTTGACAGTTACAGATGGAACAACTGGGTTGTCAGGGTTTCTCACAGGGCCAAGGTTTCCTCATTGCTAATCTGCCTATAGAATTATAACTAGGCTCCCAAGGAAATTACGGTATTTTTTCCAGGCACTCAGATCGGGAAGAAAACAAAAATCTGACGGAAATCTGTGGCCAGCCAAGTCTGAACAGAGCCATCTACGTTACTCTGGGAAATTCCTGGGAAAGGAAAGAAGGGGGAATCCAAGCTATTAGTGCACCTTAAAAAGAACCCTTCCCTGGTATTTTTTTGATTCCTCTCTGTTACACAACAGTCTTGAGGACGCATCCTAAAATGGAAAATACCTTCTAATATCCTGCTGGCTGTTCTGTGACTGTCGTTTAGGGGATGAGGGATACGATCTCAGAGCTGTCCGATATCTAATCACTCAGACCTGTTGGGGGACGTGGAGCCCCGAAGAGGAGGACTGTGTCCCGGTCCTCGGTGAGTTCTTGATGATCCAGCCATGAGAGGGTGAGCAGAGAAGTCACTGCTTCTGCGATAAACAGATAATATTGGGGGCAGAGGACAGAACCATTAATTCTGACATTTGGGGAGGGCATTCCAGAAGCTGTGATGTTGGAGTTAGGCCTTAAAGATGACGAGGTTTTACTAAGGCATGAAGGAGGGGAATGGCGTCCAGGTGGGGACGAGTGTGGATGGAGGCCGGGGGCTGGAAGTGCCGAGTGTGGTCAGGGCGCGGTGGGTGGTGGTGTGGTACACCGTGTTGTCCGACTCCTGAGGGCCTGGCCACCGCCTCCACTGCCCCTCCCGTACCGCCAGAAGGCAGATGGCATTTACAGCCAAACTTCTTCTGTCCCCTTCAGTTTCCCCAGCAAACATCCTGCCGTCGTAGAAATAGTGTCGGGTGATGAACGGAGCTGGTAGAAACTATGTGGGGCTCAGAGTCCCCCAGATGCAGCCTTCTGGCCACGAAATGAACATTTTGTGCCTGGCGGCTGATCTGTGATCCCGAATGGCTTGTGATGCCTTGTCGAGTGGGGAATGGACCTGCTTCACACAAGTGGTCGGGATCAGATCTGTCCTTGTCATCTCTTGGCCATGTATTTTCTCTCACTCCAGCAAACCCAAGTGTTCCAAATTTCTGGAAATACCTCCCTGTATATAATAGAATATAGAATTGTTAGTGCTTATCTTTTCCTAATTTCCCCCCTTCTCTGCTCTCGCTGTGTCATCTCATTTGTGTACTGGTGCTTTAGACTGTGCTCCAGGGGCATGTCTGCTCTTAGAATCCCCCAGTGCACGGATTGAGAGAGGGAACAAAGTCATAAGCTGGCTGCAGGTTTTCTCCCATATCCCACAGAGCAGATGAATCCCGTGGTTGTCCTTTGTTCCTAATGTAGTAGCTACGTTGGTCAAGGGAAAGAGCACTCGGTGTGGTGTGTGCGCCTCCTGGGGCCGTTTCTCAAGGTGAATCGGGAGCAGGAGCTAAAACGGACGCCCAGATGTATCTAGGATGTATGAGGAAGTTGGTCCATTACCCTCTCACCAGGTCCTTGCACTGACCTCTTGCTGTTAAATTTAAGCTTGCATATGGTCCATCCACTCTCAGAAAGGCTCTCCAAGGGGCTGTGCTGTGGAGCTCCTTCGGCCAGTCACCTTGTTTATTTCCTAGACTGACCAGTGTGCTCAGGATTCTGTCTCCCTTAAGAATTCTGCCTTCCTCTTTTATGGAGTGGAGTGTTTTTTCCCGTGGAATTCCCCTCATTTGTAGATTCACTTCTATGCGTTCAGGCTTCCAGGAGATGTTTCCCTGATGACTTCACAGCAGAAGACAAAGACTTACAAGCTTCTGATGCCAAAGAAAGAAATCCTGAGCTGTCTCGAGTCTGATTTAGTAAATTGACCCCTGACATCTGTGTGTCTTTGGGTGAATCACTGTCCTGTAGTGAATGAACGTAAGAATAATCAATTCTAAAAAACTTCTAGCAGCCAGATGCGTGGATTCTTCTCTCTACCCCTTGTCAGTCACTCTCCCTGATAGAAAAGAAAATACAGAGGTAACTGGGATATTTTTTCGGTTTTGTATTTAGCATCCAGCACTGCAATGTGCCTTCCCTGTGCACTGTATGTGTGTGTAGGGACCGTGCCGGGAGTCTGGTTCTTGAATTTGAGGAGACAGCCCTTGTTCCTGGTCTCGCGAGTGCATGCATCTCAACAGTCCTAGATCGTGATTTGACTTGGCCAGCCTGTGTGAGTCTTCACTCACCACTGGAACCATTGTGGTCTCATGGCCAGAGCACTGGGGACCAATGATAGAGCAGTGATAGGATACTGTATCATTGCTATTGAGAGCTGCAGGTGGAGAACCTGGTTTTGAGGATGGTTGAGCTTTTCCTTTCTGATGGAGCAGAAAATGATACGGAGGGTACAGATTTATGGGAGGGTACAGGTTGGTGACCAATAGGCATGTAAGAAGTAGAATAGTTCTTCATCAGCTTCTGTGGCTTTTAGTTTTGTAACCCCACCTCAGGACTCATGGTCGTGGTGCCACTTCCATGTGTTAGGAAGTGTTCTAGAAACATATGTGACTTTTCTGGGATGTTTCATAGGTCATCAAGAACAAAGCGTGCAAAACCAGAACTCTTCCCCAAATTTAGGATTCGTGACCAAGGTTTCCAACTACTATAGGAAAATAGTCTTCTTTGGCTTCTATAATGTTATCTGTTCGTTGTTAAGCAGGACTTATTTTTATTGTGGGACTTTGTAGAGGCTTTAACATGGTAACATGTACAGCAGCTTTTTAAGGGTGGTCTGTAGAATTTGGCATCTGTTCTGGGATCCCTTTGGTCTAGGAGCACCTGTGACCACTGTCCAGAAGTCATGTCACTCTGACACCCCCGGAAGATGTCAGCATGTGATAGATTTGAAACCGTCCCAGATCCTTTTTTTGCTCTTCTCACCCAGAACTGCAGCCTTATTTCCCTACCCCTTGAGGCTGGGCTGGCCTTCTCACTCACTCGGAGTGATCGGTGCAGCACAAGCACTGTGTGAGTTCGAGAGCCTAGACCTCGAGAGCTGGCAGCTTCTGCCTTTGCCCTGTTGGGACTCTGCCTTGAGACTTGCGTGGACGGAAGGTGTTCGGGCCTCCAGGAGGATGGGGGGCCCGTGGTGGAGAGCCGCAGTGCTGCCAGCGGTGGGCAGCCTTAGTGTCCATGTGCATGAGTGAAGCCTCAGTGCGCCTTCCAGCGTGGCTGACCTTGCTGAGAGCAGCGCGTCCCTGAGCCCCGAACTGGGGTCGAACCGGCAGAGGAACTGCCCGACGGAACGTGGAATCGTGAGAGATAAGAAGTCGTTTTAAGCCACTGCATTTTGAGGAGTTTTGTCAACACGGCACTAGTTAACAGGGATACTGACTTAATAGTAACACCCAATTAAAAACTGAAACGAGACCCAAAAAATGTGGTGGTTTATCTAATCAGATACTTTCTGTGAGGCTTTTCTGGCTTAAAATGAAATTTCTGGACAGGGATTTTTCCAGAAACCCGAGTCAAATGAATAGTTACCAAGAAAAAATGTGTTTGGCGTAGGATTAACACCACCAGAAAATGGCACCTGGTCCTAGTTGTGAGCGATCCCGTGCGGCTGGTGCCTCGGGAAGAAGGTGAGAGGGGCTGGTGGGGAAGTTGTAGCCGTCCCCCCTGCTGTTGGCGACATTCTCCTGAGGCCTGTCTGACAGCTATCTTTGAGGTGACCGGGGTCACTCAGGGCTCATTCTTTCAGTCTCATAATTAGATCCAAGCAGACGCAGCTTCGGATGCGGCCCATCTGCTCCCCTCGCTGGCCAGCTGCGGGGATGGGAGACCTTGCCAGTGTTCCAGCCATCCAGCAGGTTTAATAACTGCCGGCTTCCAGGAGCAGATCTGATTAGCAGATGTTGAGGGCCCTAGTAGATGTGGAAACATAAAAGGCCCGAGCAGTGGCCCTGGCTGAGGCCTGATTGCTGAGTGCCCCAGGTTGGGGAGGGCAGCCCTGCATCCTGGGCTGTCACATCCGCCATCTCTTCAGTGCCCTGGGACTGGGGGTGGAGGGGGGAGCTGTTTACACAGAATCCAGGGCTGTAGGCTCGCCATGGCAGCCAGGAGGACTGAGGCAGGGCCACATCAGTAGCTCCGCCCAGGCCTTGATGGGCTCGCAGGGGAGGATTGTGACCATCAAGCTATGGCCATGCTGGCTGCAGTGAGTTGGGAAGAAGCAGAAGGTTCTGGGAATGCTGGGAGTTGGAGCTGGAAAAGACCCACTTAGTCTTGAAGCCTCTTCCTCCATCATAGCCTGATCATTCCCCCTGGGATACTCAGGAGCGGTTTGTAAAATCTGTTTCCGAATGACTCAGGCTGGGAGTCTTCCAGCCATTCCCTTGGGAGATGGAGCGGCTTTTTCTGTGGAAGAAGTATTTTCCTCCCTGTTGGTTAGGATCTTTTGTTGGTTGGCTCCAGCCCCATCGCTCCTGGCTGGTCTCCCTCAGACCACCCTGAGCAAGTCTCCCTCTACCTCTTGCCTTCCCACAATTAAATCTATGTCATGCTTCCGCTGAGCAGCCGCCGTTGACCTGAGGAGGAGGGGCCTGCTTCCTGGTCCTGGCGCTTTCCAAGTGATGACTTTCTCCAGCTGCTTCAGCATTTGCTTTCCCCTACTCTGAATTTCTCTCTAATTTTTTCCTCTCTGTAACATTTCATATGTGTGGAAACTGCGTGGAACTTCGTAAGCCCTGTAAAGGTGTATATTTTCAGCACGAGAGTAGAATATTCATTGAACTTTTTTCCAACATTCTTCTGAGCTTTTGCTAGATGGGATTGACCTTGGCTTATAGGTCATGGACTGAAGGGTGGAACCAAATGTGAGTGGAACACGGCTCCTCCAGAAGCCAGGAATAGTGATAACATGCATCGTATGTACTGGTTGGCACAGCCACGTGAGCACTTTGGTCCTATGGAGTTTCTTTTGGGGAGTTGCTGTAAGTCAGTGCACAGTCTAGTCAAACAAAGACAGTAAGAGTCTGTGTATCTGCACAGACCACAGCCACGTTAGGAACGTTTAGTAAGCAAGGGATCGTGGTTTTGTGGGTCTCTGACTTTGTTGTTACTGACGGAGCTGGGAGATGAAAAGCAGGAGCTCACCAGGGAGACTCAAGTTCAGGCCACGTGGTGTTTAGAGAGACCTTGAGATCCAAACGGGAAGCGTGGTTTGGATTCGAGCTTTCGCTGAGCATCTTCTGCAGAGGGCTGCTGTCGCTACAGTTCGTAGCGGCGTTTTAGGGGCTGGTGGAGGTGATGGTGGTTACGGAAGCAAGGTGGCCCCGGTCGACTCCTCTTTGATAATCAGCCCCAGCTCTGCTTCTAGCTGGTTCATGTACGCATCTAGGTTGCCTGTCAGACTCTGATAAATAGCGTTACATGCTCAAAAAGAAAGTTTGCAAACCACAGGTTCAGAGGACTGACTTCTAGTAAAAACAAACACAGAGAGAAGCCTCTTTAGCTAAGCAACTAATGATTACATTTCTGGGATCCACAGAGATCAATCCACAGACGTTTGGAAGCAGCAAAAAGCAAAGAACTAAACAAATAGATATTTCTGTGTAACTCCTGTGTCATTAGGAAACTCTTTGTCGATATAAACAGAATGTGTAGACGGTGACCTCCAAGTGGCAAGGGGAACGAGAGCCCAGTTACAGTCATATGTGCAGGTGACTGCCAGATTGTGTCGTTCTTAAGTAAGCAAGCACCAGAGGGCCCTGGAGTTGATGTTAGTAAGAAGCACATGATAAAAGCAACCATTTATTGAGAGCTTTCCATTTGGTGGACACTGTGCCTCAACATGAATCATCCATGCTAGGAAATGTATGTTCTTTTATCCCCATTTCACACATGGGGAAACTGAGGCTGAAACTAATTTGCCCCAGGTCACACAGCTGATAAAGTGATGGAGCTGGGGAGGGGTCCCTGGGCTAGAGTTTATGTCCTTAAATGTTCCACTATACTGCCTTTGTTCTGTTAATCCCTTTTTTATTTTTATCTTGGTGTGTGTGTATGTGTATGCGTGTATGCATATTTTTTCTTCCTAATGGGTGTGGTGACTGGAGTACCCAAGGATACCTGGTTTTAGAAAATGCCTTTTTTTTTTTTTTAAATCGTGATTACAACTTTATGGTCATTTCACTCAAAATTGACTCCATATAAAATCAACATTTACAAAATTGACTCCATATAAAATCAAAATTTAATGTTATATGTGAATAATCCTCATTGATAGAAAAAAGAATGTAAAGGAAAGGAGCCAGTAGTCTAACCTTAACAGGGTATACTAATACCGAGCAGGCATATACAGCTCTAGAAGTATGTTTGTTCCTGGATTTAATGGCTCACAGAGTCATGCAAGGTTTCACTAGTACAGCGGAAATCAGAACTATTGTAGCCCATTGCTAAGGCAGATGGGAATAATGTTTCACAGGTTTTGTTTTTAAATGTAGGTTGCTTCTTTCTGATTCCTTAGCTTCTCCATTTCATCCTCTGTATCGTGGCCCTCACAAAAGCTGGGTAAGGCGAAGTCTCTTTTTGCGTGTCTGCTCTTGCCTTAGTTCATGGCCTTCCAAATGCATATGAACCTATTTCTTACTCTGGCCAATAACAAGATTGCTTGAGCAAGTGTGTTAGGTTCTGCTGAAACTTCTCTCTGGTCCATTGACTCTGGAGCAAAGTAGGTCCCCTAAAGAGTGAACGTAATAAGCATTTAGTTTTGTTTTTATAGGTGCATTTGGAAAAGCTGGAACTCTTGGCGAGACCATTTCACAGCACATCCAGGTGGCTCGAATGGTCTGCCTCCATGCATCACGGTTTTAAACAAGACAAGAGCTTGTAGTGCATTGCTCTCCTGGAGCAAGTGAGGCCCTCAGGGAGAAATGTGAACTTCTGTGGGTGCTTAGAAAGTATTGAGCAATAACTCTCTCAGGCCACGAGGGCCCTGTTAGCCTAGCAGAAATTTACAAACAGCGCCCTGGTGGCTTACACAAGTTCATTTTCTTTCTTAAGTGCCTGGCTCACTTCCTGAGAGTAATGTTTTCATCGAAGAATTCGACCGCACCAGGTCTTTGCAGAGACGTGCCCAAGAAATCTCACTATTGATTCTGTAGCAGATGACAATGACTTTGCTGAAGTAGGGCCTTAGAAGTGGCCTCCTGATGGGGCATGTTGCTGAAAGGGGACATGGAGAAAAAGTTACTGAACTACGGAGTTGTATCTGATCTCATGGAACAGTGGTCTGAGCTCTTCTTGTGAGACTTGTGGGAGTGGGGCGTGCAGAATCGTTGGACCCCACCGGCTGTGAACGTGTGTGATCTGCCTCATGGTGACGGGCAGCTCGTCAAGGGAGTCCGAAACATCTGTTCCAAAGAGGGCGGTTGAAATTCCTACAGCAGGGTAATTCCATTCATTGTCCATGAGAAACAAGAGTGAGTGGGTGTGAGTGAGACACAGATCGGGAGGAAATGAGTCTGCTCTCCACTTGGGATTACCATGCAGATGAATTCCATATTTTGGTTAGGGAATGTTTTCTTTTAGAAAAAGGAAGACAAAGAAAGGTTCAGATTCTGACCCAGTTACTGAAAAGCAGACTAAGAGGCAGTTAGTTAACTGGATGCCCAAACAGTCGCTTCAGTGGTTGTGTCTTTGTTTTTTGTGGTGTGTGTGCATGCGTGTGTGCCAGAATATGGCCCAGGACTTCCCGGCACACTTTTCTGCCATTGGCCCGACTTTCCCCACCAAGGTAGACTGGCCTCACCAGAACCAGCTACTCGGAAACTGCCGTAGTCAGCAGAGCCATGGGTCCCCGCTGCATCTGCACGCGTCCCTGACTTGAGAGTTCAGACAAGTGACATGTTCATCCTATTGACAAAAATCATAAGAGAGGTCTTCCTGGCTAATTTTTATCTGGGAAATGGTAGCCCCGTAAGAAGGCAACTTTGGATTTTGATTTGGAGATTTTATATGCCCACCCTGTGCTCTACGACGTCAATCCAGGAATGGAGAGGCTGAGTTGCTGTTTGCGCTCTGTGTTCAGAATGTGCTACCTCTGACGATTCCAAACCAAAAATCTGAGCTCTCTTTTACCTCCCAGGTGTCCCAGGCGTCATTCAACGGATCACTACTGGGCACCTGCTGTGTGTACCAGATGTTGGGGAGACACTCCTGGTCCCTCCCCTCTGGAGTTGGCTGTCTGCAGCAGGCTGGGCAGGAGACCCTCACATTTTGGGGGCGTGAAGCGAGGGAGTTGCACAGCGTCTAGAAGAGAGCCACCCAAGGGGCTGCGCAGAGCCCAGAACAGGAAACTCCATTGGCACAACAAATGTCTCCCTCTCATCCCTACCTCAGCACTGGTGGGTGGTCAGTGATTTTCCTCAGCCACCCTCAGCCCTTCCCACCCCACCGGGTCCCGGACCAGTTGGCTGTGCTGCCTTCTCAGCCCCTTGCAGCCCCCTGCAAGAATGCTTGCGGCCTGCCCCCTGGAGGTGGGTCAGCCTTTAGCATCCCAGCCTGGAATCGTAAAAGACATTCAAAGGCTGTGACAGACTCCCTCTCCCCCGTCCCCCGTTAGCCCCTACCCCAGTTACGCTTTCTGTCCTCAGTATACCTACAGCAATGGCTTCATGGCTCACCCTGAACCTCCTGGTAAGTTGTCCTAGTTGGCACTGTGCAGATCTCCCTGTCTCAGGCCCCCAGCTTGGTATATCTGAAGGAGACTCTGACTGAGGAGAAAGGCTTTCTCCCCCTCTATCCGGGAAGCCAGTTCTGGGTTTTGAAGACTGGGTCTCAGGGTCAGTGCTGTGGCCATGACTGTCCTGCTGTTCTCTGCCCTCTCAGAGGGGCAGTGAAGGAAGGTGGGAAGCCTTGAGAGTCTCACTGGGAAGGATGGTAGACTGCCATCCCCGCGCCATCCCAGTTCCCCAGTGAGGTCTGTGGACACATGCCATCCTCCCCGCAGGAAGAAGCAGGGCTCTGGACAGGTTCCCATAGGCGCTTACCGAGCAGGCGCTGGGTGTGCAATCCCATGGGTAGGTAGTGAGTCCGGTTAGGATTCGGAGCTCAAGAAGTTTGTGGGGCTCTCCAGGAAGGGAGAAAAGGTGGTCTCTTAAATGTACCATGCCGTAGAAAGTGCTGTGCCTTTGAAGGGGTACAGATAAAGACTGGATCCCATTCGGTGGGAGGGGACAGTCTGAAAGGAAAGGCTTCCATGGAAGAGATGTCACCGGAGCTAGACCTTGAAGGACAGAGGGGTGGTGGCCCGGTGCAGGGGAAGGGTGCTGAGACCACAGCACTGAGGTGGCACCTGCAGGCAGCCCGCCCGGTTGGAGCTCTGAGGGCAGCGCAAGAGGCTGAGATGTGTTCTGTGTCTCCCAGGGCACACACACAGGCCGCAGCAAGGGGGAGCCCGGCAGGGCAATTCCTGGAAGTCTCAGGAAGCGATTCGCAAGCTCCCTTTGCTGGCAGGTTCCACAGAGGGACAAAGCAAGTGGGTTTGGCAGCTCCATAAAGACCGTCCTGCCGGGCCCACAGGACTGGTTGCCATTCAGAAACCTGAGCCTCTCAGGGGACCCTACTAGAGAAAGCATGCCCTGGAGTAGTGTGAGATCCCTTAGAGATTGTTCACTTTTCTTTTCCTGATGGCAAATCAGAGCCAATACACAATGCTGGAGAATTTATTTCCTAAGGATGTAGAGGTAGTTGGACAAAAGCTTAACTACAGTGGTTTAAAAAAAAAAAAAAAAACCCAAAGGTCACGGAGCTACTAAATTGCTGTAGCTTAAGGATTCTAGAATTACAAATGGCTTTCCTCTTAGAGTGGGCCCTTGTCGTAATTCAAACTCAAAGCATCCTAATGTTATTTCTGCAGAAATGCCATTTTTCAACAGGGATACTTCTTTCTTTTCCCTCCAGTTTAACTTAGCCTTAGTGGTTATGGCTTCTGCTGTTAGTAGGCTGGGTGGGCATAAGCTAATGACTGCTCTCACCTGTGTAGGTACCCCAGCACCTAATTATGACCATTTTCCTGTGATGCATTTTCCCAAACTGCAAGTTCTCTTTTGCGTGGTTTTTGCAGCACAGTAGTATTTTGTTGGTTCGTTTGTTGTCCCCCCGCTTTTGAGTGTTCCTGGGTTCCCTGAATAACTGAATTGTCAGCTGCCAGGCTGGTCATTGTGTAAGAGTTTATGAAAGGGGACCCCCTCCCCCTTCCCAAGGACTCTGTGACTGGCCCACCCATCAGTCTGATGAGGTGTGACAGGCCGTGGGCTGCCTCTGTGTTCTCCATACAATAGCAAATGTGAAATGGTTTCTATAAGCAGCAATCGCATCTGAAATAGGAGCTCTGTAGTGTCCTTCAGTGGGCTCCCACATGTCACAAGTGCACTGGGGGTACTCGGGTGAGAAACTACAAAGGAAGCACTCAGAAGGCCTTTGGGCCTTCAGTCAGTGTGTTCATATTTTGTTAGCGATAGATACTTGGAAGTTGCCTTCCCCACTTTCCCCTGACCCCTCTGTTTCCCAAAATGTTTCCTCTCCCCCACCTTCACTATCCGCCAACTGAGAAGTCCTGTTAGACAGCTCGTTTCAAAATGGGTGATGTAGCATCTGTCTGGAGAGCGAGTACCAGGCAGATCTGGGCTGAGTGGGGGTGGTTGAGAGTTGGTGACATAGGGCTGCCATTCATGGGTGATGTATCAGGCAGTTAGTTAATTAATTAAGGGGCCTGCTTCCTCTCCCTGGGAGGTAGGGGGTTTTCTGGTCTTTTCTTCTCCGTGCTAATATTCCTGCCCTTTTCGCTCCCGGAGACTCCGTTGTTCAGGCTGTTCAGGCTCTACTCAGAACACTCGCATGATTCGCTCTGACACTGCTAGAGGTCAGTGCTCTTTCCTCACCGAAAACACAGGGGTTTTCTCATTGCTTAAGAGCCAAGGGTGGGATGACAACTGTCCATGTCCCCATAGCAAGGTGACAGCTGCCTGGTGCGGTTTGCTCAGACAAGCAGACCACTCCAGATGCAGCCCCGAGAGCTGCTTCAGTGAGACCGTTGTCTGCCCCGTGGAGGAGGGGCTGCTCTCCAGGGCTGCCATTAACATGGTGGCTCTTGTAGCTGTTTGGATGTGCCACTTTGGAGTCAAAGCTGGTTGTGGAGCAGGAGCAACAGGATGCTTGAATCAAGGACAAGGACAGAATGGTCCCAAACACCTCTGCTTCCTCCACATCTTAGGGAGACTGAAAACAACCAGCGTGGCTCTTCTCCCGCTGGTCCCTGCTGGTGACCACCAGGCCCTCTGCATTCTGCAGGCTGTGAATGTGAGGCCATCATGGTGCCTAAAAGGGAAGGCCAAGACCAAGGTCTGTGGCCTGTTGAAATCAGTGACCGAGAGGTTAGAACCGAAAAGAGGAACTAACACGGAAACCATTGTTTTTGGAAAGACAGAGCATGTTTCTTCCATCAGTTTTGCAGCGTTGGCAGATAAAATGCTGCAGCCCAGAGACCATCACCCGTCTCTTTTTAAGGAAACAAACAAGACAGTGACCTAATTCAGTCCCTTTTCATTTATTATACATTCGAACATTTCCAGAAAACACTGGAAGAGTTCCATTTCATAGTTTTTAACATGAAGCATGTTTCTTAGCGCACAAGGAAATGGATATCGATGGGCAAGGCATATATTTTGTTACGTTGCTTAGCACTTCGCTAGTGCAAAATAAATGCAAAAACATTTATTGTTTTGCCTGAAAAGGAAATTGTTGAATGTGTGTATGCATGTATGTGTACTTAAAAAAGAATACCTTCTGTTTGCCACACATCGTGCTAATCACCTTATAGGCCACTTAGAGTTTTTCTAGAGTCATACAGTGTCTTTGAAATATGGAGAGAGCATTAAATGCTAAAATGTGTGGTCCTACCCAAGTGCATTGTGAGATCAGAGAAGTGAGAGATGCATGTGGGTTGGAATAGAATTTAAAAATATGTTTTATTAACTTCAAAGGGAGACATATGGAAATGCTAATGACCTTTTGTTAAAAAAAAATAGCAAAAAGTTGGCTTGTTTGTGTAGAAGCTGTGAGTGGGGGTAAAGAAAATGCCTTGGCTGGCTGTGCGGTGTTAGGTCTCTATCCCGCCAGCCCACATTCTTGGACGCTGATGTTGGCAGCTGGTCCGGAGACCCCCAAGGACTACAGTGCCTCATCCCCAACCCAGATGGCAGTGCAGAGGGTCTGAAAGTTCTGCATTTCTCTGGGGAGGGGGATAGGCCAAGATGTGGGAAAGTCGATCAGTTAACAAATATTTGTTGCACACCAGCTGTGTTTCATGATAGCAATAACCCCTTTTATTGAGCACACAGATATGCTGGGCCCTTTGCGGAGCACTTCCCACTCTCTGCCATTCATTCCCCCTAGTAACTCAGTCGAACACCAGGTCAAGTGCTTCCCCTGATTTCACAGAGGAGGAAATGGGCTCAGAAGGCTTAGCGGCTGGCCCAGGGTCCTCCCGCTGCTCCTGAGCGGCACAGCCAGGAATTTGAAGCAGGCTGCCACCTTGGGGCTGGTGCTGTTGAGGGTCGTGTTTCCTGGTGTGCGCATGGTGCTGGGCATGGGACAGCAGGAAGGACGTGCTGTGTGTGGTTGCGGGCCTCGGGCAGCCTGTGGCTCTCAAACAGGAAAGGAGCTCTGTGTCTCTGGGTGCGAGCTCTGCAGCGTACACGGGAGTGCTCCCTTCCAGTGGGGATCACGTGGGGAAAGGGAAAGTGTGCCAATGTAGATGTGGCTGCTCACCTTCAGGACCGGTGAAAAGGGTTGAATGTGAAGGTTGGTGTCGTGGGCAGCTGTTCTTACTGACTTGGGAAACACGACAGTCTTCACTGTGGTATAGTCACACTTTCAGGTTGGCAGCAGGAAGGAGTAGAATAGGCAATGAGGAGTAGTGGAGACTGGGGTAAAGTGAAGACTTGATGTCCTTTCTAAAAAGAATAGGTACTTAAAAAAAAAAAGATTTATTTATTTATTAGAGAGAGAGAGAGAGAGCACAGGCAGGAGGGGCAGAGGGAGAGGGAGAGGGAATCTCCAGCAGATTCCATACTGAGCAGAGAGTCCCACCAGTGAGCTCAAGGTCACCACCCAGAGATCACGACCTGAGCTGAAATCAAGAGTCAGATGCCTGACGCACTAGGTCACCCAAGTGCCCCACGAGCAGCTACTTCATTGTCTCTATCAGGTGGAAATGTAAGCCCAGTATTGCCAGGTGTATGGTTTTTTTTTTTTCTTCCCAAAGAAAAGCTCGAAATCTGGGTTTTTATATTGTCTTGCAATTTTTAAACCCTACTAATTTTTTAAAAAATGTAATGGGTCAGGTGTTGTTTCTAACCCTCCAGTTTTTGAAGCATCTGGAAATGTTGGAACAGATATGGGAACACAGAGGTTGGAAACCCCAGGGCCTTAGACCAGGGGTAGCAAGTAGATCTCACCTCATGGGCCCGAGTCAGTAGCTTCCGCCAACACTTCTCACCATGCAAGTCACCTGGGGTCCAGCGTACATCTTGACTGAGGAGTTCTGGGGTAGGTTCTGAGATTCTGCAGGAATAGCGGCTCTGTTGAGAAGGATTCTAAGGCAGTATCTAGGCTCAGTGGCAAAAAGCACTGTGGTGACTTAGTGCCATCTACTGTGAGCTGAGGAAAGGCAAATGGCCTGACGTAGTTGCCATCCCTGTAGTACGCCGGGATAGTAAGATAAATTCGCTGTTTATGGTCACTTCCAGATCCCCCTAAAAAGTCAGAATGTGAGGGCACAGCAAGCTCAGAAGCTTATGATACTGCGTCCTTCCTTCTGGGGCACACTTCTCCATATAAGAAAAACTTGGATTCATCTCTCTGGGAAATTGGGATTAGACTATTAAGGTTTCAACTTGGGTGGGATAAAAGGGGAGTTAACTGATTGGCTCTCCTTTTTTTCTGCTGTATTTGGAGGGTAAAAAATATGTCTTGCATATGTTGGTATTCTGTTACTTCCACGTGGCCTTGGCGTCCCTTCAGCATGGGGTCCATGGTGGGAGGAAAGGGTGGGTGCTGAGGAAATTGCTTTGAGCAGAAATCATCTTGTTTCCATTCACTAAGAGCTGTTCTTGGAGCCCTCTCCAGGTCCCCTGCCTGTGCTCAATGCCCTCGGAACTGTATGCCAGGAAACAATATGATCTTTCTAATTGGACAAGTGGGAGGAGAGGGACTGGGTGAGCCAGGATGGGCCGGCAGTTGACACTTAAAAATAGATCTTTTTCCTCACGAATAAACCATCTTGGGGGGTGGGGATAGAAATGCCTTGCACATTTCTAACCATCCCAGACAAGTCAATGGAGGAGGAGGCCAGCGGGCCAGGGTGCAGCCAGGTGGGTGGAAGGGCTGCAGAGAGGGGTTGCCATGGCGACTCGGCCCCTTGGAGAAAGCTGCAGTGGCCTCCGGGGAGCACGGGCGGCTCTCAGATCTGAGGCCAGAGTGTATGCTC
This sequence comes from Nasua narica, assembly GCA_028533885.1. NCBI lineage: Eukaryota > Metazoa > Chordata > Mammalia > Carnivora > Procyonidae > Nasua > Nasua narica. Next base: position 52,003,831 of record CM052809.1, on the reverse strand, counting down.
CAGTAGAGGATGGCTGGGGGAGTGTGGAGGTGGGAGCAGAAAGGCCTGGGAGCAGTGCTTCTTGCACTTTACTGTGCCTGTGAATGTTAAATGCAGATTCTGATTCAGGAGGTCTGGCTGGGGTCGGGGATTCTGCGTTTCTAGTGAGTTTGTGGGTGACGCCGATGCTTCTGTTCTTGGGAACACACTTTGAGTGGCAGAGGGTTCAAGTCCGCTGTGATCTTCAGGCCTCTGAGGAAGGGTGAAGGCACACAGACGGGAATTACCCCACTCCATTTTGATCGTCTTGTATTTGGCCTAAGCTCAATGAAAGACCAGAGCTTTGACAGCTGCTGCTGGTCATAGTGACAATGCTTCCCTAGCCAGGCAGTGGTGACACCACTTTACCCTAACAACGAGACTGTGAGTGTCGTGTCATATAATTTTGCTAGTAAAAAATGCATCTATTTGGACACACTCTGACCACTGTAGATGTAATGACTAATTCAGTAAAGCCCAAACCTGATAGTGGCTGTGTGCGGAGACTCTTCCAAAAATAATGGAGCACATTTTACCAAAATTGTAAGGGCCAAAGAACATCCCAGACACAGAAGCGGTGAGGTTAAAGTCATTTTGGTAATTTTAAAGCCTTTATGAGCATATAGGTAGTTTGCAAGGTGGCAGGGGAATAAAACCATTCCTTGCGAGGTCAGGATTCTGTTTCCATCTGTAGGAGAATGAGTATGACAGGCCCTGGTTGAGATTGGGCCGGCTCTGTAAGCTGTTGGAGTTTCTTCTGGAGGTGAGGAAAAAATTATACCCCTCTGTCTCCTTGAAAGACTTCCTTGCAGGGGCAGGAGTTGGGGGGTGTCTTTTTGCTGGGGCCTCCGGCTGACTTGGAACGGTAGAGGCAACAAGAGTTGGCAGAGCCCTAGCCAGTTTCCACTTGAATACTGACACCTCTCCCTGTCCCCTATGGGTGTTCATCCTCCGTGCTGTTGCGGGCAGGCCACCACTGCTCACCACATGATCACGTTTGGTCCCTGGGCTGTTTTGGGTCTGTGGCACGGGCCCCTGAGGAACTGCAGTGAGATCTGGCTGCAGAAGCCATGACTGGGTGATCTTCAGAGAAGGAAACCCGATGAGCTCCCTTTGCATGTGTCTTTTGACGACTGACTCCCACTTCCCTAAGGGAGAACGCCTGAGTCTCTTCCAAGGGTATGAAGAGCCGGTCTAATGATTAAAACTGAGTCCAGTAGGCTCCAGCTTGTGATTTGGATTGTATTCTAGAGATTGTTAACGGTTTGTGTCAGAATCCAGAGCCCGTTGTCCTATGGAAATGGTGTAGTCAGTCAGGCCTGTGGAGGAGCCCTTAGCTGGCCGTCCTGGGCATGAGGGACGGTGGTAATGGAGTCAAGGGCCCGCAGTCATGATGTGCCTGTGGTTAGCGTATGGGAGTTCCACAGACATCCCCAGCCAGGGTTGGCAGGGGAACAAGCATTAGACCTCCCTCACTTCCTCTCCAGGGGGCTTCTGGGCGGGAAGGCATCAGTGAGTGGGTGGCGTTGGGAATTTATAGGCAGAGCTGGGGACCCGGCGGGTGGGGGGTGGGGGGAATGGATGGATGGGTGGGCTGGCTGGGAGGAGCCCTGTGGATGACTTTTCTCCCCTGGCTATTGGCTCTGGTGGGAAGGGGGCCCTAGATCTTTGCACTTCTTGCTTTCCTTCTCCCCTTTTGTGGGGAACTAGGGCAATGATGCAGGCTGGGCTGAGACTGAGATGGGGGGTGGGGGTCTCTGCACCAGAGGGGGTTTTCTGAGGATTATCTTTATGTCTGTTTCCCCCACAATGATTCACTCAGGGTCAGAGTTCAGTGGAAAGCTAGGGGCCCCATCCACTTGGATGCTAAGTGTGGTGTTCCAAGTCAGAGCTGTCTCTGATTCCTTGGCAAAACCACTCCTTTGTCTTACCTGTAGTGTGTGCTAAGGTTCAGATGAAGCCTTTTCCTTTTGTGGGATACAGAGAACTAAAATGAAATGAGGAGCAGTCCTGGGATTCTGAAAAATGGGGTTTCTTCCCAGTTACTCCTAAGAAGTTGATGGTTTTTCTTCCTACATTCCAGCAAACTTGTTCAGCTTGAAACAAAAATGCTATTAAAGCTTTTAAGTTTTGCCATGGACCTATAGTACAGGGCAAAAAATAATATTCTAAGATTTGAAAAGCTTAAGTTGAGGCGGCTGTGTGATTTTGGCAGGTTTCTCTAAGTGAAATCCCTGGGCCTTGTCACAGCCCCTACCTCCCCGATCACGGGTTGTCAGGAACAGGGAGTCGCCAGAGCCAAGTGGGGGACGGCAAAGGCCTGACTGGGCACAGGAGGCCCTGGGCTTCACTGGTCCCCTGGGGACCAAAGCTTAGGCCATTGCTCCCCCCAAGGATCTGTAGCCGGCTCAGTAACATGGGAAGTAGGGAAGATTGCCCCCATATCTGGAGTTCTGCCTTTATGTTCCTGTTTTGCTTTGAATCTGAAGGATGGTCAAGAAAAGAAAACCCAGCAGTCACAACATGAGTGAGTCAGCATCAGGGATGGGTGAGGCTTGAGGACAGGGAATCACTGAGTCATGGACATTGTAGCTGGGAGGGTCCCTTGACAGTTGGCTTTCTAATGACCTCATTTGGGCAGGACCTAGCAGAGGCCCTTGAAGAGCAAAACAACTTGCCCAAGGACACACAGCTGGCCAGAGGAGCATGTTGCTGAACTCCCAATTCAGTGCTCCCTTCTCTGCACCAGTGTGCCTCCCAGGATCCCATGGACTCCCTGTTCCTCTCTGTGGCCCCCAGCACACTGCTGGGTCCAGGCCCAGGAAGCTACCCTTGCCCATTCTTTTAGCCTTTGGCTCCTAGAAGCTGCTTCTGCTTTCCCTCTAGGAGGGATTCCAGGTCTCTGAGATCCCCCTCACTTGTACCTTTTGGAGGCATGGCAGCCAGCAGCATTGCCCATCCCTTCCCTCCGCTTCCTCCTCCCCCTCCGCCAGCATCTAGCGGTCACATGATGGTGTGGCCACAGCTGCCCAGCTTGTCCTTCCAAGGGTGCCATCTGGGCGTTGCTCTTCGGAGTTGTCCAGAAGGGTTCTAGGGGGGAGCCGACCTGCCACGGTTCACAGCTGGAGCGGGGCTGTCTGCACACCCGCAGGGTCCTCCCATCTTTATTCTAACAGCCTCCTGGGCGTGGAGTCTCCCCCAGCCCCAGCCCTTGCTTTCTGGGAGCGATGGCTTGAATCTGAGGAGTGCCTGCAGGTTTGGAGGCGCAGTGAACCTCAGGTTTATAAATTTAATAAAACAGCTTTAGTTCTAGAAATGAAAAAAAAAACAATTTTAGGTGTTGATAAATGCTTGGCAGAATTCTCTTCCTCTTTTCAGAGCTGATCCTGCAGATTAAGGTTTTGGCACATGGCTTATTGCTTAACAACCCATACAAGCTGGGAGAAATGTAAATGGCGCTTTCTTTTCTTTTCTTCTGCTGAAAAGGGGGCTCTGACCTTGGAATAGGAGCCTTTAGTTCCTGCACTGACATCTTCCTAGCCGGAGAGGGCTTTTCCCCCCTATTTCCTTTGTTCAGGGAGATTGAAAAGTTATGCTTTTACTTACCTCCCCCAAGACCCCCCCAGGCCTACAGCTCCCACCCCTGCTCTCACAGTGTTAGCAGTACATTTACAAGCGAATGCTGATTTTTCTGATTTATTCTCCTACATATTTGTCACACGTCTTCTAAGGAATGTCACCAGGCAACACTTTGTTCATCTGGTTTGAATTACTGCCATACCTGATGGAACAAAGCTTCATTTGTTTAAGAATATAATTTAAAAATATGTTAAGGCTTAATGTTCAGTGTTCCCTAATAGATCTTCCATGTGGAGGTGTTACCCTTTTGTGGGGAACACGATATCAGGAATGTGCAAGGAGTCCTCCGAAATTTTGGTTTTTGGAAAGATGACTACACCGAGCTAAACCTATGTTACTTTTTGCTGCGGTTGAGCCGTGAATCCCTAATGGCCCAAGGCAGCCAAGGGTTTTGGTGTCCGGGAGCCCACTGGTGGGGATAGAAATAGACTCCATAAAGGAGAGGACAGAAGAGGAGTCTCTGAGGTCCCTCGGTGCGCTGCCCAGGCTCCCAGCATTGGGCTCTTGGGACACCATGGGCTTGGCCGCCTTGTCTCCTTGGCAGCCGGCAGGAGCCCCTCACCAGCAGGAGAAGGGTCTCTAACTCACAGCCTTCCCTCAGCTTTGCCTCTAATTACTCAGGACTCCAGCACATGGACTTCCTAATAGTAAACGGACACTGGAATCCTTTGGGGGGAAAACATTGGTGGTTTAGTTAATAAGATGGAAGGAGAAGTATCGGAGATGTTGGTGTATCTCTTCAGAACAATCCCATTTAAATGAAGGTGATGGTTTTATCACTGTGATTAATTTTTTTTTTTTTAAGTAGTCCTAGTCCATCCGTTGAGAACAGCAATTATCAGTGAACGGAGGCCCACTTACAGTGCTTTAAGCGACTAGGGGGTCATGTTGTTTTCGGGTAATAAAGAATCTCGAGACAGGCTGACCAAGATGTTGGCACGGATGCAGGCGCCTTCTGTCCTCTTGCCCCACAGTCACCAGCATGGGGCATGTCATCCGATAAGTCTCCACTGGAGCCTTCGCGGTCACTTTCCCAAAGGGGAAAAGCTAGTATCAGAGCTGAGTCGGGTCCTTTGTTCTTATCAGGTCTTTTTTCTTTTTTTTTTTTTTTCAGTTTCATCAAGTTATAATTGACAAATAAAATTATAATAAATTTAAGCTTACAACATGATGATTCGCATCACTGAGTTAATGAACACATCCTCCACCTCACATAGTTACTTTAGTGTATATGTGTGTGTATGACAGAGCAGTTCCTTTTAAATAGTTTTCCCAGAAACCTCTCCCCATCTTGTCCATTTAAGTCTCACTGGCCACCCCATCTGCAAAGGAAATGTTGATTTTTTCTTTTAAGCTGGACACATTGCCACTCCCCGCCCCCCCCTCCATAAGATATAATTTCTTTCAGGGCCAGGAATATAGTAAGGCAAGTAAGGCACTCACCTTTGTGCAAAATTTAAGGGTACACCAAAAAACCCAGTAATTAAGATAAATGATGTTTTAATACAATGTTATAGTGCCATACTGAAGTCCGAGGTAAAAGAAAAATGGGTAATGCTGACCTGGTCTTTATTTAAATTTTATTTTGGTTCATTGTGGCTTTTGAAATTTATTTGTTTTTACATGATTGCATATTAAAATACTGTTTATCATGATTAATCAATTTTTGGTATCCCTGACAGTCTCTGCCAAGGAAAAATTACCTATTGCTTATTCAAGTCCTTACCCATGGCTGATTGTGAAATGAGTCAACTTGTGGTTGAGGGGACACCATTGACAGGCAGGGTTGTGGGAGCATTATTCCTACCACACAAGAACTGCTCAGAAACAACTCCTGAGGGACAGTCCTGAGGGAGTCACCTTGAAGTAGCATCTTCATATCTGCATGTGAAATTCTCAGGAGGAGGGTTACCTGTGGTTTGTAACCAAGGGTGAGACAGTGTGAGTGGTGTGGTTTGGCGTTCATGCTGTAAAAGTGGTTAATAATGTCTGGCCCAGTAAGTACAGAGTCAACAACCATGGAGCTGGAACTTCCCAGAAGAACCACTGACTGACTCAACATCTTACCAGTAGCTCTAGAACTCAGGGCACATGATCTCACTAAGTGATGGGTCGTTATCAGGAGAGGGACTGATGAAGACATTGTATCCGGATGAAACTCTCCAGCTCCTGGTTCCATGTGTAGACATACCTCTAAGAATGACTCCTTATCTTTCAACTTGGTTTCATGTGGACCTTAATGGTTATGGCCTTCTCCACAAAAGGAGTACTGGAGAAACAGTTGACTAAGGTCACGTGTGTATATAAAACCAAAATCAGTTAATTTGCTGTTCTTGAGTCCTAATGATACAATTTGATCTGAGAGTTTAGAATTGGGCGGGGGTGGGGGGTGGGGGCGTGAGTAACTTTTAACCATCACATGGCATTTCAGAGAAGTCCATTAAAATTTCATGACAAAATTATTTGTAGTTTTAGAAAAGTTCCTACTGATGGCATTTAGCTATGAATTGGAGTGCGCTTGAGTAATTATACTAAAAATAAAGTGCTTATTGGATCTTATGGCTTGACGTAGTAGCATCAGAAGGAATAACAATCTTTCTTTTTGATAATGCTGCTGGTGTAGACCAAATAGGATCCAAACAGTCCACTGTACTGATTGGGATTTCATTTCTTTTTCTCCCTTTCTTCTAGTTTCCAGAAATTATACCTCAGATAGATTTTATAAATTATTTTTGAGAAATCATTAAGTGAATGAATACCTAAAAACAAAAAAAACAAGTGCTTTTGGAAGAGCTGCAACATTTGTAAGGCGGATTTTTACAAGGATGTTACAAAACATTTTGTGGCTATGATTCATATGTTGCTGGTTTTGTAAATGCTCTGCACTGCACAAATTCATGATTCAGTCTGTCAGATGATTTCCCTTCTTGAGAATATATAGTATTTTGAAAGTTCGGTGGTTTCTTTCACAAATCCTCTCACCTGTCTCCTTGTGTAATGCTTTCTGCTTTTAAACCTGCGAGCATTTCATCATCCAGCTCTGAGGTGGGGCTCCATGCCTGCACAAAGCCCTGGTTAACCACACTGCACAGCACCTGGCCGAGGCCGTCTACAAGCTTCCATGCTTCAGGGAAAAGTGGTGGAGTTTATCAGTTCTTTCCAGACTTTCACAGGAATGCTGTGGCAGTTAAATGAGGTCACCAGGAAAAGTACTTTGCAAACCTCATAGGATTCCAAGTACTGGTATGAGTAAACTTTTTTTGTGCGGTAAACATGTAATTTTCAGATTCGAAGGTGCTAGCTTTTGACAGGGCCGTGCTAATTCACATTTGGTTGGTCGTGTCCAGTTGAAGAACACGTGTCTGAAGTAGTTTTTCAGGTTATATTAACATGACACTGGTTAAAATCGAAGTACTTGGTTGTCGGTATTTATTAGCATCTTTTGAATGTGGAAGCTCTCTCTTGGATGTTGGACGGAAAGCTCTGTGTTTATTGATTTGCTCACACTGCCCAGAGCTCGGGTCTGGAAGCCGCGCGGGGTTCCCGCCGGCGGGCGCGCCCTGGACGCAGCATGGCGCCTGCTGCCCTGTGAGGCCCGCCCGCCGCCGCGGCGTCAGCGTGGTCCGCCCCTCGCGCACGACACCGCACTGAGCTGGAACGCGCGGTGAAGGACAGTCGGGGAGCACCAAGGAGGGAGAGTGCGAACCGAGTGGAGTTAAGGCAGCCTGCCTGGTAGGTGTATTTGAACTCAGAAGCCCACAGCAGACACACTTCTGCAGCCGAATGCCCACATGAAGTGCGTGGGTCCAAACGTTTAGGGTTTTGTGTCTGGGAGCACAGTCACCCCAGAGGGAGATCGAGTTTTAGACAGACGGTTGTGGAGATCTCAGAGATCAGCAGTAACCACTAGAAAGTCCTGGCCGCTGTGGGATTCAGAAAATGGAGAGGGAGGGTTATCAGGACTGAGAAACAGGAGAAAGGAAAAGCTGAGACTGGTGAACATTGGATGTTACTCTTCATGACCCCAGCTCCCGTCCATTGTCTGCTCTCTTCAGGACTCAGAGCTGGGAGCGTTGTGGACTTCACGTGAAGTTCTTAGCCGGGCAGCTCAGTGAACTTCGTGTATGTGAAGAAATAAAGCTTGGGTGGGGGAGAATTGCAGATAGCTGATTTTTCCAGTCGAATGACATTTTTCAGTTCCTCTTTTGATGGTAATATCCTTTATTACTGTTGTAATAAGGACATTTTAACATTTCACAATATTTTTTTCCTTTCTTTCCCTATGAATGAGGTAAAATCTAAAATCTTCCATTCCTTTGCTCCACTAGAAGTACAGTGAAATTGACCCTCTAGATCCATTTTCAGGCAGAGACATTGTACATAAAATTTGCAAACACAGAAGAGTCAGGGGAAATAACGAAAGCAAGACACCAATCCAAATTTCTGATCCTTCGGAATCAAAAATTGTCCCCAGCAGTGGAAGCCAACCGTGGAGGCCATCCTCATGGCCATTTCTTAGCCTTCTGCACTTCTGAGCTCTGGATGACTTCTCATTTGAACTTTTGAAAAAAAATCTCATCATCCTGAGAGCTTCCCCGCAGCCTGATCTTGCTTCCTGATTTCCAGACAGAACTGAGTTTAAGACCTAGTAACTGGGTCCGTTTGTTTTTCTGTCTCCAAGGTGTTTGGCCCCATGTTAGTCCTCCCAGCCAAGAAGGGAGAGGAACACTTAGTTACTCAGATGGAACACTGACAGGAACAAACTATGGAAATGGTGACTTGACAAAATGTTGGCTGCGAAGTCCAGTTCTCCTTCAAGCAGGGCTAAATACTTCCACAATTAATTCTTACAAAGTGAGTTTAACATTCGGAAGTTTGTCAAAATGGGCTAGGATATTTTAAGTTAACTATCTATTGTTACCTGTTTTTCTAATTTCTAACCTCTGCTGTGCATTAGGTACTGTACTTATGTCAAATATTTTGCTTTTTAAGCTGTGCTGTAGAAGTTTTAATTTTATACAAATTACCCTGGAATGTAAGTGCCATGTGATGTCTTTGATTGGATGTTGGGGTCAAACGGAGGGCGATGCATGGCCTTCCCTCAGGAAAGAATGGAGGGTTGTCTTGTTTTCCTCATTTGGTTCTTAGAGTGCATTCAGCTGACAACATCATAGTACGTCAGGGTAAAACGTGCCTCGCCTCCACTGGGTTTTTGAGTGGACAAGACTGAGGCTTAGATGATGGATGTGTGGGCACATTGTTGAATGTTAATGGGCACAGCCCTCCATGCTGGGCACAAGCCTACTACTATTCTGGGTTATTCAGTTTACTTTAACGAGAAAAGAAAAAACATGGTGCATTTGAATGACATAGTGGACAACTGTGTGTCACCGAGATATATGCAAAGCCCAGATCAGAAAACAGGCAGTGAAGGGGGTCTTTGAGCACATACTTGTAGGCTTTGTCTCCCAAAGAAAGGCTCAGTTGTGTTTCTGAATGGTTAATTAGGAGATTTCTCCAATTTAGTGCTGCATTTTCTGTGAGTCAGATGACTGTTTTTAACAGCTTCTTTTAGACTCCAGCTACTGGATAAAGTCACTATTGCCAAACCCCAGAAAGCTCGGATGCTGGTTGACTCTGTGCTTGCCTTCTGATTCTTCTGTCCAAAGCCGGGCTGTGTGGGAAGCAGAGGCCGTGCTGGCTGAGCAGGAGAGGTGCTCTTGTGTCCGCATGTGTGTGTGTAGGGGTGGGCTGGTGGGCCAGCGGCTGAGGGAGGCCTCTCTAGATCCAGGAAGGTTCCCCACTCAACAGTGTGAAGTCCTGCCAGCCATGCTGAGGGCCAGGGAATATCTAGGAGGAGAGCTCCTTGTCTGCAGCTCCTCATCGCTGCCCTCAAAGCAGGTGGACCCTTGGGAGGCCATGGTGGGCTCTGCCGCCCTCAGCAACAGGCCCCGCGGTACTGACGGTGAGATTGCTCTTGGCAGAGTCTCCAGTGCTCACATCTGCGTGCCTCCTTAGTGTCTGTCCTCCTGGCTGCATCGGCTGAGGGCATCCCCTTCGTCTCCCAGGAAACCACCATCTTTAACTGTTGAGGTGCTCATTCTTTTTTTTTAAGATTCATTTATGTATTTGACTGAGAGACACAGTGAGAGAGGGAACACAAGCAGGAGTAGTAGGAGAAGAAGCAGGCTCCCCACTGAGCAACAGGCCCGATGCGGGGCTCAGTCCCAGGACCCTGAGATCATGGCCTGAGCTGAAAGCAGACGCTTAACTGACTGAGCCACCCAGGCGCCCCTAGGTGCTCATTCTTACCATCGTACCCACACCCCAGATTTCTCTTTATTTTAATTGGTGGCCCAAGAAATTTTTCAGAGATGTGAAGTTTTACCTTTTCCACTTTGTGTCAGGTTATTTGTCTTTGGTATATAGCAATTTTTCCATTTCATTTCTTTATCCCCCACCCCCCTTCATCCCAAATGGTTAGTATTAATAAGTGGCTATATTTCTAGCAGACTTGCCCTAAGTGCACTTGTACAGACCGTTTAGACATGAGCTCTATGGGCAGTTTGTCTTACCTTATGGTCAAAAGAGTGACATGCTCGATTCTGTCTTCTAAAGTCATGGGTCTACAACTCTTTTCTTTAACCACTATTGCTGCTTTCATTTACCGAGTGTGTGATATGTGCTGGACTCTGGGTCAAGCTTTTTGTGTGTATTTTCTCATTTAATCTTCATTTCAACTCTGTGAAGTAGGTAGTATTACCCCATTTGGTGACTGGGGAAATTGAGGTATAGGGAAGCTATTACTTGCCCAGCCCTATTCTGCTAGTATGTGGCATACGTAGGGTTTGAACCTCACCTCAGTTTAGGTCTTGTGCCTTAACCACAAATGGGTCCTTCTAGAGCAAAATGGTCCCTCAGGGACCTTTGGCAGTCTCAAAAGACACTTTTTATTGTCACAACTGGGAGAGTGCTACTGGCAGATAGTGGGAGGAGGCTAGGGACGCTGCTCAACGTCCTTACAACTTGCAGGACGAGCCCTGCTAACAAAGAACTATCCAGCCCCAAATGTTAAAGGTGCTGAGCTTGAGAAACCCTACTGTAGTTAGAGCAGAGAGCATTTATGTTTAACAGTAAGGGGCACCTTCCAGGTGACGCTCTGAAACTTTAGTTACTTCAAGAAATATTCCTTGTTTGCATAGTTACTCAAGAGGGAGGAAAAAATATAGAACCTTTTCCAAGGAAAAAAATATTTCATGAAATTCCTAACTTGTGAAATGTGAAGGATTTCTAACAGTTCTTATACCTGTGTTGTGATACCGTTGCTGGAACAGTATCTCACATGGATAATTATGCTAGCCATTTTGTCTTCAGATCCTACTTACAGCCTAATGCACATAGGCTCTCTGCTAGTTATCAGCAGGAAATTTTGAAATTGTGAAATTTAGCGTGTCAGCCTGGTTAGGTCCCACGGGTCCGTGCAGCTCTTATGACTTCACAGCCCCCCCCACCCCCCCCCAAGCCCCGTGAACCAGCCCAGGGAGGAGGGCCACAGGCTGGGGGATCGTGGTCTGGGTGCAGGGGAGCTGGGCTCGAGTTTCTGGGTGAGCGAGGCTGCATATAGGTTTCCGTGTGGAGCAGCCTTAATCACAACCGTCTGTTTTTGTGTTCCAGTCATGTGCTCGGCCCCTCTGCTCATCAGGCAAAACCGAGCGTCCCCAGTTGGAGAAGTTTAAGGTCTTCCTGTTTGTCTGAGCTGCTGGCAGCGAAAATGTAGACATCTGTGCATTGTCCAGCTCATTTCCTTCCCTGCAGCAGCCCCCCCACCAGTGCCCCCCAGCCACATCGACAGCGCTGTATTGTTCCCGTTCTTCCTCATCGTGACCTTGTGCTGACTGCCTGTCTGTTGTAATCACTCCGCAGATAAAGTACTCCTTGGGACTTTTCTTTTCTTTCGATTAAATGCTTGGGGCTGGCAAGTTGAGGATGTAGCTAAAATGCAGGGCACGACATTCTGAAATGGAAGTCAGACCAGGGTGAGACGCACTTTTGTTCCTGCTCAGCCATCTCCTTGCTGCTTTTTAGGATAAAACGTTTGGTAGGGCGCGAACGGCACTGTCTGCCCCTGGTCTCTGCTGACCACTGTCCCTCCACCCCAGACACACGGTCCCCTCATTCCTCCCCCTCGGACTGCTCTTTGTCTCTCTGGCCATTTCCTCGGACCCCCAGGGCACCTCCCCGGTGTCCCTTACTCTGCTTGCTCTGAGATCTCCTCTCAGCGCCTGCTATACGCCCCCAGAGACCTCGGGTTCTTCCTGACCCAGTCTAGATGCACAGTCTTGCCCCACATGTCCCTCCTTCTGTATTTTTACTCCAGGGAATGGAAGCATCGAGGTGGTTGGGCAGAAATCTGGGAGTCCTCCAGGACTCCTCTTCCCAACAACCTCCATACTCCGCTAGGCTGCGTCTGACACTCCCTCTCCAACTTGGCCCTCTCACCGCCACAGTTCCGGCTCTGAGCTTTTGTCACCTGGCTTGCTGCAGGACCTTCCTCTGTGGCCTCTGGTGGGCCGTCACCGTCGGCGCAGGCTCTGCCTGGCCTCTTGGTAGCAGTCTGTGGGATCCCGGGCCCCGCCCCCCTTCGGAACTGTCCTGGTGATCGCCAGCTCCCGGCAGACCCTGTGTGCCCCTCTGCCTGTGTGCACACGCAGACCAACACTCAGGGCACGTGTGTCCTTACTTGGCTTAACCCTTACGGGCATCCTAGAGGTGATCTTCTTAAAGGCAAACCTGATTATATCACTTTGATGCTGAAATTATTCCAGGGGTCCCTCTTCATAATGTGGAGGACAAAGTTCCAAATCCCAGACCTATCCAGCCCCTCACTAGTTGGCTCCTGCTGTCTTTCCCTGTCGCATTCCTGCCTGCACCCCCTTGTGTCCCGAGACAGTGAATGTGCTGGCCCTGTTCCCCGTGGGCTCGCCTGCCTCTCGAGCAGGACAGCTCTTCACCTCACGAGCCCGTGACCGCATGGAGGAAGAGGACTAATCACTTCGTGTCCCAGCCGTGGCTGAGACCCAGGCACATGCACAGACTTACAAAGTTAATGTTGACGGTGTGTGAATAGGACCTTTCACTCTCAGAAATGAGATCAGTTCACCCCTTGGTTCCGGGATTTGGCTGCATGGTTTCTGAGGAATACCAGACTGCTACAACTTCTCTTTCTTTTTGATGAGGAAATTGGGGGGACCCTTGTCCCTAATTAAATTATATGTCTTATGTAAGACACAGAGCTCCTAGTTTTCTCAATCATGTCCATTGACGCCCCCTTCCTTCCTCTCCTGAAAATGTCCCTCATGGTCAGGAGCCCCTAGAGAACTTGGCAGGAAGGGACAGCTTGCAGAAAGGGTTTCAAATTCCTTTTTGGGGTCACACCTTATATTTACAAACTCTTCCTCTAATGTCATTTATTTTTTCCCTGAGCCAAATATAAATATGCACTTACTTCGTCAAGTGCAAGCTGCTGCTTCAGCTGGTGATCCCACCAGCACTGGCGTTTCAGGCCCAGAGCGCAGGAGCAGACGAGGGCAGAGCAGGCCTGCCAGGGAGGCCCCCTCGAGCCTCCAAAACCAGTATGGGCCTGATGTTCAACAATATGAGCATGTTTGTCTCTTGAAAATGCCTAAACCAGATGTGTTCTAGGAGTTTCTTTCTTGATAGAATTTGGAGGAGAAAGCCAGGCTCACTCAAAGTTCCTCCTAGTTCCTTGAAAGCATTATGAAAAGTTCGCAAATGATCCTGTCCGAGAAAACGTGAATTTGAATGGGGAAGAGGGGACTGTAAGAACACAAAGGTTAATTTTAATTCCTTTGTTTAAAATTTCATCATACTAACTAGCTGGCAGATGGGCCAGGATGAAATCTCATTCTCCCATTCAGCCACCATTCTGCTTATATACCCCCCGAAACAGGAGGGTTATCCACCACTTTGATTTTGCTCAGAATATGAGGAGTGTCCACACCATCGAGGCCTTCAGCCTTCCTTTCAGAATGTTGTGATGTACCCATCTGGGGTTATCCAGCAGAAGCAGGAATAACCCTCATCTTCTTTTCCCCCAACTGCAGTTTTCCATTCGATTCACTTCCCAGTCGTTACGTTCCTGATAAAACCTTACCGTAGTTTGCTCCAGATTCTGCCCCCCTGTACTGCCCGCCCTGGTCCACTATGTTGAGTTCTTAGGGCTGGTCCTGCCCCTCGATGGCCTGAGTCTGTCTGGCCTGAGTCTGTTTCTTGATTGCCGTTGAGAGCAGTGAGTATCTCTGTGTCTCCTCCTGCCCATCCTTTCTCTACCCCGTGACCCAGTATGTTGCTCTGCATACCTTGGACGGTCCGATCTTGAACAAAATATTAATTTCTAGAGGGAACTCTCTTGTCTTACATCTTGAGAGCTTGAGTGAGCTCAGCTACTAATCCCAGTGATAGATGAGGATAAATAAATGCATGTGAATATGACTCCTCCAGTTTGGGGAGCTGGCAGAATGAGATTCCTTGTTAAGTGCTTTAGTTTTAGCAGAGATTTAATGAGCATTATTTTCGAAGAAGGATGAAGAAAAAAAAAAAAGGCAACCAGCTATTCTGGGTCCCAGGAAAAAGAAGAGCTATTTTTGCAGAATACGGACAGGTTCAGCATTACCTCCAAAATCCATTACTTCTTTCCCCTTACCCTTCCGGGCCCTGGGTTTCTCCACGGGGGTGGGAAGTGTGTCTGTGTGTGCACAACTCATTCATCAGCTTCACAGCACCTGCGCATAGCCCGCCTTCCAGACGGGCAGGGCGTTTTTATTCCTGCCCATATCACGGAAGCATAATAGGGTTTAGCCCTTGCTTCTATGAATAGCCACCTCTGCTAAAGGGCATTTGGGAACAAAGGTCAGGAAGTTAGGAGGCGTTAAACTGGATGTGTTCTTTTCGTGAGTGTTGTTCTTGGTGTTGACATAGCTTTATTTTCACGGCCCATGCCGGCAGCCTGCCTGCCAATGTAGGATGTCTGTGGTTGACCGCCAAATAATTTGTCTTACCAGCACCTCTTACCCCTGGCCTTTGCTATCTATGATTATCAAATAATTTGTCTTACCAGCACCTCTTACCCCTGGCCTTTGCTATCTGTGATTATTATTTCTAATCAGATCAGTTTTACTGAACCTTGGTAAAAGATTGCCTTTGACAGCATTGGGACCAAAATTTAAAAAAAATAATAATTTTTTTTTAATCCATCCATAATCTCACTGATAATGCCAAGGAAAATTGAAAATCACTTTAAATTAATGTCAGCTCAGCAGCTTCATCACCAGGCTGTTGGGTTGGATTGCTGAATTTTTAAACATCATTTGAATCACTTGGTTGATCATAACAAAACAAGACACTTTATTAGATCATTAATAAGAATACTTATCAGAAATAAGTACCCCTGGATGGATGCAAATCAGCCTCTGGGGCCATTTATAACTGAAGAGAGAATTACACTGCCTGACTTTAATAATTCACCAAAGAACAGAGAATAAACAGCAGCAAACATTAATTTTGGAGGACAGTTTCGTATGGTTTATGTTTTGAAATAAAAGGGATGTGACTTTTGACTCCTGCCTGAAACAAAACTCCTTCCAAAGGAGTGTCTCCTGTTGCTGGCTTCTCCAACTGGAGACTTGATAGTAAGAAGCATTGGTGAATCAGCTGGTACCCTCCCTAAAATATGTAAGAAACCAACATATAAATATTTCAAAACGTTGAAAACTTTGTATTCTATCATGTCCTTTGTCGTATGGGCATGAAATTCTTCATGATCAAGCCTTTCATTTGTCTAGGACGGGTAGCAAAAGTATCTAAGAAGGAAAGCACCCTTTTTATGACCATGGATTTTCAGAACTGAATGAGGGTGCTTCGGTTGCAGGATCCCTTTCTGAAGCTAAGGACAGGAGAGGGCCTCTTCGCAGCTGTTAGCCCAAAGACTGGAGTGGGGAAGGCTCTACTGTGTTTCCAAGAAAGAGAGACACTCTGGATCTGGAAATGAGAGGTCGGAGTTGGGTTCCTCCACCGTAGGGAGAAAACACGAAGACGATAAGAGGGAGCCAGTCTAGTCCACACCCTCTGACCATGACCCTTGGACAAGTCCCTGTGTGCTGCCCAAGGGCGTGTCTCCCAGCCCCTAGTCTACTCAGCACTGTGATTGGATGTGACCTTTTCTGCCACTTTTTTTTTTTTTTTTTTTTTTTTTTGCGAGCCAGTGCAGGGGCGGAGGGAGAGGGAGACTAGAGAATCCCAAGCAGACTCCCTGCTGAGCACGGAGCCCGAAGTGGGGCTCGCTCTCACCACCCTGAGATCATGACCTGAGCTGAAATCAAGAGTCGGACACATTTAACCAACCGAGCCACCCACGTGCCCCTCTCCTGCCACCTGTAAGCCACTGCGTTTGGCCTTCCTGCCGCGTCTCCCCTTGGCCACGCCCCCACAGGCCTCCCCCTCTAGAAGAGTAGGACCTGGGAGCTGCCTGCTCACGGGAGCCCCTGGTGGTAAGAAGTGGTCTGGTGCTTGAAGTGGCTGCCTTTTGTCACCAGAAATGACAGTGGGGGTCTGCAAACCCACCCCTGTCTCTTCGTGCCTGGGCTGCTGAAGCCGGAAGAGTTCAGCGCGCTGTGTGGTCACAGGCCAGTTAGGCGAGAGCCGACACCAGCACCCGTGTTTCCTGGCTTTGTGTCCAGTGCTTTTTTCCCCACTTGTTACTTTGCCAGTGGACCAACTTCAATCTGGAGAGAGTTGCTGGTGCTCAAAGATCATTTTTTGTGGCCTCAAGGAGACAGCCTTTGAGAGTAGATAAATAACTGTTGATCAATAGGATAGTAATAGTAATGCTTCGTACGCCCTAGTGAGTGAGTGCAGTTCTGCCTCACTTTCCCTGTGCGGGTTTCATCCCCCTTGGTGACACCCTGCGAGGCAGATGCTCTCATCAGCCCGCTTCAGAGACGTGAACCTCACTGTCCATGGTCACAGAGCTGGTCCTGGTTGGGGCGACGACGTCGAAGGAGGACCTGGCTCCTCGCCGCACGCTGCCTGCTCTGTGACTCCTTTTACGGGGAAAAGGCTGCTGCCTGAAGGTGACACAAATGGCTGCATGCCAGGCAGGCTTTAGAGAACAGGAGGTTCTAAATGGCAAAAGGAGTGCCGTGGGCATGCCCCCAAAAGTGGCCATTCTGGTGCAGACTGGGAGAGGGGGGAGGGGAGGCTGGATCCTGTTCCGGGAGGGTGGGCTTTGTGCTGGGAACACGGAGCTCGTGATTTCTTTCAGCTTGGTGAGCCTCACGACAAGCCTCTGCGGTAGGTTCTGCCAGCGCCCCATTTTGCAGACACAGAAACTGAGTCACAGAGGGAGATCTGTGCCGAAGTCACCGTCTAGGATGTGGCCAAACCAGGATTTAAATCCAGGCAGTCTGACTCCAGACCGAGTCCCTCCCTGGTGCTGCCTTTGTAAGGGACCTCACTGGTCTGGAAGGGCCGAGCCATGGGTGTTGTAGGAACTCGGAGAGGGTAAGCCCACCCTCATCCTGTGTGTGAGCCTGAGATACCATCCCTCAAACTCTGTGCAGCCTTGTTTTATGCTGGAACCGGGAGTTATTAACCACCCAGCTTGGCAGTGGAGATGCCGGGAAAGAACTTTCTCTGCCAGATGAGGGTGTCTTCTCCTGAGGCCTGCGGTGATCAGGGCTATAGAGAATGGCTTGCTGTCATAAAGTCTCTTGGTTCTTACGACTTCAGCAGAGTATGTGTCAGCATCTTGGGGATGCCCCATTTTATTACCTAGCCAAACATGGTCTATTTTTTTTTCCTCTGCTGATTCCCCCAGGCCCTCTTGCCTTGTACCATTCTCTCATGAAGCCATGTGGGTTCTCCACGAGTCATACCGTGCAGCCGACCTGCGCTGGGGAGGCTGGCACCAGGAGCCCACTGTGGCACCTGGTGTCCATCGCGCTGGACAGGTGTGTAAACCAGGACAGGCTTCCTCTTTGCCCACCTTGTGTATCAGCCCTTACAGGGGAGAAGCTGGGGAACTGAGGCTCGGGGCATGTCTTCTTCTAGAAATGGACCTAATGCCGTTTCTGCTCCGAGTCTTTCCAGACGTTTGCTTTTGTTTTTTAAGCAGCCTGGTCTTCCAACACATACTCTCTTTTCTGAGACATCCAGTTGAACTTTCTCTCTGCTCACTATGTATGCCTCACTAGTGTTAGAAACTATAACAGTAAATCCCTGTTTCCAGAAAGAAAGTATTGGGTCATAGGATCAAGTACAAGCGTTCAGACTTCCAAAATAGGGGTTTTGCCCTGCCCATCTTGAACTTTGAGTCTGCACTGACTCCATCTAGACTGCAGCGAGGAAAGCTCCTGGGACCTCCTCCGCCTGGTACATTCCTCAGTTGTTAGGCCAGCCTGGCAGTGTAGGCCAAGGCTGTTGTCTGTGTTTCGGGACTGTTCTCCCTTTGCAAGTACCTGAAGCTGCTGGCAGCTGTGTATCGAGCATACTTTTCCTCAAAGAGTATGCATCCCTTTGGGAGCTATGCTTAAGCCCGTCTGTTTCCAAAGCAGTTTGAATTCTAAATATCTGGGAAATTCCTCTAGTTAATAAATGAAGGAAGTTTAAACCTACTTAAGGTTTTGAATTTGGCATTCTCATTAGGGAAACTTGAAAAATGCTGGGTAGCTTGATCTCTGGCTGTGAAGTCACTGAACTGGACAGCGGTTAATGAACTGGCTGTGGCTGCAGTCTGCAAATCTGGCGGGCTGATTTTTTTAGACGTTTCAGAAAATCTGACATTGCAAATATGTCTGCACATTCGTGCTCACACAGTATTTCGTGGGTCTTAAGTAGATGAGAGAAGGAAGGCTCTAGAGAGGAGAGATTTTTGATGCTCAAGAGTCGTAGAGTTGTGTTTGTGTGAGCACCCGCCTTGTACGCCTCACTCGAGACTGAGTGTGTGCTGGGTGTGTGAAGCCTTAGGCCGATGTCCGTGCCCTGTCCGGGCTCGCTGGCACTCAGGAAGTGTGTGCACACCAGACGGCGGGGTGGGGTTCAGACCATAGGCTGCAAGTTGTATCCTCAGCTGCAGAAAGCCAATATCAAGGTGAGTGAAGTAATAAAAAAACGACGTGAGCCCTTCAGTGATGCTCTTGGAAATATGAGCGTAGTCTCCAGTAGACTTTGGCCTTTTATTTTCACTCATTCAAAAACTTTGTGACTTCAGTGAGAATGGAAAAGGTCTGAAAAGGAAAAGGTGAGCAGTGACTAGCATTGTCTTGGTCTCTGGGTAAATCCCAGATTGTCCTCTTGGTTTTTAAGGGTGGGGCTGGGGGCTGGTCTTGAATCTTGAGGCCCAGTTCACTGGTACTGTCTTCTAGTGGCTACTCAGAAATAACGTCACTCTGCTGAGAGCTTTGTGAGCAGGCCAGATGGTGGCTGGTAGCGTTGTCCTGGGCTCGTTTCAAGGGGTTCCTGGGTGAAGTTGGCTGCGAGGGGGAGCAGCTCCTGCCCTGTGCCCTTCCGGAAGTTCCGGGGTGGAGTTTCGGTCCAGAGGTGGGAAGCCCTTCTCTGAGTCATAGGCCTGCGCTGTCCCCTTGGCCTCTGAGAGGAGTTTCTGGGGCACTTCCGCTCACACCCATCACCTCCTTAACGGCTGGGGGAACCTTGGCACCAGGGCCCAGCTTGAACATTAACCACTCTGCTTTTCTTGTGTTAATAACACTACTGGGTGAGATTTTCAGTGTCAGTGAGGGGTTGGGGGGTGCAGGGAAAGAACTGTTTTTTAACTACCAGCGATTATTTCCAGATTAACTTTTTTGTCTGGCACTTATTCCCGAGTTTATAAAATGATACCATATTCCTATTAAAAAAAAAAAAAGACTCGGTTCAAAAAGAGGCAATAGTGAAATATTAAAAACGTCATTTTTAAATGATAGATATTCTCGGGAGCTGTTGGAAGTCTTCCTAATGGAAGCCACTGGTTTTCACTCTCATGCCATCTCCGAAATGGCCGCATTCCTAGAAGGAACATTCTGATTCTCACAGGAGAGATTACCTGAACAAATGTCAAGTGTGGTCATTCATGGCTCTTTGTCCTCTGGGGACTCACTGCATCCACCTTGTGCCTCCCTGACTCCTCTCTCTCTCTCTCTCTCTCTCTCTCTTTCTTTCTCCCTCCCTCCCTCCCTCCCTCCTTCCCTCTTTCCCTCCCTCCTTTGGTGGCTCTGCATACTGGGCTGGGTGGCCGTGACCTCTTGTTCAGCAGCAGGAGCCTCAGGGTCTCAGTCCTGCCCTCTGATCTCCTCAAGGATCTCTTGTCCTGTGTCAGTCAGCACCTCACTCCAGCCCTGTGGCTTCCGGTTCCTTGGAGAGACCCGCCCTGATGCAGGGTGCGCACCGGCCCCCCAGCAGCCCTGCGCCCTGGCTTGGGCCGCTGCCTGCTCCCAGCCACTCCTGCAGGGCTCTCCTGAGGGCGGCCAGCTCAGCCTCCCCCTCAGCCTCTGCACAGAGCTGTCCTGCGTGAAGGGAGCAGACTAGCCGTTGTCTTGGCTGGTGGCGGCAAGGAGGTAGCTGGAGCCACCCCCAGCGTGGAAGAAATAGAAGCAGAGAAGGGAAAGCTGAGGCAGCGCCAAGTGACTCAAGGCTCTTCGGTAAGAGACCTCGGAGAAGCGCCTGATGTGGGAAGTGAGTCTTCAAGCTGGTCCTCTGAGTCACTTTATAAATGTCCTCCTTTATTCACAAGGGAATTTTTCTTCTTTCTTGGTACTTCCATTTATTAACCCTAAAATAAATACAGTGAGAACAAGCCCTGGGCTGGAGCAGCTCACCTCACTGATTTGTACAGTGAACACTCCCGAGACGGTGACCAGGCTTCCAGGTTTCTCGATTCTAGTTGTTGAATTGGCGAAAGTTCTTTGCTGTGTGTATGGTAGAGGATGGCGAAATGGAATCGAACCTGACCCCAGAGAAAGCTGGGACAGGCAGGTGCTCGGATTCCAGCAGGAGCACGCCCCTCATGTCTCCGCACGGACATGTGGTTTGGGGCCCACACTGCTTATTTATCAAGGATCAAGGGCCTCTGCTTCATATTGTCGGGGACCCAGGTTGATGGGGAGGCCTCTGTCTGAGCGGTTTCCGATCTCGTGGGAGAGTTAAGCGAGCTGGAGAACAAGGCACCAGCTCATAAACTCTACTGCTTAGAAGCGGCATGTGTCGCTTCTCACAATGGTTTGCCCGGAGCCAGTGCTCTGATTGGGCTTCATGGAGGTGGAGAAATAGGACCCTCCTCCAAGGAGAGACAGAGTGTATTGGAAAGAATAATATAGTCATCCACAAAAGCTTCTGCAGAAACTTGCAGTCAGAATGGGACTCTTGTTCTAGTTGATTCTTGGGTTTTCTGGGTTTGTGTGAGAGACTCAGAAACAACAGATGGCATAATCCTTTCCATTTATCATGTTCGGCTTTTCTCAAGCTGTTGGAAGGGAACCTGACTGATGGCATTGTATCTCGTGAACGGCAGTGATTCTTTCTGCCTCTGTATGGAAGGGACTAGAAAGCCTGCAGTTGCTGTGAGAATGAACATCATGCTCCCCCGCGCTGGGAGAGGCTGCCCAGCTGTCCACTTAGACAAGCCAGAAGCCTGTTCCCCAGGGGTTATTTATTCTCAGAGTTGAGGCACTTACACAGAGGGCATTTGGAGTCTCTGGTGTTTATTGGGTGTTCATGAAAAAGGAAGTTATATATCTTGATTTTTATGCATAAGTTCTTCTAAGTTACTTGTTTTCCATCCTTTGTTACTTTTCTCCATTAAAACACTCTACTTTTCTTATTGATCCTGAAAAAACTCATGAAGCTCACTTTAAGACTTATATTTTGCCTGGTGTCACAGAATTCATTATGAACTTGGAAAACACCTTTAGTTTAAAATTATATACAACAGTGACATTAAAAGGCAACCCTTGAAGTTCAAGCTGTAATTCCATGGAAACAAACCAAAAACATACAGACCCCACAGTATGTGGAGGGCACGAGTAGACAGCCCCTGGCTTCCAGGATGTGCACGAGATCAGACATCAGCATCTACCTCGGAGATGGATTCTTTGGTCCCTCCTGTTTGACAGAGTAGAAGACCCGTAAAGAAAGACTTGCCTTCTAAAGAGTTTTAGATGGTGAGGTTTATACAAGGAAAAAATTAAGAAGTAAGTTAGATGGGCTTCAGAAATCTTAAAGAAGGGGTCATTTAGAGAACAGGACGAGACAAGTAGACCTGCTTCCTTGGGCCGATGTCTCAGGGAGGAGGTGTCAAAGTGTCACCTTTAGAAATGGGTGCCTAGCAAGCAGATGGGTTAGATACAAGAGGAGCGAGAGTGGGCATCATCACGAAGGAGTTGTGAGGAACGGGGAATTAGAGGACACGCTTGACAGTGAGCACAAGCTCACTGGGTGCTCCAAGCCTAGAAGAGAAAAGGCTGGTTCCGTTGCTTTCGGAGGCGGGCCCTTGCTGCCCTGGAGGGGCCGTCAGGCAGCAGACACTGCTAAGGGGGTCAGCCAGAGAGGAGAGCATCTGGTAGAGGGAGCCAGGCTGGGCTGAGGTAGTAACCAGGATGCCTGCGCGTTCCCTGGGGGTCGTGGGGAAGGTCCTTGAGGTTTGCCGGCGTCTGGAATGGCCAGGGCCACCCCCGCGTGTATGGCGTGGACAGCCCAGCTCTGGAGGGGGGCAACTTGAGAGAAATAAAGGCCCTGTGGCCAAACTTGCAGTTTTCTGCGGTAGCGCAAGACCCTCAGGGAGGAAAAGACAGCAGCGAATGACCTGCTCTTAATCTCCCGAGAGCCCCATTCTGCCATTTGCAGAAGAGAGATGCCTGAAAATAATAGCTGACTTGTGTGTGTGATCCAAAGAGACTGTCAGGGCCCCCCGAAGAGGCAGGGTCAAGGGTCAAGGGCACTGTCCCTGAGTGTTTTCACTCTGGCAAGTTGGGATCCACATCCTGTCAGCTTGCCATCTTGGGACACACAGACTAGCGTGGACCTTAAACAGAAATTCAGAAACACGACTAGAAATGTACTTAATGTAGCAAATACTTTGTCCACCCAGATCGTAGAACATGGCTTACTCATTAGAACTTTGTGAAAAGCAGCGGCTTTAGCAATCTGTTTTATGTTGCACCTACAAATGTCAACCCCGCTCTATGCAGGAAGCCTCCAGAAAGGGGTTCTCACGGTAAACACTGCTGGCATTGCCTCTTAGTAGCGGCTGGCCTGTGCCCCGCAGACCGGTCAGCTGCATCCTGGGCCCACTAGCTGCCAGCAGCACAGCCCCCTCCCGCCCCAAGTTGTGGCAAGCCTGGAATATCCCCACACATCACCACATGTCTCCTGCAAGGAGGAGGGGGCAGAATCGTCCTGGTTGAGAGCCAGGGCAAGAGTTTCCCGGGTGGAGTCCGAGCGGAGTCGGGGACGGAGCGAGGAAGGCATCGCGGCCGTGAGTGGGAGGATGTGAGTGGGCCGAGACCGGAACGCCGAGGACGGCATAAGGATTAGTGCATTGGGACTGTGTTTCCATAGGCCGCCTGTTTGAGGGGGTGGTCAGGGCAATGAGAGTTCCCAAAACCTCCTTTGGTAGATGATTTTTTTTTTAAGTTGTGCAAGGTGCTGAGCTCTTTGGACCGGCCCGGTCCATCAGTTCTGAGAGCTGCCGGCATGCTCTGCAGAGAAGGTCCTGAATGCTTGAGCTCTTTCATGCTCTACAAGGACCCCTGGACAGCATGTGAGTGGGGAAGCAGCTTGGGTCCCTGCAGAGTCACCGGCCCGGTGACTTCTGTGACGTCAGGAGCTGTGCCGAGGACGGGTGGTCAGGCTCTGTCCCCCTGAGGACTAGCACCCCTACCTTGCCTTTTCTCCTCGGCCCCTCCTCAGCTCCAACGTGCTGCCGGGACCAGCGACCTCCCCGCGCATGAGGCTTCCCCCCACCCCAGCCGGGTCTCAGACGTCACTGGCACCGTGCAGAGAGTCTCCGGGGGGCTTGTTAAAAACACACTTGCTGGCAACACCTCCAGAAAGTTTGACGCAGTGTGTGGGGACCAGGGACTGAATGTTTTTTAAAACAGATGGCCTACATCTCCCTCTAGGAGATGGGGGGTGGTCCAGGGACCACACTTCAAGAATCAGCCTCCTGGAGGGTCTTTCCAACTCTTGAAAGGCAAAAAGCACATGAATTCTACTCGCCTAATCCTCTTATGTTTCCAGAAGGCACTGGGATGAAGACCATACTGCCAAAGAAAGCAGGAGTGACGTGGGGGCAAAATGCGGTCTGCTCGGAAGTGTGCTGGTCATCCGGCTCACGTGGGTCGCTGGAGTACAGTCATTATTTAGTCATCTGACCACATGATTGAAATGATAATTAATGTATTAAATTATGTAATTCTCTGATAACGATTGATAATAGCTAAGGTATGTGGAGCACGGAGAACACGAAGCCCTGTTGATCACTCTGCATATACTCTCCTATTCTTCCCGGCAGCCGTGGGAGGAAGATGTTGCTGCCCTTTTTTTTTTGCAGAGGAGGAAACTGAGGTGGGCCAAGGTACAGTGTAGAGAGTCTCCCCAAGGACGCACAGCTGTTCAGTGGTAGAGCTGAGCCTTGATCTGGAGTCTGTTTTCAAAGCTCTTAAAACCCCACCATCCCAGCTCACACAGTGCAGTGCCCTTTGCCCAGCGCGGTATCGCCAGTGCCTGCTGCCGCCACCACCACGCCCGCAGACTGGCCGAGGGCAAGGTCCCAGGGAGGCAGCAGGAGCCCTGGGCTCTCCTTTCTGGAAGAAGGGCTCTGAAGTCAGCAGAAAGATGGCCCCTCCTTGTCATGACAGCCCCAGGCTCAAGTTAGTCCTCCTGGAAAGGGCAGCCTCTCTGTGAGGCTCCGTCCTACTCCCCAGGCCTGCAGAGCTAGTGGTCTGTGCTTTCAGCCATCATATGTAAAATTTGATTTCATTTCAAAGAAAGACAGCAGATATTTCTTAGACGTATCATTCCTTTGGTAAAGGACTTTTTAAACTTCCCAGATGGCATCTCTTAGGACAGGGCTTCTCAACATTGCCATCAAAACTCCCCCAGGAGGGGCGCCTGAGTGGCTCAGTGGGTTAAAGCCTCTGCCTTCGGCTCAGGTCATGATCTCGGGGTCCTGGGATCGAGCCCCGCATCGGGCTCTCTGCTCAGCGGGGAGCCTGCCTCCCCCTCTCTCTCTGCCTGCCTTTCTGCCTACTTGTGATCTCTCTCCTCTCTGTCAAATAAATAAAATCTTTAAAAAAAAAAAGCTTAAAAAAAAAA
The DNA here is from genome assembly GCA_028533885.1 of Nasua narica. Taxonomy (NCBI): domain Eukaryota; kingdom Metazoa; phylum Chordata; class Mammalia; order Carnivora; family Procyonidae; genus Nasua; species Nasua narica. Next base: position 51,978,790 of record CM052809.1, on the reverse strand, counting down.
AAAAAAAAAAAAAAAACCTCCCCCAGGAAGCTCTCCCAAACATATGGAGCCCTGCCCAACCAACCTTCAGTATGCACCCTCACCAAAATTCTGATTTTTCAGCGCCACAGAGTTGTCTGTCTCTCTCTCCCTATATATGTAAAAAAAATATATATATATATGTAAATATATGTATATATATATGTATTCATACATGTACACCTACGTATTTGTGTATGTCTCCATATGTATATAATCTGATTCTGAGGTGCGTTCAGTATTATTCCTCCCAGATGTGATGCAGAGGGAATAAACAGCATCGCCGGCAGTGGAGTCTCACCAAAAATGTTTAAGCTGATTCTGAACCAGCCTTTAGATTTAAGCTCGTTTTTATAAAGCAGGGCATAGGGAACACTTTAAATGACATCAGGAGGAAATGGACAAATCCAGATTGTTGGGTATTCTACAAGGCAGCTGGCCTGGTATCTTCAAAAAAGTGTCTCCGTGTCAAGGGAAAAAATGCAAACAGAGTTCAGGGTGAAAGGATTGTTTTTTATTAAAAGAAACAAGATACAAAACCAAATGCAATGCATGAGCCTTGACTGAGTCACGGTTTTAAGAAAACGTCTATAAAAAATGGGGCAGGAGGGCCCCTGGGTGGCGCAGTTGGTTGAGCAACTGCCTTCCGCTCAGGTCATGATCCTGGAGTCCCGGGATCGAGTCCCACATCGGGCTCCCGGCTCCATGGGGAGTCCGCTTCTCACTCTGACCTTCTCTCTCTCACTCTCTCTCTTTCCTAATGAATAAATAAATAAAATCTTTAAAAAAAAAAAAAATGGGGCAGGATAGGGAAATTTGAGTGTGGACCAGGCTTTGGATAGAAGGAAAGTATTGTCAGGTTTCTTTGAGTGTGTGAATTTTATTGTGGTTATGTAGGAAAACGGCTTTATTTTTAGGAGGTTTATGCTACAGGACTTAGGGTTGAAATGTCAAGGCATCTGTCAAGACTACATGTTTTCACATAGTTCAGAAAGAAAAGGTCTGAGTGTTAGCACGAGGCTGGATACGAGCATTGAAGCTGAATGTCCAGAGAGTATTCTTTTCAACTTGTGTCTTTGTTTGCCAGTTTTCATAATAAAGTAGAAAAAGAGGGCCAAGGTGAAGAAGCAGGCTTGTGTCCTTCAAAACTCTGGCGCGGCTTCATTCGCGGGCTTCGCGGCTCGAGTGCTGGCGGCACACCTGGGCTAGCTTGGGACGTGCCAGGGTCAGGTCCTGTCACCGCGCCTCTGCTCCTCGGTGGCTGTTACGGTCCCCCGGCCAGCTGGCCCTGGGCGGTAGCGCTCCACCTGCACCTCCTTCCCTCCTGCTCACCGACTGCAGGAAGCTGCCAGAGGTAGGTCCCTGTGATGGAAGTGACAAACCCAGCTGAGCTCAGCTTAACACCTTCCCCCTCATTTAAACACAAGGGCTTGGCGGAGACCAGCCGTTTGTCAGGCTCCCCTTGCTCTGCATTCTGACGGCAGACCGTTGTGAGAATCCCGCATCATTTTCCGAAAGTCAGAGGACTGTCCAGATGACCCACAACCGTCAGGGATATGATAGCAAAGTCAGCTGTGCTGGAGCGGAAGTGTATGTGGTGGCCCGTGGAGAGAAGACGTCTACACGGGATGTCAGGGAGGGCCTGGTCGTATCGAGTGAGTCGTGAAGAAGCAGGGAGTCGGGGGGACAGTGGCGGAGCTGTGTGGAGCTCTGTGCTGGGATCCCCACAGTTCACAACTTCTGTCATGAGAATCTGTGTCCCCTTTGATATGGATGTTGTGCCAGCCGGGGTCTGTCCTTGTATATGTGATGTGGCCGAACGGGGACACTCTACACAGCACAGGCATCTGGTGAAGCCCCTTGATGCATTTCGATCTGAGGTGAAGCCCCTTGATGTCCTGTCGATCTGAGGACTTTTCTTGGATCCCCAGGAAAGCCAGTCAGTCAGCCTTGTGTGGTATGGCCATTCCACTTAGTAATTATTAGCAAACTAGGCTGTAGAGAGCAAAGCATGTTGTCTCCCTCTTCCAAACAGTCAAATAAAAGCCTCCTTCCAGCCATGCATGGATGCGAGAATTGGGTGCAGTAAAGGGGGGATCGTTTTAGCACGGGTAGATGGAGAACTAGGTTTTGTGAACTTAAGCACGTGACTCCCTAAATAATCCTGCCCTAAATTTGGCGCGGACCATTTTGCTCAGCCTGAATGTGCCCCCTTCCGTTCTCCTGAAGTTTCACATCCCTTGACTGCAGGCCTGACTCGGGGCTGAGCTTGCTGCCCAGGACAGTGGACACATGACATGCTCGTTAAGCTCCTGGTCACTTGAGAGGTTGTAGCAGAGCCCTGAGGCTCCGTACGAGCACAAACACACAGAAGCTTTGTATTCACGTTGAAAATTGTCCATTAAAGAGAAGAGGAGCAGGGATCGAGCTCGGCTAGCACATCAGTGAACTGGTTTTGTAATCAAAGGAAAAGACTTTGGAGAAGCCTCATCTCCTCGTGGACTGGCTTTCCACTGGTTGGTTTCGGGTGTGCGAGTCTGGTGGGCGCAGTGTGTGGGACCTCCCGGGAGTCATCACTGGCTTGTAAATCGTCCCCATTCAGAGTGATCGTCTCAGGCTAAACAGTCTCCTTCAAAGCTTTCTTGTATTGGTAACTCTTTTCTCAAAAAGCATTTCTAGTTGGTGGTATTTGGGGTGAGATGAGCGGGGGGCGGGGGGAGGAGGTTCTCCTGGCCTAGTGCTGATTTCGCAGTTGAGTTTGGCAGCAGGTTAGACGGGGGGAGGAAGTAGGACATGAGAGCAGGACCCACCCGTGAAGCCCACCCGGGAGGCTGACACAGGTGACCTCACCCATCTCTAAATAGCTCGTGCTTAATGTTTGTCTGTGTGTCATGGCCAAGGCTCTTGCCCTGCCGAGGCTTCCGGCAGTCACACTCTTGTCTGAGCAGTGTCCTCCGTGTTCAGGGAAAGTCTTCTGAGGGAAAGGAGGTGATAGTTATTGAGTGCTTACTCTGCCAGACACCCAGGTGCTCCAGCAGATTCGTGATAGTTTCTCGAAGCAACACTGTGAAGCAGGATACCTGACTCTTGTCATGGGGTAGGTGAGGAAACTGAGGCATCCGCATGGCCGGTGGTGGTGGAGCTGGGCTTGGAACCCAGGCCCGAAAGGCCCCAAAACTCGTAGAGTGGAACCCACTTCTCCCTTCACCAGTGCTCAGAGCTGCACTCAGCACGCACACGCACACTCGCACACACGCACGCACACGCACGCTGACAATTATGAAGGGCCTGTGTCCTTAGTACTGTGTCAGGTAATTTCCCAAAACAGCAAGCATCTTGTGTAACTATGATGTGAGGATTTTTGAATGTGCCGTGTTTTCTGAGATAAATAGTAATCTCTTACTGGCATGTCAACTAGAGTGGTGACGAAGCTTTGACTCTGGGCTCCCTTATTTCCCCGCTGCCCTTCCTCTTCAATAACTCCCTGCCCCACCTCACTGACAACACGCCAGGGGGCTCTTTGTGGTTCTCCTGAGGTTGACATGACATCATTTAACAATGTCTGATCATTCACAACACAGCCTTGTGCCCAGATGTCAGATGTGAACCGTGTGATTCCTCCTGACCTGGGAGAAGGGGCAGCAGATGGGGCTGCCGAGAGGCATGGTGCCCCTGTTTCAGGGTTCAGGCCCCTCTGAAGGAGGTTTGAGCTGTTAGAGCAAAGCCCTCTGGTAGTGAAGCCATTTGTCCCTGGGAAGAGAATGGGCCCTTGTGAGACCAGAAACAATGGGCACGTTGAGTTGCAGACCTGGGGTGAAGGGAGGCTCAGGCAGAGGCACATGGGCTGAATTGGGACGGTTCAAGGAGTGCATTCTTCCTAGGCGAGTTTCTGCTGTCAACAAGTCTGCTCTCTGGTATTGAGAGTCAGTGGTCATTAATGCTTCTGTTTTGAATGATTTCCCTGAGTAAGTCATGAACTCTTCAAGGTTTTCTTATCTTTTCTTCTTTGAGTTTTAATTAGTGCATTTTTGTCCAGAAATCACCCTGTGAGAAATGAATAAAAGTTAGTTTGGGGAGCAGTTTGTTGTTATTTTTCATGGCGGTGTTGCCTTTTATATTCTCATTTACCTATGAAGCAAACCCTCACTCTTAGGTCTCTGCTACTAATTTGATTACCAGGCAATAAAAGTGGGTGTTGCGGCGCTCTATCTCTAACCAAAAGCTTTTGGTGCGCGTTTTTCAAAACTTACTTCATCTAGTACCAAGACAGCGGGCAGAGAGTCCCTGTGAGCTTTATAAAAACAGAGCCTCTCTGTTGGCAGGTTCATTGCCTGCAAGTCCTCTCTAGATCTATCTGGATCTCGGCGGCGTTGACCTTTTCTTGTAAGAAATGCTGGAGCAGGAGCCCCCTCCCGAGGGTGCAGCGGCCCTGGCGGGAGCTCCAGGGCCACAGGGTGCGCCCCAGGTGGGTGCAGGAACCAGCCGGCCGGCGGCAGATAAGGGAACCCCACACACACAGTGTGAGAGCTCGGGAAGGGAGAAGTCGAAACAAAGGAAACCCGTGGAGGCGCCCCTGATCTGCTCCCTCTGCGGGCTTGGGTCAGACGAGGAGGGGCGGCGGGGAGGGCGAGCGGGCGGGGAGCAGCCCTGTCGCGCGGCACATTTGGCTTTGGGGACCGCGCGCTCCCGGCGGCGGCGCTGCGGGGCGGAGCCTGGCCGCTACTCACCACACTCCTCCCTTCCCTCCCGTAGGTGAGGCCGCGCTCCGAGCTCGGACATGGCAGCATGACGGCCCGGGACCGCGCTGCCAGAGGCCGGCCAGCAGGAGCCTCCGGCTGTGGGAGCGAGCGCCCGGAGCAGCGACTGCTTCCTGAGGCCGCCTGAGCCGCCTTCCCCATTCGTCGGCTGTTACCGTTCACCCCGTGGACTCCTGACTTTTCCGCCTGGAACATCAATATGTGTCATGTTATTGTCACCTGTCGCTCGATGCTCTGGACCCTCCTGAGTATTGTGGTGGCTTTCGCAGAACTCATCGCCTTCATGAGCGCCGACTGGCTCATCGGCAAAGCCAAGAGTCGCAGTGGCGCCGATCCGGAGGAGCGGAGCGGAGGCCCGTCGGAGCCCTACCACCCGACCCTGGGCATCTACGCCCGCTGCATCCGCAACCCCGGCGTGCAGCACGTGCCGCGCGAGACGCTGTGCGGGCCCTACGCCGAGAGCTTCGGCGAGATTGCCAGCGGCTTCTGGCAGGCCACCGCTATCTTCTTGGCCGTGGGCATCTTCATTCTTTGCACTGTGGCCTTGGTGTCTGTCTTCACCATGTGTGTGCAGAGCATCATGAAGAAAAGTATTTTCAACGTGTGCGGGCTGCTGCAAGGGATCGCAGGTAAGCGTGCGGGGAGAGGGACCGGGTCCCTGCACTGCGTGTGCGGCGCACCCCCTGCTCATCTGTTCCCTGCCGGTTGGGAAGAGCCAGTCTCCTGTCTGATCAGGGCAGACTGGCTTTGTAAACACTGTTCTAGGCAACGCGAGTGCGCTGCCCTCATGCGCTCCTTTTTCCCTGTTGCGCTGTAGCCTTTTCTTTCTCTCCCAAGTTCATCATTGCTTATTTCCTTGGCTTCGAAGTTACTGGGTTTTGTTAGAGTACTCCTACTTTTTTTGCTTTTCCCATTAAATTATAAGCATGCTTTCCACGTCAGTGCATCGTGTTGAGGAAATAAGGTGAGAGCGCCCCCGCCCCAGCAGGCACCCTGTGAGGAAGGCGTATCAGTGTGGGGCCTTTGGTCTGGGGCAGTGGGCCTGGCTGCAGTTGGCCCCATCCCCAACCACAGGATGATTTCAGTTTTGGTAGGGGAAGAAGCAGACCGGGAAGGAATTAGTATCAGCTGCTCTGTGTTTAATAATGTTCTGGTTTAAATTGTCTGTCTCCTGGAGTCTGACAGAATGTTCTGTGTATTCAGGTCAGAAAATACAAACTGTTTCACTTTCAGGCAATTTCTCACTAATGAGCTCATTAGAAATTGGGGGAAAGGAGAGTATGTGCCCTTCACAGTGATCCCGAGGGGAGGCAGAAGCTGCAGGGTACCTTCCGTGCGCCCCAGCACTTTCATAGCTTTTCCCCTATGGGTTTGAAAGGTGGATCCTGAACCAGGAGGGCATCAGTCAGTCTGTCTGGGCTCAAGGGATTTGTTCTGGATGGCACAAGTACACGCATGTAGACACAGACGCTGCAGTTTGAGGATAGCCAGAAGGAACTAAGGGAATAGACTCTCACTTTGATTTTTCAGGGGGAAAAATAATAACTCTTTAAATAATTAGAACCAAGATATTTGTTAATCTGAACTCTAGCAGGAGAACGGTAATCCACCCACAACCCTAACTGAAGGGCACAGGTGACTTATCCCTCAGCAAATCCTAAAGCTTTGTGCGTGGGACTCTTCGACAGTGAGGATAAGCACTGAGCCTGGTGTCCAGGGCTATAAGGAAACAGACCCCACGTGAATTAACTCTCGTCTGCCTAATAGCAGACTCTTGAGCTCAGCAGGGCTGGCTTCCAAATCGGCTGGTCAAACAATAGATATTTTCCAAACAGCGGATAAGATAATGTTTTCTGTCTGTCCCGTCTTCGGGGAGCCCCCGAATATATACATGTGTGTGGTGGCCGGCAGATGAGGGGCCTAGAGAAGAGAGAGAGGGCCTGCTGCACAGTCCTGACCTGTTTGCATGGGGGATATACTTCCGGGGACCCCATCTCTCTGAGAGGAACAGCAGGAGGATGAAGGACTTGGGCAATCCTAGGCATTCACAGAATTGGGGAGGCCAGGATTCTTAATTTTCAGTTTTGCTTGGGGTAAATATGCCACCTCTTTGGACCTTGGTATTCCTCATCTGAAAAATATAATCTTACCATAGATTTTTTTCTTTCCATTTTTAATTCTGTGAAGCCCATTATCCCTTTTTTTATCCTGAAATCTGAGGTTTATTCTCTTCAGCTTGGCATTTTAACTCCCGGAGACGTTAAGTAAGATTCATGTTCTCTTGTCAGAGAAATGACCCTATTTTATTGCTCTGAGACACACAGTGCCTCAAGTGTATATACATATATGCTGTGTGTGTAATAAAACTTCTGCTGAGAAGTATTACCAAAGGCTTTTGGAAAGCCAGAAAAAATAGGTGGATGAAGAGAAGGCAGTGTGCACAATTTATTAATCCTGTCAAAGAGCCCTGGTTGACCAGAGAAGTGGATTTCTGGGTAATTTTTCCTTACTGTGTATATGTCCTCATCCTTGGTGATGCATGCCTTTATGATGAATTTACTGTCAAAGTGCTGGTATGCAGGCAAAACTCCTGGTTTGTCATCCCTAAAAATGCTTTTCATCCTGAGAAACCTAGTGCCTTCTAGCACTTCTAGCCGTCTATAGTACGGATGAGGCATCTTGGGCTGTAACACCCAAAGCTATCTTTTACAGTCATTCAGAAGGAACTTATAGTTGCTTTCAGTCTTACAGTCTTTTAAGTCTTTCAGTCTTACAGATTATTTGCAAGCAGGTTTTGCGGGGAGGGCACAAAGGGAGAGGGAGGGAGAGAATCCAAAGTAGGCCCAGGCCCAGCATGTAGCCCGACATGGGGCTCAGTCCCTTGACTGTGAGATCATGACCAGAGCCGAAATCAAGAGTCGGATGTTTAACCAGCTGAGCCACCCAGGCGCCCCCATGCAGTTTTTAATAAGGTATTAGTCCAGTGAACTCAGTCTCTAAGAATGAGTATTAGTCCAGCAAATCTTTTGGTGCTCTTGTTTGCTATTTTACATAAATGACAAAAGTGTTCATTTTGGCACAAAGATCAGTGCATGTCATAGGAATTATTCATACACTCCAATGAATTATTCTTGACCCCTCTCTCTCTGTCTCTTTCTGTATCAGGTCTCTGGGAAGAAGGGTTAAAAAGAAGAAAATAGTAGCATACCTGAGGAGTTACTGTTGGTCACCTGTCCATCCCAAGTCTAGATTTTCTAAGAGAACTTTCTCCCCACCCCTCTCCCTTATGCTCCCCGTGAATACATAGAGCATCCCTGAAAGTCTAAAATTAGTTAAAATTTTGAATCGGCAAAAGGCAGAGATTCCTATGTAGTCAGACCACCTCTCTAGAGCCCACTGATCTAAGGGTAAGAACTGATGTACAGGAAGAAGTAGTTTCTCCGCCCAGCCTAGCAGTGTCCCTCTGCAGCAGAAATCGTGGGTGAAGTTGACTATGCTCTAGGCCCGTGGCTCCCTCATGGTTCGGAGCGGGAGGCACATCTATAAGGGATGCTCGGTGGGCTCTTTTTCTCCTAAGGGAGGTCTGTACTGGGTAGTTCAGGCCAACATTAATGGCAGTCATGGTCCTTGAATCTGCGGCTGAGAAAGTTGCCCCACCAGTGTCTGAAACAGCTGACTTGCTTTCTCTCCTGTCGGCCAATATGTAATAGCATCTGGGCGGCCCCAGCCTCAGCCAAGGACTCCGTGCAGCTGCAAGCATCACTCTTCCCTCCCCCCGCCCCCGGTCCTCAGCCATGGATCTCTCGGAACAAATGGTGAGGAAGGAACTGTTGCCAGCGTGACAAGAGCATTCCTTGGAGATACACTCAGACGGTGTTTGCTCTTAAAATTTTCATTTTGGCAAAAGTAACATTTTTGTGAAATATAACTGGGCAAAAAATTACAAGATACTGTAAGCATATTCCTTACTACAACTAATTTTAAGGAGTAAATAGGCCTTAGGTTTGTATAGCCTCATTGTATATAGAAAGTGTATCATAAATTATCCAAATCTGGGTATTTCGATTTTAGAAGTGGGTATGAAAGAATTTGCTACCTCAGTGGAACTCTCAGAATCTAGGCTACTTAAAAATAATAATAAGATACAACTGTTGACTGTTAAGTTAACCCAGATATGGGATTTGCCTTCAAGATCTAGCCCACTGGTGGGCACCCTTCTGACATTTCCTAAATACTGAGCACAGACGCTGTGCTCAGTATTTGGAGTTCAGTACTTCTCTCTCGGCAGCAGTGAGAGGTCAGGCCTCACCTGCCTCGGGATCAGCCCTGACCTCCCCATCCGTTGGCTGTGAAGTGGCCAGTAATTGACCTCACTTCTCTGAACCTCTTTCTCACTTGTAAAATGGGCACAATGAGGTATATAATACATACCTCAGGATTGTTTTGTGGATTAAATTAGATCATATGTGAGAAGAAAGGCTTAAGCACAGTACTTGGCACACAGTAAATAGTAAGCGGTCGGTAGCTATGTGGTTATTAAAGTTTTTCTGCTTCCTTGGCAGGACTTAATATTTGTTTGTTTCCTAGAATTGCTGCATTTTTTAAAAATATTTTATTTATTTATTTGACACAGAGCACAAGGAGGCAGAGAGGCAGGCAGAGAGAGGAGGAAGCAGGCTCCCCACTGAGCAGAGAGCCCGATGTGGGGTTCGATCTCAGGACCCTGAGATCATGACCTGAGCCGAAGGCAGAGGCTTAACCCACTGAGGCACCCAGGGCCCCAAATTGCTGCATTTTAAGGAAGAGGGGTTTCTCTTCTAGTCTTTGGAGCTGAGCTTGTTCTGCTGAAAATCAAACATCACTATGTTGTATAGGGCCATTCCTGGCCCCTTCATAGCCTGCCTGTGTTGGGGCTGAAGAGTGGCTTTGGGGGACTGTGGGTGTCCGTGGGGCATTTTTTTTTTTTTTTAAGCAGAAGATAGCAGTTGAGTTTACAGGAAAACCAAGAACTTCTTCCTCTCACCGCTCTTCCGCCCAACACACACAGTCGCTCACTTCTTTCCTTGCTGGAGGCAGCTCCTCACAGTTGAGCCTTGACTGCAGGTGGCTCTGCAGGCTCCTTCACAGACTGAAGCACAGGCTGGTTGGTCTTCATGAGGTGAGGGCTTGTCCAGAACTTGGCAGAGCCAGAAACAGGCATCAGTCCGGAGCCCTCGGGGATTCGTTACAAAAGCCGGGGAACCGGCCAGCAGGGGCGTCACTGCCAGCTGTCTTCCTTAGGTTGCGACCTGGATGCAATCCATAGTGAAACCGTAGAACGCCAAGATCCAGGTTTTCCATGACAGCATCAAGCAGCTTGTTTTTAGAAATGCATGTCGGGCTCTCTTAGAAGTCCACGGAATCCCCAGTGACTCAGGTTTGGGACAGAAGCCATTAAAATGAGCTCAGGATTTGGCTCACTTGTTTTGGCTCGGACTGCCCCACCGGGGTTGCCGCGAGGGTTGGACTAGCGCATGCGCTGCTGGCCTGGCTGCCTGCTGTCTGTTCAGCCTTCCCTCCTATGCTCGTTTGCTTCTTTACGTCTGGTTGGCTCTCACGCTCTCTACTCGCCGTAGCCCTCTGTCTGTCTCTATCCGTTTCAGTTCGGCAGGATTGCCTCGGCAAGCTGCTCCCCCAGGCTGACCAGATAGATCGCTGTGGGGCTGAACTCCGCCTTCGCTGGTCTAGGGGAGAGGGCGCGCTCGCCGGACTCGCTCTCTGCTGTCAGGGCTCCACCGGCCGTGTGCGGGCTCAGCTCTCTGGGAAGTGAGTGGTGGTGGAGGATGAAGGACGAGACTAGGCAAAAAAGGGTAAGGAATAAAAGCAGCATCTGAGAGAGGAGACAGGTGGAGGGTTTTGCCTTTGCTGCTTGTAGAATTGCTTTATCGGAAATGCGAACATACGTGGGGGTGTGGATAGGCAGGGGAAGGGTGCCGTGTGCTCACTCTCTAGGCCTGGGTATTGCCATTGCTGGTTTTCACAGGCTGAACAATAACCTCAGCATCAAGAAGATAACCACGACTCCACCTGGGCTCAGCATGTACTTTGACTTATTCTTTGCTCTACCCATTCACTTCTGGGCCAGAAAGATCAGCCCCTGGAGAGGGGAAAAATAACAGGGACTTGCAAAGCACAGGGAGAGAGGAAGAGATTCCTAACTCTCGCAGAGACTTTGTCCCAGTTTTACACTTGAAAAACTCACCTGGCTTTGACCAAGAAGGTAGTGTGACCTTGACTGCCCAACTTCAAAATCCCCTCACAGAAAAAGCATGAGGAAAGTAGAGGAAGCATCCTGTGCTTTTCCTTCTTAGAACAAAGCACTGGAAGCTTCTGGCTGTCACAGGGAGGCTCTTCATTCCTGGCTCTCCAGACAGACAATGCCTCCCCCCAGAAGTCAGGTAACAGTTCTACGTCTGAATCTACTTAAGAATACCACCAATTATGATGCCTCTGCTAATTTACCAACCTCTCGTAATCCCCTGATAAAAACTGAAGAATGCAGAAATGTTGTACAGTAGGCCAGAATTAAATTTCAGTTCAAGGAGCTTTTATGGGATGCCTACTAAGTGCAAAGACCTACAGACTCAGGTCTAAAATTTCTTGAGTTTTTGCTTCCCAGCCATGTTAGAGAGTCATTGTTTCATAAACTGTACCCTAGCGAGGCAAAAAATACATATATAAATCACTATATATAAAGGGAACAGAGAACTCAACCATATCATTAGATCAAAAACTACTCCCTAAAAGCAACTGGACCAAGCAGGCATTAATTTGAGTAAATCCAGGGAGTGGGATCTGTTTTTAAAAAATTAGTTTAGTCTAGAAGACAATTGCAAATTCTCTGAAAATTCAGATACAGCAATTGATATGCAAATAAAATGTGGAAAGCGGTTTGCCATGGTAACCACTTAGTTATAGACGTAAATTAGCATGGAGCCATGGATGATGTATGTTCAGATTCCACGAACAAATAATCACTTAAGTATGGCTCTGAATCTTTCCATGGCAGTTGAGGCAGGCACTAATGCCAGGGTCGTATTCTAAGCTGTGCTGCCGCTTGAACAGGAACCTGCGTCCTGTGAAGACCTGTGCCCTGGCCCAGTCACCCAGAGCTGCCAGTTCCCGTACTGCGCACGGGCTTCCCAGCTCTCAAATGTCCGGGACTCGCTGTCTGTCTTTTATTTTCTTTCTTAAAGATTTATTTATTTGAGAGAGAGAGAGAACGGGTGCCTGCACACAAGCAGGGGAAGGGGCAGGAGAGGAGGAAGCAGGCTCCCCACTGAGCAGGGAGCCTGATGCGGGGCTCCCTCCCAGGTCCCCGGGATCACGACCTGAGCTGCAATCCAGAGTCGGACACTTAAATGAGTGAGCCACCCAGGCACCCCCAAGAATCACTCCCTTCTTTATTTTTTTTTAAGATTTTATTTATTTATTTGAGATAGAGACAGTGAGAGAGAGCATGAGAGGGGAGAAGTTCAGAGGGAGAAGCAGACTCCGCATGGAGCTGGGAGCCTGATGGGGGACTCGATCCCGGGACTCTGGGATCATGACCTGAGCCGAAGGCAGTTGCTCAACCAACTGAGCCACCCAGGTGTCCCATACTCTCTTCTTTAAAAGGTAACCCCCGGTACCAATGAAATCTAAAATAAACATTGAAAATGCAGGTCCAGTATTAAAAATTTCAAACCAAAATGCACAGTTGCTATGTGTTGAGAGTTTTGAGGCCAACCTCAGGGTCTTGTGTTGAAAAGACGCCTGCTTTAGTGGAAGAGTTATTTAACATTATCTGGACCCTAAGACTTTAGCAGGCAAGAAATTTGCTTACTGTCCTAAAAATTTCATAGCTCAAAAACTAAATTTTTTCACGTCTTTTACTCTGCTGCACACTGCATTTTATTTATTTTGGAAGTTTATTTTGAATGATCAGTGTAATTTGGTTATAGTCAAACCGAAGCTCTTTCTTAATCTTGCATGTTGGATGAATAATTTATCAAGAAAGTATTCCATAAATCTTTCCCGGTTGCATGTAGTTTAAAAAACAGCTTCTTTTTTTTAAAAAAAAAAAAAAAAAAAAGCTGCTCACTTGGAATGAGAAGAAAACTATATCGCTAATACACAGGAAGGGATAATCTAGCTAAATTAGTTTGTTGGGATGCATTTTAACTGTTAAGAGTTAGGCTTTAGAAATTGCCAGTGAAATAATTTGCATATAAACATGAATCATTGCTGAGAAAGACTTCAGGAGGCTTCAACAAGAGAAGAGAAACTGCATCTTTCTTAAAGATTGTTTCTTTGTGTATTTTAAGGGCATCAGACAGTTCGTAATTGATGGTCATTAATCCTGAGTAATTCTAACAGAAACTTCCTCTGGGGACCTTGGTTGTAAAGTCTTTTTATGACAACTGTGCTCTAATTGTCTTCCAAAGAATTCTCTTTATGTTGCTCTGTCATCCGCTGTCCACCCCCGACCCTGGAAAAGTATTTTTCTTGCCAATTATAATTCCCTGGGAGTGTTTTTAGTAGAAAATCAGTACCATACAAGATTCTTCTGGGGAGATGGTATGAGGATTAATACAAATTTAAAAAAAAAAAATTGACACCTGATCCTTCACTTTTTTTCTCCTTCCCTTCAGAAAATCTTGTTGGTTAAAAACCTCTCATGTTATTAATCATGTATGAAGATGACATGTAGATACCGTCTGCCGAACAAAGACACTGTGGTACCAACCGAAAACCATTTTAATAACACTGAACCCCGGCCCTCCAGTTCCTGATCTGCCTATCAGAGCAGAGTTATTAAATGTGAGTTGGGCCCACTCTGGCTTGTCCATAAACTCTTGAAATTCTAAAATGAGGCACAGCGAAAGCAAGTTTAGATTCTGGATTCCAAAGAGAGAATTCCAAAGAGCCTTCTTACTCTTCAGCCCTATTACTTGTTTCTTAGAAAGGTGTCCCCAGCCCGACACAGGCAACCTCTGCCCTCTGCTCCCCTCTCCTCAGAGGGGCCTCTTGCCCAGCAGTTACTGCCTTTGAGTGAATCCTGGTCCATCCCCTCTGCTAAGGTCGCCAGCAGTCCACAGCAAAAGACGACAGACAGGGACAAGGTAGTAAGATTTCATAGAGCTGAGTGTATTCCATTTAAAGAACTGTCTTTGATTCTCAGAATATATCCCTCACCATTTTTGTGTTAAAATATCCTTTTATGAAATGATGAGGAAAGAAGGTGATGGTTTTCAGTGTCCTTATATTAGCAAAATAAAAATATGGCCTTCTGGTAATTTTTCTGGCTATTGTACTAGTGTGTGAAGTCCAGAAGTGTGGGAACCACTCTTCTAGAATGTAAGCAAGGGTGCAGATTGTGTCTCTTTCACATTTCTATCTCCACTGTTCAAAATGGGCCCTGCTATATACGTAAGTCCTCAGTAAATGCACGTTACTGATAAAAATGTGATCTGTGTAATGACAATCTGTACTAGCACAGCTATAAATTTCTCAGTGTCTGGAAGAGAGGTAAGTGTTCACCAGTGCTGCTAAGCCTCAATTGTGACATGACCTCTGCCCTCCCAGACAGGGGATAGATGGATTAATAGAGCCACTACCCAGAGAACTAATGAGAATCATTTCAGAACTGGCAGGCACTAAAACCAAATTCTGTTTTGGCTTTTAAATAAATTTTCATTGAAAAATTGAGAAACCTTAATGGGCAAAGTGATGTCAAAGGTATCGGTTAACCAAAGGTGGCAGTTCTTGGGCAGAAATCCCTGATTCATGTTATAACTAACACTTTGTTTTATTACTTCTATTTATAAATACTATTCAGATACTACCGCTGACTCTGAATGGCAAACCTGACTTTGGTACTGAGGATAGTGGGCTGCCTGGCGTCTGAGAAGTCAAGCAGGCTGGAATAGCATCGCTAGATGGCGTTGCAACCTGGGAGAGCCCAGGACTCTCCTTGGGTGGAGGGACGGGCCCTTGGAGCCACCGTCGTGGTGTCCACAGTTGTCCTAAGCAAGGTGTCACTCCAGCCAGATGCCACAGACTGAGGGCCATATCCCTGGCGTGCAGACGTGAGACAGGCACCTCTCTTGCAAACACATGAGGGACTTAAGCCTGTGGGGCGTAGGTGATGGCGCAAGGATGCACGAGGAGAAGGGGGACCCGAGAGGCGGAGATCCTCAGCCGTGTTCTGTGGATTAAGAAAAGCCACTTGAAGGGGGTGAGATGGTTGCACGGTGGCCTGACCCGCCGGAGGAGGGTGTGATTTGGGGGCCGTCTGGGATTGCTCTTGGTAAGGACACAGGGTGGGTTTGCTTGTGGATGGCAGCATTGTTTTGGGTGGATGTGCAATTTTAGACAGTTCCCATTCACACAGAATCTCAGAGCAAAGACAAAAATGTGTGTGGATTCTATGGCTTACATTTTTTTCCCTCTAGTCCAGTAGGTTTTAGGTTTGCTTACAGTTTTCTGCTCCCACGGGTGGACCACATCCTGCGAAGAGGACATCATAGCAAATCTGAAATTGTTCTGACCTGTTCACTAGGTTTGCTTTCTAGAAATTTCTTTAGCCAGGGGCAGCCATTCCACAGTGGCATATGCAGTGCAGTGAGGAGGCTGGTGACATTCGGATTCTAGTGAGAGAGAAGGTGTGGACAGAACTTTATTCGTTGTTGTCTTCCTGTGGCGTTAGCAAACCTGCCTGAGTGAACAATAGGTGACCCTTTATTTTGGTGCAACTCCCCACCCCCCGACCCCCGGGCCCTCACAGCACTGCTGTGGTTTTCTCCCTTGGCAACTGTTCCTCACCGTCTGCTCTCTAACCTCTTGTAGGAATAAGTAAGCCTGCTTGAGTACATCCCAGTCTCCCCTCATGGGCCGCACAGATGCTTTTGTCTTAGAAGCTGGTGTCCGGCTGGCAGTGCAGCCGCCGAGCACGGTGGCTGGGGGGTGGCGTCTGGACCCCTCCCGCCTGGATTTGAGGCCTGGCTCCACCGCTCGTGAGCCTCGGGCCCCACTGGGCTTCGGCTTCCTCATCCGTCAGGTGGTCATAGTAATAGTACCAACCTTTGAAGCTTGTGAAAAGGACGAACCATCTAAATTTAAAGGGGTTGCCCTCGTTCAAGTTATTCTGACCATTCGAAGGTTCTAATCATCTGTATAAACTTCCAGGTTAAGGTATTAGTTGTGAATGGAACTTGGGGGAAGGTGTTTACAGCTTTAGTTCCATGTCATCCTTACTTGGAATCAGCATTTTTTGCCACAGGAGACCTTTCCAAAAGGTTCTTGTGAAGATGTGAGGACTAGAAAGAAAACAGGAATCAGAAATGACATGTGAAGTCGGCCATCAACATAGCCTGTGGCGAGGACTGTGGCGCAGGGCCTGAGTGGGCATTGGGGACAGGGATGGAGACCCAGAAGCCGGGGACGAGGGCGCACACTGCTCACCACTGTTACCAAGTTCCCAGTTGACTGGGAGTCCCTCTGAGCTCAAACAGTTGCTGTTCTTTTATGGGACAAATGCGTATTATTTCACAGTTAAGACCTCTGATTTTTACTTTCACTACTCTATATAGTTTTCCAGGTAGTTGGTTAACCCTATACTTGCTCCTTAGAATTTCTTCAGTAAAAATTTTAAATAAAAAGTACACTTCTTCTTTCTTAAAAGAGTAGAGAGAGCCTGGGGTAGCCGTGTGTTGCGACTGAGAATGATCGCTACCGAATGTGTCACCACGTCCCTGCACGTGAAGAGTATGTAGGTTCATAGCAGGATGACTGGGAAGAGAACCGCGTGGTGACAGATTCAGTGGGTGGGACCTGGACGTGCTCGGCCAGGCTGTGCCCTCCTCAGAGCCTGGTACGTCTGCCTAGGGGGACTGCGAAAGAGAAGTGTCCCCACCTAACAACAGTCGGTGACCTACCAGTAGCTCTGAAGGACCGCCAGTGTGACTTCCAGCCGTCAGCATGGAAGGGGACTCGGGGAAAAATTAAAACGTAGACGAAGAGAACGATAGCGTGCAGATAAATGTCAACCAGCATCCCTGCATTTGTGGTAACTGTGCACATCACTCGTTCTGCCACCTGATGGTCCCAGCCCGAGAGCTGCGGAGCTGGACGTGCTCTCCCGCTCCGGAGTGCGGCCCGCACCGGCTGCTGCGGGGAGGGGCCTTCTCTGCCTCCAAGGCTGGCTCCGTCTGCTGGTCTTTCCGTTGTCCAGGCTCCTGCTGCTTCTGGATACCCTTCCCTTTGTTGCCAACCGCCATGGTCCCCCTCCTCCTTCATTGGCCCTTGTACCCCTCTGCTTTCCGTCCCCTGCCATTTCCCTGAACTTCTCCAGGTTTGCGCCTGCACTGCTTCCCTCCTGCCAGTGGCCTGGGAAGGCCCCACAGGAACAAAGCTTTTTCCTCCAACCAGCTTAAAAACTTGGCAAGTATGTTACACTGATTTCCTTTAAAGTGTAACATCTGCATCATAGCACCCTGTCTTTTCAATCACCCAACAAATATTCCTGGGCACTTTTTACATGTCTGACATTGTTTTAAGCAGCTGGGATACATAAAGAATAACTGACAAAGTTCTTTCTCCTCATGGAGTTTACACTGAAGATGGTGGAGACAGACTGTGAACTAAGTAAGTTATTTATTATCTTAAAAGGTGGTGGGTACTATATGGAAGAAAAAAAAGGTGTAGCCAGGGTAGGCGAGGTTAGGCGTGCTGGGATGGTAAGAGGACAAGTTATAATGGTAAACAGGGTAGTCAGGGTAGGATTCAGGGAGAGCAGATTTAAAGACTTGAGGGAGGTTAAGGAGTCAGCCATATGGGGAATCCGGAAGAGCTTTGCAGGCCCAGGGAGTAGAATGAAGGCCTTGCCGGTAAGAGTAATGCGGGCTCTGAGGGAAAGAGAGGAGTCAAAAATTATTCTAAGGCTTTTGGCCTCAAAGGGTTATAAGAATTGAACTCCCATTTGCTGACATGAAGTGCACAGGGCAAAGATAGGATTGTGAAGTGGGGAGGGAGAGTTGGGTTTGGACGTGATTTTCAACTACTTTGCTAGACACCCAAGTGGAGGTCAGTAGGCAACTGGCTATGCAGATCTGGAGATCAGAGTGCGGGAGACACCAGCCTCGTGTCTAAAGCTATGGGACCAAGTGTGATCAGTAAGGAGAATACAGAGAAGGGGACAAAGGATTGAGCCCTGGGCACTCCAGGGTTAAGATACTGGAAAGGATACTGAGAAGGAGAAGAACAGGGCATCCCACCTGGAACACTGGTGGATGCTCTAACATGACTGCATGGAGGACCGTCCTGGCGTCGTTTTCCTCTCATCGTGTACCGTCAGCATTTTTTGTTTTTGAACCTGCTGATTGCACGTACCATTCCCGATAAGCCTGGGGTGCTCTCTGAGCTGTGTCCTAGAATGGGACCGGGGTGCTGGCAGCCAGTCTCTCTCTGGTCTGATCTGCCTTACTTCCTGTTGGGGAGATGGCTGCCTGGAGCCAGGGACTGAGGAGTAAATAGGGGGCGTGGTGGCGGGGCGGCCTCTGGGCCTTATGCCTGCAGGGGATCAGTCAGCAAGGGGTCCTGCTGGGTTCCTAAATGAGTCAGTGGTTATTTCAAAGAAATGAGTGGAACTCTTGACCTTTATTATCCAAAGTTAATTGTGACGCACCCATCAGGTTTATGGTAAATGCTGAAACAAAACTGCCATGTATACTAAGAGAAATCAAGTTTTCTGTCCTCAAGCGGCTCAGAGTCCCGCTAGGGTTCTGGGTTCTGCTCTATCGCAGGGCTGAGTATAATGATTGGCACTTAGGCAACTCGTAAATAGTTGTTGAGAAATCTACAAAATTAACACTATGATGAAGAGGGGAAGAGGGTAGTGGAAGCACACAGAGACCATTCTGGCAGGAAGTGGTGACAAATGTTTTGCATGGAGGTGACACCTGACTTGGGTGAGGGGGGATATTTCCAGGTAGAGGGAGTCCCAAGGGGTCAGCATGAGTGAGAGCCCCGTGTTCAGGGAATGGTAACGTGTGGAGTGTGACCAGATTCCTTGAGGATTACTGGTCTCCGCGTGTGTAAAGCCTGTGAAACCCCACATCAAGCCACTCACCGCTGCACGTTCAGGGGACTCGCCTCACGGAATTACCGAATTCTCTTAATAAGCCTGCTGTGTCCTCACTGTCCGAAGAGATGAGCCTGTCTCCTGGCTTTAGAGTGAGCCTCACAGTTACCGTCTAGTGGAGGCTGCGTGCTGTGTCCCTCACTGGGAGCTTCTCCACAGGATGACAGTAGCACTAAAAGCTGCCCTTGTTTTCCTCGTGTCCTTAGAAAAGTGCTTTGCAAACTGAGGTGTGACAGTCTTTGCTATTTAGTGTGAAAGCCTGTCTGAAGAGGAAATAGGAATTTGAGTGTGTGTTTTAAGATTTTATTTATTCGAGAGAGAGCGTGTTGAGAGCGCGCGAGCTCATGAGCAGGGAGGAGGGGCAGAAGGGAACCCGATGCTGGGCTCGAGCCCAAGGCAGATGCTCAACCGACTGAGCCACCCGGGTGTCCCTGGAAATAGGAATTTGATGTCCAAAGACTCTCTTACTATTCTTTGGGACTGGAGGCAGCCTTTAGTTCCCACATTTTCAGGCCAGGAAGAACAGCCTTCTTCTGTACACATGGTGTGTGACCCCCAAAAGACAAGAAACTTTGCGTCCATTCCCTTGGCCAGCCAGTGGTAAAAGACTGACAGTCGTGTGGTTGACCTGGAGGGAAGGAGGTGATGCTTTAACAGCCAGGAAAACACTGTAAAACAGCCCTGGAGCCTTTCCTCATTTCCTTCACAGACCGAAGAGCTGTGGTTCCGACTGGACTCCCCCTAGGCCTGGCATCTCATGAAGCTTGAGGTGGTCATCTTCAGACCAAGTAAAATATTATTTATTATACTCAGGTACTCCTAGTCTTTATAAAATTGGGGGCTTGGCAGGATCATGGAAATGTTTATCTTCCTACCTAAGGGATTTGCTTAAAACTTAGATTTGATGACATTACTTCATTCCAGAGTAGTAGCAAGAAAATTACCTAAGATGTACAATTTTGTGGTCTAATCACAGCAGTCAATAAACGTGGATGACCACAAAACAAAGAGGACAAAGACTTTACCTTTCTTGGTACTTTTTTTTTAGAATCTTCTAGGTTTTAGACACTGGAAATGCTCTAAGACATAGTTTCTGCCCTTTTGGAGCTCGTGGAGTCTAATTATTTGAGTTAAATCCAAACCACATGCTTAGGTTGCCCACAGAGACTGAAGATTCCTGTGCAGCAGGATCGAACTGCTGAGAATCTGGGGTTGAGTCTGAAAGCTCCATCCAGGCAGGGGAAAATGTTATTAAAACTGCACAGAGACACGGCGGGCACTGCATTGTGATAGCTGGTGTGCAGCTCACGTGGCCGGCCTCACCGAGGTCAACAGGACTCTGTCTCCAGCCGGCGGTGGCATCTCAGGTAGTCCAAGTAATTAACTATCAGTTCATTTTTTCCTTTCCCAGATAAGGTTGAGTCATGCCCAGGTGACCCCATGATGAGCAGAGCGTACCTTCTGGGGTGCCATCCCATCAAGTGGAGCCGTGGCAGAGGTTATTACAGCTCTGAGTCACTTACTGTTTCTTTCGCTGGTGACGATTTTCTTTGGTCGCTGGCCAGTATCATCCTCCCTGCTTTCCTTCCTCCCGGCTGGGCTAACTGTTGCTTAGTCAGGCCCATGGCAAGAGATGCCCGTCAGAAAAGTCGAGGTCTACTGGCCTAGTCACTTACTTTCTCTATCAGTGATGCCCGCCTCCCAAAACAATAATGCATTAGGACAAGGTGGGGGAAAGACCCCAGAGACCCCTCATATAGGCTGGCCTAACTTCAGAAGCTACTTTTCTAATAGCTACACAGGAAAGCGAGACCATTTTCTGGCTTGGCTTCTATGTGAAATTCAATCCAGAGCACACTTCACCTTCCGTTTGGTCTCCAGCTCTAACCCCGACCACACTCACAGCCCTTGGGTGTGCTCCGTCCACACTGAGGACCGGAGAGACCGTGCTAAGTTTGCAGCGGACTTGGTATGTGTGACTATATTCTAATGCCTGTTGTTCAACAAGCCTATTGAAGACTTTTGTCTCGTTAGTGAGTGTCATTAATCCTGCTTAGAATTCAGGGCCCTGGTGTGACAGGCTAACCCAGCCAGCTAGAGTCTCTCCTTCCTTTCCTGCTGACTCGTTTCATTCTCGTTGATTGGAATCTGTCAAGTTACTTTACTGGTTTTCGGGGGAGGGGGGCACTGTGGTTTGAAGAGACTAGGGATTTAACTCCGTTCCCTCTGTTCCAAGCCCTCTTGTGAGGGCTGGCTTTAGAGTGGTAACTGCATCATACACAATCCCTGCTCTCGTGGAGTTGCAAGTCTTAGGATGGAGATAACACTAGTACTAGAGGAGGCTGAACTATAGAATATGTCCATCTTTATAGGTCAAAAATGGTCAAATACTGCAAGTTGACTCATATATTCTGTTGGTAATAAATGCTAAGGAGAAAGAAGGAAAGGGGGAGGAGGTAGGTGGTTGGAATTCCACAAGGTGGCATTTGAATGTGGCCTAAAAGCTGTGTGGAGGGAAAGCGCTGCGGGTGAGAGAAAGCGCGGGAGCGAGGGCCCGAGCCCGGCTCGTAGGAGGCGGGAGCGGAGAGCGCAGCGGAGGGGAGTTTGAGTAGGTAAGAGCCAGCCGGATCAGAGGCCTTGAAGGCCAAGGAGACAAAGAGAAGGCTGGATTTTACCCTGAGGTGAGCAAATGTAATGGGTTTTTATCACTTTGTCTAAGCAGCAGCAGGCCTCTGCTCCGGTAGTGTTTGATGACTAAGGAATGCTTATTAGGTCCAGGAACTACCACTGCCCAGGCTGCTCATAAGCTGCAGTGGGCCGGAAAGCGGTGGAATCAGGACATTGCAAGGTAAGGACTGTCGCGGTCACTGGAGAGGCGACCTGAATTGTTAAACTTACTGGAATTCCTTTGGTAGACAGCCTTTGTCTAAATACTAGAAAGATAAAAAATGGAATTTTTAAGTTATTTATTTTTGCTCAGCTGAAGGCTCACTGCTTTGTTTCTCTCATGAGATGTAGGTCTTGCATTTTGGTGGTGGTAATGACAACGCTGATGAGCGCTGGGAGTGGAGGGCACTCTTGGTGTTTGCCTAGGCCGCCGGCCTCTGGTGTCAGCACAGGTCCCGTCCCCTGGGGCTGGCAGACACACTAGCCCCCTTTTTATTACCCTCCCAGATGGACTGCCCTGTGGGCTTATAAATACTCAAGCTGAGGCTTTGTAGAGACGCTAGGTTATGGAACGTCTCCCTGCTGCCCTTATTCACAAATTGATGGCCCAGTAGCTACCACAGGAACTTTAGCTGAGCTGTTAGGGGAACAGCTAGGAGTGAACACCGGTGATGGTGCTGTGAAAAGGGATCTGATGTTATTAAAATAAGGATGATATTATTTATTTGAAAACTGCCTACTTCCCAGGAAGGCTCGGAGACAGCCAGGTTAAGGTATTCTCAGTGTCCTCCGACCACCTAGATCCCAGCTCGGGGAGCAGAGCTGCTGGGAGACAGCATACTCCATGCTTTCTGTCTTTGGTCCCAATCATATTAAAACACATTTGTACTTTTTGGGCTTGTTTAAGTCACATAATACAAATGATATGTACAATTTAAATATGAGCACTGATTTTTTTTTTTATTTGAGAGAGAGAGCACAAGCAGGGGAGTGTCAAAGGGAGAAGCAGGCTCCAGGCCCAGGTGGGAGCCCGACTCGGGACTCAGTCCCAGGACCCTGAGATCACAACCCGAGCTGACGGCAGAGGCTTAACCAACTGAGCCACCCAGGTGCCCAACACTCTGTGCTTTTAAAGGGACAAGCAGCTGATGCTCCCTTGCCTGGGACAGGCACCAGAGCTTGACCATAGAGGCAGCGTGCTAGAGAGTGCCTCTGAATCCTTACGGAAGTCCCAGTGATTCGGCCTCGGTTGGGTGAGGTTTCCGAGGGAAGGAGAGGGGAGTTAAGCTTTAGCATTGGCCTTGGAAATACAGAAGAATGAGCTCAGTAGATTTTAGATCTCCCGTTTATTCTTCTGAGGGTATTAAATTGCAGCTTGGGTTCTCCCCTCTCCCCAAATTATTACACCTTTCAAAATATGCCTGATTTGCTTATTCATAAATGGTAAACTTTAAATTGCTTGTGGTTTAAAGAGGTCTGCCAAACATAGGCTTTAGCCTGTTAGCAGTTGCTAGTCTATGTTCCAGTTTTGTTATGGCTGTTCCAGCTCTGGACTATATTTTTTACACACTTTAATATCCACAACCATTTTAGGAGTTAAGGAGTAGCCAGTTGTACAGGGGAAGAATCATACCCAGACAAGTTAAGAGACTTTCCTAAGGTCACCCAGCTCATAAATGGCAAGAGCTTGGATTCAGACCTCTATTCAGACCCTTACCTCAGAGCTCTTAACTACTAACCCACCGACTGTTAGCAAGCCTGCTACAACCTCGCATATTCCAAAGTACCAACACATTCTACCACCACAGTCTTATCTCGGGGGGAATTGGCTCCATGCTCTCGATCATTTCTAACAGCACCTGTGGGATGCCTCAGTCAGCTGTCCTTTCCCTTCTAACCCTGGAGTGCGTTTCCCTACCTGCTCAGCACTCTTCCTCAGACGGCGAACATTTGGACCACTTCCCTATATTCCATCCCTGCTAGAAAGTCCCCTGAGGCAATTTGGGAAGTAGGAAAAATCAGATCCAAATTCAGAGGTGAACTGCCAGCCCTGGCACGAAGATGCCACCGTATGACGAAGATAGCTGTGGAAGTTGTGATCTGTGGACTGAAACCCTGTCCTGGATCACCCTTCAAGCCTAATATACCGCAGGTTCAGTCATGTTCTTCTTGCAGGAGAGTTCCTGTAAATGACTTGGAAGCTTTGGTGTGGTAACCCCTGAGAACTTCAGTAAAGGTAGGAAAAGAGAATTTAGAACCACGATTAAAGTAGGAGGATAGAATCGCTACTGCAAGGTATCTACAAAAACAGCTTTTAGGGGGAAGAAGTTAGTAATCTAGGCGTCATTTTCTCCTGCCACATAAAATAAGCAGCCATCGTCTTACAGCTGTTCCAGCACAAAAGCAGCCATAGGCAAAGCCCATAATCATACGGGCATGGGATACATTCCAATAAAACTTTATTTACAGGGGCACCTGCCTCCAGCTCAGCTCATGATCCTGGGGTCCGGGAATGGAGCCCCCCCATCGGGAGCCTGCTTCTCTGTCTCCCTCACCCCCTCCACTGCCCCCTGCCCAGCTTGTGCTCACTCGCTCGCTCTCAAATAAAATCTTAAAACAACTTTACGGAGCCGAGTCCACATTTCACTTGTGGGGGCCTTAGTTTGCCAACCTCTGCCTTTCATGGGAAGAAATAGTAACAGGTTTAATTTGCTTTTCTAGAAGACACATTATTAATGGATTCACATTCCAACATCCACAAAAGAGGCTCGATCTCTAAGAAAATGGTGGCGTTTCTTGATCGGGTCAGCTTAGTTGCAGGGAACAGTCCCTGACGCTCTTACCCCACGGCGCCACGGACGCCACGGCCCAGGGCGGGCGGAGGAGCAGCAGTTGCAGGCTCTCCGGTTACTCGCTGTTCGCTGTGAAGCCGGGGGGTTTCACCTTTTCTCTTCTGCCTCGCAGGCTTGTTCCTGATCCTGGGTCTGATACTCTACCCGGCCGGCTGGGGCTGCCCGAAGGCCGTAGGCTACTGCGGACACTATGCATCGGCCTACAAGCCCGGAGACTGCTCCTTGGGCTGGGCCTTTTACACCGCCATCGGGGGCACAGTCCTCACCTTCATCTGTGCCGTCTTCTCCGCTCAAGCAGAAATTGCAACCTCCAGTGACAAAGTGCAGGAAGAAATCGAAGAGGGGAAAAACCTTATCTGCCTCCTTTAGTGTGGAAGAGACCTACATGCCCTTTGCTTCCTGGGTAACCTTGTGAAACAGAACCCCTCTGGTTTCATCGTCTGAGTCAAGTGAAGAACTAGCCTGTATCCACCCAAGCCCACATCCCCGGCCCCCAGCCTTAACAGGACCCCGTTAAGGTCACCCTTCAGCTAAGGGACTGCACTCGGGGGCCGCAGTGCAAACTCTCGGGAGACGGAATACAAAACTACTGCATGAGCCCTGACACGCAGTTGACAAGTGTGACTCCCTCTTCTCCAAGGCCCATGAAGGAGAAGGATCTAAACCACACGGCAGCCGTTCGTCTGGTAGCAGGAGGCGGGGAGCTAGATCTGCAGGCTATTCTGAGATGTATTTCTGCCACCAGGGTGCATGCCTGTAAGTGCCACTGCCTCAGAATGAGGGTTGGGGGTTGGTGTTTTCATCTCCCCCTAGTTGTTCCAGTGTCTCTGAGACTAAAATGAACCCTGCATACTTAACGGGGCATAGGTTATGTGCTCGGGGGCATAACATGACCAGAGGGGTCAGCAGGTCCGTGTGGAATCCCATTGTGGAACTTACTCTAGGCTGAATTCCAGGGTAAGGTTGGATGGACTGAACGGTCTCTCCAAGATTTTAGAAATCTGAGTAAGAATAAGGACCTATATGATCATGGGAATAAAAATCAAAAATCCTGCTAGGGCAGACAAATTCATTCCCCTGCCCGGCACTCGGGAGCACCAGTACTGGCCCAGTCTCCTCTTCTAAAAGAGATCCCATGTTCTTCCTCTAGGGTTAGGATTGAGTTTTGACTGCCAAAGGAAACCTCACCCCGTCTCCTCATTCCAGGAACAGAGGTCTCCAAGCCAACTGTGGCTCATTCAGATGTTCACTGGGAGAATTTGCCAGAATCTCAGCTCTTGTGGGAGACCTTTTCCCACTGTTTGGTAACCATGTGGTACTCAGCTGTTATTTCCAACCCCAGCAGCACTGAATGACCTTTGCAGAAAAAAAAAGCTAGGCATGGGAGTTAATTCTGAAAGCAGACTGAAACATTAAAATTACTTCAAGGGTTGAGTTATATCAAGCCTTCATACCCACAGAAGTACAGAGCAGAAATTTAATGCAAAAACAAGAGCACCTAGCACCTGCCTATTTACAAAAAGAATGGACCGCCACTATTAAGAAGGATTCAGAAAAATGGTATTAGCCACCACCTCAAATTTACTTTGGAATGATCTCAGTGGCAAGAACCTAGCTAGGTATTACCTGAAGCTTCAGAATGGCAGAATGATATGGAAATACTCCTTCATATGGTTTAAGCAGGTGGAGTGGACCTCTGAGATTTCTGGGAGAATTAAAAGTACAGGTCTGTGTGAGCTTAGGAATCTGTTCCCCTGGCAGCTTGCTGTGTTCTGAAAGCTTAACAAATAATGACTTTGCACCTTCTTTGCATAAGGTATTGTATGTTAAGTGCCACCAGCCATAGAAACCAGATTCAGGTTTTACAGCACTGCCTGAAGTGAATCCTCTCCAGGCTGAGTCTAAAACCATGCCTGGGTGCAGAACAAACAAACAGTTGCTTTATGTGTAGATGGAATGGAGCAACTCAAGTTTTATTCCCATTTTATCACACGGATTAAGAGCTAAGGGCAGGAGGGGTGGGTGTGTAGGACCGGGCCTTAATCGGTTCACCATTCTTAGACCCAAGTTCAGAATAAGCAAGATATAAGTCCTACAACCTTTTTTTTTTTGGTTTTGAAAAGAGAAGGAGCCTACTGTACGGGCTCAGGAAGCATTAACCGTCTCTCTAACAAACACCAAACAGAAATAGGTTATGGAAACGAATGGACAGGGTTCCTGTCCCTGCTGTGTATTTTTTATGCTCCAACCAACTCCTAATGCCCATAGTCACTAGTTTCTAAACCTTGGCAGTAATTTTCATCCAAAAAAAAAAAAAAAACAAAAACAAAACAGCAGGCACGGGCGATTCCTTTCAACAGCATATTGGCTCCAAAATCAGTGTTAGGAAATGGGTTCTCTAACTCCTTTTCACAGACAAAGTCCTGAGCCCTGAGGACCTTCTGAGAATGGCCATCATCTTTACTCCCCGACTGCTCTTTGGCTAAGGTGGTGGCATCTCTCTACAACACCCTGATAAAACAGCCACAAGTGAAAGTTACTTCGCTTGGCCAGAAGGAATTCACCTGACAATGTTTTTATTCCATTAGTCCGAACGCTACAGACGACAAAGCACATCACCCCAAACCATTACAAACTACTTACACACAATTAAAAGCAGAGCAGAGATGGAATTTCTGTAGCAGAGACAGAGTAAGAAAGAACTAATGTTGGGCCTTATAAACCTTCCATCCGTTAGCCAGGCTCTGGGAAAAATGAAACCTTAAAATCATGCTAGTCTACACCCGAACTGTATAGCTGTTTAAAAACCACTGAATATGAGGAATGTATTAGAAATGTTAAACGATTGGACTGATTGTTGACCCACATGTTCCTAATAAATATCAATCACCTCAGTCCAAAAATCTAATACACCTGGACCATTACTACTACCAGAAAAGTCTTATTTATTTTTGCCTGCATCTGCGCTTAAAGTTTTGTGATGGGCTGGGCTTCCCAACGCACTCCAAGAAGGCAGAAATACTTGCCTTGGATTCTGTGGATTTTTTAAACCTGTGTGCTAATTCAACAATTGTTACATTAATTGTGTAAGGATTTTTGTATAGTTTTCAAACATCTGTGGTGTAATGATCTTTGTTAAACATGTAAAGTGCCATAGTCTTTTTTTATGTGTAGCATATTTAAAATATATATATGTATATTATACATACACAAGTCTGTGTGAAAAATGTGCAATAACAAAGGTGTATGTATGTTTTGTTTTTTGGAAACTGGACAGGAGTCAGAACAGGGATTGCTTCTGTTTTGGCAAAGGAGAGTTAAACATTTTTGCCTTCATGGCCTAGTCATTAACCCACAACAATCTAAATGCTACACAAACGGATGTGAAGACAAGACTGGTATGAAATCATTGATTCCTGGGTCTCAAGCAGAATAATCATCACTAGATTTACGTGGAAATTAAGCCAGCACCAGGCCCGGTTAATGCTAGTCTTTCTTGTGAAATGTGAAGCTGCCACATTGCCTTTTCTGTTAGTGCAGAATCACTGAGGAGCTTTTTCTTAACATGCTTTGATTGATAGACCACGTTAATGCTAGACCACTATTTAAGGGCTGATCTCACACCTTCTTAGCCATAAGAGTCTGGCTTAGAACAGACCTCTCTGTGCAATAACATGTGGCCACTAGAAATCCCTGGCCTGCATTTGTATTGGGCAGCAATGACTCCCAAGGGTCAAAAGAGTTAAAGGCACGACTGGGATTTCTTCTGAGACTGTGGTGAAACTCCTTCCAAGGCTGCGGTGTCATTAGGTGCTTTGGAGGAACTCAGCATCACTTGATATTCAGTAGCCATTTGAGCCAAATAGAAAACTGTATTTACCGCTAATGGACTCAATTTGAGCCTTCAAATTTATGGTTATCCTATTATATTGTAAACTAAATACATTGTTTGTTCGTCTAGCATTGATTAGGTTCCTGTGCATATGTATTTCACAATGCCCTCCCCTCCCCAGATTGGAATTAAACCAGATTTTGGAAACTCATTCTGATTCTTTCAAGTATATTGGTTTCAACAGAATTACATAATTTTCTCTAGAAAACACCTACAAGTCAACTTTTATGTTAAACACTAACTTACGGGGGACATGTTCAGGTACTTTATTCCATTCATTAGTTTATACACACACACACACACACATATATATATATATATATATAAATCTGCCTTAAGGTTAGCTTTAATTTCAAGATTAAGTACCTATTTCTTTCTTGGAGAAGCATCAACATAAAATGGGGAGGGAGGAACTCTCAAATGTTATGCAAATATCTTAATTTTGCAGTAAATTTAAGAACTATGAAAATGTTTCCAAGTATTAACACTTTTTGAATATGTATAATAGTGACCAAAAAAGTCAATTGAAGGACAGTGTCTTCCAACAAAAATACCAAAATTAAAAGCCACATGTGGGGCAGGTGCACATCCTCCTTTCCTGAAGGTAATCCTGCCCATAGAAAGCCTCATCAAGAAGCAGAATTCTACTTTAGACACTCGAAGATGACACTAATAAAAGTTCTCATCAACTCTTCAACTCTGCATATCCCATGAAGCACTTACCTGACAGAATAAATAAAAATGGCTCTTTCAAAAGGCCCATGACTGCTAAAACTACTTTTATGCTTTGCTAAGTTTCTAATAGAAACAAAACTTAAAAGCTGACAAAATTATCCAAATCATGAAAGAAAAAACAATTATGATCTAGGTAGTCCAAGCAAAATTGGAAATTTTTACTTTGTCAGCTATCACATCTTTAAGCCAAAAGAGAAGGGACCCTGGCTTTACGTGTCAGCAGAAGCTGGAAAAGCCTCGTCTGTGCTTCCCGTTTCATCCTTAGTTTTAACTTGCCAGTTCTGCTACTGGATAACCTCCCCATGATGGAGCTTCCTGGAACACTGCATTCGACTTCCTGCTAGCTCTCCCTAAAGCCTTTCCTGAACATAAAACCACGTAAGAACAGTCTTGACTATCGAGAAATTGGACATTTATTTTAAGTGGGTTATTTCAGTAGTTTCCATTAATTCACTACCTTTTCAACTCTCAAACACTAAAGAATAATGGCATCAAAGCCAACATTTAGCCTACTCTTCAAAGCAGCAAGAACCAGTAATTGTCTTTCAGAGACTGTATCAAGCAGCTTAATCACTTGGCTGAGGCCATAGAGCTGCTGTCCCTACTACTATCTTCTTCCTTGCAGCAGCTCCCTCACCACGGAGAGTTCTGCAAGATAGGTCTTTAAGCTGAGGTACACAGGATGTAGATAAAAGCATAAATAAGTAAAAGGAAGCAGTAAAACCACATGGGAAGGAAAAGTCAATCAAGTAATATGTAGATATTAGCAGCTCTTTGGCTTTTTATAGTCAAATATCCTGAAAAATCTAACACCTACAGGCAGGCAGTCAACCAAGTGCCTCTGGGGGAAGCCACTATGACCTATTCTCAAGAGAAGAAAGCCTGAATTAAGACAAGTGATGGTGAAGACCATGAGATTAAGAATTAAGAGATGCTGTGGAAAAAGAATGGGCAGTTTGGCGACCAGTTAGAAGTCTGGGGGGCGGGGGTTGAGGGTGGGAGGGGAGGTAAGGAGAAGAAAGAATCCAGAATGACTCCCAGGTATTTAGCTTGAGCAGACTGGGTGGAAAGTGATGGTATCACCAACATCAGAAATCAAAGAGGAGCAGAAACAGTATAAAGCTAGAAAAGTTCAGCTTAGGCGTCAGAAGTCAGCCTAAGAAAGTAGGCTACACACAGAAGTGTATAGCCAAGAATATACTGTGGAGAGAAGACCAGGTTAAACAAAAGATGGGGAAGTGATCAGTATGCATGACAGTAAGAGTTCTTAATTACTGTGTACTTTCTATGTGCACATACTGTGTTAAGCACTAAGTAACTGAACTAAACTGATTTTGCCCTAGGTTAAAAAGCTAGTAAGTGGCAAAGTCAAGGCTCAAAGCAGGTTTGACACCCAAGTCTATATTCTCACACAGTGGTAGTATCCTTGTACCTAAAATGAACATGATGAAAAGAAGGCCAATACAAATCCTGGGGGAACACCCAACAACTCTGTATAGTTAAATCTTAGAATAGCTTCTATGTACAACTCCAAAGAGACCACACACCATAAGATGACAACTGATGAAAACTGCTCTTTCTTCCCTTACAGAGAAAGACTTGTTCGTTTTTCTTACCTTTGATGGTGACACCTTGTCTCAACTCACTCAGTCCTGAAAAATGCCACTAAAAATTCAGCAGGATGTATGACTGTGATTAAACAGATGATGATTGGATACTTATTATTTTACTATAAATATCTCTCATCCAGGGTAAGCAGCTTTTATTAGCTAAAAAGCCTATTTTCTTCATTGTTAACCTAAGAAGGATTTGACTTCAACTAAAGTTTCTCCAAACATACACACAAATGCCAAAGACTATTTGGTAATGGTACAGCAGGTACTCACCCACACGTTGTAGAGCTAGGCCTTGGTGTAGAGACTTCAAATACATACTGTATTTTTTTTTCTTGGGTACTGATTTTTTTCCTAGGGTCCACTGTCCCTAAAGGATGGATATGAATTATGCACGTGAATTATGGATATGAATGTGGAAACATGGGAAGGGAACAGAGTCGGAGAGAAGTGATACCATGGGTATGAAGGGGCAGAGTCAGATATGTAGCAGGAGTCAGCGGACATGGGTCTAGCTGCCCCTTCACCACCGCTCACCGAATGACTGGGATCATTTTCTACTCATTTATAAAAACGGGACCCATAACACAAATTACAGCAGAGGTTTGGCGTGGGGATTAAGTGATATATTAAAGCACTTAGTACACTCTCGGGTATAAAGTTCTCAATAAGTGAAAGTTACTAGAAGCAATTTAATAAGAGAATGTTCTGTCATTTACAGATTAAGAGTTGTACTAAAAACTTGTGAAGAATAACGTAACTTGTTGTTAAAACCAATCTAATTTTACCGAGAGAGGCTCAATGGATTGGCTACCCGAGGCCACCATTTCTTTTTCCATCCTAATCATCTTTAACTTAGTGCTTTCAGGAAGAGGAAGATTTCTCTGTGGATGCAGGATACGTGGTCACTCCTATTTAGCAAAACCAAAAAGATAAAAAGGTTAGTGTTGACTTAGCCCATCATCTATGGGACACCAGATTCTAAGAAAACAAACCTGATTAATTGTCAAAACCTACTGGTTGGCAAAGACTTTAGAAAAGGAACATGCAATATTTGCAGAGTGTGGATGGAGAAGCCATTTCAGACAATATGGATGGGGCATAAACTGATAAAATTTTCTGGAACAATTTGGCAGTACACATCAAAGGTCTTTAAAAATATGGTTGTTTTGGGCACCTAGTGGGCTCAGTTGGTAGAGCATGTGACTCGATCTTGGAGTTTTCAGTTCAAACCGTTCCGCACCAGGAGTAGAGTTTACTTTAGAAAAAAAAATGCTAAAGTTTTGACCCAGCAATTTGTCCTAAAGAAAGAACAAAAGAACAAAAGTCCCAAACTTAGGAACAGTACATTCCCTGATAAATTATTAATACATAAACCTGAAAATCAGAACTTCATGAAATAACAATAAGAACTGAAAACAGAATGGCAGTAAGTATGTAAATATCAATAATTACTTTGAATGTAAATGGACTGAATTCTTTAATTGAAAGATTTAAGAGTGGCTGAATGCTAGAATAAAAAACCCCAATTTTATGCTGTCTACAAGAGATTAACTTCAGATGTAAGGAAATACACAGATTGAAGGTGTAGATATAAAAATATCTCCCATCTAAAAATAACCAAAAGAAAACTGGGTAATAATACTTACATGAGACAGAATAGACTTTAAAATAAAGACACTAAAAAAGACAAAGAAGGGCATTATATAATGATAAATGGGTCAATCCAACAAGAGGACATAATATTTATAAATATTTATGCACCCAACACATGAGCATCTAAATATATAAAGCAAATTACTATCAGATCTAAAGGGTTAGGGAGACAAAACACATGCAATATAATAATACTAGAACATTACAGTAGGACATTCAATGACTAGATCATCCAGACAGAAAATCATTACTTAAACACTGGCCTTGAATGATACATTAAACCACGTGGACTTACTAAATATATACAGAGCATTCCATCCAAAAGCAGCAGAAAACATTTTTCTCAAGTCCACATGAAACATTCTCCAGGACAGATGATATATAAGGTTACAAAAACAATTCTTAATAAATTTAAGAGAACAATTCATATCAAGCATCTTTTCCAACCACTATGATACGAAACTAGTAACCAATTACAAGAATAAAACAAAATTCACAAAAATGTGGAGATTAAACATGCAACTGTGAACAATGGGTTAATAAAGAAATCAAAGGAGAAATCAAAAACATACTAAGATAGGGCGCCTGGGTGGCTCAGTTGGTTGGGCGACTGCCTTTGGCTCAGGTCATGATCCCGGAGTCCCGGGATCGAGTCCCATATCGGACTCCCGGCTCTGCGGGAAGTCTGCTTCTCCCTCTGACCTTCTCCCCTCTCATTCTCAGTCTCTCTCTAATAAATAAATAAAATCTTTAAAAAAAACATACTAAGATAAACAAAAATGCAAATACAACACACCAAAATGTACGTGATGCAGCAAAAATAGTTCTGAGAGAGGTTCATAGTAATATAGGCCTACCTTAAGAAATAAAAAAAAAATTTCAATCTAATTTCATACCTCAAGGAACTAGAAAAAGAAGAATAAGCAAAGCCCAAAGGTAGAAGAAGGAAAAAATAACAATAAGAGAAGAAATAAATGAAACACAGACTAAAAACAAAAGATGAAACTAAGAACTGGTTCTTTCAAAATATAAACATAAATTGACAAACCTTTAGCTAGACTTATCAAGAAAAAAAGAAGGCTTAAATAAAATCAAGAGAGTTTACAAAGATACCTCAGAAATACAAAGGATGTTAAGAGACTATTTTAACAATTATATGCAAATAAAATGGACAACCTAGAAGAAATGGATAAATTCCTAGTGATATACAACCTTCCAAGACTGAATCATGAAAAAAGAGAGAATCTGAATAGACTAATTACTAGAGTGTGTCAGTGATCAAAACCACCAACAAATCAAATTGTAGGACCAGATGGCTTTATGGGTGAATTCTACCTAACATTCAAAGAATTA
The DNA here is from genome assembly GCA_028533885.1 of Nasua narica. Classification (NCBI taxonomy): domain Eukaryota; kingdom Metazoa; phylum Chordata; class Mammalia; order Carnivora; family Procyonidae; genus Nasua; species Nasua narica. The sequence continues at coordinate 51,945,086 of CM052809.1, read as the reverse complement.
ATACTGATCATTCTCAAACTCTCCAAAAAAAAAAAAAAACTGAAAAGGAGAGAATGATTCCAAACTCATTTTATGAGGCCAGCATTACCCTAATGAATCTCAGATAAGGACACCACAAGAAAAGAAAATTACAGGACAATATCCCTGATAAACATAAATGCAAACATCATCAAAAAATACTAGGAAACCAAATTTAACAATACATTAAAAAATCATATACCATGATTAAGATTTATTCCAGGGATGCAAAGATGGTTCAGTCACCACAAATCAATCTCATATACCACATTAACAAAACGAATGATAAAAATCCTATGATCATCTCAATAGATGCAGAAAAAACATGTCACAAAATTCAATATTCATTTATGATAAAAACTCTCAACAAATTGAGTATTGAGGGAATGTACCCTCTATAATAAAGGTGATAAGATGACAAGGTGATATATGACAAGCCCAGAGCTAACACCATACTCAGTAGTGAAAAGCTGAAAGCTTTCCCTCTAAGTTCAAGAAAAAGACAAGGATGCCACTCTCACCATTCTTATTCAAAACACTATTGGAAATCTTATCCAAACCAAGGCAAGAAAAAGAAATAAAGATACCCAAACTGGAAAGGAAGAAATAAAACTATCACTATCTGTGGATGACATGATTTTGTATATAGAAAACCCTTAAGACTTCACAGAAAAATGTTAGAATAAATGAATTCAGTAAAATTCCAGGATACAAAGTTAATATACAAAGATCCACTGTGTTTCTATATACTAACAACAATCTATAACAAAAAGAAATCAAGGAAACAATCCCATTTACAATTGCATCAAAAAAGAGAATAAGACACTGATGAAAGAAATCAGAGATGACACAATCAGGTGGAAAGATATTCTCTGCTCCTGGATTAGAAAAATTATTAATGCTTACATGTTCACCCTAGGGGTGCCTCGGTGGCTCAGTTGGTTAAGAGTCTGCCTTTGGGGGCGCCTGGATGGCTCAGTGGGTTAAAGCCTCAGGTCATGATCTCGGGGTCCTGGGATCGAGCCCCACACTGGGCTCTCTGCTCAGCAGGGAGCCTGCTTCCCCCTCTCCCTTTGCCTGCCTCTCTGCCTACTTGTGATCTCTCTCTCTCTGTCAAATAAATAAAATTAAAAAAAAAAAAAAAAGAGTCTGCCTTTGGCTCAGGTCATCATCCAAGGATCCTGGGATGGATTACCCATTGGGCTCCCTGCTTCTCTCCCTCCCTCTGCCCCTCCCCCTGCTCATGCTCACTCACTAATAAAAATTTTAAAAAAAATAAAATGTCCATACTACTCAAAGCCATCTACAGATTCAATGCAATCCCTATCAAAATTCAATGGCATTTTTCAAAGAAATAAACAATAGGGAAGTCTGTATGGAATCACAAAAGACTGAATAACCGAAGAAAACTCAAGAACAAAACTGGAGGCATTACACTCCCTGATTTCAAACTGTATTAGAAAGCTATGGCAATCAAAATAGTATGATACTAGCATAAAAGCAGACAGATCAATAGAACACAACAGAGAGCCCAGAAATAAACCCACACATACATGGCCAATTAATCTATGACAAAAGAAGCAAAAATATAAATGGGGAAAGAACAGGTTCTTCAATAAATGGTGTTGGGAAAACTGGACAGCCACATGCAAAAGAATGAAACTGGACATCTATTTTATACCAAACACAAAAATTAATGTATTAGAGAATGGAATATAAAACCTGAAACCATACAACTCCTAGAAGAAAACATTGGTGGTAAGCTCCTTAACACTAACCATGGCAATGTTTTGAATCTGACTCCAAAAGCAAAGGCAATAAAGCAAAAATAAACAAGCGGGACTACAGAAACTAAAAAGCCTGCGCACAGCAAAGGAAATCAAATCATCAACAAAATGAAAAGGGAACCTGCTGAATGGGAGAAAATATCTGCAATCCGTGCATTTGGAATACTGAAATATTACTCAGCACCCCCCCAAGTGGAATCTTCCCATTGCAATATCATTTATGGATCTGGAAGGCATTATGCTAAGTGAAATAAATCAGAGAAAGACTAATACTGTATGATCTCACTTATATGCGGAATCTAAATAAATTTTTTTTCAAAACAAAATAATAAAACACAAGCACATAGATACAGAGAAGTGACTCGTGGTCGCCAGAGGAGGAGGAGGATATAGAGGGTAGGTGAAATGAGTCAATGAGAGAGTGAAGGGAGTCAAAAGGTACAAACTTCCAGTATTAATGTAAGTCATAGGGATATAATGTACAGCCGGGTGACTACAGTTAGTAATACTGTATTGAATATTTGAAAGTTGCTAAGAAAATAAATCTTAAATACCCTCATCACAAGAAAAGTTTCATAACTATGCAGGTGATGAATGGTAATTAGACTTAGTGTGGTGATCATTTCACAGTGTACACCAATACTGAATCATTATGTTGTACACCTGAAACTATTTTAATTATACCTCAATAAAATTTTAATTAAAAATAACATGACACATGCATATAAGGGTAGATATACAAGTATTAAATGTTACGGAAATATATTGAATATGAAAAAAAAGTTCAACATATAGTCATATCATAGTTGAAAAAAGATTACAAGCCATTAAATTCTCCTTTTAAAAGTAATAGGAAACCAACTCAAAATAGCTTGGAAAGAAAATAGAGTAAGAGTATTACTGGGATAATGGGATGAAATATGGGTAAGCTGCTGGGCCTCATACAGGAAATGGGAAGATATTATTTTCTATGTACTTCATCCTACTTGGGGGTTTTTATCATTTAATGAGCCAAGTGTAAGTTGGCTATGGCTAGATGACGTCTTGTACCAGTGGTGGTCTTAAGGGGCCCAAAGAGATGAGGCATCTAAGAGCTAGAGAAACATCCCCACAGGACCCATTACAAGAATGCAGAAGGGAAACTTATGTTTTAATTTTAGGATCAAAGCTGTCTTCCTACAAAATTAATAGAAACATATAAGCCAAATTTTAATAAACTAGAGTTGTTTATTGGTATAAAATTACGAGGAACTTTATGTTATTTATAAGTATTTTCTAAAATTTATGAAGTGTGTATTAATTTTATAAATTAAAAAATTTTAGAAGCTAAACTATCAGGCCGTTATAACGTAATGTTAAATGAGGGAAAACAGGATTAAAAAATCCACACTGAAAAAAAAAACCCACAGTTTATATCCCATAGTTCTATAAAAAATGTATGCATGGAAAAATATAATAAAACATTGGCAGTGATATCCCTAGATGATAGAATTACATATTACTTTTTTTTTTCCTCATTCATTATTTTCCAATTGTTTTCTAACAGGTATATATGACTTTCAAACTAGCAAAAATTAGTTTGAGGAATGTGTATGACCAGTGGATTGAGTTTTTGTGTAGACTATATTATTGTAAGAACTACTAGGACGAGATAAAGGACAGTGATTTTTGGCTGAAGAAACAGCTGAAGAATACTATAAACTGCCACCAGTAACAACTACTCACAACTATGATTTATCTTGAGAATCACTGGCCTACAAAATATTAAGTGAGTTCTGGAGGAACTCTAGGATTACATGTAAGGGCTATAAATAACTAAGAATTAAAAAATAAAATTTCATGCTATGATTCTACAAACTAACTTTATAAATGTAGAGGAAATTATTATTTATAAATATATTTATAGTAATAAATATAAATGTAAAGTAGAGGAAATAATAATACTGTACTCTTATACAGTATATGAAACATTACTGGGTTGAAGAGGATTAACTATTTTTTGTCTTAGAGAAAAGATAAAATGGGTTTTAGCAGCAGGAAGGTTTCAACTACACCATCAGCCATACAAGCCCAGAAAGACCTGGCTGGCTCAAGCTGCAGAGCCTGTTACTCTTAACCTCCGGCTCCTAAATTCAAGCCCTACATGGGGTAGAGCCATCTCTTAATAAAAAAAAACTTGTAAAAAATTTTTTTAAAAAAAGATAAGCTGAAAAATAAATCAAGATTTAGATAAACATAAAACTCAACACGCATTACACTGCTACATGGCGGGTTCCATCTCCCTAGCTATTTGAAAATATAAACAGTGCTAAAGAAAATTCTACAGGTTGAAGGCTTTGTCTTACCAAAACCACAAAGTTAAAACTGTAAATAACTAAGTATGAAACCAAAAGGAAGGGTAAGAACACCAGAGATCGGTCTTTCCCTATTTTCCTAAAATCTTTAAAGATATTTATCCACTGCAGGTTAGTGGCAATGTCTGGCTTAGAAAATCCTATAGATTTCTTTCTAGCTGTCTATGTAGTACGACAAAGCCCTAACAAAAGGTTTTTAAAACATCCATCAATACAAAAAGCTTGCTGTTTTATAAAATGTACCCTAAAATTCTAGTGGAAATACTTCACTTTCCATAATATTTAACCACTGAGATGTAACTTTTTAGTTTAATAAACAAGCATTTAAAACAACTCTAATGTTTTACAATGTATTATTCTACTCTAAATAATTTATACTATGGTACTTGAAAATCTATCAAAGTAAGGCATTTTTAAATTTTTAACCATTATTTTTACATTAACCACTTTTATTTCACTTTTAAGGGTCTTAATCACGTGAAATCAAAAAATCCCTCTAAACATTTTCTTTAAAGGAAAAATGGAAGGAAATACAGTGAAATGGGGAAATGTGTAAAACTGTAACAAACTGTAACAAACTCTGCATATAAACAGTTTAAACATAGATTTTTACCAGTAAAGACAAAGTTAAATGCTAATGTGTCAGCATTTTCAGAAAAAGATATAGCAGTAACTATGAAAGCATTACGCTAGTACAAATAAATTACAGAAACTAATTCAACTTTACATAAATTCCCCATAAAATGTAAACTATACATTAGCTCAACATGATTTATAGAAGATATATCCAATGAAAATCCAAACTCACTTAGATAACACCCAGAAAATTAAAAATGCTGTTCCTATTTTAATTAACACATATTGCTCAAAATAAGATTCACCATGAACATTTTAGATTTTTACATCCTCTTTAGATGACCCAAGTGAAAAATCCAACAATACACAAATAGGTACTTTCATCGGTACATAAAACAGCAACAGGTAGCTAGGTTAGGAAACAGAACACAAGTTCAAGCTAATCAATACTAGTACAGAGGCATCCATTTTAACCCACAAGTAAAAACCTGAGCCACAGAACAGGTTTTCCATTTTGAATCTCACTAACTTCTAGATGGTATGTGTATTTTGACCTTAAAGTGATCAAAATATTAGTGAAGCTCATGTGCTATCACCTAAAAAGTCTAATCCAACAGAAGAATTGTCATTCCATGTTGCTCCATTTTTAATGAAGCCTTTTATATTATTTTGTTCAGCACGTGATAGAATTATACAGATTCTTTAAAAATCAAATTGAAATTTCTATATACATTAAGCCCACAGCATAATCTCTACCTCTGAAATGCTAATATCGTGTTTAAAATTAGACAAACTAACATCCAGTAAACAGCATTTTATTTTATGACACTCTGTGTTAATACAATAAATATACAAAACTTCCAAACCACTGAAAACATGCAACATTAGAGGGACAGATGGAGGGCATTTATAGAGAACCATGACACTCATTATGATGGCAGCGTGATATTACTCACTGACAAAATATACAAACATCCCTAGATAAATAATCCAAGTCCCAAATTACAAATCACTGAGCAATGATTTTCCAGTGTTCAAATTTTAGTTTGAAATAAAATGGCTACAATTTAATATTGCAAACTGAAAAAAGGACACGAATGCTTACAACGAAGACCAATTCATGTCTGTGATACTGGGTCATGTTAGTATTGAATATAAAATATTCAACAAATGCCAATCTCTTGCTGGAAAATGTGACCATTTACCCATTATTATTAGGGGAATAGAGAATGTAAGAATGTAAAAGCCCTATGCCTTATCAAACTGTTAGTAATGCCATCATTTTAATGCATATTTATGTTTTTAAAAAACAATTTTCTCTCGTAAGCTTGTATGAACCCAAGGAAATGGATTTTAAAACATCTCCATCCACATACCAAAAGGTACTGTTGGTTTTACTAATTATTTGCTATTTAACAATGCTACCTTTTGGTATTCCTACAAGACAGAGAGAAGCCTTCCTATTCTTGAAGGAGAGTATCTCAGTATTTTTCAAGTCTCTATATTCGTTTGTAGTTGGAAAAAAAAAAAGAGAAATGGACTTGAGATATAAATTAATGATGAACGTAAGTACTATTATATTTTGTAGTTAATGTTTTGAATGTTTGTACAATACACACTTAGTAAAGCACACTGTGATAAAACAAATTTCCAGTAAGATTATAGAATCTGACAAACTTGAACTGGCTTATTTGAGAAAAGAGGGAGATTATCACTGATCAGAAATATTCATACAAACAGCTTTAAATTCATATTCTGAATCCTATTTTAATCAGAATAAAGGAAATATCTTCCAAGTATATTACTTCAATAAACCCCAAATAAACCAAATGTAAACACCATCTAGATGGATCCATGTGACCTAATATCACACAAAGCTTCCCTCATAAATAGTGAGAACTCATCATCCCACCCCCACCATGAAATTCATTCATCTCCAGATTTGGGGGGAAAAAAAGAGATTTAACCATTTATGCCCGTTGGATTCTTTTTAAAAAGGATCTGCAGTCTCAAATAATATAATCCAATAGACTATCCTTACTTAAAGTCAAGTTGAATAAATCACTGATTACTCTGCAATCTTAAATTAGCTAATGACTTCCAAAACACAGTATATAATGCCTTTACCAATGTCTTTGAGCCATTTAAACGGCATTAAAAATGATTCAAAGTTTCAAACCAAGTAAACTGTAACAATTATATCCTATGCTGCATAGTAACAATTTTAATGTGGTTGTAGTCATAATTAATGCATTTAACTGTATTTGTATTTTATTGTTTGGTGCAAGTTAAATGTTTTTTTCTATTGCTGAAAAATTTTAATATATTCAGTCTGTCTCAAAAATTGAAAGACTGAGGTGCCTTACGGATTCAAGTATATGTGAAACAACAGTGTCTTTTTCTTTTTAATCCCACTACAGATGAGAGGCTAAAAGAAAAATCCCTGAAATACTGTATGTTCTTTTTGGACAAGGAGTTAGCCTAGACTTTAATACCTCTGTTAAAAATTACACATACTCCCCAAAAAAGAGCTGCCAAACACAATCTCAATTCAGTAAAATGAACAGCCACAAGAATATACCAAAGTTCCCATACAGTAATATTCTACTATGATACGAATACTGAAAATAAAAAAAAAAAAGTATTATCATTACTACATTCTATTCCATTGATTATCTACCCTCTTTTGGATAATGCACTGCATATTATGATCTCAAATCTCATCCTGATAAATTTTTATTTAAAAGAAACTATTGCAGAAAACCATTTCTTTGATTCTACCAGCAACTCCCTAATCCTACAACCATAAGCAGTGCAGAAGCCAAAATACTAATTCTTTTAACAAATGTGGTGCCCATGCAAGATCAGAGATTGATACCAAAATATCAACTACTCTAAAAAAGAAAAAAGGAACAAAAATAAAAGGATAAAATTTACATGATCTACTACAAAATGCACACAGGCTCTTCACTGGTGACTAAAACTGCTAAAAAGCAAGCCAGTTTCAAAATCCCTAAGTCCCTGATGTGATGGCGTATTTCTTCCAATATCGGTGGGGAAAACAGAATGAAGTATCGCTTTAATGCTCCAAAATGTAATCCTGAAGTCTAAGATTCTTGAAAGAAAGAGTGCAGCTAGTACTAAATGCATTTTTAATTTTAAGTACCATATTAATTTCAGTGTGTCACCACTGAAATAATTTGCTGAACATTCATCCCCCAAAAAATATGGAGAATATTTATTTAGCATGTGTTATTTTTTCTGCAGGGGGCACCAAAATATTAAATTGCTAGGTAAATAATAAGACAAGGAAGTTTTTCTGATTTTAGCCCATGCACAAGTGAACAGGAAATATACATGCCGTGTGTACTGTTTTGAACATAAAAATATTTATAGAATACAGTAACTGGAGAAAAGTACAGTCAGAAGGTACCAGTGTATTTTTGGAGGGCTCTCTAAATCTGGTTACCCTTGAAAGCATTCTGAGCCGCACTAGTTGCTGCACTTGAAGCTGCATTTGCAGCTGCAGTCTGGACAGTTTTGTTGGACATCACACCTGTTGCAAATTCTTGTTGGGCTTTCTCAAAACTAGCACCTGTTGTGCGGTATAGTCCATGTACCTAAGGAGGCACAAAAAAGTGGGACAAGGTTAAGTGGTAATCTATACATTCATTTTCAGCAACTCTTCTGTTAATCTCAACCTTACCCAGAGATAAAAGGACTAGACTGTAGCCATGATTCCTAAGGTCAAGAACATCAGCCACCACACTAGCACATCATATTGTGTTAAAGTATTTTCCTAACACAGACCTTTCCATTTTATTCCCAATGCAGAAGAGGTACTTATGCTTATGCCAAACCAAAAATAATTTTTAAAACTTCTTAACCAAGTGCAAAAGGTTATGTTTCCTGCTGTACCTACTTATGTAAGATATTAACAGAGAATGGTTTAAACACAACAAGAGACTTTCAGACTTTAATTTATTAATTTACTACCTAGGACAATTCAAAGAGTAATACCTTATCTATTTCTATGTTGGATACATATAAACTACTAACCCTATTACAATCAAATGATATCATTTTATCATTTAATATATCAAGCACTACTCACGTTTTTCCCCCAAATATGTTTTATTTTTTCAGTGTTACAAGATTGATTGTTCATGCACCACACCCAGTGCCCCATGCAATACGTGCCCTCCTCAATACCCACCACCAGGCTCGCCCAACCCCCCATCCCCTCCCCTCCACGTTCTTAAAAGATATTTCTGCTATCTGCTCTCACTCTATATACCATTTTACTTTTTGTGTACGGTGAAGTCCTAAAGGATTTACAAGGAAAAACTTGTGGGAACTGTCCATCCATACTGATTTATCACTTAAATCTTCGGCATTTATTTGCAAGAGCAAGGTTCAAAAAAAAAAACCAGATTAGCATATGTTTCAATATGCATAAACTATGAAGTACAACAATACATAACATCAGCTAATTTAATATAAATTTGAGAAAAGAAATAATAAGACAAATTAGAATATTTATTACATGCTTACAAACTTGAGCGAGGGAGGAACAGGCAGAAAGGGAACTTATACTGCATTTTGATGAGGTCTAAATAAAGCCTGCCTGAAATGCAATCAAAGCAGGTTTGGAGCATCGGGGCAGTGCACCCAAGTCAGTCTTTTTCCCAATCCTGGAAAGGGACCGATACTTGTGGAGTAAATATGGAATGAGGAAAAGGGGAACGAATCAAAGACTTTCAAGTCAAGCCTAGATACAGTGAACTTGTTTCAAGAAGACAGAATAGACAAGACAGGTTGGTTTAGAGGGGCAAGGAGATGCTAAGTTCTAAACATTCGTACATTCCACAAATGTTTACTGGATACCTATTCTAGACCTGGTACAGCAGTGAGGTGAAGATTTGGTTTGGACCTCAAGAGAGGAATGGGCAGGAAACAGGAACTTGAAAAGCAAAGGCACATCAGTGGCAGCTGCAACTCTGTCTGACATAAGTAAGTAAAATGGTCCATGGAGAGAAAAGTGTCAAGTACCAAACAAAGTCTGTTAAGATACCAGTGTTTAGGAAGTACCCACAATAAGAAGGAATAATTAAAAGAGGAATGGGAAGAGCCAAAGACTTTTTCCACAGGTGCCATGGGAAAAAAGCCACATTAAGGAACGAAGAGCTGCCCAGGGCGGAAGATAAAAATATCCAGATAGCCCTAAGTTCTTCTGACATAGTGGTGAAGGCAAAAGCCCTATTACAGAGGAACAGAGTGTAAAAGGGTCAGGGAATAAAAGAGAGCAACGACAAGTACACTTTAGATAAACCCTAAAATTCTTTTCTTCTAGTACTATAGCACTATCATAACTTAATTCTTTTAATACTTTGAGAGAATGATGAGAAAATGACTTTTTTACATGTTGATTAACTTGACGTTATATTGCATCTCTTTTGTATTCCCTTCTCTCTCCGGGGATAATGTTTATGCATCAGCCAAACTTACTGTTATGACACACAAAAATGGTTCCAAACAAAATTGCTGATCCTTGCTTATAAACACAAAGGGATCTGAAATATTGATCTTCATATTAACACAGTTTGTCAAACGTCATTCCATTACAAGATCACTTCCTGTTCTGTAATTTTGATCAACATTTTCAAAAGCATTTCTTCATGTTGGGAATTTTCAGAATCATAAGTAATTATTTTTATTCCTTTAAAAAAATTTTTTTTGAAGATTTTTTTGAGAGAGCGCGAGCAAGCGAGTGGGGGGAGGGGCAGAGGGAGAGAGAAAGTCTCAAGCAGACTCCTCGCTGAACAGAGCCCGATGCAGGGCTCCATCCCATAACCCTGAGATAATGACCTGAGCCAAAACCAAGAGTCAGACGCTCAACAGACAGAGCCCCCCAAATGCCCTAATCCTTTTTTAAAACCAAGGTTTCTGTGGAACATAAAAGATACAGATAATTTACCACTCCTTTGTTCAAGAAAATGATCTCAAAACAGAGTTCATATGACTGGGTCCAAGAAAACGAAGTATGTTACAGACTCTAATGACCCTTTACTTACTAGACCTTATTACAGTGCAATACCGCTACAGTTCACTTGTCTGTCTCTCCTCCTTGCCCCCAAAGTTTTTGGGCATGTTTGTTCTAACTTGCTTTGTTATTTCCTTTCCCAAATGTATTTTAAATTGAGTGCCTAATGTTACATATCCAATGGGTTTCATATTTCATTACTTTCTAAATGTAATGCATAGCCCCAGAGCAGGAGGGCAAAATAAAGGTATAAGAGCACACATTTCTCAGTAGTCCAAATCTATACAGACTCAGGGAGCCACCTAGAGGGAAAAGATTACATATGTATTCAGTGCATAATACTCAAATGCTGTATGAAATCCATTATAATCATGTGAAAAGGGTGATTCTCTCATCAGTGCTCCAACACCATGTCAGGCTAATTCTAAGTATCACCATCTCAAAATACTCATCATTTCCCTGATATGTTTCAGGAGTGGTATCTACTGAAAGCTCACATTCCTTATGAAATCAGGGACAAAGCTTTAAGATAAAATATTATAATTTTTAAAAACCAAACAATTTAAGTACTTGCTATCCTTCCAGTTATGAGAACTGCATTAACCTAAATACTTAGTTCTAGGAGCAACAAACAAAGAACACTATATTTATCTACTGGTTCCACGACTTTCCACCTGGCTGGTCACCACTCAAAACCTCAAGTTTAGGGGTGCCTGGGTGGCTCAGTTGGTTGAGAGTTGAGCATCAGCCTTGGGAATCCCAGGATCCAGGCCCATTTCAGGCTCC
>CM052809.1:51909079-51933022 GCA_028533885.1 Nasua narica | reverse complement strand
GTCTAATTGCCATTCTCCACTATGATTCAGAAACTAGCACACTAAATTTAAGTCCTCTATATACTCTAGGTAGATCCCTAGTTTTTGTAAACACTGAAGCAAGGTTGCCTTGTATGTGCTTTTGCTTCTAAGAATTCAACTGTATGCAACTCAATTATAATAGAAAAGAAGGAGGGATAATTTTAGAGATGTGTACTCTTCCACCCACCATTTTATTCAAGAAAGGTTTGCTCTAAAGTCTATGAAGAGAGATACCAATCTGCCATTATCTCCTTGCCTGAGTCTAAATAATTTAGTTTCAGTCTGAATGTCTCCCACAGAGTGAGCATTGCAATGATCACAGTTTTCAAAGATAAGTATCCATGTGCATACATGTGTATTTGTGTATATACGGAAAAATATGTCACTATACCTAAAATAGTGCTTTACACATAATAGGTACCCTTTTCCTTAAGTTCTACAAGTTCTTTTCTCTCCCTCCCACAATCCCTGGCCCAGCTATTTGACGACTCTTCAGAATCCTTTTTACTCTTCCTCTTAGTGCCCATTATATACACATTTCATTTACACTAGATACAATATGCTGTTTCTTTTTGTTTTTTCTTTTAAAGATTTTATTTATTTATTTGACGGAGAGAGAGATCACAAGTAGGCAGGGGGGGGGGGAAGCAGGCTCCCCGCTGAGCAGAGAGCCCGATGCGGGGCTTGATCCCAGGACCCTGAGATCATGACCTGAGCCGAAGGCAGAGGCTTTAACACACTGAGCCACCCAGGCGCCCCCAATATGCTGTTTTTGAAAATGGCAACATAGTTTTCAGGAGAATGGTTTGCCCAAAGGTTATGCCTTTGACATTTTTAAAATTCCATTTTTTACTATTTTTACGTTTGTTTACTTTTGCTAATTTGGCTTTTCTAACTATGTTAACTATTGTTGGCTATTATGTTAACTATTTTTAGGAAGCCAAAATTATGTAGAGATACTAGATAGACAGATTAAAACTAGAGTAATTAAAGTAAATAACTTACCAGTTGCCCCAATTATGAAATCCTGCAGCTTGGAGTACATGAACAGCAAACTGACAAATATAGACGAAGAAGAATACAAAGAATCTGAATGAACTGTCACTCCTTCAAAAAAAAAAAAAAAAAAAAAGGAGGGGGGAGAAAGAAGAGTAGTGTCATTTTTCTCATTAACTTTATATTCACATGAAGAAAGACATTCAAACACTGAGAAATAACATTTTAAAAAATACTACTGATAACTACTTAAGGCTATCAAGATAATGTATGTGAACCCTTTTTCCAACTACTCAATGATATTTTAACTCATTTTTTATCCTTTCACTTTTCAACTGTATCATAAACATCTTGGCAAAAAAGTTTGTTTTCTTTTAAATTATTAAACAGTTTTGTGGAATTTAATTAACATATAATAAACTAAAACTATTTAAATACACAAGTTGGTAAGATTTGACATATGTACATACCCATGCATCTATTTCAATCAAAATACTAGGCATTTCCCCAAAGTCTCCTTGTCCACCTTGATAATCTTTCCCTCTTCATCCCATCCACTGCTGTCACTATAGTTCTCACAGTTTAGAATTTTAGGTAAATGAGATCATACAGTGTATACTTTCCTTTCTTTCACTCAGCACAGAATTATTCTGAGATTCACTCGTTTTCTTGAAACGTATTGAAAGTTCACTCCTTTTCACTGAATAGTAGTCCACTGTATAGATACACCACAATCTGTCACTTCATTCACCTACTGATAGGCTTTTAGGTCGTTTGTAGTTTTTTACTATTACAAATAAACATGCTATTAACGTTCATGTGTAAGTCTTCATATGAATATAAATTTCCTTTTCTCTTGGGTAACTACTGAAAAGTAAAATGGCTACATCACATGATAAGTGTATGTTTAACTTTTTAAGAAACTGTCAAACTGTTTTCCAATGGGGTTATTCTATTTTATAGTCCCAGTGGCACTTTAGGAGTATGCCAGTTCCTCCACGGCTCACCAACACTTGGTATGGTCAATCCTTTAAATTTTAGCCATTCTAGTAGGTATATACTACTATCTCCTTTGATTTGAATTTACATTTTCCTAATAACTAACATTGAGCATTTCTGCATTGCCTTTGGCATCCATCTATCTTCTGTGGTGAATTGTTAAAATCTTTTTCCAAGGTTTTAACTGTTTTTTCCTATTATTGTTAGGTTTCATGCGTTTGCATGTACCAGTTCTTTATCAGATATATGTTTGGCAGGACTTTTCTCCCAGTCTCCAGCTTGTCTTTTCATTCTTTGCAGAATGTCTCTTAACTAGCAGAAGTTTTGCCTTTTTATGAACTCCAATTTGTCAATTTGTTCTTTTATGGATCTTGACTTATCTGAGAAATCTTTGACAAAGCCAAGAACACTACAAATTTTTTTTTATGTTTTTCTCTAGTAGTTTTATACTTTCAGTTTTGCATTTAAGTCTATGTTCATTTTTGAGCTAATTTTTTAAAATATAGTATGAGGTATGGATTAAAGGTTGTTGTTTTTTTTTTTATAGACCATTTCTTTAAAAGACTGTCCTTTCTGTACAACATTACCACTGGATCTTTTTAAAAAAATCAGTAATCTGTATATGGGTGGATTTATTTCTGGACACTCTCATATGTCCCACTGTTCTACCTGTCTATCTATACATCAGTATCACCCTATTATGATTACTGGGGTTTTCTATTAAGTCTTCAAAATAAATAATGTTAGCTCTCCAAATTTCTTGTCCTTTTTCAAAGCTGTTTTGGTCATTCTAGGCTTTTACATTTCTATATGCCGTTTAGAAGGCATTCTATAGTTTGATTCTATAAAACAACCTGCTGGGATTTTTATTGGAATTACATTGCATTACAGATCCATTTTGAGAGAATTCACATCACAGTAACATCAAGTCTTCCCAACTATTGAGGTTTATTTCTCCATTTATATTTTCTACACAAATGACCAAATGATCTGCAAATAAAGACAGTTTTACTTCTTCCTTTCTAATCTGGATGCCTATTTTTTTTTCTTGCCTGTTTATATTGGACAGAATTTACACTACAATGTTTTATGGAAGTGCTGAAAATGAACATCTTTATCTTGATCTTAGGTAGAGAGATTTAGTCTTTCACCAATAAGTATGGTGTTAGCTGTTACAGTTTTTCGTAGATGCTCTTGATTATCAAGTTGAGAAAGTTCTTTTAAAAAAAAAAAAGATTTATTTATTTATTTTAGAGAAAGGGAGAGAGAGCACACACAGGGGGGAGGGGCAGAAGGAGAGGAAGACAGAGTATCAACAGACTGCACGCTGAGCACAGAGCTGACATGGGGCTCTATCCTACAACCTGAGATCAGGACCTCAGCCAAAACCAAGAATTGGACACTTAACCAAGTGCACTACCCAGGTGCTGCTGAAGTTCTTTTTCTAAGTTTACAGAGTATTTTCATCATGAGTGACTGAGTGTTGTATTTTGTCAAATATTTCTTCTACATTATGGTAAGGTTTTTCTCTTTTAATTTATAATATGGTACATTATGCTAATTAATTTTTAAATGTTAAACCAGCCTTGAATTCCTGGAAAAGCTCTACCCACTTGATTATGACATGGTATCCTTTTAACATATTATTGGACTTGATTCGTTTGGCAAGACTTTTCAACTATCCCAAATTTATTCTATTTTCATTGCAGTGACCATTCCAACCCCAAAACACATTTTGCAAGGCCCTTAACATTTCAACTTTCTCAGTCTCAACATAAAACTTGTTTCCTTCCCCGGAGACGAAAACAGAAGCCATAGAAATAAACCTCAACTTTCTTCTTCATATAATGACTTTCCAAGTTTATATAAGCCATCAAACTTCCTTATTGCTTCTCTGTGAGGAGGCAGTATCACTCATTTCAAAATTAACACTTGCATAAAAATCTTCAGGGGGCGCCTGGGTGGCTCAGTGGGTTAAAGCCTCTGCCATTGGCTCAGGTCATGATCCCAGGGTCCTGGGATCAAGCCCCCGCATCAGGGTCTCTGCTCAGCAGGGAGCCTGCTTCCCTCCTTCTCTCTCTGCCTACTTGTGATCTCTCTGTCAAATAAATAAATAAAATCTTAAAAGAAAAAAAAAAAAGATTAAAAAAAAATCTTCAGTCCATCATTCTCGTTCCTCTGGAGCACTATACTTAAGTAGTTACTTAACTTCTCCCCTAACACATGTGTCTTCAGTTCTTCCACTAAGATTTCCCAGAGTATAAACATATAGTTCTCATCTTCAGCAGGCCCTCCTTTAACCCTAACTCCCCTGCTAGACTTCCACCTACTTGGTCTCCCTCCTTCTCATCAATAAAAAGTCTTGATTTCCTCTACTTCCCTCTTCTCATTCACTTCTCAACCCACTGTAACTTGGCCTTTCCTCACCTGTTCCTCCAGAGGTACTTCAATGTCATGGGCAATCGATGAATTTCCAAACCAAATTTCTCAAATCTGTCTTTAAAGTGTGTGTGGGGGGGGGGCGGATTTAAAGGAATCTCTCACTAAAGATCTTCCTTAAACACTCTTTGACCTTCGTTTCTATAATATTACTCATTTCTACTTCTGTTTCTTCTCTAATCTATACTGCTTCTCCGTCTCTTATTTCAAGATCCACCTTCATGTCATATTGTAAAGCTGTCAGGAAGGCTCCTTAGGTGATGCTTGTATCCTCTAATGTTTGACCCACCATGAACAGAATGAAACTGAAATAATGTAACCCAGAAAATAAATAATTGTATACATATATATATATATATATATCTTCATAATAGAAACTGGAGGAACATGCTTTGCTATCTCAATGCTTTTATTTACACTGTGTCTAAAATGCCTAGTACAGTCCTCAGTCCTCTTTTCTTCCTGGCAAACATGTACTCAGCTTTCAAGATGAGTCGCTAAGTCTACCCCACACTATTAAGGACAATTAAGCTCTACCCTTAGCAAGAGTAGAATCCACAATTATTATTTGGAATTCTGTATGTAAGATTTGTTCTTTCAGCTCAGTGTTGATTCATCATTTGTTTCTATAAGTATGGACTCCTGGATATTTATTTTATTCTTTAGGTTAAAATTAAACACTATCATTATTTTGCTGCTAAAACTGTTCCAGCTCTAGTCTTTTAGAATCTATTTGCTTAAGCATTTCATCTCTGCTCATTGTGTATTTTTCTTGCTTTAGAATCAGCCATTTCTCCAAAGTGCAAAAAGGCAGACTTGAATAGTTCATGAATAATGTTTTCTCTATTAGATTTAAATCAAATGGTTCCACCTTTCATGGTAATTTATCAGTAATATATTATACCAAAGTTGGTATTACTGACCATAAAACTTAGAAAACTTAACCAACAAAATACAAACAAGCAACAAAAAGTTCACAATATAAAATTCTATTTTTATTAATACCAAATAGAAATCCCATGTAAGCTTCATTTCTCCGGGCTAATACTTGGTAAACAAATACCACTTTTAATAAATCAATTTTTTTACTCTTTTCAAATAGGTAATCCTGAAATATATTTCTATTTCCCTATCCCTGTAGTAGAAAAAATCTAACTTATAATTTTCTTATTCTTGTTTGAGTTTTTACTTCATTACCTGTGTACCAAGAAACCGTATTATCAAATGGTTAAAATTATATATGGAATATATACTCTGAACAAGAGCTTCCTACATAATGTCTAAAGGCTTCACAACAGCTACTTCAGTTTCCTAAGGCTCTTTCTTTGTTCCAAACTCACAGATAAGTTCTAGAAGCCACAACTGCCTAATAACAACCTCTGGTTAAGAAATCTATTAGAAAATACAGAATATGTTTTCAAGTACTATGAAAGAAGTTCTACTAAAAGGCAAATATTTCTAAAATACTGCTTTCAGATACAAATTAAAGAATATTAAAACTGGTTCACCATTCTCTTTTATACGTATAGTTAGCACATATAAAAGTAAAGTTTTACTAAATTGAGCAAATAGAAACCCCAAAGTCTTTGAAACCCATTTGCTCTACTTCTACTTTTTGAACAGACTAGATACTTTTCTCAATATATCTTGTTTGTTTTATGTGATTAACTCATTTTTCTGTTTGTGGACAAGGAGACAGTATAATTCGTTTCATTGTACACCTACCACATAAATATAAATGATTATTTTAAGACACTTCAAATTTCTCTGAGATATAAACTCCATACACCAGCAATCAGTTAACTACCTAAACTCTTACCTCCAAAAGTACACAAACCTCCTTCTACACAATCTAACCAAATTATTACAAATGCAAACTTAGTCAAATTAAATTTTTTAAAAGTTGCCTCATTTTTTAAAAAGATTGGAGAGAGAGAAAGGGAAAGCAAGTGAGAGAGAGAGTGGGGGAGGAGAGGATGGGAGGGTGAGGGGGAGAGAAAGAGAGAATCCCAAGCAGACTCCATGCTGAGAAGAGAGCCTGATGCTATAAGGGTCTCAATCCCACAACCCTGATATAATCTGAGCTGAAATCAAGAGGCAGACAGTCAAGTCACTGAGCCACCCAGGTGCCCCAGGTTGCCTCATTTTTAATTAAACAAGCAGTCATTGAAAATACAGCTCTATCAAAGTGACATAAAAACATGTGAGTCTGACTATCCTGTTAAAATAATTTTACAACATGGGGTTACATTCCCTGCCAGAAGCCTAAAAATTATTAAGAATTCATATGCAAAAAATTGAGCTAATCACAGTGTTAAAAAGTCTATTAAGTATAAGTAACTTCCCATATACTGAAGAGAGGAAAACTCTATAAAAGTGTAAGTTAACAAATTTGACCAGTACAATCACCACATGAATATCAAGTTCACTTGAGATGCCTGAGGGAAGTCAGTAGGGTAAAGCTGCCAGAAGACACCCAGGTGGATGGCTGTAAAGGGACAGAGCCAAAATGAGAAGTTGTCCAGGAGAAAAAAAACATCATCAGCGGTGTAGAAGGACTTCTATTGGCATCCAGAACCAAAAGGGGTATGTCTTGTATATAGGAAATAAACTGTTCAAATAACCCAGCTTGTTAACCCAGCCAAAGAAGAAAATGTACAAATATATTTGAAAAAACTGCTATTAATTGATTTAAGCTAAACACTTTTAAATTGTAATCTACCTCAGTTTACAATCAACTACTTATGGTATTGTGAATATGTTTTCATAATAAACCCACCTATGTAATTTATTTCCTCATCAAAATCAAGTAATAAAACTTTCTACTACTTGCCATCCTAGCTCTTCCAGATCAAAGTCTACTAGAAAACTGCATCTCAAATAAGCCAGTTGGTTTTGGCTTAATGTCTTCCAATAATATACTTTTTTTTTTTTTAAGAAGTATTTATTTGAGAGAGATAAAGAGAGCGAGCACACAAGCATAGAAGGGGCAGAGGAAGAGAAGAGAATGCCAAGTTGACTTCCCCATGAGTGTAGAGCCCAACCACAAGTCTCAATCCCACAACCCATGAGATCACAACCTGAGCCGAAATCAAGAGCCAGATGCTCAAGCCACTGAGGCACCCCACGGGTCCCTGCTTAAGAAAGCCGGCTCCACACCCAGTGCAGAGCCCCACACAGGGCTCAATTTCACAACCCTGGGATCATGACCTGAGCCAAAATCAGGAATCAGACACTTAACCAACTGGGCCACCCAGGTGATCTGTTACAACACCTTAAAACAAAAAAATTCTCCCCTAAATTTTCATAATAAATTCTCAGAAAATAGAGTTATATGATCTTAAAAGTTTAACTCACATTACCTATCAGGTATCAGAGATCTTAATTACCACTACAGTTTGATGAAGCAGAGAAGAGCTCATTTCAAAAGAGCTAACAAAAATTTTACATTTGTAAAATGTACAAGGGAGCTCCCATGTTAAGGTAGGACGGCACAACTTAACTAAAATACTAAACATTTTACGATCGGTAACTTGGCATAGGAGTTAAGAGCATGTAGCTTTAAAGACAGACTTGGATTTGAATCCAAAAGTCTCCCATTAAAGGTTGTGTAACTTCAAGCAAAATCTAAGCCTAAATCTGAGACTTTCTAGCTATGATATTAGAATAACAGTGGAATCTACTTTTCCATATATGAAATGGATGTAAAGGGCTTAGCAGGGAAGGTTCAGGCACACAGTAAGTAATCAATAAATGTTATTTGTTGGTACCTCTACTTCACTAATATTACACTAAAACGGTTTTGTTCACAGAATATTCTCATACAAGTGATATCTGGCTTCTGATAAGATCCTGAGCATTTCTAGGACATAGCTGGTAACTTCATTACTACAAAGAGAACAAAGTAATACGTAAAATTCTTACAGATGTAAAGACATTGCAATAAAAAGCAACCTACCAAGTACAGCTACTTCCCTTGTCTTAGTTACTTTGGGATGCAACCGTATTTCATTTCTAATGATTTTGTGCTGAAATCAATTCTTTCTCTAGGAACAGGTGTTTCACATACAAGCTTTAAAAGGAAACAGCACAAACCCACCCAAGTTGTGCATAAAATTTGGCATATGTGTATTTTTCCTAAAAAGAGGACTCAAAAATTTTTAGATTCATAATGGAGTCTGTGACACAAAAACCATTTAAAATCCACTCACTAGATTAGTCTAAATGAAAAAGCATAGAACTGGGATGAAAGAGACCCTACACCCCTAGACTTTGTCTTCCTCTTGTCTATGCTATGCCAAAAGTAGAGGCACATAATAAAAGGTCCGCATGTAATGAAATTTTAAAACTAGACCTGGGTTCAAGGTCTATATCCTCTACACTTAACACACTATCCACTTAACTGACTCTATATTTTGTAATAATAGTTAACATTTATTGAACATTATGTGTCAGTGACCATTGCAAACACATGCATTATCTATTTAATGTTTACAATACCCACTGTGAGGTAGGCAATAATACTGACTCCATTTTACTGATGAATAAACAGATTTAAAGAGGTTAAGTGATCCAAATGCAGAGCTGGTAATAGAAATGCTGAGACTCGTCTGTTTATCTGTGAAGCTAATGTTTGTTTTTAACCAAGGGATAAATCTACCCTAGGCTATTATTTCAATTCCATTTTGCACAAGAAAGCCAATTATCTATCAGTAGGATACCACTCTCTAAATTAACTTCAAATGCTCAATGTAGTGTTTTCCATATAAGGGGAGATTATAAATTTTCTTTCCATTTGTAATAATTTAGGTTCTTTAAAATATTCCCTCTTAAGAAGAGTCAGGGAGGTTATGACTGACAAAATACTATTCTGTAGCTAAACAGAAAATAAGGATTGAAATTTACTAAAACTTTTACTTGATTAAGCAAAAATTTCCCTAACAACTAAAATCTCACAACTGAATTGCCATTCAATTTAGAAAGCATAAACAGCTAAAATCAGCCAGGAGTCAATCATTTAAACAACTTAATACTAATGCCTATAGTCCTATTATTTCCACACTATAAGTTTCCTAACTACTTATTTTACTTTGAAATATCCTTTTATCCCCTCAAGCATTTCCTCAAGTGTTCACATATACTTAAATTCTAAATCAACTATCTTAATTTCATATTGCAAGTTATTAAGTATATACTGCTTCTTACTTACAGTAGAATGCCATAGAGAAAAATAATATATCTCAGAGTATTACCCAAAACAAATAACTCTTTTATTAAATAAACTAAAAACTTTATGACCAATATCAATTCATCTTGAATTTCTTATTAAACAGATTTTACTCATTTTAATTATGTATGTTACAGATACATTACATATGTTTACTTATATATACATAAGTAAATATATGCACATGTACCATTCTGCTCTTTTCTATAACTAAACTATTCTTAACTATACCATACATAAATGTATGTGTCTTACCTGTTTTTGCCTTTCAAGGAACAATGCTACTGACCTTATTTGTTTTCTCTTTTATTATCAGGTGTGTGCAAAATAACCAGCTAAGAGAACAAAGAATCTAGAACTAACTGATCAAACGATATTTTAAAAACATTTGTCTCTCAGGGCGCCTGCGTGGCTCAGTGGGTTAAAGCCTCTGCCTTCGGCTCAGGTCATGATCTCAGGGCTCTGGGATCGAGCCCCACATTGGGTTCTCTGCTCAGCAGGAAGCCTACTTCCCTCTCTCTCTGCCTGCCTCTCTGCCTATTTGTGAGGCAAATAAAATCTTTCATTTTATTTAATAAACAAAATCTTTAAAAAAAAATTTGTCTCTCAACCTTAAATTATTTACATATTTACTGAAAATCTCGAGTATTGTCAAGTGCTAGGGATTTTAAAACTCTACAGCTAACACCACCTTCTGCATCTCAGCTGGAATATAAAAGGCACATTTGAAAGTACACTTGACCCTTGAACAACACAGGTTTGACCTGCGTAGGCCCACTTACACATGGATTTTTTTTTCCAATAAATATACTGGAAATTTTGGAGATTTGCAACAACCTGAAAACACAGACAAACCACGTAGCCCAGAAATATCAAAAAAAGTTAGGTCATGAACACAACTATATATAGACCCTAAAGACATTGCTTTAAGAGCAAAAATATTTTGCATATTTTTATGGTAGTAAATGACAAATCTATTATAAAAAGTTATCACAACTTATGCATACAACACCTAGACTGCACCTGACACCATTTATAGTCAAGAGACATATAAACAAAAGTAAAGATGTGGTATTAAATGATAACTGCATGTAATTAACTCAGTACATAGTGGTCTCATACCCACGTCCTGCTGCTATTGTGCTGAGTGCAAGTACTTCCAGTACCGCTCACAATACCACGTGACATTAGTATCTCAGCGTAAGCAGCGCATCTCTCTGGTAAGCAGCATACTGCAGTAAAAAGTGATCGCTCACAATTCTTGCATATTTTTCATTATGTGTAGTACAGAATAGTAAACCTTGAATAACACCACGGGACCCATACAAACTGCCTCTAGTGATGCTGGAAGTGCTTCCGGCAACAGAGAGAAGTCATGACATTACAAGAAAAAGTTGAATCGCTTGATACACAAGTTGAAAGGTCTGCGGCCGCAACTGCCCATCATTTTAAGATAAATGAATCCAGATTAGGAAATTCATGAAGCCATACTGCGTCTACACTAGCAGGTTCAAAGACCTTACGTTTTTGCTAAATACCTTTTTATCTCATACTGAAAATGCAGCTTTTATGTGGGTGCCGGAATGCTGTACTAAAGGCATATGTATCTAATATGATCAAGAAGAAGTGAGGTCATTACATGACAATTTAAAGCAAAAGGAAGGTGAAGGATCTAAAGCTGGAGAATCTGACGCTAGCAAAGGATGGTTTGGTAATTTTAGAAAAAGGTTTGGCTTAAAAAATGTCAAGATAACAGGAGAAGCAGCTTCTGCCAACCAAGAGACAACAGACGAGATCCCAGATGCCATTAAAACAATCATTGAGAAGAAAAGGTATTTGCCAGAACAGGTGTTTAAGGAAGACGAAAGTGCCCTATTCAAGAAAAAAAAATGCCACAAAGGACATGTATTAGTAAGGAAGAGAACGGAGCACCAGGATTTAAAGGAGGAAGGGACAGGCTAACTACTGTTCCGTGCAAATGCAGTCAGGTTTATAATCAAGACCGCCCTTATCTAGAAAGCTTTTAACCTCTGAGTCTTCAAGGGAAAAGATAAACACCAGTTGCCAATCCTTTGGCTGTACAGAAAGGAGGCCTGGACAATGAGAACCCTTCTTCTGAATAGGTTTTATGGATGCTTTGTTCCTGAAATTAATAAATACATTTATTTCTAATACAGTACTATGACTGTAATACTGTCATATTCATAATGCTAATAAAGATTTTGATTCATTCATTAGCACATAGGCTAGGCTACTATAAAGCAACCATAATGCTGCTTCCTCAGTATCAATGCATGATTATACCAACAAATAAATATGAATTTCATTTTCATTACCTTTTCATTTTTGATAAAACATCTAGAGTGTTTTCTATCATGTAAGACAATACTGACGTATATATACTGACAGATGATTCACCTTGTTTAAGGTCATGTTTCATGTCTAAGAAGGAACTTTCCTATATCTCTCAAATTAAAACCAAAATGTAGTGGGGAAAGGATTCTGCTTAGGATATTGAAAAAAGGAAAGAGCACTGCTCTCAACCATAAGAATAAAACAAAAGCTGGATGATGTGCAAAGTCAGTTATATTACAACTTACCAAAAGGCAACCAACCAACTAGAAATCTAACTCAAGGAGAGACAAGAAACTAGCAATTATTTACAGAGAGCAGGCCATCAATGACAGAGTCAGGAAAGAACTCAGCAAAAGCTTAAAATGTATTACTAAAGGCTGAAAACTGGCTTGAGTAATGAACCCCTAGGAGCCAAAACACAGAGAAATTCACATCCACCTACAGGCTCTTCTCCATACACTCCCTAGGGGCTCCAAAGAAAGCCTGGAGGCAGGCCTCGCTCCAGGTACAAGTCTGAGAGAAAAGAGCTACGGTACCTGTAAATTCCTCTGCCCTTCCTCAAAACAAAACACTTCAGTGGAGGCAGAAGGAAAAGAGCAAGTATCATCTTCCTCAGGGTAGGGAAAGAGAGCAGGTAAGGAAAGAGCACAGAAAAAATATCCTCTAACACTGGAGGAAGGACAGGGGTATGTCAGAGTCCAGGCTATCACAAACACCTTACAGAGTGGAGAGAGGGAGGATCATTGGTAAAACTGAACCCCCCCCCCACACACACTCTTCCCCACCCACCCTAGAGACAAAGCCTGCCCTAAGATTGTGGCTGAATCACAACAAAGAGTATCTTCCAGTCTTCAACTAGACCCCTTCCCTCCTACCACTAGGCTAGCAAGCAGAATCAACAGTTCACTCCCATGGGGGAGAAAAAAAGAGTGCAGAAAATCCTCTGAAGGACAGACACAAAGAGGAGATATAAAGGAGCAGATGCTAAAAAAAAACCGACTCTGGGAAACCAGGCCTCACTCCAGATGTAAGGTAACAAAGAATTTGAAGACTGAGACACTTAAGGGCAACCATAAACCATACCAACAAAAAAATCCCCAAACTTAAACCAATTCTTGACTGAATTGCCTGAACTGTCCCCTCCACACAAATACACTAAAAGCCTGCCAACAGAGAAGATATGCCTGTTTCCATACATAAACCCTATTTATCCTAGTCTCTACTGTCTTTGAAACATACTCAGTTTTTTTCTTTTTTTTTTTTTTTTAGGAATTGCTATACCCAACGTGGGCCTCAAACTCATGACCCCAAGATCAAGAGATATAAGCTCTGTCCGACTGAGTCAGCCAGGGGCCCTGAAACATACCCAGTTTTGAATAAGAAATAGTAAGGACAAAAAGAAACCAGAAAAAACTGAACATACTGACAAGAGACAAAGCAATCAAAAGAAACAAACTCAGATACTGCTTAGATGTTAAGCTGCTTTTGTAAAGAATTTAAAGTAACTATGATTAATATGTTCAAGACTGAAGTCACAAAGGTAGACAACATGAATGAAAAGAAGAATCTCAGCCTATATATCAGCTATAAGAAGTAACCAAACAGCCATGGCAGAAAGCAAAACATGAAAGCAGGCCGAACTATACCTTTGACAAGCTCATCAACACACTCAAAACATCTGAGGGTAAACTTGTAGAAATTATACAAAATGAAATGCAGAGATAAAAAAGAGGGAAGAAAAAAGTAACGGAGCACCCAAAAGATGTAAGGCAGTATCAAACAGTTCAAATTATGTGCAGTAAGAATTCCGGAAAGAGAAGAAAAAAAGCAATACAATCATCTGAAAAATGATGACTGAGAATTTTCCAAAGGTAACAATAGACTCCAAACCACAAACCCAAGAACATTATGGAATAGTCAGAGTGCAAAACACATACCACTACATACACATAGGCACACCACACATAATTACATTCAAAATGCCCACAGCACACTGGGCATTAGATACGTTCAAAAAAAAAAAAAGAGTAAGAATTACAGGAGACCTATCAGAACGTTTACAAGCCAGAACACAAAGTGATGTATTTCGAGTACTGAATAAACAAAACTGTGAAGCAAGAATTTTATATCCAGTGAAGGAATCCTTAATAAAATGAATGGAAAATAAAGATTTTTTTTTCAGGCAAAAACTGGAGAACTGGTTACCAGTAGACCTATATTAAAAGAAATATTAAAGAGAATTCCTCTGACAAAATAATTATAATGAGATAGAAATAGCGATGGAAATAAAAAAAAAAAAAGAAAAGAAAAGAAATGAAAAGCAGGGCGCCTGGGTGGCTTAGTTGGCTAAGCACAAGGCCATGATCCTGGAGTCCAGGGATCTAGTCCTGCAACAGGCTCCTTGCTCAGCAGGGAGTCTGCTTCTCCCTCTGACCCTCCCCCGCCCCCCGCCTCATGCTCTCTCTCATTCTAACAAATAAAATCTTTAAAAAAATGAAAAGCAAAAAAATAGCATTAATGAATACAAATACATTGTAAAGCAATGTATTTGAAGCAAATACAAAATTTACTTTTCTTCATTTTTATTTCTTCTAACAGAAAAATGATTGCCTGCAGCAAAAATAACAGCAATGTACTGTGTGTCCCTAGTATACGTAAAAATAAACTACATAAGAAAAGTACCACCAAGGATGGAGTAAGAAAATGAGCATATCCTGTTGGGAGGTCCTTACAGCACACAAAAATAATATTATTATTTTAACACAGATTCAGATTAATTAAAGATGTATATTATAAACTGAGCCATCACTAAAAAAAGATGTTGGTAAGAGGTATAAACAATGAAAAAACATGAAAACCTAAAATCTTTAAAAAATAATCCAGAAGGTGGCAAAAACGGAAAAGGTAACAGTTGGAACCAATAGACAACAGCTCATAAAAAGATTTTAATCCAACCAGATCAAGTAATGTAAATGACATAAGCACACTAAGAGAAAATGTCGACTTGGTTGCAAAACCAAAGCCAACTATATTATCTACCAAAAAGAGCTACTTTAAATGTAAACACATTGAAAGGTTAAAAATAAAGTAACAAAAAATATATATAACATGTAAACATGAATCAAAAGAAAGCTGGGGTGGTTTTAGTAATATCAGATAAAAGAGATTACAGAGAAAACATTATTACCAGAGATAAAGAGGGAGATTACATGATGAATGATGAAGAGGTCAAAGCACAAAGAAAACATATCATAGGGCACCTGGGTGGCTCAGTCAGTTGGGCGTCTGTCTTAGGCTCTGGTCATGATCTGGGAGTCCTGGAATCAAGCCCCACATTGGGTTCCCTGCTCAGCAGGAAGCCTGCTTCCCACTCTCCCACTCCCCCTGCTTGTGTTCCCCTCTCTCGTTGTATCTCTCTTCAAGTAAATAAAATCTTAAAAAATCTATCATAATATTTATCTACCTAAAAGATAGTATCAAACTACACGAAACAAAAACTAGAAAATCCACAAATAAATTGGAAATTTCGACCTATCAATCCCGGGAATTAACAAAATACGTAGACAAAAAATTAGTGTGGTTACAGAAGACTGGAGCAACACTATCAACCAATATGACCACACTTATATTTACACAACATTCTTCCCATCTAAATAAGCATAATATACATTCTTTCAAGTGCACATAAAAGAAGTGGTCGTTTCAGAGTTTTAAAATCCTTAGCACTGCTACATTCTAGATGAGCTTTCAAAAGAGCTTCTGCTGGTGCCTGGGTGGCTCGGTGGGTTAAAGCCTCTGCCTGCGACTCAGGTCACGATCTCAGGGTCCTGGATCAAGCCCTGCATCTGGCTTTCTGCTCAGCGGAGAGCTTGCTTCCTCCTCTCTTTGCCTGCCTCTCTCTGCCTACCTACTTGTGATCTCTCGCTTTCTGTCAAATAAATTAATGAAATCTTAAAAAAAAAAGCTTCTTCACTCAATCTGTTACATGATATGTTATTTCGGTTGAAAATTAAGAAAATTAACTCCACACGTATAGTTAGAAAAGGATAACCTTAAGCTCCCTAAGACTTATTGTTTTAACATCACACTTAGAAAAACTAGTATGAAATAAGCTGCATAGAAAGTAACAGGTCATTTTTCTCCTCCGTACTCTCAACATTTAGCTGGCACAGACCTTTATATGAATAGTAAGTTCTTAACTATGTTGGGTAAAAAAACTATTCAAGAAATAAGCACTGCTAGTCAGTATTCTAAAACAAATTAACCCACTGAGTGGAGATCACTGAAATACTTGGGTTCAACACAAATTAAATAATAACGTAAATGTAGCAAATTAGGAACCAACACATGAGCCCTATTTAGTCTGAAGGCCTAGGTGGAAAATTTCAGCAACTAACAACCCATTCAAACGCCTGTAAATATTAAACATGAGTTGTAGAATGTAAAGCACCATTTATTCACATACAGATGTAAGAAAATATGATAAACAATAGGTTCTCCTTCAGGTACAGAAAGAATATTACCTTTCCATCAAATAAGTTTAACGTCATACTTCACTCTGATGTCAAAAAAGAAAAATTCTCAAATAAGACCTATAATACCCAAAGCAACCTTTAAAAAGAGAAGCAAAGCTGGAGGCCTTAAAATTCCGTACTTCGAGTTATATTACAAAGCTATAGTAATCAATACACTATGGTACTGGAACAAAAATAAACACACACATCAATAGAACAGAAGAGAAAACCCAAAATTATCCCATAACTATATGGTCAATTACTCTTTAAAAGATCAAGAAAGAATATTTAATGGGAAAAAACACAGTCTCTTCAACAAATACTGTTGGAAAAAATGGAGAGCAACATGAAAAAGAATGAAATGAACCACTTTCTTATAACAAAGAAATAAATTCAAAATGAATTTATTTTGACCTACATTTGAAACCTAAAACCATAAAAATCCTAGAGGAGAACACAGGCCACAGGTAACCTCTTTGACATCGGGCATAGCAACTTCCTTCTAGATAGGTCTCCTGAGACAAGTTGGAAAACAAAAGCAAAAATAAACTATGGGGACGTCATCAAAATAAAAGCTTCTGCACAATTCCTTTTGCTCTACATATCATTATGGCTTGAAAGTTGGCCCAAAGAGTCATTCAGCTCTGTTTCCACAGGCACAGGATAAGTCTCTGGGTGTTCTTCTTTGAGCTTTTCATCATAATCGTTGTACTGTTGCTCCTGCCATGTTTTCATCATGGTTTACTGCTCTTCTGAGCCCTTCTTTGTTTACTGCCACCTTCTGTGACCCCACCACTATCTTTATGTATTTACTCTGCTCATGTCTCCCACTGGTCCCATCAGCACTGCTACTGTCTAGGGGTAAACAGTTGGCTTTCTACTTCTGTTAGAAGACTAGCATAACCTCCTGAATTTGGAGGGTGGCCCTATCACTTCCCGAAGCTTCACCTCCCCTCTAGCCATCATCATCTGCACTTCTACATCCACAGATTCCTGCCTTCTCTCTCTATAAGAAGAGCTCACTTTCTCTAAGAGAACTCCTCTGACTGTCTGTAAACATAGGATTCCAGTCCAACTGGTTTTACAGAGAGAAAGGCTTTTATTCTCACAGTCCAGGCTTCAGCAAACTATGACTCAGGGGCCAAACCCACTGTCCATCCATTTTTGTAAATAAAGCTTTACTGGAACATACACACCCACACACACAAAAAGATTCTGCACAAGGAAGTAAACAATCTACAGAATGGGAGAAGATATTTGCTAATGACATATATGATAAGGGGTTAGTATCCAAAATACATAAAGAACTTATAAAACTCAACACACCAAAAATTAAACCAATTAAAAAACGGGCAGAAGTGGGGTGCCTGGGTAACTCAGTCCGTTAAGTGTCTGCCTTTGGATCAGGTCATGATCCCAGGGTCCTGGGATGGAGCCCCACAATGGGCTCCCTATTCAGTGGGGAGCCTGCTTCTCCCTCTCCCTCTGCTGCTCCCCCTGCTTGTGCTCTAGTAAAAAAAAAAAAAAAAATCTTTAAAAAAATTAATGGGCAGAAGACACGTACAGACATTCCTCCAGAGAAGATACGCAGATAGCCAAAAGACACATGAAAAGATGCTCAATATCACTTCTCAGGGAAATGCACGTCACAACTACAATAAGGTATCACCTCACACCTGTCAGAATGGCTAAAATCAACAACACAAGAAACAACAGGTGTTGGCAAGGATGTGGAAAAAGGGGAATGCTCTTGCACTCTTGGTGAGAATTAAAACTGGCACAGCCACTCTGGTAAACAGTATGGAGGTTCCTCAAAAAGTTAAAAATAGAAATACTCCATGATCCGGCAATTACACTACTAGGTATTTACCCAAAGAATACGAAAACACTAATTCAAAAGGATACATGCACCCAAATGTTTACAGAAAAAGCTAAATTTAACTTTCTGGCTCATTCTTTATTAAAATATGTCTCTCAAGATGTTAAAATGGTGTTATCGTTCAATTATATTTATTTTCTAATCCCAATGAGCAAAATAATCCAATGTAAAAGGTGTAATATCCCCATGGATATTAAGCATGTTAGAAAGAAACAGGACAAACATAACAAAACAAAAACCCTAATGCCCAGAGACAGCTTATTTTTAAAAAGTATACCTGGAAGCAAATTAGAAATAGTCAATCCATCCTAACAACAAGTAAAAAGCCAAACAAATTGAAAAATCAGCAACTCTTTTTAAATCCCAAAGTAAGAGGCAAGCAGAGGTAAAGACACAAAGACTGGCTTAAAGTCTGTATAAAAAGTAATCTGACCTCAGGCTCATGTCCCCCATTCCCCCAGAGCAAATGCCATTCTAAAACCAAGACAGAAGACTAGACACTTACTTCCTGGAGAAACTGAACCAAAGGGAATCTGAAACCAAGACAACAGAACCAGAGGACCACGGTCATACTGAAAACAGAAATTAAGTGAACATTAATAATCTGAATGGCAAGAGGATACCCAGGCTCCTTCTCACACACCTCTGATAATGACAGTAGCCAGATTAATCTCATGTTAGAGAGTAAAAAAAAAAAAAATCACCCTGAATCAATTGTTTCTGAGGAAAATAAGTCACTGCAAGAGAAAACAACAACAAACCTACCAATACAGGCAGCACATGAATGGAATGGTCCAGCTGTATCACCCTACTTTACAGAGGCTACTCAAAGGTCCTACTCACACTCAAAGATCTACTTCACTTCATAGTGCACACTTTTTAAAGATTTATTTATTTTAATAATTTGAGGTTATATGTGTAATAGTTTAAAGAGTCAAACAGTCTACATGGTTGTTTCAAAAAACGAGTTATCTTCTAACATCCCCACAATTCTTCCACAATCCACTGCCATTCTTCAGATGTAACCATTTTTAATTCTTAACTATTTAGATACTTATCTCCATAACCTTAAGCAGTATACTCATATTATTACTACTTGATTTTTCTTGTGAACATTAAATAGCAACTTACTATTCCAGAAATAAGCATTTTGCTTTCCTTTAAATCCTTCTTCCCTACCTCTAGCCCCATCCTGCACAGACACTTCGTTTCCATCTTCCAAGTACAGCTATAACTTTGCTCACTTTTTATGACTATGTAAATGTTATTCACAGCTAAGACAGGAAATAAATTTCTATTCTGCATAGCCATTCTGGATTTCCCTATAGTAACTAACTTTTATTTATACATACATATATATACATATATATTATATATATGTACTTATCAGTAATTGATCACTAATCTCTTAATTTGTGGAAATCTGCTCTTAACACTTTCAAATTTATTAAAAATTCTATCAATCTTATCTTCTTGAAAATGTTTCTCTTAAAATCTTTTGATCACCTCAAATTTGAATTGATAAAGCCCTGGGATGGCCACCCATTTCTATCTTGAGACCTCTCTTCAACTTTATCTTGGGAATAAAATAAAGTAGACCTCTCTCTTGTATTAGAAGTCCTGTTTTCTGGACCCCGTGTTTTCCTTTTTCATGGTTTACTCTCTCATTTTGGCAGGGATCATCTTATTCCAGTAGAGTCCTGAGAAATGATACAGGAAATGTACACTTTGTGAAATTCTGTTGTCCATCTTATCTGACACTGAATTTGATAGTCTGAGTATATTAAATCCAGCTTAGAAATTATATTTCTTTCAAATTGACAGCACTACTCAACTGTCTTCTAGTTTTCAGTGTTGGTATTCAGAAGATTAATGTCATCCTGATTCTTAAAAAATTCTAGAAAACAGAATAAAACAAAAGGATGGAAAATCCAAGAAAAAAAAAAAAAAACCACCAGATTCCCAATATATGATTAACAAGATATTTTACTAAAAAGAACACAATGAAAACAGAAATGGAAAAAAAAAAATCAATGAAACTATACAATAAATTTTCCCAGAAATTAAGGCTCTAAGTCTCCAGAGTAAAGAGAATCAAAGAGTGACTAGTGTAATAAATGAAAAAGTTACCTTCACCAAGACCCATTTTCATTAAGTTTCAGCATACCAGGGATAAAAAGTCTCAGACACTTCCAAGAAAAGGAAAAAAGAAAATGAGCCACATGAAAAGATTAAGAATCAGAATGGTATTAGATTTCTCGATAGAAATAACGACACTAAAAGCCAAAGGAATGATGCTTTCAAAATTCTGAGGGCTATAATTGCCAACTTATATCCAATCAAGCTATAAGCTAAATGTGTGGTAATAAATAAGCACTTCCAGATGTGCTAAGACTCAAAAAAAAAAGAACACTCTTTCTTATACCCTTTTCTCTGATGAAGATGTACTAGGCCAAAAATAAGAAAAAGAACAACAATGACAACAGTAAATGGAGAGAGAGAGAGAGAGGGAGAGAGAGAGAGACACGGGTGGGGGGGCGCAGAGAGGAAGAAGGGGACAGGGAGAAAGAGACAGATAGATAAGAAATGGTACTCTGGTATAGGAATATAATACTGAAGACAAAGAAAAGAAAATACAGGATAACACAGAAACTAACCAGTTCAAAAGAAAGGAGGAGGAACAAGAACTCTAAGAGGGATGTCGTCATGGGGAGGGGGGATAATGAAACAGATCACCTAACATATTTGAGCATCCTTTTTCAATTAGGCAGGAAATACTCAAAGACTCAGAAAAAGAACGTGTATGTGTGTGTGTGTGTGTGTGTGTGTAGAAAGAAGACACCAAAACAAGGCAACTATTTACTGCAGTAATGTTAAAAAAAAAAAAAAAAAAGTCCAGTAGTAAACAAGGAACTTCAAATATTAACCTAACCTAAAATTATCTTACATGTAATGGAAGGACTGTGGGGAGACAGAGTGAATATAGGAGGTAAAAGGGGGACCATACAAGCTATGGAAAAGTTGAAATATCATCATGAATAGCAGGAAATGAGTGCAGGTCATCTGAAACTTAAAAATCAAGAAGCGGAAATTCACTTCCAGCATAACAGAGTGACAAAGTCAACAAAATTCTCTCCTGAAAAAATTAAAATTAAAAAAAGATGGATAAAACAAAACCATCATTTCAATACCCTGGCATATAACTGAGAATCGGTTTTATTCTGGGTAAGAACAGTGTGAATCTAGCATTCTCACCTGGAACTGGTTCCCTTCCCTACACTATGCTGGCATGACACTGCAACCATGGTAAGACATGAAAATCAGCACCTTCAGTGCAGCTGTCAGAAGGGATTCACAGGACTAAATAGGACTTATCCCACAAATGCAAGGTTGGTTTAATATCTAATAAATCAATGTAGTGCACCATATTAATAAAGGAACAAAACCACATAATTATTTCATCAGACTTAGAAAAGGCATCTGGAAAAATACACTATCATTCATGATTAAAAACTCTTAACAAGGTAGAAATAAATTTCTCAAATCAATAAAAGGCAGCTATAAAAACTCTAGAACTAATATCATACTTAATGATGAATGATCTCCCCCTAAAAAGAGGAACAAAGCATAGATGTCACTCTTTCTACTTATACTCCCATTTTACTAGAAGTACAATCAACAAAAGGAAGGAAAGAAAGGTACATTGATCATAGATACCAGTTTGGAAATTAAAACACAAAACCTTTTATTTGCCTATGACATAATCCTACATATGGAGAAAATGTCAAGACTACACTTGATGAAGGAGTTTAGCAAGGTAGAAGGACACAAGATCAGTATACAAAATCCCACTGTATTTCCAACTACTTACAACAATCTAAAGAAAAAAATTAAAAAAATAATTCCACTCAAAGATTAAGAAAATAATTCCACTCAAAATAATTCCACTCAAAATGAATTAAGAATAAATTCAACAAAGTTAAAAATTTATATAATTAAAACTTAAGAACAATGCTGAAAGAAATTACAAGTATCTAAATAAATGGAGAAATATCCCATATTCGTGGATCATAAAACTGAATATAGTTAAGATATCAATTATCTCCAAAGAGGGTTACACATTTAACTCAATCCTTATCAAATTCCATGAGGCTTATTTATTTTTTAGCAAAATAGAGAAATTGATTATGAAATTTAAATGAAGTGAAAGAACCGTTAAACAGTCAAAATTATCCTGAGAAAAGAATGAAGTTGGAGGAACTTACACTATAAAGTTAATTTAAAAAATGGAATATTATATAAAGACAGGCTCATAGTTCAATGGCTCAGAACTGAATCCAAAAATAAATCCTCTATGGCCAATGAATTTTTAATAAAGGTGCCAAACAATACAACAAGGCAAGTCCAGAAAGAGACCCATCTACAAACAAGTGATTTATTTATTTATTTATTTATTTTTCCCACAAAATTGCAAAGGAAATTTAACAGAGATAGTTCCTTTAACAGATAGTGCTATTTGGATATCCATGTGCAAAAAAGATGAATTTAAACCCTTAGTGCACACACACAAAAATTAACTCCAGATAGATGATACAGCAGCTAGAACTATAAACCTCGTGAAGAAAATACAAGAGAAATCTTTACAACCTTGGATTCTATCAAGAGTTAGATAAGACATTAACAGAACAAGGCAGAAAAGAAAAAAGTGATAAACTACATTAAAATGGAAAGTTTTTGTGCTTCCTGAGGTACCATTAAGAAGCCAAGCAACAGATTAGGAGAAGATATCTGTATATCAAGAATTTCTATCCAAAATATATAACTCTTGCAACAGAGTATTTCCTAAAAAATAGAAACTCTCAAAACTTAATAGTAAGGGCAATAAACCTGAACAGACATTTCAACAAAGGCAATACACATATGGTTAATAAGTGAATAAAAAAGTGGTCAACAACATTAGTATCCATGGGGCACCTGGGTGGCTCAGTGGGTTAAAGCCTCTGCCTTCAGTTCAGGTCATGATCTCAAGGTCCCAGGATCAAGTCCCGCATGGGGCTCTCTGCTCAGCAGGGAGCTGAGCTCCCCCCTCTCTCTCTGCCTGCCTCTCTGCCTACTTGTGATCTCTTTCTGTCAAATATTTTTTTAAAAAAATTTAGTATCTTGGAAAACACAAATTAAAACCACAATTAAATACTACTACACACCCACTAGAACAGCTATAAAAAAATAATAATAAGGATTGTTGGGACATCTGTGTGGCACAGTTGGTTAAGCATCCAACTCTTGGTTTTGGCTCAGGTTATGATCCCAGGGTCGTGGGATCAAGCTGCACACTGGGCTCCATGCTCAGTGGGGAATCTGCTTGAGATTCTCTGTCTCCCTCTCCCCCTATACATGCATACTCTGGCAAGCAAGCAAGCAAGCAAGCAAGAAAAGAAAGAAAGGAAAGAAAGAAAGAAAGGAAAGAAGGAAAGGAAAGAAGGAAAGGAAAGAAGGAAAGGAAAGAAGGAAAG
>CM052809.1:51878189-51908979 GCA_028533885.1 Nasua narica | reverse complement strand
GTTCATAACAACATCATTCATAAAAATCAAATACTGAAAAGAAGCCAAACATCCATTAAGTGGTGAATGGACAAATACGTGCGACATAGTCGTGTAATGAAATACTATTCAGCAATTAAAAATAAGTAAATTACTTAAATATTTTGCAAGCTGGATGAGCCTCGAAAATATTACTCTAAGTAAAAGAATACAGAAAAAGACTACCTATTCTAATTCCATTTCCATGAAATGTCCAGAAAACAGAAATGTGAGAGACAACATATATCAGTGTTACCTGGGGCTAAGGAGTGGGAATGGGGATTGATTGCAAATGAGATCCAGGAAAATTTTTAGGGTGATGAAATAAGTTCTAAACTGATTATGGTGACGGTTGCACAACTCTCTAAATTTACTTTAAAATCACTACAAACAGACCGACAGAGTGATCGAGATACAAAATGTGCACACAAACACATCAACAGAATTTCACTAGAGAATATTTTTTAAATGTTCTAGTATACATGATAAAATTGAGAAAAACTAACAAAATTAAGAATTCAATACATGAGTTTATACTCCAACTAATTAGTTAACACAGAAGAAATAAATTCCTAGAAATATACCAACTACCAAATCTGAATCATGAACACACAGAAAATCTCAACAGACCCGTTATTTATAAGGAAACTGAATCAGTAGTCCCAACGAATATAACTCTAGAACCACATGGCTCTACTAGTGAATTCTGACAAACATTTAAAGGAGGATACCAATCCTTCCAAAAAATACCAAACTCTTCTAAAAGAGAGAGAGAGAGAAAGAGAAGGAAACACTTTCAAATTCATTTTATGAGGCCAAGATTATCCTGATACCAAAGTCAGATAGGTACACTACAAGAAAGTTAGAGGCCAATATCCCTGATGAACACAGGGGCAAAAATTCTTAAAAAAAAAAAAAAAAAAAGCAAACCAGGGCACCTGGGTGGCTTACTTGGTTAAATGTCTGCCTTTGTCTCAAGTCATGATCCCAGGGTCCTGGGATCGAGTAGCACATTGGGCTCCCTGCTCAGCATGGAGTTTGTTTCTCCCTCTGTCCGTCCCCCCACTTGTACTCTCTCTCTCTCACCCTCTCATAAAAATAAATAAAATCTTTAAAAAAAACAAAAAAGCAAACCAAATTCAATTATACATGAAAAGGATCATACACTATGATCAAGTGGGATTTATTCCAAAGATGCAGGGATGATTTGACATCCACATCCATATCAAAGTGATAAACCACATTAACAAAAATGAAAGACAAGGGATGCCTGGGTGGCTCAGTCAGTTGGGGATCTGCCTTCGGCTCAGGTCATGATTCCAGGGTCCTGGGATCAAGTCCCGCATCGGGCTCCTTGCTCAGAGGGGAGCCTGCTTCTGCCTCTGCCTGCTGTTCTCCCTGCTTGTGCTCTCCCTCTTGCTCTCTGACAAATAAATGGATAAAATCTTTAAAAAAAAAACCAAAAAATTAAAGACAAAAATTGTATGATCATCTCGATACAAAGTATTTCATAAAATTCAACATACATTTATTATTAAAAATCTGAACAAAGGGGCGCCTGGGTGGTAGTGCAACTGGTTAAGCATCTGACTTAGTTTTGGCTCAGGTCGTGATCTCAGGGTCTTGAGATCAAGCCCCACATTGTGCTCTGTGTGGAGTCTGCTTACGACTCTGTCCCTCTCCCTCTGCCCCTCCCCTAAAAAAAAAATAAATAAATCTTTAAGGAAAAAGTTCTCAGTAAAGTGGGTGTAGAAGGAATATACCTCAACATAATAAAGGTCGTATATTACAAACCCATAGCTAACATAATATTCAGTGATGAAAAGCTGAAAGCTTTTCTCCTAAGATGAAGAACAAGACAAGGATGCCCATTCTCACTTTTACTCAACATAGTACTAGAAGTCCTAGTCAGAGGCATCCACAACAGAAGGAAGAAATAAAACTATCATTATTTGCAGATGACATGATTTTATATATAGAAAACTCTATAGACTCCACTGAAAAACTGTTAGAACTAAAAAAATTCAGTAAAATTACAGGATATAAAATCAATACACAAAAATCTTTTGTGTTTCTCTACATTTACAACAAACTACCAGAGATATTAAGAAAATAATCTTATTTACAACTGCATAAAAAAGAATAAAATACCTAGGAATAAATTTTAACTTAGGAAGTGAAAGACCCTTACACTGAAAAGTATAAAACACTGATTAAAGAAATTGAAGACACATAAAACTGAAAACACAAATAAATGGAAAGATATATCATGCTTCTGGATTGGAAAAAAATACTGTCAAAATGTCCACACTCCTCAATCTACAGATTCAAAAAAATCCCTATCAAAATTCCAATGGCATTTTTTCACAAAAATGGAACAATCCTAAAATTTGTATGGAACTACAAAAGACCTTTAATAGCCACAGCAATCTTGAGAAAAAAGGACCAAGCTGGAGGCATCACAATCCCTGATTTCAAAAGTATTATTACAAAGCTACAGTAATCAAAACAGTATGGTAATGGCATACAAACACAGATTAATTGAATAGAACAGAGAGCACCAAAACAAACCCATATATATATGTATACATATATATATATGTATGGAGAGAGAGAGAGAGTCAGTTAATGTGAGTCTCTTCAATAAATGGTATTAGAAAAACTTGACAGCTACATGCCAAAGAATGAAATTCTATCACTACCTTACATCATACACAAAAATTAACTCACAATGGATTTAAGACTTGAATGAAACACCAGAAACCATAAAATTCATAGAAGAAAACATATGTGGTAAGCACCCTGACATCATTCTTGGCACTGATTATTTGGATTTGACACTAAAAGCAAAAGTGACAAAAGCAAAAACGAACAAGTGGGACTACAACAAATAAAAAGCTTTGGCTTAGCAAAGAAAACCATCAAACAAATGAAAAGGCAACCTACTGGATGGGAAAAAATATCTGCCAATAATTTATCTTGTAAAAGATTAATATCCAACACATACCAAGAACTGATAAAACACGATGGCAAAAAAAAAAAAAAAAGAAACCCAATTACAAAATAATGGGCATAAGATCTGAAGAGACAAGGGCACCTGGGTGGCTCAGTGGACTAAGCGTCTGCCTTTGGCTCAGGTCACGATCCCAGGGTCCTGGGATGGAGACTCAGGTTGGGCTTCCTGCTCAGCAGGTAGCCTGTTTCTCCCTCTCATGCACCCCCTCTCTCTCTCCTGCTCTGCCAAATAAATAAAATCTTAAAAAAAAGAATCTAAAACATTTTTCTAAAGACAGAAAGATGACCAACAGATAGATGAAAAGGTGCTCAAAATCACTAATCATCAGGGAAATGCAAATCAAACCCACAATCATTTATTACCTCTCACCTGTTAAAATGGTTATTATCAAAAAGCTAAGAAATAACAAGTGTTGACAAGGATAAAGAGCTGTGCACAGATGGTGGGAACGTCAAATGATGCAGCACTATCAATAACAGTATGGAGGCTCCTCAACAAACTAAAAATATAACTACCAAATGATCTAGCAGATCCATTTCAGGCCACCCATTTATCAAAAGATAACAGAATCATTATCTCAAAGAAACATCTGTAATCCTATGTTCATTGCAGCATTATTCACAATAGCCAAGGTGTAGAACAATCTAAATGTCCACCAATGAAATGAATGGTTTATATACAATAGAGTACTGCTCAGCCTTAGAGGGAAATTTTGCCACTTGGGACTATATGCATGAACTGGAGAGTATTATGCTAAATGGAATAAGCCAGATAGAGAATAATGATATCACTTATATGGGGATCTAAAAAAAAAAAAAGTTGAACTCACGGAAACAGTAAAATACTGGTTGCCAGGAGCTGGGGGAAATGGACAGATGTTGATTAAAAGGTATGAACTTTTAGTTACAAAACCAGGAAGGTCTGAGGTTCTAATGTACAGTATAATGACTATAGTCGATAATACTATACTATATTGTATATTAGCTAATAGGGTAGATCTTAAGAGTTCTCAACAACAGAAAAAGTTAAGTATGTGAGGTTATGGCTGTGTTAACCCAAATGTGGGAATTTTCTCACAAAGTGTATGACTATCAAATTATCACATTAAACAATTTAAATATATTATAATTTTACCAATTAGACCTCAATAAAACTAAGAAAATGAAGGTGAAATGAATATATTTTGAAAAAAATTAATCAGAGAATTCAGTGCCAGCAGACCTATGTAAAAACAAATGAACCTTAGGGGCACTTGGGTAGCTCAGTTGGTTAGGTGACTGACTCCTGATTTCAGCTCAGGTCATGATCTCAGGGTTGTAGAACTGAGCCCTCAGTCAGGCTCTGAGCTCAGCAGGGAATCTGCTGGAGACTCTCTCTTCCTCCCTCTTTCAGCCCCACCTCCTGCTCACACTTAAGCATGCTCTAATAAATCTTTAAAAAAAGGAAAGAAAAAAGAAAAAGAAAAAAAACACAGAAATAAAGTAAAATATATTTTAAAAAATAGAACTTATTGATCTAAAAGGCAAAGAGAAAAAGGTATATAACAGGTATATTTTATACAGTAAATAGTATATATAAATAGAAGGCAGAACTCTGGAAA
Source organism: Nasua narica (assembly GCA_028533885.1). Lineage (NCBI taxonomy): Eukaryota > Metazoa > Chordata > Mammalia > Carnivora > Procyonidae > Nasua > Nasua narica. Next base: position 51,904,345 of record CM052809.1, on the reverse strand, counting down.
ACAGTGTGAAGGTTCCTCAGAAAGCTGAAAACATAGCTACCCTGAAAGCTACCAATTGCACTACTGGGTATTTACCCTAAAGATACAAATGTGGTGGGGCGCCTAGGTGGCTCAGTGGGTTGAGGCCTCTGCCTTCTGCTCAGGTCATTATCTCAGGGTCCTGGGATTGAGCCCCGTGTCGGGCTCTGTGCTCAGCAGGGAGTCTGCTTTCCCCTCTCCCTCTGCCTGCCTCTCTGCCTAATTGTGATCTCTCTTTCTGTCAAATAAATAAATAAATAAAATCTTTAAAAAAAAAAAAAGATACAAATGTGGTGATCCAAAGGGGCACCTGCACCCCAATGTTTATAGCAGCAACGTCCACAATTGCCAAACTATGGAAAGAGCCCAGATGTCCATCAACAGATGAATGGATAAAGAAGTTGCGGTATGGGACGCTTGGGTGGCTCAGTTGGTTAAGCGGCTGCCTTTGGCTCAGGTCATGATCCCAGCGTCCTGGGATCAAGTTCCGCATTGGGCTCCTTGCTCGGCAGGGAGCCTGCTCCTCTCTCTGCCTGCCCCTCTGCCTGCTTGTGTTCTCTCTCTGTTAAATAAATAAATAAATAAATGATTTTTTAATAAATAAAATCTTTTTTAAAAAAAGTTGTGGGGTATATATATACAATGGAATACTATGCAGCTATCAAAAGAAATGAAATCTTGCCATTTGCAACAACATGGATCAAACTAGAGGATATTATGCTGAGTGAAACAAGTCAATCAGAGAAAGACAACCATCATATCTCACTCATATGTGAAATTTAAGAAACAAAACAGAATATCATAGGGGAAGAGAGGAAAAAAATAAAACAAAACAAAATCAGAGAGTGAGATAAACCATAAGAGACTCTTAATCCTAGGAAACTAACTGAGGGATGCTGGAGGGGAGGGAAGAGGGGGAATGGTGTAAGTGGGTGATAGACATTGAGGAGGGCACGTGATATAATGAGCACTTGTTATTATTTAAGACTGATGAATCACTGACCTCCACCTCTAAAACAATACATTATATGTTAATTAATTGAATTTAAACTTAAAAAAAAATAAATTCACTGACCAAAAAAACTACAATAGCCTCTGGATGAGTGGGAAAGGGGATTCAAGAAAAGTGGCACTGAGAAATTTTCTAGGGTGATAGTAATAATGTACTGTACCTTGATAATACACACACACATACACACACAGAACACCATGAGAACAAATCAAAACTAGGGGCGCCTGGGTGGCTCAGTGGGTTAAAGCTTCTGCCTTTGGCTCAGATCATGATCTCAGGGTCCTGGGATTGAGCCCCGTATCAGGCTCTCCGCTCAGCAAGGAGTCTGCTTCCCCCTCTCTCTCTGCCTGCCTCTCTGCCTACTTGTGATCTCTCTTTAAAAAAAAAAAAAAAAATTATGAGGCACCAGACGACAATGAACTAAAAGCAGCTAAAGATGATTTATAACAATTAACAGTTTCATGGATCAAAGGTAAATAAAACACAAAACTAAAACATTAATTCCAGCTACCACTGAAAACCTATAAAACCTAGTATTTTGCATATAATATCTCTAATCCTTTTATCAACTCTACAAATATTATCCCATTTACAATCAACAAACTGAGGCAGTAGTTTTATTCTGCATTATCCTAGAAGCTCAACACTTTCAAGCAGAGAAGCCACGATTCTTACCCTTTTTCAGTCTATTTCCAATAAGTATGCTTTTTCAACAAAACACTGCCTCGTTAATAATGACTTAATATCTTAAAGCGTTTACAATAATGCTTAGTCATTTGCGGAAGCATAAAATTAAGATCAAAGTTATAATCTTTTTAAAATATGTAAGTGACAACATAACAAGTCCAGGTTTAATTTTGATAGCTATTAAATTTAACTTTTAAAAACACATATACCTGAAACTTCTCTACATGGTCCTTTAGATTCTGGTGGAGGAATAACCTTATGAAGGACAAAGTCCTATAAGAATAACAGAAAAACCAGTTTCTTGGTGGAAAACTAAGATAACTCATACAGAATAGTATTTTACACAATTTGAAAACCATCTTTTTTATGAACAGTGTGATATTTCAACAGTACCAATAAAAGCAGGGGTTTTTTCCCTGACTTCAGAGAAAAATATTTACTAAAAACTAAAATCCTCAAAAAGGTAATCCAAGAAGAGAAATTTGAAGGTAGCTGATCTTCCATCTTTTTTTTTTTTTTTTTATTCATTTGGAAAGAGAGAGAAAGAGAGAGCAGGTCAGAGTGAGAAGCGGACTCCCCATGGAGCTGGGAGCCCGATGCGGGACTCGATCTTGGGACTCCGGGATCATGACCTGAGCCGAAGGCAGTCGCTCAACCAACTGCGCCACCCAGGGGCCCTGATCTTCCATCTTGAAATATAACACAAGGTATGTCATCAGTATTAAATTACTTCGGAATTCAAATATTCTGGGCGTGTCTGAATATCACCCAATTTTTATGTATGAATTTTACTAGCCAAAGCTTGAGAAATGCCTACTTTCAAATCAGTTATATTATACATTTCTAAGGGCAAGTACGATGTCTTCTTTGTATCTTCAGCTTAGTATATGGTCATTGTTCAATGAATGATTCATTTAACCTTAGGATACTTCATGATTGTAAAGCAGTTGGAAAAACATAAGTTATTTACCTTAATATTAACATTCCCCTGAAAGAATCGAGTGAACTCAATAACGAGCGTGCAAATATTTAAACAGAAACGCAGATGACACTGGAAAACCAACTTCTCATGCATAGTAACTAAAAAATGATTACTGCTCAATAGTCTACCTTCATCACATTTTAAAATTATGTATAACTATCATTATGATGTGTTATATGTGATTACTATGTATCATCACTTAAATGTAGATTTAAATTTTCCATTGGGCTTTAAAAGTATTACCAAATACTTTAATTCAGTCCAAAGGCATTTTATAATTCAGTTAAAACAATTATATTTTTCTTCTCAGATCAGTTAATATAAAAAGGTTTACTCCGCCACATTATTAAGCAAATTACAACAAATTTTTTATAACAAAGTTAATTGTTAACCTTTAAAAAGAAATTTGAGATACTGATTTATTTCTACTGTGAGTCGAAAGGCTGTGAGTTGAAAGAGATAAACCACATATGGCAATTAAAAATACAACTCCAAATGACTAAGGTACAACATTTCCATTGTATTCTAGAAATAAAAGCTTCCTGATATATCCTCTAGTTATTTTTAGCACTCTACCACAAAGCTAACAACTACTCTAGAAACTTGAAATTACCACCATCTATAAGAAAAAAATAAATTCACTGAACTAAAAAAGGAAAAATCTGATCACATTCTCAAACCTAATGACTAGTTTATTCTAAAATCAATCCTTGCCATGGTTTTCTTTCTGCTTACTTTTTTTTTTTTTTTAAGGGGTGGTGGGGTAGAGGTAGAAGGAAAGAGAAAATCTTAAGCAAGCTCCCTGACCCCAGTATGAGCTGTGAGCTGGAGGCAGTGCTTGATCTCACAACCCTGAGATCAGGATCTGAGCCAAAATCAAGAGTCAGATGCTTATCCAGCTGAGCCACCCAGGTGCGCCTTACTGCTTACTAGTCTTTTCTTCACTTCTAAGGGGATACCTGGAGAAATAAAATTCAGGAAATATTTAAATAATCTTATGGCAGAAGAGGCAAATATACCATTAGCCAGAAAAGAGTAAAACTTGCAAACTGTGAGGGGCACTTAGGTGGCTGCTTCTCTCCTCCTGCCCCTCCCTCTGCTTTGTGCGCTCCTGCTCTAAAATAAGTAAATCTTAAAACAAGAAAACCTGAAACTTTTAAAAAGCATACTAGCTTCACTTCAGAGTCTGATTTATAAAAACTAAATGCTTTCAATAACAACTTCTCTCAGGAAACCTGTGAACCTGGACTAAAAGGATTTAGCTACCCATTTTCTACCGACTTACATAGTATGTTCAGATGCTTGTTTTCATTGCTTTTTTTTTTTTTTTTAAAGATTTTACTTATTTATTTGAGAGAGAGAGACAGAACATGAGAGGTGAGAAGGTCAGAGGGAGAAGGAGACTCCCCATGGAGCTGGGAGCCCGATGCGGGACTCGATCCCAGGACTCAGGGATCATGACCTGAGCCGAAGGCAGTTACCCAACCAACTGAGCCACCCAGGCGCCCTTGTTTTCATTTCTTAATCACCAGTCTTGAAACAACCTATGAAACACCTGCATATTCTAACTCGGTCCTTTCTCAAAGGCAGTAATCCCTATTAAAACTGATCTAAAATAAAGCACTTAAGTGAATAAGGCTATTTAAAGCCCTATATTTAATATCAAGAATCACAGCCAATGTATTTGAGATTTTCATATTTAAAGGAAAAAGCTGTCATCAATACAGGTTTAACAAACCAGATACAGCAGGAAAGAAAGGCTCAGAAACACATGGCAATGTGGATTAAAGAAATGCCAAAGTTTCATACTGACAAGGTACAGTAATGATGTAACATACTTTAATTTCAACTTTCCCCATTAATTATTCCTCTCAGTTCTGCTCTGAACAAGGAAACCCAGAAAATTAACTCATTGGGGATAAACTCTAAAGGACTGAGATGCACCTAAGCACTTAGCCTACAGATTAACAATGACAGAAGTAAAGATGTTCCACAAAGCATTTTTATATCAACTGGCAAAGAAAGGAAATAAAAGGAACCAAGTGACTTCGAGTAATAAAAGGCAGAAAGCTGGCTTTTTTTTAGTAGTTTGTTCTGGCTACATTAGTTACAGAAGGTTTAAAATCAAGTCATTAGTCTTGTGTCACTATTTTTGTTTAAGATTTATTTATTTAGGGGTGCCTGGGTGGCTCAGTGGATTAAAGCCTCTGCCTTCGACTCAGGTCATGATCTCAGGGTCCTAGGATAGAGCCCTGCATCAGGCTCTCTGCTCAGTGGGGAACTTGCTTCCCCCTCTCTCTCTGCCTGCCTCTCTGCCTACTTGTGATCTCTCTTTCTGTCAAATAAATAAAAATCTTAAAAAAAAAAAGATTTATTTATTTAAAGACAGCATGAGAGAGAGAGAGAGAGAGAGAAGAGGGAGAGAGAGAGCATGCACATACACACACCCACAAGTGATGGAGGGGGAGGTACAAAGAGTGAAGCAGGCTCCCCACTGAGCAGGTAGCCCAATGTGGGGCTAGATCCCAGGATCCCAAGATCATAACCTAGCTGAAGGCAGACACTAAACTGACTGAGCCACTCAGGTGACTCCTCATGTCACTTTTAAAGTCTCAAAAACAACCCCATTTCTACCCACCAGCATCATTACAAATATATTTTTAACATGATAGAAGTAGGCAGGCAAAAGCCAAAGCCAGATGTCAAAAAACTAAAAAACCTTGTGAGCCAGGCTTAGATAACAAGGAAAAGAGCAGCAGTAACTCTTCCTAGAATATGGAAAGAGTAAACAGGTCCTTTTTATTTCTCTCCAACCCACATCCAAAGGGGGCACCTCTCCCCATTCCTTGATAACTAATCTCCATCTTGTAATATATTGAAAGATTTTTTTCCCCCTTCCATTCATTTTCTTCCCTTCATTACAATTCTAACCAATTTAGTTTTCTATTGAATGACCACTTTTCTCCCCAAATTCCATCACCTTTGCCCATTTCCTTCTGGGTTTTTTTTTTTTTCATCTGTTTACATACCTGGGTTTCTAATTCCATGACAAAGGAATACACACTGTGATTAATCAAAGAAATTCTATGTTGAAATGAAAAAAAAAAAAAAAAACCCCAAAAACCTGAATGTGGCCCTCTACTTTCCCCAATACAACATCTGCACAATACATACCTATTTCCTAGTAATGCTGCCGCTCACTCATGAGAGCTGAAAAAGGTTCATTACTCACAAACAAGTTTACTCAAAAATAAGTTGATAAATGATTGAATATATGGACTCACAGAGAACTATTAAATCAGCACTTTCCAACATTTATTTCTTAAAGCAATAGTCCAACCAGCTGTTCCACAAAAAAATAGTGGTTTCATAGTCAAATCACAAATCACACAAGGCTCTTAAAAGAATCTAAGCAAATGTGAATTGAAGAAATTTAACTTTATTGTCCAGCTTTTTCCAAACTTAAGCTAATGAGTCCCTTTCTCAGCAACATTTATTAATACCTCACAGAACATGCATTTAGGAGATATTAATTCTAGTAAGAGCCAAAAATGAATTTACAAAGAAAATAATTACCTTTTTAAGTCAAAGTGACTCACTTTAAATATCAAAGGTATATTGACCTTACCCAGGTTCATTTGAGAATTAGACTGGTATCACCATTTGTGATTTTTTATTTAAAAAAGGGAAATGAAGAGCAAAATTTTCCTTAATGTCGAGGGTATCATATGAAATAGAATATTTATTCTACAAATATTAAGACGTAAGACTACTGTCATTTCTCCATTTATTTTAATGTTTGATCCTCCCAAGTGGGAGAAAAGAATGGGATTTTGTGACTTACAAAATCTAATTACTACAAAGGCATGTTACATATGAATTTATCAGAATGTATGCTACACAATAAAAAATTTTTAGTAAAAATGTGTCAGTTTCCCCTTAAATTTAATTACCAATTATTTACTTCACAGGTTTTAAAGAGTATATTTCAAAGTACACACATTTTACCTGAAAGCTCCGTAAAGTGGTCTGTACCAACAGACAAATGAACAAGGAGTAAAAAGCAAGAACCACAGGATACTCAATCCAAAATCAACCCCTCTTGAAGCATCAACACAAAACCAAGCCAAGCATCCGAAGATATTTAGAAAGAGTGTTACAGCGTGGACTGTGGAATCAAAAAACAAAATAGAAATGTTTACATTCAATTTATGAATTCATTCAACAAAAATTGTAAATGAAAATATTCTTCCTTAGAGTCAATGTATTCTACCCCTTGTTTCAGTTAGTATCTTTCAAAAAATATTGCTTTTTCTTAGACATTTGGTTTGCAAACGGTCTATACAGGAAAAAGAGTCCTAATTTATGTAGTGTTTAGCAACAATTCTTTCCGCCCTCTCCTATTGGCCAATTACCAGAGAAGCAGTGCCTTAAGGGATTCTTCCTTGAGAAGGAAACACATGATGCTCCTCGTGATACAAGGCTCTGCCAGGGAAAGAACCAGAACTTGGGAGGAAAAAGGGCCTATACACTGAATTACATTTTTACAGAGCAGCTGCTGACTCCTCCCAGAGTGGACTATACAAGGAGGAAAAAACTGGAGAAGTGCTCTGTGCAATCTCATTTTAACATTTATAAGCAATTAATTAGAATCACTGAACTAAAAATACTAATACAGTAGCAATTTCAGGGACTATGTAGTCAATCTCTCAGGATTATTCATCTTCATAGGGTTATCATTTTTTGAAGTGCTGGGATAAATATGTTGTTTTGGTAGAGAATCAAACTTACTTTTAAAGAAAGGAAATAATGCATTTCAACTGCTGTGGCAGAACTTTCTTTTAATTAACACAAACAGTAAATGGAAAACTCTTCCTATGTTGTAAATAATTACAAATCCAGAGAGACCTAAACCAAAAAATCTGAGAACCAACTATATTTTGATCCTAAAGAACTACACTTACCCATTATAAATACTAACCTTTGTAAAGAATTTTTTAAAAATTTATTCACAGGCTGAATTAAAATTCTTTTCAAAAGTTAAAATAATGTTCGATGTAAATTAATACAAGAAAAATACACCAACAAACTCCTACTTGAATTAAAAATAAATGAAAAACCTAGAAAATCCAAGTATAAAAATCTCAACTTACGTTATAAACTTTTAAATCTTTTCAACTTAATACAACTACTAATTAACAAAACAAGATGAAGACATACATTATAGGGTGGGTGCCTCTAAATTTGGTTTAATGACTAGCTAAATATACAAACTCTAGAGTAAGAGAAAGGGCACCAGAGGAAGAATGAAAACACCTTGGTTACAGAAATATACTACTGAGCTAATCAACCTCTACATTTCAATTTTCAGCTATAAAAATACAGGAGCTCTTCCACATTTAAAATTTCATTCCATTCATTACACAAAGACGACTCTTCCTTATTAACTTTATTTAGGATTAGGATTTCTAACTTTAACGAAAGATAGCTTACTAATAAATTTACTCACGATCTTTTGCCTCAGAATAAAAGCAGTTTTTGTCAATGGCTTAAAAACAGATTTCAAAAGATTATGAAATAGAAAGTTATTTTTTAATGTTAAATGGGATCCAATTGCCTGAAAAAGTTTTATATATTCACAACATTATACTTCAAACTTCAACCTTAAGAAAAGTTTTAAAGGTTTATCTCCTAATTTGCCCAAGGAAAGAAAGAAAATATGGGTACATGTATTTAAGGTTCATTAAAAATTCCTCCAACGATTGATAAAAACAATTTAATTCTGTGTAATCTATTAAAATTTCTTTCTAAATGCTGTCATAGTAACCAATAACCACTATCAGTAATTTTTTGTACCCCAGAGTAAAATGTCCCGGCCTACCTACTAAACTATCAGTCCACTTACACACAGATCAAAAAATATACAGAAAAGCAAGGTAATGTGAAACACATGATTCTATGTAACTAATTTCAATTCCATTCCAATCCACTTGGTGGATTCCAAGTGTACATATAACACTGAAGAAATTTTTAGGGCATTTGTTTACATGATTTGTAAGTTGAATGACTCAACTTCACAGAAAATTTCCATTTTCTTTATCAAGCACTCAAATCTGTTATTAGTGAACCTAAATTTGCAACTGTTACTATAATATTCTTCTTGATAAGCTCTGCATTACAACACAGACATCTAACATAAACAGATTTTAAATGGTATAATTATCTTCTTCATTAATTCATCTTTAAATGGCCTGTTTTTTTAATTGAAGAACATAGTCAAAGAGGTTAAGATTTATTTGACAGTGATAGTTTTAATTGCTTCAGTTCCTTTATAGAATAAATTATTTCAAGTAAAGTACTTTGAAAGCCTATCTTCATCTTATTTGGGTTTAAAACATAAATTACTTCTTCATTTTGGTACTTTGTAGGTTGTACAACATGGAAATCTAGACTATGGGCTCTGGAGTCAAGCTATCCAAATCTAATCCTAACTGTTATGTAGTCTTGAACAAGTTACTCCAATTCTCTGAGCTTTGGTTTCCTTATCTTAGGTAATATAGTACCTGCTTCATAGTGTGTAGTCAGGAGTTAATAACATCTTGTATATAAACTGATTAGTACTGTGCCTGACACAAATAAATCCTCAATAAATGTTCTCTTTCATCATAATTATTACGACAAGGTGAAAGTACTCATCAACTCTGAAGTCATTAACAGGTTGACACTTCTTGAAAATAACTCATTAAAACAATCTCCATTCTATGAAATTTAGAAACATCACTGAGCTGGTACTAGATCTTACTTTATTCCAGGTAATGTTTCTTTAAATATTAAGACCTCTTTAAATACTTTAAACCTGTCAATTCAACAGGATTAGGGAAAACTATATTCTAAAAACCTCAGAAAGTTATGTATTTATTAAACAAAATAGACCTATTTTTAAACAATTAGCAATAGTAAAGTAGCCATTCAGTTCAATTGCTTTCCCAATCTTTATTTACTAAATTCCCTGTAGAATTTTCTTCCGACCCCTTGCTCCCCCATCCAAAATCTGTTTTTCCACTAGGTCAAAGGACTTATACTTAAAATGCTAGGCCAGGTCTGCCCATTAATAATTATTATATATATGCACATATTATATATTGATTAAATAAAATATATGGCTTCTTTACATGTACAAATATAAAATCAAAACCTTTAATGTTAAAAATAAACAATACTACCTGAACTGGAGATTTAGCAAGATACTAGATCAACAACACAATCTCAAAGAAAAACTAAGAGTTAAGAATGTACTATCCATAAGGAATCACTAATCACATTCTAAAGTAACTTCACATATGTGAAGAATGATCCGAAAAGATTGAGGAAAATAGTCTCCTTTATTTAGGAGGAAAAAAATGGCTCCCCAATTATACAGTAACACATATAAATTTCCTCCATCAAGAATGCACACTACAAATTCTCCATTAACCCAGCAGTTGTGCAGTTGAGAAGTCATGACAGCTACACCTCTCCTACTAACACAGTAACATCAAAAGGGGCTCAGACTACTGTTTGGAATAAAAGTAAAACAGAGTAAGTTGGAATTCTGTGTACATAGAACGAACTGTTAAGAGCTTTACATTTTATTTTAGTTGTTACATGAGTTTTAATTATACTCAAAACAATGCAAGCACCACAGCCTAAATATATGTCTTAATGTTCTATTTAGTAAACTATCCAACATTAACTAGGTACTTCCAATAATAAAAGTACTTATCAACCACTTGAAAATGAAAATTGTACTCAAAGCTCTAAAAAAATTATGATAATGTTTTACGGCCCTTTTAAAAAGTCATAATGCTTTCAAGAATTTTTAAACAGCCTTCATTGGCATAAAAATATTTTTTCAAAACAAATATAACCTAGATAATATTTTACAACTATTCCTTTTTCCTCAAAAAATACTATATATGTGACAGACAAGTCCTTTCCTCAAGAATGCCAGTTCTCATATATGCTTTCCTCAGTTTAGATTGTCACATACAGTTTAATTTTGCAATACCTAAATATGTTTCACTCTGAAAATTAAGAGCTATACCAAAAAACCTATTTGTGATACTATCCTTAATATCTGAATTTCAAAAAGGGTAGTTTTTGACAATAAAACATACACTGTTGAATATACAATTTATTTTATACTCACACATCCACAAGTAGTACATAATCTTTACTGTCTTCTGGAATTCTACAGGAATGTCTACGGAAAAATCCTGATAAAAACAAGGTCCCACAGGAAAATTGCCAGGGAGAGGTGGCCAATTATTTTTTCTTCCTGCAAATTAAAAAAAATTATATTAGGACCAATACGTGCTATTCTTATTTTTGGTTTCATAATAAAGAACATTATTTGTCCTTTTAATAGATGTTTTATAAATTGAATGCTGTATCTCTACATTCCTGTATTTGTACAGCTTTGCAAGCCAAGCTTTGCATTTTTAAAAATTTCCCCAAAGCAGGGGAACAATGCAGGTTCAGTCGATAACAGCATGCAACCCCTGATCTAGGGTTGTGGGTTCAGGTCCTACATTGGGTGTAGAGATTACTTAAAAATAAAATCGTAGGGGCGCCTGGGTGGCTCAGTGGGTTAGGCCTCTGCCTTCGGCTCAGGTCATCATCTCAGGGTCCTGGGATCGAGCCCCACATCCGGCTATCTGCTCAGCAGGAAGCCTGCTTCCCTCTCTCTGCCTCTCTGCCTACTTGTGATCTCTCTCTCTCTCAAATAAACAAAATCTTAAAAAAAAAAAAACTTTAAAAAAGTAATAAAATAAAAAAACCATAAAATCGTAAAAATTGTAAAATCGTAAAAAAAAAATTTTCCCCAAAGTCCCAAGAGTCTGTCATGAGAAGGTCATGCAATTTTTAAATATCTACAATTTCCTCTTGAGCATCTTAAGTCTTTGAATATAATTCCTAGCCCATGTGGATAGGGAAGACCAGCTTCTGAATCTTACGAGTTTTCTACTGCTTACTCCATGAAGAAACACACAATTAATACCAAAGAATCAAATTTGGAAATCCCAAAGTCTGAAAAAATAATACTCAAAATATCCATGTAAGAAAACCATAAAACTAGGAGAAAATATCAAACAGGAGAAGGAAGCTAAGGAATTATATCACCTTCAAAAACCTACAGGAAAAATAAATTCAAACTATCAGGAGGGAAACTGTGTCTTATAAAGAAACTAAACTGAAAATAGGGCTTGGGAAGCAGTGGAAGCAATAAAAACACTAAAATTAAAGAAGTCAAAACATTAAAAACAGAAGATAAACACAACGCCTAAAGGCCACTTCTCACTTTAGAAATTATATGCCACAATTTTTGAAAATTCCATTTCATATACTTTTATAGACAAAGAAAATTTTACAGTGGGAAAAAAAGAATGACCTATGTCTGATTCTTCCCAACATGTTTGTGCTATTCATAATTCTTACCAAATTTCATATTCATTTCTTATACAAGTTTCATACTATCTGAGAGGAGCAGCGAATAGTAATTTAAGAACTATGATCTGAAAACAGAAGTGCCTAGCCATTTATTGGCTAGGGGGCGCTGGGTACCTTAAACTCTTGAAGACTTGGTAAAATCTGAAGACATCTATAAAATCTTACATTTCTTCATGAATTTAAGAGTAGAAATAATAAGAGAATAACAACTATACCACCCTTCAGGGAATTATACTGATAATCAAATGAGTTAATAGGTTAGTACTTACATGTGTAACATACTACAAAGTCTAACTCTTAATTTCTCACTGTTTGTTACTATCTCTACTTCTAAAATATATCCCATAGAAATAACTTGTATTAGTCAATACTCAGAACATAGGACAGATTTTATTACAGCTATTTCAGAAACACTGAATAAATAAACCTTTAGTTTATTAATAAATAAATAAATCATATAATTTGTAATTATATATAATATATATCATATATTATATATATTATATAAATTTATAATTAATAAATAAACCTCAAATAAACCTTTAGTTTCTTCTTTTACTGATGTTGTCTCTAATGTCACAAACCAACAAAATGGCCAAGGATGAATGTGTCCTCACAAGGCCCTAGGCTTATACATTTCTTTTAATAGTCTTTGAATATATAAATTTTATTTTTCATTTTTATTTAAATTCGTTAGTTAACATCTAGTGTAATACTAGTTTCAGTGGTACATTATAGTAGTTCAACACTTCCATATAATACCTGATACTCATCACAGCAAGTGCCCTCCTTAACCTCCAACTCCACCCACCTCCCCCCTGTAACCAACAATTTGTTCTCTACAGTTGAGTGTGTTTCTTGGTTTGCCTCTCTTTTTTCCACCATTTCTCCCAATGATCATTGGTTTTGTTTCTTAAACTCCACATGTGAGTGAAATCATATAGTATTTGTTGTTCTCTGACTTAGACTGACACAATCTAAGGAAAAAATAGTTCAGTATATTGTTGCTGACCTAGCCCTGTCATTCCATCACTATCCTAGACATAATAACAATGACTTGTCTAGTTCTTTAACCCCTTAGTCAGATAATGCTATCTTTCTCTAAGATACACCCTTGAGTGACCTTTGGTACAGTCTAAATAGATTTTATAGCAAATGATCAATTCAGTACTATTTCCTTGATAACATTGAGAAACCTGAATCATACCACACATTTTTTTTAACGATTTGACAGGTAGGTTATATTTCTGAGGACAGGGGCATATAATTAGAAACTGGGCTAGCTAAACAAAAAGGTAAGAGTCATATTTAGGGCACACTCCCATGTACTCTTAAAGCTTCAACAGACTCAAAGAGGGCCCAAGTGCAGAATCAAAAGCTCCCAGCCAGGGGCACCTGGGTGGCTGAGCCGTTAAGCGGCGGCCTGCCTTTGGCTCCCGGGGTCCTGGGATCCAGCCCCGCATTGGGCTCCTTGCTCGGCGGGAAGCCTGCTTCTCCCTCTCCCACTCCCCTGCTTGTGTTCCCTCTGTTGCTGTTCGCTGTGTCTCTCTGTTAAATAAACAAAAAATCTTTAAAAAAAAAAAAAAAAAGCTCCCAGCCAAACTCCAAAATTATCATATTCACATTCCCTTTGTGTGAGAAGGCTAACACAGTTATAATCTATCAAAAGACTATGCAAATCAGCCAAGATCAGAGAGCTACAGAATAACAAGTAGGAGATCTGCTGTCTGATCTTGCTAGAACAGGAAAAAATGGCATGGCTTTTTCCATAAGCCAAATGAATCAGAGCTAGCACAGGCATAATTTAAAGTGTTTAAAAGTTATTTTTATTTCAAATTTCTTTGGATACTACCATGTTGACTGAGATTTTGCATTTCTCGTTCTCGACGATCTAATTCTGCTGCTTTTCTTTCTAGTTCTTCTTGGCGCTTAAGAAGCTCAGCTTGGGCCAAAGCATGTTCCTTAAACAAACAAACAAAATACCAATGAATGAATAGGTTGTCAGAGTTAGAAAATCCTGTAACATGACTATGCTATCTACCCTCTCTCTCCCTCTACAATGCAAGAAATTTTTTTTTAATTTATTTTTTAGTCATCTCCACACCCAATGTGGGACTTGAATTCACAACCCTAAGATCAAGAGGCGAATAATGTCAGAATTTTAATTCAAATGCTCTTCCAAATTATAGGAATTCAGGGGCGCGTGGGTGGTCACTCTCACAGGGCTCCCCACTCTCTCCTCTCTGCTCTTGCTCTCTCTCCCTCTATCTCTGTCACTATCTCTGTCTCGGTCACATAAATACAATCTTAGAAAAAATATATAGGAATATACTCGAGGTAACAGTTTCAGAAAATATTATGGGGCTACTTGACTGATTTTGGTTTTTTGGTTATGAAAACCATCAGTGAGAATACTGGACACATTTAGAAGAGGACAAAATTCTCTCAGTAAGAGTAGTCAGAGTCCTAATTGGGAAAATAAAATTAAGGTGACCTCTGCCTAAATGAGAATGAGGAACAAAGAGAACAATTGAGGCAAAACAGACAAAAGGAGAAAATGACAACTGAATTGCCTCCTAAGAATTGGTTTGGGGGTGCCTGAGCAGCTCTCTGAGTAGCTTAAGCATCTGCCTTCAGCTCGGGTCATGATCCCAGGGTCCTGAAATCGAGCCCCGCGTCTGGCTTTCTGCTCGGTGGGAAATCTGCTTCTCCCCCTCCCTCTCTCACTCCCCCTGCTTGTGTGTTCCTTTTCTCTCTGTGTCTCTCTCTGTCAAATAAATAAAATCTTTAAAAAAATAATTGGTTTGGATGAAACCTAAGGTTTCCAATCCGAGAATATACAGTATCTTCTATTTTAGAAGACAATGACATGAAAGAAGGATACGATTAAGAAATTCTGGTTTGTAACTCCATCTGTATTCATGTAATACAAGGCATCCTATTCATCTCCTTTATTCTCATATTTTTACCACATGTACTTCCTACCATTGTCCTTTGCTTAGCCATTACAACCCTTTTCCAACAGTTTCTATTATCTTATCATTGGTACTATAATAGCATTGCGCATTAAAGAGTGAAGCCAACAAAAGGCAACAAAAATTTCCCTAAACAAATTGTTCATCAAGAGGATAAATGAATTCAAAAACTGTTAATAACAATAAATATTAGAAGCTGAAAAGAACTATATTAATAGGGTTGACAAACTAGCTAACCCAGACTCAAAAGTAGTTTAAAAATTAAACAAGAAAAAAAAATTAAGGCAACATATAAACAAGTCTACTCTGAAGATACTATTGATAATGTAATTTCCAATACAAATTTACACACATAACATCAACTAACCTTTGCAATCTGTGTATAAGCTGGATGTTCCTCCGTTGGTTTCATTATTGCTGGTTGTGTACTGGGTACATTCGGCATTTTCACAGTGCCTGGTGGAGGCTAGGAAGATTAAGAAAAGGACAAATTATGTAACACAGATTTTAACACAATTTTAACTTCTTTCAAAAGGCCTAACCCCAACAAAAAGAAAACACCAAGAATTCCTCTCTCTTCCTCCGCTAGCTCTCCATCTCCATTTTCTCCAATTTGGCTGCTACCTCTACCACTACACCACCAACACTCTCCTAAAGGATGCCACGTGTGAAAACACAAAACAAAACCTTAAAGAACTGCTTTTTAGTAAAATACAGATAGTGCCAAACCAAAGAGTTTACATCAAGGTTAACTGTTAACTCTTTCCACCAAAGAGAGGTACGTCCACCATTGTTAAGTTTCCACCTAAAAAGTTAATAGGAAAGGTTGGCTGGAAAGATGGCAGAGTAGGAGGACCCTAAACTCAGCTCCTCCCACAGATACAACTAGAAAACACCCCCAGCAGCAGAAATAACCCAGGAAACAGCCCAAGGACTGCCAGAACACACTCCGCAACAAAAGACAGGCAAGAATCCACATCAAAGAAAGTATAAAGGGCAAAGACACAGTCTGGGAGCGAAAGGGACCACAGTCAGCTGCAGTGGAGAAGGCAGCAGTGGCACAGGGAAGAGAGGCAAACAGACCTTCATGCTGGGGAGCCTGCTAAGGGAAAGAATGAATCTCCATAGTTGCCTCTGAAATTTCATGAATTCTTAAAACCACCAGGACTTAAAACCTAGAATTTTAAAAACCAGCATGCTCAGCTCTGAGTGAACCCAGAAGGTGTTAGGAAACAAGAGTCCCTCATCTTAACGAGACAGCATGAAAGACAGCCTAGGCAGATGCAGGTAGAACCAGCAGTTTGAAAAATGCCATGGACAGACAAGGAGAGCAGTTTATTCATCTCAGAACACAGCCTGGAGAGACAAGGATCATGGGGAGACCCTTCCAGGAACAAAGGAGTTGGGAGGTGACATTTTCCTCCCTTGCTCCCCAGCATAAGTAACAGCCACCTACAGAAACCAGCACTGTGTGGACATACACTGCTTAGCTTGCTTACATCCAACCGAACCCTGCCACATGAGGTTTGGCAGCTCAGCCCTTCCTAGCCATGTTCCCCTGAGTACTGGTGCTGGGGCTCCCTCCCCCAGACCACCCTGCTAATACCACATCTCATGACCTGCTTGTTTTGCAAGACCGCAGTTCCAGTAGGGGCAGGTATTGTTTTACAAGTAGACCCCTGCACACCTTGCTACTCACAATAGGTAAAGGCACCCTTAGCAAACATCTGGCCTGAAGGGAAAAGATGCCAGAACTCCACAGCAAAGCACCCACGACATACCCTGAGGAACAGGGACATCACACTACAGGGCACTATAATATCTCTTCTTCAAAGGCTATTATTGTTAAGAGTAAGGTGAGTAGCTCACTTCTCTAGCACAGAGGAACAGACACAAAGTCAAACAAAATGAGAAGAAACATCTCCCACATGAAAGAACAGGATCAAACCACAGCAAGAGACCAAAGTAAAATGGATATAATTAAGATGCCTGAAAGAAAATTTAAAGTAATGATCACAAAGATACTCACTGGACTGGAGAAAAGAGTGGAGGACTTAGCACAGTGACACCCGTTAACACAGAGTTAAAAAAGAACCAGAGGTCAAGAACACAGTAAGTGAAATTAAAAATACACTTAATGCAATAAATAGCAGGCTTGATGAAGCCAAGGAACGAATTAGTATCTGGAAGACAGAGTACTACAAAGTAACCAAGTTGAGCAAAGAAAAGAAAAGTATACACATTGAGAATAGTATTAGGGAACTCAGCTACTCCATCAAGCCTAGTTACATCCACATTACAGGTATCTCAGAAGAAGAGAGGGGCAAAAAATTTATCTAAAGAAATAATAACTGAAAACTTCCCTAATGTTGGAAAGGTAACAGCCAGATCCAGGAGGCAGAGAGATGCCCCTAGATTGAACCCAAGAAGGTCCACATCAAGGCACAAAGCAATTAAAATGGCAAGAAATAGGGATAAAGAAAAAGTGTTTAAAGCAAGAGAAAAGAAGACAATTACATACAAGGAAAATCCCATAAGGCTACAAGTGAGCTTTTCAGCAGCAACTCTGCAGGCGAGAAGGAAGTGGCATGATACATTCTAAGTGGTAAAAGGGAAATACCTGCAGTGAAGAATGCTCTATCCAATAAGACTATCACTCAGAATAGAACGAGAGATAAAGAGTTCCTCCAAAAAGCAGACCACTAAACCAGCCCTTAAAAAATTTTAAAGAGGGGGGCCCCTGGATGGCGCAGTTGGTTGAGCGACTGCCTTCGGCTCAGGTCATGATCCCGGAGTCCCGGGATCGAGTCCCACATCGGGCTCCCGGCTCCATGGGGAGTCCGCTTCTCACTCTGACCTGCCCTCTCTCACTCTCTCTCTTTCCTAATAAATGAATAAATAAAATCTTTAAAAAAAAAAAAATTTTAAAGAGGGGGCGCCTGGGTGGCTCAGTGGGTTAAGGCCTCTGCCTTCAGCTCGGGTCATTATCTCAGGGTACTGGGATCGAGCCCCATATCGGGCTCTCTGCTCGGCGGAGAGCCTGCTTCCTCCTCTCTGTCTGCCTCTCTGCCTATTTGTGATCTCTCTGTCAAATAAATGAATAAAATCTTTAAAAAAAAACAATTTTAAAGAGGACTCTCAGTGAAAAATAAAGACCATACGTGAGTATAAAAAGTAAAAGCACAAAAGCAGTAAAAATAAATACTTCTGTAAAAATCATTGAAGAGATTCATAAAATAAAAGGATGTGAAATATGACACTATATACCTAAAAGGTGGGAGGAAGAGTAAAGAATGAGTTTAAACTTAAGCAACCACCTGGGACGCCTGGGTGGCTCAGTTGGTTGGGCGGCTGCCTTCGGCTCAGGTCATGATCCCAGTGTCCTGGGATCGAGTCCCGCATCGGGCTCCTTGCTCAGCGGGGAGCCTGCTCCTCTCTCTGCCTCTGCCTGCCTCTCTGCCTGCTTGTGTTCTCTCTCTGTTAAATAAATAAATAAAATCTTAAAAAAAAAAAAAGATTTAAACTTAAGCAACCATCAACTTAATACAGACCGCTATATGCAGAAGATGTTACATACAAACATAATGGTAACCACATATCAAAACCCAGTAATAAATGTACAAAGACTAAAGAAAAAGGGATCCAAGCATATCACTAAAAAGCCAATGAACCATGAAAGACCACAAGAATCAGAAAATCTATAGAAACAACCACAAAACAAGTACCAAGATGGCATAAATACATATCTACTAATAATTACTTCGAATGTAAATGGACTAAATGTTCCAATCAAAAGACTCATGGTGACAGAGTGGATATACAAGTAAGACTCATATATACGCTGCCTACAAGAGACTCATTTCAGACCAAAAGACACTTGCAGATTGAAAGCGAGGGTAGAGAAAAACAGTTGTCATGCAAATGGATGCCCAAAAAAGCCAGGGTAGCAATATTTATATTGGACAAAATAGACTTAAAACAAAGACCACAAGAGACAAACAAGGACACTATGTAGTGATGAAGGAGACAATCCAACAAGATTTAACTATAAATATTTATGCACCCAACATGGGAGCACTCAAGTGCATAAAACATTTAACAACAAATATAAAGGAACTAACCAACAGTAGTACTATAATGGCGATAATAAGAGGCTTTAACACCCTACTTGCATCAATGGATAGACGACCCAAACAGAAAAACCAACAAGGAAACAGTGGCTCTGAATGACACACTGGACCAGGTGGATTCAAGACATATTCAGAACATTCCATCCTAAAAGAGAATACACATTCATGTGCACACTGGACATTTTCCAGAATAGATCACATATGAGGCTATCAAAAAAAAAATTTAACAAATTTAAAAAAGTCAAAGGCATATCATGCATCTTTTTTAAGATTTTATTTATTATTTGCCAGAGACAAGTGAGAGAGGGAACACAAGAGGGGGAGTGGGAAAGGGAGAAGCAGGCTTCCCGCTGAGCAGGGAGCCCGATGCGGAGCTGGATCCCAGAACCCTGGGATCATGACCTGAGCTGAAGGCAGATGCTTAATGACTGAGCCACCCAGGCTCCCTTTCTTTTCCTTTTTGTTGTAGAATTGCTGTGGCTAAGGACTTCCCATACTAGGTTGAATAAAAGTGTTGAAAGTGGATGTTCTTGTCTTGTTCCCAATCCTGAAGGAAAAGCTCTCAGTTTTTCCCTACTCAGTATGGTGTTAGCTGTGGGGTTTTAGTATAAGGCCTCTATTATATTAAGGTATGTTCTCTATAGACCTACCTTGGTGAGGGTTTTTAATCCATGAATGGATTTTGTGCCTTGTGAAATGCTTTCTCTGCATCTGTTGAAACGAGCATATGGTTTTTATCCTTTCTCTTATTGATGTGATGCATCACCCTGATTGATTTGAAAATATTGAACCACCCTTGCATCCTGAGAGTAAATCTCCCTTGATCGCAGTACATGATTTTTTAAATTCACTGTTGGATTTGGTTTGTTAATAGTTAAGGACTTCTCCATCTATATTGATAAGAGATATTGGCCTATAATTCTCTTTTTTAGTGGTGTTTTTATTTGGTTTTGGTATTGGGGATATCGGCCTCATAGAACGAATTTGGAAGTCTTCCTTCTTGCATTTTTTGGAAAAGTTTGAGAAGAATGGGTATTAATTCTTCCTTAAATGTTTGGTAGAAATCACCTGTGAGGTTGTCTGGTCCTGGACTTTGGTTTTTTGACCACTACTTTGATTCGATTTCATTGCTGGTGGTTGGTCTGTTCAAATTTTCTATTTCTTCCTGCTTTAGTTTTAGCAGGTTATATATTTCCAGGAACTTATCTATTTTTTCTGAATTTTCTGATTTTTTGGCATATAGGAATTTATCTATTTTTTCTGAATTGTCCAATTTTTTGGTATTCATAATATTCTGTCAAAATTGTACTTCTGTGGTATTGGTTATTTCTCCTCTTTCATTATTTTGTTTATTTGGGTTCTCTCTTTCTCCTATAATGAGTCTTGTGGGATTTATCAGTTTTGTCGATATTGTCACAGAACCAGGTCCTAGATTCACGCATCTGTTCTATTTTTTTTTTTTAGTTTCTATATCATTTATTTCTGGTCTAATTTTTACTTCCTCCCTTTTCCTGGGTTTGGGTTTTGTTCTTTTTCTCACTACTTTAGGTGTAAGGTTAGGTCATTTACTAGAAATTTTTCTTGCTCCTTGAGGTAGGGTGGTAGTGCTATAAACTTTTAGAAGTACTTTTGCTGCATCCCAAAGATTGTTCTTTTTTTGAAAGATTTAATTTATTTTGAGAGAGAAAGAGAATATGAATGAGGGGAAGGGGCAGAGGGAGAGTCAAAGCAAGAGAGAGAATCTCAGACTTTGTGGTGAGCATGGAGCCCAACACAGGGCTCGATCTCATGACCCTGAGACCATGACCTGAACTGAAGTCAAGAGTCATACACTCAACCAACTGCACTACCCAGGCACCTAAATGACATTTAAAATCCCAAAGATTTTAGACCATTGTTTTCACTTTCTTTGGTTTCCATGTAATTTTTTATTTCTTCCATTTCTTGGGTGACCCATTCATTGTTTAATGGCATGTTATTTAATGTCCATGCATGTGTGCTCTTTCTGTATGTTTTCTTATTGAGTTCTAGTTTTATAGCATTGTGGTCAAAAAAAAAAAAAAATGCACGGTGGGGCACCTGGATGGCTCAGTCATTAGGCATCTGCCTTTGACACAGGTCATAATCCTGGAATCCCAGGATTGAACCCCGCATCAGGCTCCCTGCTCAGCAGAGAGTCTGCTTCTCCCTTTGCCCCTTACCCTGCTCATGCAGGTGCGTGCGCTCGCGTGCTCTCTCTCTCTCTCTCTCTCTCTCAAATAAAATGTTAGGGCTCCTGAGTGGCTCAGTCAGTTGAGCATGTGACTCTTGATTTCGGCTCAGGCCATGATCTGAGGGTTTTGAGATTGGTCCGCATCTGGCTCCACACTCAGTGTAGAGTCTGCTTGAGATTCTCTTTCCCCCTCTGCCTCTATCTCTCCCCCCAGTCATGTGTGTACGTGTGCACAAACTCTCTCTCTCTCCCTCAAAATAAATAAATAAATAAAATCTTTAGGGGGGAAAAAAGGGAAATAAAAGGTAACCAGGTGGTAAGGAAGAAGTAAATCTTTCACTATTTGCAGATGACATGATACCCTATATAGAAAACCCTAAAGACTCCACCAAAAACTACCAGAACTGATACATGAATTCAATAAAATTGCAGGATACAAGTATCAGTGTACAGAAA
Source organism: Nasua narica (assembly GCA_028533885.1). Classification (NCBI taxonomy): domain Eukaryota; kingdom Metazoa; phylum Chordata; class Mammalia; order Carnivora; family Procyonidae; genus Nasua; species Nasua narica. Next base: position 51,882,384 of record CM052809.1, on the reverse strand, counting down.
TCTGTTGCATTGTTTGTTTGTTGTTTTTTTTTAAGAGAGGGAAAGGGGAGGAAGGGGCAGAGGGAGGGAGAGAAAGAGCTCCAGGGGATTATCTCACAACCCTGAGATCATGACCCGAGCCGAAATCGAGTCAGATGCTCAAGAGACTGAACCACCCAGTGCCTCTGTTGCATTTCTCTACACTAATAATGAAGCAGTAGAGAGATTAAGAAAACATTCCAATTTATAATGCACCAAAAATAATAAGATACCTAGGAATAAACCTAACTAAAAAGTGAAAGACTTATACTCCAAAAACTATAAAACACTAATGAAAGTGAAGACAACACAAAGAAATGGAAAGACATTCCATGCTCATATAGATTGAAAGAATTATTGTTAACACGTCTATACTACCCAAAGCAATCCACACATTTAATGTATTCCCTACCAAAATACCAATAGCATTTTTCACAAAACTGGAACAAATGATCCTAAAATTTGTATGGAACCACAATGACATCAAATAGCCAAAGCAATCTTAAAAAAGAAAAACAGAACTGGAGTTATCACAATCCCAGATTTCAAGTTATATTACAAAGTCGTAGTAGTTAAAACAGGATGGTACTGGCATAAAAACAGATACATTAGGTCAATAGAACAGAAAACCCAGAAATAAACCTACAATTATAAAGTCAATCCCTGACAAAGGAGGAATATATACACAGTGGGCAAAAAGACAGTGTTCTCCAACAAACGGTGTTGGGAAAGCTGGACAGCCACATGCAAAAGAATGAAACTGGACCACTTTTTTTCACCATACACAAAACTAAACTCAAAATGGATTAAAGATCTAAATGTGAAACCTGAAACTATCAAAATCCTAGAAAAGAGCACAGGTAGTGATTATTCTAACATCAGATAGGAATATTATTCTAGATGTCTTCTGAGGCAAGGGAAATAATAGCAAAAATAAAATATCATCTGCATCAAAATAAAAAGTTTCTGCACAGCAAAGAAAACAAAATTAAAAGGCAACCCACAGAATGGGAGAAGATATTGCAAATGACACATCCAATCAAGAGTCAGCATCTAAAATACATAAAGAACTTATACAACTCAACACCAAAAAAACAAGTAATCTGATTAAAATGGGCAGAAGACATTAACAGACATTTCTCCAAAGAAGACATCCAGATTGACAATAGACACGTGAAAAGGTGCTCAAAATGACTCATCAGGGACACGCAGATCAAAACTACAATGAGTTGCCACCTCACACAGGTCAGAATGGCTAAAATCAAAACCATAAGAAACACCAAGTATTGCAGGGGATATGAAGAAAAAAGAACACTTTTCCAATGTTGGTGGGAATGCAAATTCATGCAGTCATTGTGGAAAACTGGAGGTGACTCAAAAAATTAAAAATAGAACTACTCTACAATCCAGTAATCACATTACTGGGTATTTATCAAAAAACACCAAAACACTAATTCAAAGGATACATGCCCCTCTATGTTTATAGCAGCATTATTTACAATAGTCAAATTATAGAAGTAGCCCAAGTGTCCATCGATAGATGAATGGATCAAGAAGATGTGTATACACACACACACTGCAGTATTATTCAGCCATAAGAAAGAATGAAATCTTGCAATTTGCAACAACATGGATAGAACGAGAGTATAATGCTGAGCGAAGTCAGAAAGAGACAAAGATATTATGATCTCACTTGTATGTGAAATTTAAGAAACAAATGAGCAGATGAAAAAGACAAATCAAGAAACAGACCCCTCACCGTAGAGAACAAACTGATGGTTACCAGAGGGGAGGTGGGTGTACAGATGGGTGAAATAGGGGATGGGGATTAAAGAGTATACTTACTGTGATTTTTAAAAATAATTTTTTTAATTTTTAAAAATATTTTATTTATTTATTTATTTATTTATTTATTTATTTATTTCAGAGAGAGAGAGAGAGATCACAAGTAGGCAGAGAGGCAGGCAGAGAGATAAGGGGAAGCAGGCTCCCTGCCGAGCAGAGAGCACGATGCGGGGCTTGACCCCAGGACCCTGAGATCATGACCTGAGTCGAAGGCAGAGGCTTTAACCCACTGAGACACCCAGGTGTCCCCAAAAGTGATTTTTTTTAAAGATTTTATTCATTTGAGAGAGAGAGAGAATGAGAGTGAGCAAGCATGAGAGGGGAAAGGTCAGGGGGAGAAGGAGAGCTTCCTGCTGTGAGCAGGAAGCCCCATGCAGGACTCAATCCCGGGACTCCAGAACGATGACCTGAGCCGAAGGCAGACGCTCAATCAATTGAGCCACCCAGGCGCCCCCCAAAAAAAATATTTAAAAAAAAATAGGAATTTTTAATTCCTAATAGGAATGCTTTCGACAGAACTCCACTAATACCCTTCGGAAAGACTAAGAGGGGAGCCATTAGGGAGATGGAAAATAAACTGCAAAACCTACTTTGCCAATGGGGACCAGGAGTATTTGAAAGCAGCTGCAAGATCAAAGAGCAAATAGTTATCTACAAGTCCATCAAAGGGGAATTGGTTAAATTACTGTATAAACATACCATGCAGCCATCAAAAAAAAAATGATTTAGGGTCACAGAAGACTGCCTTTTAAATAATTAATGAAATAAAGTGAATGACAGAATGCATATGACCATTTTTTTTTTTTTTTGCTTTTATAAACACACACTTATATACACCCAGAATATCTGGAAGCTCTCAGCCAACTGGTATCAGAGGGATCTGCACCTTTTGCTTTACATACATCTCTATTTTTTACACCCCCCCAATATACTACTTGTTTTTTAAGTTAAAAAATATACTTCTAGGGGCAACTGGGTGGCTCAGTCGGTTATATGTCTGCCTTCAGCTCGGGTCATGATCCCCGAATCCAGCCCTGCATCGGGGTCCAAACTCAGTGGAAAGCTTGCTTTCCTCTTCCTACCCCTCTTCCTGCTTGTTGCTCACACTCTCTCTCTCAAATAAAAATATTTTTTAAAAATTAATATATTTGTAAGCATTCTTTTCAATGGCCAAAGGAAAAGGAAAACAAAAGGGGAAAAAAAAGGAAAAGATAATGAAAGCACATGAGCAAGTAGCTGCCAAGGGAAGTTCAAAGATTCAAACTGTCAAAGCCAAAAGACCCACCAATGTATCAGGATTTTACCCTGACACAGCAAGTAGCAGTCCTGAAAAAGAAGCCAGGCACAACTGAAGAAATAACTGGAGAATACAGCTAATTCTAAAATTCATATGAAAAAGCCGAGGGCTAAGAATAGGTCAAACAATTTTAAGGAAGAATAGAACAGACCTATGATATTAAAGCTTATTGTTAGGATACAGTAATTAAGAGGGTGGTACAGATGGCAAAGATACAGAAATATACCAATAAACAGAAGAGACACAGAAGTAGACCCACACAAATGCACAAACTTGATACCCAACAGAGGGGACACTCACTATAAGACAGTGAGAAATAATGTATTAGTCAATAAATGACGTTAGGAAAACTGACCACCCACATGTAATAGTGAAACTAGATTTCCTACTCCACACCGCACGAAAATAAATTCCAGGTGGATGATCTAAGAGTGAAAAAGCAAAACTTACCACTTTTAGAACAAAAAAATAGATAAATATTTTTATGAACTTAGAGTACATAAGAGCTTCTTGAATGTAAGCTCTAGGAATCTCTATGTGTTTTGTCAATGATGTGTATCTCCAGTGCCTAAAACAATGCTTGGACCACAGTAAATGCTCATTAAGCACTTGTTAAATTAAGATTAGAAAAACACGCAAACAATATAGACAAGTCCAACTACAGGTATCCCCCACTTTCTGAAAGTTCCCTTTACACCACTTCAAAAGACCTACATTAGTAGAGACAGCTTTTTTCATAAAATCAAAGAAAATCAGATTTCTTTAGGTTAGTGAAAACAGATACTAATGTAGGTCTTTTTAAAAGTAAAGTGGTGTAATACAAGTTTGTGAAAGCAGGGAATACCCTTCACTTCATGCCATTTGGGCTTACAAAAAGTTTCATAGGTGTGCCTTACTTTTCAATAATGAGAGTAACATGTATATTCAAACTTAACATTGAGTGAAAAGTCAAATCCAAACTAGAGAAAATTGGTTATAATGCATACATAATGCTACCCAGAACACAAAAAGAATTGCTACTAATTCATAGTACTA
>CM052809.1:51860528-51878089 GCA_028533885.1 Nasua narica | reverse complement strand
GTTCTATAATATTGACGACTTTTTGATCTTGAGTTGGAACAAAGGTATTCTAGATATTTAAAAGAGATGAAGGGAAAGAAATCACAATAAAAAAGGTAATATATCTAGTAAATACTTAGAAATTGGATGATATAAAGTATTTCATAACCAATATTAAAGGGCAAAATCTAGGGCGCCTGGGTGGCTCAGTTGGTTAAGCGACTGCCTTCAGCTCAGGTCATGATCCCGGAGTCCCAGGATCGAGACCCATATCGGACTCCCGGCTCTGCGGGAAAGTCTTCTTCTCCCTCTGACTGACCTTCTCCCCTCTCATTCTCAGTCTCTGTCTTTAATAAATAAATAAATAAATCTTTTAAAAAAATAAATAAAGGGCAAAATCTAATAAGTAACACATATAACTGTCAATTGGTTAATACACTTCATTACATACAAACAATTAAAAAACAAATAAGCATGTTACTGAGGAAAAATGCATTTTAAAAGCCTTCAAGCAGGTAACAAAACACAAAAAAAATAAACATATTAAAAATGTTAACTCCTCATTAGGAATCCAAAAAAGAATAAGCTTCATCTAATTATTTTTTAGGTCATTATCACCATAAGATTATCACATTTTGGAAAAGATGTAAAATGGGTATTCTTACACATTGATAATGGGCATTAACTAGTTCATATAATAATCCTGGAGCTTACCTTAGTACTATGTACGACAGCCATAGAAGTATTTGTACTCCATGACTCACAAACAGTGTTAAAAAATATCATAAGGAAATAATCCAAGATAGGCACAAATGTGTGTTTGCCAAGGATGTTCACCATAGCACTATTTATAAAAGCAAAAAGTTAGAAATAACCCAAATGTCCAAATAAGAAAATAAACTTTTATCCATAGGAGAACATTTTATTCATCTATTTAAAAGGTTTGAAAAAATAAACAAATTTGGGGAGGAAAAAAAATAATAATAAATAAATAAATAAAGGTTTGAAAAAATATTTAATGAAACTGGAAAAGTTTGTACCAATAGTAAGTGATAAAAGTTATAAAACTGTCAGTTTTTTCTTTTAAAATGTATTAAAATACATCAAAATATTAATAGTGATTATTTCTGGATAGTGAGATTAAAAGATTTTTGTGGTTTTTTAATCTCTATGATCTTTTGTTATCAGAAGAGTTATAAATTTTCTGTTCCAATTTCTTGTTCCCCTCACTCCAATATCTCTTACTAAGAAGCAGCAAAACTGAAGCTGATCAAACTTAACTATTCTCTGACTAGAAAAGAATGGCCCTTAAGTTTCACTCTCTTGGTTTAATATGTTGAGACAACAGAACAATGACCCCCCCCCCCAAAAAAGTGACCGGCAAAAAGTTAGTTTGGCAGCACAGTTCAGAAAAACCACATAAGAAATTTTCCAAAAATTCACCCAAGTTGAAAAATTACTATAAATTCGTTACTGCTTTAAGTAACAACTGAGGCATTAAGTATAATCAATTCATAAGACAAAGATGAAGGCTGGATTAGAGCTAGTAGTTTGATATATGTGAGTTCATAGTTGCTTGTAGTACAACAATGATGAGAAAGGTTGGAGAGAGGCAAATATCTGAGAGCAGTTATATTAACTAATAGCTATTATCCTAGTAATTTTTTCAAGTCTGTAGATGTTAGCTACATTGCTGTCCAGTTCTGGGACCCAGTATTTTCTTCAGCAATTTACTTGATTAGCCACCTCCAAACAAGTAAAGCTCTAGACATAATTTTTAAAGACCTATTCTGATGATGGCTCCTAATTCTATTTCAACTTTTCACCTTTTCACATATAGTAAAAAGAAAACTAACAAAACCATCCAGTCAAGACTTTCATTTCTGCAAAAGGCATCCAATTTGGAAAGGAAAAAATAAAGTTATCATTTTTACTGATGTTACGATCTTACATACATAAAATTCTAAAAAGTCTGTAGAAATCATTGATTCCAACAGTTTTTGATAAAGTGACAGGATATAAAAATCAACATAGAAATGAGTTGCATTCCTTTACATTCATAATGAAGCAATGGAAAAAGAAAACCATCCCATTAACTATAGCATCAAAAACAATAAAATACTTGAAATAGATCACCTATTTCACACCTATACTCACACCTGTAAGTGTGATTAAAGAGCACACTTATCATGATGAGCACTGAGCAATGTACAGAAATGCTGAATCATTATATTGTACACCTGAAACTAATATAACATTGTATACTAGGTATCCTGGAATTAAAATTGTAAAAACCTCGATTTTAAAAAATTGGTGTTTTAATTAGGACTTCATCAGGATAAAAAGCTTTTGCACAGCAAAGGAAATAATCAACAAAACTAAAAGGGAGGGGCGCCTGGGTGGCTCAGTGGGTTGGGTCTCTGCCTCCGGCTCAGGTCGTGATCTCGGGGTCCTGGGATCATCGGGCTCCCTGCTTAGCGGGGAGTCTACTTCTCCCTCTGACCCTCTCCCCTCTCATGCTCTCTCTCTCAAATAAATAGAATCTTTAAAAAAAAAAAAAACTAAAAGGAAATGGGAAGAGATACTTGCAAATACCTTATCAATAAAGGGCTAGTATCCAAAATCTATACAGAACTCAACACTCAAAATAATAATAATCATCATCATCATCATCATCATCATCCAGTCAAGAAATGGGCAGAGGACATGAATGGACATTTCTCCAAAGACATATAAACGGCCAATAGACAAATGAAAAAATTTCAACATTTTTCAAAATATACTTTGGCTCAACAGAATTAAAAACCTTGTAACAGTCATGGCAATAAATAGTATAGAGATTTTTCTGTAACTTAATGAGCTCTCTGCACTGAAATTTCTAAAGATGTTTCGTTATTAAATAAATAATATATAAGATTCCTTCAAGGCACTGGTCCATGAGTTATCTTTCTGATGCACAAACAAATCTATGTTCTCCTTTCTGGTTTTCTTGCATATTCTAAACACCTATTGAAGAAAATTTCTCCTTGTTTTTTCCTGTTCTTTCTCTTCCATCTGTGAACCAATGAAGTTCAAAAGTTTACTCAGAGTCTAAAGTAAGGAAAATAGGTACCTTGCACCAGAAACCCCTGATGCCTATTGATAATGCAGAGTCTGGGGCACCGGGGTGGCTCAGTTGGTTAAGCATCCAACTCTTGATTTTGGCTCAGGTTAGGATATCTGGACTCTGATCAGAAGGCAGTCTGCTTGAAATTTTCTCTCTCCCTCTGCCCCTCTCCCCCAACCCCAGCTCACTCATTTTCCCTAATAAATAAATAAATCTTTTTTAAAATGCAGACACTGGTCTCCATTATGGACACACAGGTTCAAAACCTCAGGGGAATAAAGAGAAAAGATGTGAACTTTTAAACCAGCTCTCTAAGGCAACAATATTTAAGAGACTGCCAAAAGAAATCTAAAGCTTCTGCAGCTTTCATTGACTTTTTCAGTCTCTAAGCAAACAAGAACTGACTGTAGCTATGCTTAACATAGATTTTCTTGTTGTTGTTAAGAGTGGTAAAAATTACACATTAATGTCAGAATCAAGACAAATAATTTTGGGGCGTCTGGGTGGCTCAGTGGGTTAAAGCCTCTGCCTTCGGGTCGGGTCATGATCTCAGGGTCCTGGCATCAAGCCCTGCATCGGGCTCTCTGCTGAGCAAGGAGCCTGCTTCCCCCTCTCTCTCTCTGCCTGCCTCTCTGCCTACTTGGGATCTCCCTCCTCCCTGTCAAATAAATAAAAGTCTTTAAAAGAAAAAAAGGCAAATAATTTTATCCAAATAGATAACCGTTTTAAAACAAGGCTTTTAAAGGTTAGAATACTTAGGGGAAGAGATATACAACACGAGGAAAGAAGGAATATACATGTGTGGGAGTTTCCAAGAACAGAAAGGTAACTGAAGGAGGAAAAGCATGACCATACATATTCATACGCACATTAACCAAATATTTATTCATCAACTACAACATCCAACAGTTATAGTCACTTGAGATAAATTCATGAAGAAAACATGGAAACATCCTATTCTCATGGAGTTTACATACTAGCAATAGAAGATAAATAATTTACATTATAAACACATTTTAGAGTATCTCAAAAAGCAGTAAATGTTATGGAATGACAATAACAAAAAAAAAAACGGTAAAGGCATCATGAATAAAGGTTAAGTGGATTTAGTTTTACAAAGGTGATCAGGGAAGTCAGTATTTGAGTAAACACTTTATGGAAGTGAAAAAGTCAAACCTTGCAGGTTTCTGGGGCAAGACCATCTTAGGTACAAGAAATGAACACGCAGTACAAGGTGAGGAGAATGCCTGACATATGACCAAGACCAGAGTGCTGGATATAGGAATACATGAGGGAAAAAATATAAGGAGATCCAAGAACAGAATTGTTAGGAGCCAGATTCTTTTAAGGATTCCTGGTTTTACTGAGGAAAATTAAAAGCTAGTGAAGAGTTCTTGACAGGAGACTGAAATGGTCAAATTTAAGGGATCACATGATTACTGAGTTGAAAAGGGACTGAAACAGGCCAAAGGTAGAAGGAGAGAGAGTAGTTAGGAAATCACCCTTGCAGTGATCCAGGCAAAGGATGATCACAGCTCAAGCCAAGTGGCAGCTATGGAGAAAAAGGATCAGATTGGAATGTATTTTTAAGGAAGAGCCAACAGAATTCCCTGACACAAAAACATGAGATCCAAGGAAATGCAAATACTGAAATCCCACCAAGGTTTTGGCCTAAGCAACTAGAAGGACAGAGAGGAGAAAGACTGAAAATGAGCAAGTTTACAATCAAGGGATCTAGTTCGATTTTCATGACGCTCAATTTGCAATTTTTCAGATATCCAGGTAGACACATCTAGTAGGCAGTTGAAAATACACGCCTGGTGTTCCGAAGAGAGATCTGTGCTGGAGATGTAAATTTGGGAGTCACCCCCATGTATTTAAAGCTATAGATACACGTTAAAGCTATAAAACTGGATGAACTCACCATCTGAGCAAATGCAGATGAAGAAGAGAAGCAAAGCCTAATTCCAGGTGCCCTCCAGTACTGCCAGTGAAGATGCAGGGGGAGGAGACAAACCAACAAAGGAGACTGAGAAGGAAAAACTGAACTGCTCTGAAAGCCAAATGAAGAAAATGTTCTAAGAATCAGATAGTGAAGGTACCTGGGTGGCTCAATCAGTTAAGCCTGACTGCCTTCAGCTCAGGTCATTATCCCAGGGTCCTGGGAGTGAGCGCCACATCAGAGTCCCTACTCAGGGGAGAGCCTGCTTCCTCCTATCCCTCTGCTGCTCCCTCTTCTTGTGCTCGTGCGTGCTCTATCAAATAAATAAAGTCTTAAAAAAAAAAAGTGAGATAGTGATCAACTCTCAGTGCTGCTGATTAAGGTTAAGAATGAAAATTTACCATTGAATCCAGCAACATAGAAGTCACTGGCTACGCCGACAAGTACATTTTGTTAGAGTGTTAGAAGCAAAACCCTTAATGAACTATCTTTCAGGAGAAAGGACTGAGAAACTAAAATAAGTAGACTGCCCTTCAGAGGATTTCTGCAGCAATGGAGAGCAGAGAAAGTTTTGGAGGGAAGTGAACAGGGAAACAAGATTACGTTTTATTACAGAATTATAGTAATCAAGACAGTGTGCTACTGGAGTAAGGATAGACACAGGTATCAACAGAATAGAGCATCCAAAAATAAACCCCTAAATTATCAATTGGTATTCAGCCTGAAAGCCATAACCCAATAGAAAAAAAATGGGCTTTTCAATAAACAGTGATGGAATGAGCGGATATTCAATGCAAAAAAATGGGATTGGACAAACTACCTCATACCATATACAAAAATTAACTCAAAATCCATCATTAACCTAAACATAGGCACTACAACTGTACAACTCTTAGAAGAAAACACAGGAGTAAATCTTTAGGACCCTGAGTTAGGCAATGGTTTCTTAGAACACCAAAAACAAGCAACCCTAGAAAAAATGTGAAACCAAAATTAAAACTTCCATATAGGGATGCCCGGGTGGCTCAGTTGGTTAGGCATCTGCCTTCGGCTTAGGTCATGATCCCAAGGTTGCGGGATCAAGTCCCACATAGGGCTTCTTGCTCATCAAGAGCCTGCTTCTCCCTCTGCCTGCTTCTTCCTCCACCTGCTGCTTCCCCTGCTTGTGTGCACTCTCTCTCTAACAAATAAAATCTTTTAAAAAAATAAAATAAAATAAAAAATAAAACTTCCATATGAAGAACACTATCAATAAAGTGAAAAGACATCCCAAAGAATGAGAGAGAATGTTTGCAAATCACATATTTGATAAGGGACTTGTATCTAGAATGTTTAACAAACTCTCACAATTCACTATTAAAAAGACAACTCCTTTTAAATATGGGCAAAAGATTTAAACATTTCATAAAAAAATACACAAATGGCCAATAAACACATGAAAAAACAGTCAATATTATTAGCCACCAGGGAAACAAAAATCAAAACCACAAGGAGAGATTACTTCATATCCACTAGGAGGTTATAAGCACAAAGTCACAATAGCCAGTGTTGGCAAGGATGTGGAGAAAGCAAAACACTTGCACACTACTGATGACAATGTAAAATGGTGCACACACTTTGGAAACCAGGCTGGTGGCCCCTCAAAATGTTGAACCCTACATATTACTGCACAATTACACTGCTATGTGTGTATCTGCAAGAGGAATGGAAACAGAGGACTACAGAAAAAGTATTAAACAAAAGCTCATGGGAGCCAGAAACTGGAAACAATTTAACTGCCCATCAACTCATGAATGGCTAACTAAATAAAATGTGGTATGAAAATCAAAAAAGAGAAGGAGAATAAAGTACTTATGCTACATGCCACAATACAGTTGAATATTGAAATTATGCTAGGTCAAAGAAACTAGTCACAGAAGACCACATGTTGTATAATTTTATTTATATGTAATGTCCAGAAAAGACAAATCTAGAGAGGCAGAAAGTAAATTAGTACTTGCCTATGGCTGGAGAGGGAAGGAATATATGAAGTGACTGCTGACAGGTCTGACTTTTGGGGATGAAACAAAATTCTAGAATTAGAATTTGACAATGCTTGGGCAATCCTGACGGCACCAGAATTATATACTTTAAATGGACATATTTTATCTCAAAGCTTTTAAAATAAGTTTTTGTGATTTTTTTCTAAGATGGGAGAAAACACAACATATTTTTATGAAGATATCAATGATCCAATAGAAGGGAAAAACTAATGATGTAGGAGGGGCAATTTAGCAAAGTTCCAAGGTGAGAATGCATGTAATCTACTGAAGAAATAGAGGGGACGACATTAGACAGAAGCACAAATAGGCAGCTCATCTGTAAATAACAGGGAAACAGAAAACATGGTAAAATGCTTATAGGTAGGTGGATGCAGTGATGGGAGTCGGTGGACATTCTCTACGGACTGCTTTAAGTTTCTCAGGGAAATAAGCAAGGTCATCATCTAGATGTGAGGATAAAGGAAGAGATTTTACAGATGAGGAGAGAGGAAGAAGCTGGACAATTATATAGCCAGAATATTCAGTGTTCTCACATTCTATTGAGGTGGTCAGTAACTGAAAGTGAGACCCTCTGGCATGCCTTCTCCAGCCATATTTAGCTGCTAGGGTAGGGGTAGAAAGCAGAAGTAGACAGAACTGTTTTTAACCAGCACTGGGGTTTTAGCCTAGAAATTATGTCAAAGTAAAGGAGAGAAGGGAAGGCAAGGGAGTTACTATAATGACTGAATGTGGAATTTAAGCTGAAAGGAGAGAAACTGGAGAAAGGTAAGTAAACAGGCCATTGTATTATTTCACGTGAGTACTTGATTTAGGGTGGTTTAGAAGGAATGAAAAGGACAGACGGGTAATATCTCCTGGAGATATAAGTGACAGGATGTGGCAAATAATTAAAGACAGGAAAAGAAGCTATTTGAGCCAAAGAAGACTCAGGTATTTCTAGCCAGTGACACTTGGCTAAATAGGAGGATAGAAGGCAATAGTTGCCATTAAATAAGAAGAGAAACAAAAAAGATTGGTTCCATAAGGGACAGATTAGTCAGCTCCAACAAAGACAACAAGAAGCAAAGGAGAAAAGATATAAAAAGAAATGAGCAAGAGAAAATACAATTATTACAGTGTAGAAAAATGCTTTTGCAGTATTAAAGATAGGTAAACTACTCTGTACAAATATATTCAGTCAGTCCGAGCTAAAAGTTTCATCCATTTTAAAGAGAAACTGATATTAAAACTATTTAACTCAACATCTTCCTCTCTGCTTCCATCATTACCCATTTAAAAAAAAAAAAAAAAAGATGTCCAAAGACATTAGGTGGTTTGCCTAAAGTCACCAACTTATCAGTGGTAGGATCTAGTTTAGAATCCAGGTCTTACAACTCTCAGTCCACCTAATGTCCAGAATTATCTTAGAAACAGTTCTTATATAACCCAATTATTTCTTTTTCCTTATGGTCAGAAATATCAGCATGCCAGGGTGCCTGGCTGGCTTAATCAATACAGCATGTGACTTGTAGGTCAGAATCATGAGTTCAAGTCCAATGTTAGGCACAGAGCTTACTTTAAAAAAAAAAAAAAAAAAAGATAGCCTTTAAAAAACAGAAAACTTGGGGCACCTGGGTGGCTTAGTCATTAAAGTTCATGATCCCAGCGTCCTGGGATCAAGCCCCTTATCGGACTCCCTGCTGAGCAGGGAGCCTGCTTTTCCCTCTCCAGTTCCCCTGTGCCTGTGTTTCCTCTCTCCCTATCTGTCTTAAATAAATAAAATCTTTTTTTTTAAATAAATAAAATCTTAAAAAAAAAAAGTGGCCATTCCAATACTTAGAATTTTCTTCTCCGTATCCAGAAGATACAGATCCTGTTGCTGCTTTACCCAACCGAAATCATATATGGCAACAACTGGCAGAACAGAAAGAAAAGCAGGCAACCTATTCCTGAAGAAAATAAAAATATTACAGTATACTAGGCCCTGAGATATGTCGCTCAGAATTTATATAAGCAGCACCATACTTCCGCCCACACACACAAGTGTCCCTAATTCCTATACTTCAATACCTACCAGAACACATTGTGTTTGAAGCCGTAAATGCCATTACCAGTGGCTAAAACTAGTGACAATCATGCTGTAGTAGACATTTTAAACTATTACCTTGTTTTAAAGGAAAGCATTCCCTCATAAATACATACCAGTTCTCAAGGATAAGCCAATTTTTCTAGTATTCATTAAATTTTAGAAGGTAGGCCAGGGAACCTACCCACCATGTTCAACGTAATTTTCAGTAGGAAAATGCATTTTGAGTTCCCCCAAAAAATTATTTTGTAACTTGAGACTGCCCTCCATTTTAAAACACATCCAATTCAGAATAGCCACATTTCAAGTGCTCAACAGCCCTCCATATACTGCCAACACACGGGTCAGGCTATATTGTAATGTGTCTTGGGACAACTCCTTTCTCTGAATTTGTATCATCAAGTGAGTGTGTGAATTATTAAAATATTTAAGGGATGCTTACAGTGTCTCGGTTGGTTGAGTGTCTGCCTTTGGTTCAGGACATGAATCCCGCTGAGCAGGGAGCCTGCTTCTCCCCTAGACTCATATTCTCGCTCACTGTGCTCTCCCAAATAAATGAAAACTTTTTTAAAAAGTTATTTCTTGGGGTGCCTGGGTGGCTCAGTGGGTTAAAGCCTCTGCCTTTGGCTCAGGTCATGATCTCAGCGTTCTGGGATCAAGCCCCGCATTGGGCTCTCTGCTCAGGGGGGAGCCTGCTTCCCCCTCTCTCTCTGCCTGCCTCTCTGCCTACTTGTGATCTCTCTCCTGTCTGTCAAATAAATGAATAAAATCTTTAAAAAAAAAAAAGTTATTTGTTGCCTTCATTCAATACCTTAGGTTTCCTTTTATATTTAGTTTTATGTTTGCGTGGAACCTAAGAAACAAAAAAGAGAAACTTCTTCTAAATCTTATAGTTTATACACTCATTCTGATGGATCTTCTCTCCTGACCTTAAGCAGCTCACCACACCTTTACACAACAATTCAGAAGCTTCATTTTCACTAATATTTTTCTAAAATGAATATGAATACCAATCAACTAAAACAGTATTTGGATTGAGTTCTAACATATCACTTAAATCAATTATCCAAATATACCTTATCTGTTTTGGAAAATAGTCACCACCATTAAAAAAAAAAAAAAAAGACAAGTTTCTGCTATCACAGAGAAAACTAAGCAATTTTTTTTATTATTTCAATTATAATTTCAATCATGTAAAAAAAGTTCAGTGGAAAATGCATGTGTTACAATAATTTCTATTTCCCTGGTTCTGATACTCTATCAAATCTAAGTGTATCATTTTAAATTGCCTTAGTCTGTAATGCTTAGCTACCTACATAGACTATCCCCTTTCAGAAAACCTTTTCTTGACTGCAAAAACTCTATGTTTCAAACTATAATTTACACTTTTATGTTTTATTTTTCCTGGATCTATCTTCTTTGTGTAATTGTTTTAAATTCCAATTAGGTTAGACATTTTTCATAGAGCAGGAATGTACCTTCTATCCTTAAGCACCTTTCCTAAAGACAGAACTAGCAAAATGTAAAAGGTAAAAGCTTTAGAGAAAATAGATGAGTTAGTTAAATCAATTCTGCTACTTACTATCTGGATGACCTGTGTCTCAGATTCTTTACCAACAAAACAGAAATAAAAAATATCCATTTTGAATGTTATAGGAGTTCAGTAATAATAGGTAAAGCACATGAAACAGAATAGACAACTTGATAAAGAGTACTAATACTAACGATAAGAATGATCTACAGTTGCTACTTTCAGAAGGTTTACCATACTTCTTGCTAGTAAAATCTTACAAAAAAATTGTATGAAAACATATTTTCATTCTTTACCAACAAATTTTAACAAAGCTGGTTCCCATCTCCACCCCCCAAAATCGTATTAAAAGAACTACATATGGTGGAATAAAATATACAGCTCTTCTTTTTCTCCCTTTCAACTGCAACCAAATGCACTCACATATATTCATAGCACAAATTATATATGGTTAAATCATATGAAATTGCCATTTTTACATGTCAAAACTGGTCAACTTATTGGCCATCTCCAATGGTTCAATCTGAAATTTACTTGTTCAATGAATACTTTAGTAATCCCAGGCTGGGGTGTATTTGCTATACATAAGCAAAGTCTGTTACATAAGGGCTTTGAAATAAAGTGAAATGTAAAAGTTTATTCTTACTTTAATGCTTTTACTTTGTACAAAGCTCTTCCTAAACTAAAATGTTAATATAAAACATTCTCAATAAATTTCTAAGCTAAAACCTACAATATCTTTGAGAATTATTTTCCAGGCTATGGAAAACACCTATCAGGAAGAGATGATCAAGTAACAATAATTACACTGATCTGTAAAACCAAGCATACAACTGAAGAACTTCAGTATCTTCACCAGAATGACTTATATTTCAAAGGCTAACAGTGTTTAAACTATGAGACCTCAAGTTTAAGAATTACACTAAAGACTCAAATTACAGCAACATTATTTGCCAGAGAAATTCTGGGGAAGAATTCTCAACAGAATCTACCTCCATAGTTCTCAAAACTGGTTCAGAATAAAATCACCAAAACAGCTACAACAAAAAACACAAGTGCCCTAACTGTGAGAGAGTAGGGCCCTAATGAAAAGTGTAATAAAATTCTCCAGGTGCTTCTAATGGAGCACCCTGGATGCTTCAGGATGGAGAAACCCTGTTTCTTAACTTTTTTTTCATACCCCTACATATATCAAGAGTAAATTTTGAGGAGAGTTTATTCCTAAGCCAAGTAAAGTTCTAGAGGTTCTAGTCTGTTTACCACCGAGTAGAATGTTCTGTTTTATAAGAACACATCACCCCTACATTACCGTGAAGACACCACTTATACCAAAAAGCAGTTCCCTCTTCTATTTAAAGAACTGTAGTAAGATTGACTTATTAAAGGGAATGGTAGCAATGTAGAACATAAAAGAAAATCTGTATTTTCTAGTATTTCACTAGCACCATCATGGTAATTTCAGTTATTACTGATATTCCTTTCTATTTGAAAAAATTTAACTTTCTAAATTATAAATTAAACACTAACAGCTTATTTTATACAAGTTTAACCAATCGACTAAAAAAGAAATCATAACTGAAATATAATTCCTATTTAATTTCAACATTTAAAAGTAGTCCAATTAAGATAGTCTTACTGTTCTAGAATCCGAGAATGGATTATATTCATCAAGTCCTGGTGGAACATTTCTTGTCACTTGTGTAACTGATGGGTCCTGGAATAAAATTCGAAGGAGAAAAAAACGATTACTTGTCCTTTAAGGCACAGTTTTGATATTTACAAGGCATTTGCTCTATCTGTACTTTTGGTCAACAAGCAAAGCTAACAGAGGAGAACAAAGGAGATTATCAGATTTACTCAGTCCCATTTCAACAAGGTTGAAATTAATACCCACAGCCCTCATATCCTCCATGAAAAAACTGGGTTAGATGCAAATCACCTGCTATTATATAAAGAACGAAGACAGTTATGTGGAACTGAGTACACAAGAGCATCTTAGTAAATCTTGGGCAAACCCATCATCCTTTCCTTTGGGTTCCACAATGAGTTCATGTTCCCCCCAGCCCCCCCTTTTTGTTTTTTTACAGTATCTTCTACCAGTTTTCCCTACTGCAGATACAAACACCACATTACAAATCAATGTCACATACAAGCAACATCCAGCACATCCAAGATTAAGCACCACTTACTTGTATTCTACCCAATAGTTTTGTCTACCGTTTACTTCGTCCTTAACTGTTTCCCCTTTTCCAAGTATTATATATTACCATACTATCCCAGCTTTTCAATTCTTTTCATATTAGGCTTTCAAATAAATAAGTCCCCCAATCCTGGAGAGTTCATCTACTTTTCTTGTGACTAAATGTAAGACACAAACATAATGAACATCTCAACAAAAATCAACTATGGAATTAACATGAAAAAGCATTTGCAAACTGTAATACAGCCTCTTTGACTTTTCTATCCCTAGCCTCAAGCTTTGGCATGCATCAGAACCTAACACAGATTGCTGCACCCACTCCCAGGGTTCTGGGATGGGGCGTCAGAATCTGTATTTTTAAAAAGTTACCACGTGATGCTGCTTCTGGTTGGAGAACTAGTGCTCTCTCATCTATACTGTACCTTCTCCAATTCATCTTCCTCAACACAGTCATCAAAATTATCTCTCAAAAATGGCGCCTTTGGGGCGATTAGAATCAGCTCCGGCGGGGGCAAGATGGCAGAGAGGTAGATCCTGTGGCAACCTGTCCCCAAAAATGAGCTAGATATCTACCAGAACACGCTAAACATCCATGAAATCACCCTGAGGAGCAAGATTTCTCACTTCTGGATCTCTACGAGAGCAGAAGACAGCAGTGGAGAGGTAAAGCAAAGTGGGAACACTCGAACCGTTATTGGAGGATGAACAAAAGGGGGAGGGAGCCACCAGAAGCGATCCAAGGACAGTAATACCCCAAAGGAAATCACCCGGTGGTTGGGGACCAGCATTAATGTAGAGTCCGGTTAAAAACACTTAAAAAGAGCAAAAGGTTCTGAGGAGCAACTAGTGGAAGGGGGGTGGTCGCGGGCACTGGCCTGGGCCCATGCTCCCACAAAGGAGCGCCCCAAAGTGAGACTGGTGGGGGGATCCAGTCCATGATTCCTGAATCTGCAGCTTTCTGCTCTCTGCACCATTCTGTGGGCCGGGCACGCTCCTGCAAGCACCTTTAGAGAGTCTGCTGTGGTCCAGGAGCCAGCAGCTTTTCTCTGTGTGCCCTGCTGTCTGGACTGGGTGCACCTTTGACCACGACATTCGCGGCCTGCCGCAGGGTCTGGGCAATCCCAGCCGGCCCGCAGAGAATGCGGCAGGCGGCCTAATCTCCCCGATGAGCATTCATGGAGCCGCAGAAAGGTGGCTGGAGTCAAGCGCCACCTCTGACAGGCTGCGCTGTGAGCAGAATTTTGCAAAGGGGAGTGTGTGTTCTGGACCACCCAGAAGGGAGCAGACTCAGGTTTCTCTGCGACACTGAGGTCTGGGTGCTTCTGAGCAGATTCCCTCCTTGGACTCCCCGAAAAGATGAAAAAGCTACAGAAGGCCAAAAACCTCCAGAGAGCAAAAGACTGAGAAACTGGCTTCCACAGAGCTCAGTCCCTTGACTGGGGGGCAGGGTGACTCAACCCAAGCAAGACTGACTGGAAAACAACGCGGCAGGCCCCTCCCCCAGAAGACAAGTCAAAAAAACAAAAGGACAATAACCACAGGGTCCCCATAAAATTTTAAACCCCCAACATCAGGGGAAATCCATATATTAAGCTCCTGATAATACCCTCAAACCTGTGTATTTCATAGATACAAGTTTTTTTTCTTTCTTATTCTATTTTTTATTCACTTGCTTTCACATTTTTTTTAATTTTTTTTAAAACTACTTACATTAGTTACAACTAGAGGCCTGTTGTAATGTTACAACTATAAACCCAGGAAGACCTGAAATGACCTTCCTCACCTGCGAGGAGTTATAACCACCTCCCATCTTATCCTTCTGTCAGTGTTTCGACGTATCTGCTTTTGTTCTGGTATTATGTAAATCTTATTCTTAGGGTTCATTCTGACTAGGTTCTTTTATTTCTTGTGATTTACTTTTCTCGATTTGTATGTTCATTTTTGTTTACATACCTTATAAATCTTATTTTTGGGGCCCATTCTGGCTGGGATTTCTTCTTTTTCTCCTTCTCTCTTTTTTTATCCTTATTCTTTCTTTTTGGTGGGGAATCCCAATTGCTCCAAAACCATCCAGGGTGCACCCTGCCTGGATTGTGGGCGATATATCCAGCTATACAACCTCTCATCCACTCTCATCAAAATGACTCGGAGGAGAAACACCCAACAGAGGAAAAACCCAGAGACTGCACCCTCTTCCTCAGAACTATTAGACATGGACATAAACAGTATGTCAGAAAGGGAATTCTGGGTAACAATGATCCAGGCAATGACTAGGATGGAGAAAAACATTAATGACAACATAGAATCTCTAAGGGCAGAAACGAAAGCCAGTATAGCTGATGTAAAAAATGCTGTCAGTGAGATCCAATCCAATCTAAATGGTCAAACAGCTAGAGTTATGGAGACGGAGGACAGAATTAGTGATCTAGAGGATAAATTGGTTGCGAAGATAGGTCAGGAGGAGAGCTGGAGCAAACTGCTCAGGAATCATAAGAACAGACTTAGGGAAATAAATGACACCATGAAATGTTCCAAAGTCAGAATTATTGGAATCCCAGAGGGGGTAGAGAAAGATAGAAGACTAGAAGATATAGCTGACCAAATTCTGACTGAAAATTTCCCCAATCTGGGGAATGGAACAAGTGTTCGTGTCCTAGAGGGGGAAAGGACACCAGCCAAGATCAACGAGTCTAGAAAATCAGTGAGACACATCATTGGAAAATTTGCAAATTATAATTTTAGACAAGAGGTCCTGAGGGCAACTAGGGGGAAGAGATTCCTTACATACGGAGGAAGACCCATCAGACTAATGTCAGACCTGTCCACAGAAACCTGGCAAGCCAGAAAGGGCTGGCATCATATACTCAGGGCACTAAACGAGAAGAACATGCAGCCAAGAATACTTTATCCAGCAAGGCTGACATTCAAAATGGATGGAGAGATAAAGAGCTTCCAAGACGAGCAAAGATTACAAGAGTATGTGACCACCATGCTGGCACTCCAGGAAATATTAAAGGGGGTTCCATAAAAGTAGAAAGAACATATGAGTGACTTAGAACAGAAATTTACCATCTACAGAAACAAGGACTTCACAGGCAACATGATATCACTTAACACTTATCTTTCAATAATCACTCTCAACGTAAACAACCTAAATGCTTCCATAAAACGGCACAGGGTTGCAGAATGGATAAAACCACAGGACCCGTCCATATGCTGTCTACAAGAGACACATTTGAACCAAAAGATACATCCAGACTGCAAGTGAAAGGATGGAGAACCATCTTTCATGCCAACTGGTCTCAAAAGAAAGCTGGGGTAGCGATTCTCATATCAGATAAACTAGATTTTAAGCTAAAGACTGTAGTCAGAGATACGGAAGGACACTATATCATTCTTAAAGGTTCTATCCTCCAAGATCTCACAACTGTAAACATTTATGCCCCCAATATGGGAGCAGCCAACTACACAAGCCAACTGTTAATTAAAATAAAGTCATTGGGCGCCTGAGTGGCTCAGTCGTTAAGCGTCTGCCTTCCGCTCAGGTCATGACCCCAGGGTCCTGGGACCGAGTCCCACATCAGGCTCCCGGCTCTTCAGGAAGCCTGCTTCTCCCTCTCCCTCTGCTGCTCTCCCTGCTTGTGTTCCCTCTATCACTGTGTAGCTTTCTGTAAAATAAACAAAATCTTTAAAAAATAAGTTAAAAAAATAGTCATATTGATATGAATACATTAATAGTAGGAGATCTTAACACGCCACTCTCAGTAACAGACAGATCATCTAAACAGAAAATTGATAAAGAAACAAGAACTTTGAATGACACACTGGACCAGATGACCTCATAGATATATAGAGAACATTTCACCCTAAAACAGCATACTTATTCTTCTCGAGTGCACATGGAACTTTCTCCAGAACAGACCACATACTGGGCCACAAATCATGACTCAATTGACACCAAAAGACTGAAATGATTCCCTGCATTTTCTCAGACCACAATGCTTTGAAACTGGAACTCAACCACAAGAAAGAGTTTGGAAGGAATTCAAACACTTGAAGGCTAAAGACCAACCTGCTCAAGAATGCTGGGATCAACAAGGAAATCAAAGATGAACTTAAAGAATTCATGGAGACCAATGAGAATGAAGACACATCGATCCAAAACGTACGGGACAGAGCAAAGTCAGTCCTAAGGGGGAAATACATAGCCATCCAAGCCTCACTCAAAAAAATGGAAAAATCTCAAATACACCAGCTCTCTTTACAACTTAAAGAACTGGAAAATCAACAACAGATCAAGCCAACTCCATGCACAAGAAGGGAAATAATCAAGATTAGAGCACAGATTAACGAGTTAGAAACTAAAGAAATAGAACGCATCAATGAATCCAGAAGTTAGTTTTTTGAAAGAATCAAGATCGATAAGCCACTGGCCAAACTAATCCAGAAGAAAAGAGAGAGGACCCTAGTTAACAAAATTATGAATGAAAGGGGAGAGATCATGACTAATCCAAAGGAAATAGAAACAATCATCAAAAATGATTACAACAGCTATATGCCAATAAATTAAACAACCTAGAAGAAATGGATGCATTCCTGGAAACCCATTATCTTCCAAGACTGAAACAGGAAGAAACTGACAACCTGAATAGCCCAATATCTAGTAATGAGATTGAAGCAGTGATAAAACACCTCC
>CM052809.1:51831003-51860028 GCA_028533885.1 Nasua narica | reverse complement strand
AAAGGATGAATATCCAACTTTTGTATCAACATGGACGGGACTAGAAGAGATTATGCGGAGTGAAATAAGTCAAGTGGAGAGAGTCAGTTATCTTATGGTCTCACGTGTGGAGCATAAGAAAAATCATGGAGGGCATTGTGAGAAGGAAAGGAAGGGTGAACGGGGGGAATTGGAGGGGGCGATGAACCATGAGACTGTGGACTTGAGCAACAAACTGAGGGGTCTGGGGGGGAGGTGGGGGGTTGGGCAAGCCTGGTGGTGAGTATTGAGGAGGGCACGTACTGCATGGAGCACTGGGTGTAGCGCATGAACAATCAATCTTGTAACACTGAAAAAATAAAATAAACATATTTGGGGAAAAAATTCTCTCTCAAAAATGAAAAGCTTATCTTGTCATTCCCCTCCTCCAACCTCTGTCCTTGGTTACCCACCCATTTCAGGTTTTTTAGAGGCCCTCCCAAGACAAAATACAGATTCCTCAAAATGAAACACAAGGGAGCTAACCATCTAGCTTAGTCCCCCGCCTACCTTCCCAAACTGATAAACTCTCACAAGGTCCCTCCCTAGTCAGACCTTCACTCTCTACCAAGTCAAACAAGCTATTGCATAAGGAGCCTTAAATTTGGCAAAAAGAAGGATGTAATAATAAATGAAAAGGCACAGCCAAAAAGCAATAACTTTAAGCTTGTTCAACAATAAAAAGGGAAGTAGGGGCACCTGGGTGGCTCAGTGGGTTAAAGCCCCCACCTTCAGCTCAGGTCATGCACGATCTCAGGGTCTTGGGATCAAGCCCCACATCACCTTTCTGCTCAGCGGGGAGCCTGCTTCCCGCCCTTCTCTCTGCCTGCCTCTCTGCCTACTTGTGATCTCTCTCTGTCAAATAAATAAATAAAATCTTTTAAAAAAAGATAATAAAAAGGGAAGGCGAGAATGAAATCACTCTACTTCCCAGCATTCTCTTCCCAAGTATATTCAAAAACGTGAGCAGGAAGATTATCAAGAGAGGATGTATGCCTCAGGGAGAAAATTAATAAAAACATGAATATTTGATCTCAGGGTTGTGAGTGTGAGCCCCATGCTGGGTGCAGAGATTTCTTAAAAATAAAAAATAAAAAAAATGTTTAAGAAGTTGGTTTAGGATCAACAAGTAGAGACTTAGTAAATCCCTATGATCCAGATGCAGTCTCAATGCCCACTCCCCTTATCCCTACCCACAAAACCAGGTAACCTAGGAGTCCTCAGCACCATATTCTTCCTTGGCATTGCTTCCTCTGGCAGGAATACTCAAAGGTAGGATAATCCTAGCAATCTCCTCTTCCTTAAAGACTCAATCTGAAGAATACTTCATATGCTAACTAGTAAAACTGCTGATACACAATCATTTCATCCCAGGCTAAGTGCTTCCACAGAGGTTGGTATTTCTTTTCACCAGCATTTATTGGTGTATTATATTTCTTATCACTTGTTTTCTCTCCTTTGAACAAAGTGCACTCATTCTGGGACTTACTCTTGTATTTACACTGGCTTATAAGTGATTACCACCACTCCCAAAGAGAAAAAAAAAAAAAAATCCAAGGAGTAATTCCTCAGGATAGTAGCAACAGTAATAATCAAGAAATACTACCTGAAAAAAAAAAAATGTGAACAAGTATGTAGCTAGTTCAGAAATTTAAGGGAAAAGATAAGGGAAATACTAGTTAAAACTACCCTAACATAGTATTTCTCAGCTATCAGATTAGCAAAAAATCTACAAATCTAACATAATCAAGTCACAAAAGTGTAAGAAAGTAAGAATTCTCATATATTACTAATGGAAAGAAAAATTATTACAACTCTACGGAGGGATAGTTGGCAATAGTTAGCAAAATTACATCTGTATTTATACTTTGACCCCCAATCTCACTTCTAGGAATTTAGCAAAAGACTGGAACCAACCTAAATGTCTATCAACAGAATATAGTTGAATAAACTATGGTACACATACTTGATGAAGTACTATGCACCTGAGCACTATGCAGTTGTAAAATACTATAAGAAAATCTATACACTACTATAGAGTGAGTGGCAAAGGTCCAAAACAATGTAAATGTTACTTATTCAAAGAAAAAAATTAATGTGTATGTGTTTACTTAAATGTTTAACAAGATGAAAAAACCAAGGGTGCCTGGCTGGCTCAGTCGGAAGACCATGCAACTCTTCATCTCAGGGTCATAAGTTCGAGCTCTATGTTGGGTGCAGAGATTACTTATGTAAATTTTTTTTTATTTAAATAAAAATAAATACTTTTTTAAAAACATGAAAAATCCAAAAACTAGTAAAAATGATTACATATGGGGAAATGAAGAGAGCAGTGACAAAGGGGCACAGGGTTGGAATCTAGACTTTTCAGAATGTACCTTGTTTATAGTTTTTACTTTGGAGCCATGAAAATATTATTTAATTAAAAAAAATAGGGGAAGCAAAAGATAGTGAAAAAGCTGAGTCCTAGCCAACATTCTGGCATCAATGTCATTCTTTTAATACTAGTGAAATACAGTTAGTCAAGTGAGTCCCAATTCTCATTTTATAAATACACAAAGCAAATTATCAAGTGTCCTAAAATTCACATTAATTTTTTTTGAGAGAGAGAGAGAGCATGAGAAGGGAGAAGGTCAGAGGGAGAAGCAGACTCCCCATGGAGCTGGGAGCCTGATGTGGGACTCAATCCTGGGACTCCAGGATCATGACCTGAGGAAGGCAGTTGCTCAACCAACTAAGCCACCCAGGCGCCCTCCCATTAATTTTTTTTTAAATCCTACCTAATCTACCTTAGCTCCAAAGAAATGGAGAATGAAATCATTCTTCCAATTTTCTACTTTTAACTACATAACCAAAATGTTCTTGGTTTCCTTCTAGATTCTAGAAGAGTTTAATCCAGGCGGAGAGTTAATTAGCAGTTTAACAAAATTATTGTGTCAAGTGAACTGAGTTCACTTCTAGTTGGTCTGGGATTTCTCCTTAACGTAGTATTAGGTGACAAAGCAGCAGAATACGTACAGGATTTGCCAAGAATGATTTAGGAAGAACTGCGATCTCTGAATTACTACATGACTACCATTTCGAATTTGTGGGGTTTTTTAAGGATTTTATTTGACACAGAAGAGAAATCATAAGCAGGCAGAGAGGCAGGCGGAAAGAGAGGGGGAAGCAGGCTCCCCACTGACCAGAGAACCCTATGTGGGGCTTGATCCCAGGACCCTGAAATCATAACCTGAGCCAAAGGCAGTGGCTTTAACCCACTGAGCCACCCAGGCACCCCTCAAATTTGTTTTAATAAATGTAAATAGTATTGAGGAAGCCATAGTCTGTAAACTGAAGGAAAACAATAAATCTTAAGATTTAATAATAATCTTTAAAGATTTATTTTATTTGAGAGAAAGAAAGTGTACATGACTAGGGGGAGGGGCAGAGGGAGAAAATCTTCAAGTATACTCCCCAGTGAGCCAGCACAGGGCTCGACAGGGGACTTTAGATCACGACCTGAGCAGAAACCAAGAGTCGGGTGCTCAACCAACTGAACCACCCAATAATGAGTCATCTTTTTTTTTTTTTTTTAAAGATTTTATTTGACACAGAGAGAGAGAGAGAGAGATCCACAAGCAGGCAGAGAGGCAGGCAGAGGGAGAGGGGGGAGCAGGCTCCCTGCTGAGCAGAGATCCCAATGTGCAGCACGATCCCAGGACCCTGAGATCATGACCTGAGCCAAAGGCAGAGGCTTTAACCCACTAAGCCACCCAGGCACCCATGAATAATCTTTTAAAGCCTATTAAGTGTTTAGCACTTCCATTACTTCCAATCTTTGCTATGATCCTCCCTGACGGATAGTATTATTCTATGTTTCAGACAAAGAAGCTATGGCCTTGAAAAGGTTAAGAAACTTCCTGAAGGACAATTAGTTTATGTCTGAGACAAAATATTAAGCCACGATTTTCCGATGCCTATATATATTCTATCAGATATACTAAAAATAAAATTTAGCACAATCACAACTTTATCAAGAAAAGAGTGGAGCCTGCTTAAGATTCTCTCTCTCCCTCTGTCCCTTCCCTGCCTCTCTCTCTGAGGAGGAGGAAGAAGAGGGGTGGAGAAAAGACTTTAGTTGAGCTGATTGTTTATTAATGATCCTCAAGCTTTGGCAGGAACACTGCACTTTCTTTCAACACAACAAAATGAAACTGTTTCAAGCGTTCACTTGGTTACTTCTGTGGCAGTGGTTCTCAAACTCAGTACCACCGGAATCACCTGAAGCGCTTGTTAGACCCCAGATTACTGAACCATATTCTAAATGTACCTTGATGTCTGAGAATCTGCATTTGTAACAAGGAAAACAACCTGAAATAGTCTAATATTACTCTTATAAAAGAATATACTAGGCCTCTGTATTTTATTGACTTTCAAGAAGTATAGACATTTGTGGGGTGCCAGGTTGGCTCAGTGGGTTAAAGCCTCTGCCTTCAGCTCAGGTCCCACATCGGGCTCTCTGCTCAGCAGGGAGCCTGCTTCCCCCTCTCTCTCT
This sequence comes from Nasua narica, assembly GCA_028533885.1. Taxonomy (NCBI): domain Eukaryota; kingdom Metazoa; phylum Chordata; class Mammalia; order Carnivora; family Procyonidae; genus Nasua; species Nasua narica. Next base: position 51,855,473 of record CM052809.1, on the reverse strand, counting down.
GCCTACTTGTGATCTCTGTCAAATAAATAAATAAAATCTTTAAAAAAAAAAAAGTATAGACATTCTTAAGAATTTAAATACCCTACTTGGATCTGACTACCCATATTCAAGTTATAAATTCATGTCACTTAGATAAGCTAAGGCTATTCTGCTAACACTTTAGTAAGCCAATTACTTCATAGTCATATTAAAAGTTGAGATGCCTTATAAAAATAAATGTTTTTTCAAAAGAGAGTAACTAAAATTTCACATCTAGCAGCATTAGCTATTTTACATCTTTAATCCAGGGTTCTATACCAAACCTTCTAAGGTAGTGTGCCTTCATTATATTTCAAATTATTTCATACACCATGCATGAAATTGGACAATTCTCCATCACTCCACGCCTAGCCTCTTTAAGAGGTTCAGGAAGACTCTAACCTGGCAGAAAGTACTTTCACCTTCAGCTAGATGCAAGGAGATGAAGTCAATGAACAAGTTTTGTAGCTAATCAACTTCAAAACCCTGCTTGTTCTTCTCTTCTCCATAAAGATACTATCTTCAAGCTAAGTAGTCTAATAACATAACAGCCTACAGGGATGATTGTGTACAACCATATATTATGTATCCACTTACTGTATCTGCTAACACTTTAACAGGTTTGAGTTTCAAGATCAACACTCAAAACCTCATGTATAGTAGGTACTTGCTCTGTAGTACAGTACTGGTCTAAGAATTAGAAACTCTGAGCTCCTAGCAATGACTAGACTCTGTGACCTTAGGCAAGACACCTAAGCTGTCAATCTTCTCATCTGTAAAATAGGGAAAAATTCTGACAGATGATTGTCCTGGTCAGCTTAACATTTCAGAGCTTCAGCTATAGATTTTAAGTCTTTACCATTTGGGAAAAAAGCTGACTGCCTATATTCAAATCCCATTTACACTAAAGAAAAGCTGTAAACTTTCAACAAGGCAATTCATACATCAATGTGACTCAGTCCCTTCACCAGTAAAACATATCATAGAGCTCATGAGCTATTGCATATAAAATACTTACTACTATTCCTACACCTAGAAAATACTTAGTGATAGCTGAGACTATTATCATTACCACCACTACCAAGCTAAAGATGAAAACAAAAAGCTTTCCATTTATAATTAACTGAGATATTAAGAAAGTATAGCACATCATATGTGGTGAGTAGGCCAAAATACCCACAGACACCTTGTGAGGAAAGCAACCAGACATTCTTTGCCCACCTTTGTGTCATGTGACCCTGTTATCTCAGCTACATGTTATCTCAGCTACATGTTAAAGAACGAGGAAGTGGCTTTTGTGACAAAGAAAGCCATTTTTAGAACTGGAGGGGGAAGCCTGGAAGGCCCCAACAGAGGTAACTCTATACTATATAATGACTGATCAATTAGATCCTATTTCTTGAGCTACCTGGATAGGAGAGATAAAGATTGGTAATTAGTAGCAGCAGAAGAAGCTGACACTAGTCATGGTAAAAAGACAAATAGAAGCTAAAAAGAAGGTGACCAGAAAAGGGAACAGCAGGTACAAAATCTGAGGGGAATGAAAATTACCAGGGTTGCCAATGTGTGACCAAAGCAAAAACAGGGCCAACAGTTACTGCTATTCCAGTTGGTGAGGAATAACTTGGTGTTACAGGAGTTTTCACTGTCCAGACCTCAGAAGGGCCTCAAGGTGAAGGAAAAAGAAGTAGGAGAAGAGCAGAAGAAAGAAAAGAGGGTGGCAGAAATCAGCCCCCTAACCTTCACTTAGACCAGTACAGCGCAATTTTTACGTTTCATAAAAGCTGATTTCACATGAAAATGACTTCCACTACTTGGTGGGAGAGAGGTGAAGGGTGGGGGAGGGGAAGAGGGTATTTGAAGAAACACACTGTTAGCTTCCAGAGACTGTTTCACTACCACTGCCGAGATTGACTGTGTTGGGGTTCTTTTCCTCCCGCAACAATTCTTACAATGAATCTGTTACCTAAAGTAACCTGAGCACATGTCCATGCTTTAAAACAGGAACAGGTGGAAATCGATGTTCTTTGCCATTTCAGGTTCCATTAAAACTATGTGAAGACAGTTTACTGCCACTAACTATATTTCAATAAAATCTGCTATAAGATTTTTTAAGTATGAACATTTATGCATTGCTAGTATACTGACGCTTGAAATGTAACTAGTCCAAGCTGAAGTATTTTGAAGTATGTACATACATGTATACATATGTATATGTACACATATAAATGTATAGAACACACCATGTTTCTGATTTCAAAGATTTAGCATTATCTCAATGATTTTTATGCTGATTATGTGTTGAAAAGATATTTTCTATGTATGGGGTAAAACAAAATATTGAAATTAATTTCACCTGGTTTTTTTCCATACGGCTACTAGGTTATTTTAAATTATATACCTAGCACAAATTATAATTCTACTGGTCATTTTTTTTTTTTTTTAAGATTTATTTTAGAGAAAGAGCACAAGAGAGCACACCAGTAGGGGGAGGGGGAAAGAGAGAGAAAGACTCCCTGCTGAGCGGGGCGCCAGTTGGGTGACCCTCTCTCATGACCCTAAGATCATGACCTGAGCCGGAATCAAGAGATTCCCTCCACTGGACAGTTCTGAGTGAAGCAGTGCAATTTATTCAAGATTGGCTTGTAATGTCACTTTCATCCTTTTGGACAAATTCAATTGTATTAGCCAAACAGAAAACAAGAAACTCATATTTAAAGCTGAGTTTCCTGTAAGTTTTTCAACACTGCAATGTATGACAAGAGGGGCACCTGGGTGGCTCAGCTGGTTAAGCATCCACCTTCAGTTCAAGTCATGACCCCAGGGGTCCTGGGATCAAGTCCTGGCTCCTTGCTCAGCCTCGAGTCTGCTTCTCCCTCTCCCTCTACTGCCTGCATTCTGGCTCTCTCTCTCTCTCTAATAAAGAAAATCTTAAAAAAAAAAAAATGACAAGAGACCTGATCAGAAGCTTCCCAATCCACTGTCTTCATATAACACAGCAGGAGACTTTTACTACACTTTTTCACTTACCTCACACCATTTTACATGAGATGCTAGAAGACAACTTGAATATGAAAAACATTTAGAAGAAAATGCTTATTTTTAATTCTATCAAGTATGCCTGTGAGAAACTAAAGGCTAAAGCAAAGACAGATTCAAACAGAAAAAGAGAATTCATCTATTTTAGCACAATACTAGACTATTTATGTCATGTAATCCTCAGAACAGCCATATGACTTAAATTCTGTATCATTTCCTTCACTGCTAACAATACTACCTCACACATGTTAAAAGTAATTTGGCCAAAGTCATATAACTAGTAAGTTGACATGGTAGGATTCAAGTTCAAATCTGACCCTAAAACTGAGTTCTCAGAAGAAAACGTAATAAACAAAACTTTATGTTTAAAACAGTTTCTCGGACGCCTGGGTGGCTCAGTTGGTTAAGCAACTGCCTTTGGCTCAGGTCATGATCCCAGCGTCTTGGGATCAAGTCCCACATCGGGCTCCTTGCTCCGCAGGGAGCCTGCTCCTCTCTCTGCCTCTGCCTGCCTCTCTGCCTGCTTGTGTTCTCTCTCTGTTAAATGAATAAATAAAAATCTTTAAAACAGTTTCTCCTCAAAAGAAAAAGGATGACTTAACCTTGGCAATGCTCCACAAAACTTAATTAAAATGTTCTTTAATAGCTCTACTTAATCCAACCAATATTCTACACTAGACTAGGCAACTTGATTAAATAAAAGTCCCAATCTAGAGGCTATGAGAGGCCCGGCCTTCAGAGAGTTAAATTTTTTTTTCCTACTTTGTACTTCTCAGAGTTACTATAATCACATCAATTTAACAAATACTGTGAATTTCACTTACCTGGACAATTACTTATTTCTAAATGCCTTAATTATTTTAAAAAACCAAAGGAACTATGAGAAGCCATTAAAAATCTCAGCAAGACTCTAAAACATGTATTTGGCAAATCTTTTATAATAGATCGAAAGAAGTGCTTAATAACCACTAGAAACTATTCAGTAAGTCATGACTTTTATAAACTGGTTACCATTTTCATTACAAGTCCTGACAGTCTTACTCAAATCTAAAAGCAACTCACAGACTAATTTTTGTGAACTCAAATCAGTACTTAGTAAATTAAAATAACTGAAGCAATCACACTCAAGCAGATTTAATAAGATACCACTTCACACCTACTAGAATGGCTACAAACAAGAAGACAGAGACAAGTGGTGGTATGAAAAAACTAACCTGCTGGTGGAAATGTAAGATGGTACAGTCATTTTGGAAGTTACCAAAGTACCGAGCAGTTCCACTCCTAGGTATATATCCAAGAAAATGAGCACATGGGCCCACACAAAAACTTGTACACAAATATTCATAGCAGCACTTTTCCTAACCGCCAAAAAGTGAAAATAACCCTCTCATTTATATCAACTGACAAATACACTATATCCATGCAATAAAATTATTTGCTAATAAAAAGAAATAAAGTCCTGATACATGCTACAATATGCATGAACCTTAAGTACATTATGCTCTGTGAAAGCTGCCAATCAAAGACTACATAGTGCATGATTCCATTTATAAGAAATCCCCAGAAAGAATGTTAGGGGCAGCCTACGGCTAGAGGAATTGGAGGAAAATGGGAATGATGGCTGCCAATGGGGTTTCTTTTTGTGATGATGAAAGTTTTTAAAGTTGATAGTGATGACTGCACAACTGCAAATACACTAAAAACCCCTAAATTGTACACTTTAGGTGGGTGAACTGTGCAGTATATGTATTATATCTCAAAGCTGTTTTTTTTTAAAGATAATCAGATGTAGTATTTCTTAGAATAAATGTTGCCAACCAGCTGTAAATCTCTAAGTCTTCAAAATCTAAATACCACATCATTCATTAAAGAGAAATACTCATTAGGCAAGAACCCAGGATGGAGGGGGCAAGGGTACTAGCTATCAGGGACCAAAATGACACCAGAATTTCCTATTATACTAAATCACCAAAATTTCTTCTCATATTTGAGAAACTGGGTAGCCCATACAGCTATGTGCCCCAGTATTTTTTTTATTTTTTTTTAAGATTTTATTTATTTATTAGAGAGAGAGAGACTGAGAATGAGACGGGAGAAGGTCAGAGGGAGAAGCAGACTTCCCGCAGAGCCAGGAGTCCGATATGGGACTCGATCCCGGGACTCCAGGATCACGACCCGAGCTGAAGGCAGTCGCCCAACCAACTGAGCCACCCAGGCGCCCTATGTGCCCCAGTATTAATGCACTGAAATCTAGAGACGTAAGAAGAAAAAAGGTAATCATGAAGAAGAGGAAAATAATTGGTCATATGTCTGTCAATGACCTGCAAGTTCAATCACCTTTGACTATGATATCCTAGGGATCAGAGAACAGCAGTCTTCCCACATAAATTTCCCTCATTTTCAGTGAGCTATTAGGAGATTTTTGTACAGAAAAGGTTGCTTTATCATATACAGTAGTTCTTCACCAAGACTAACGAGTTTTTGATCATTATCTTTTAACATATTAAATACCGAAATTACCAGAACAATATAAAGGTGACAACCAAAGACCTATGAACAAATTTTAAAAGGTCTCATTTTTTTTGGCCTATTATGGGCAGTGAACTTTTAAATGTAATTTTTCCATCTGATAATAAATGCATACTTCATAGAACACTATCTTATGAAACAAAAATCTGGCTAAATAAACTACTCTTGTTAACCACCAAGTTAACCATCAACTTGGTGGTTAACAAGAGTACTTAAAATCAAGTACAAGTACCCAGACCAGTACTTAACATCAAAACACCACCAAAGCCAGGCATTCTGTACAACAATATACACATGGGAGGAAAATGTTTGGAGTTCCAATTGTGATACCAGGGATTCATCTCCTAATAGCTTACCATGACTTAAAAAGGAATCTTAAAAAAAATAAAAATAAAAAAAATAAGGAATCATAAACTTTCAGAACTATTAGGCCCTAATGTAGTAAAAAAACAGATGTCCTATCCAAAAATCATCAACATTAAACAACCAAGTGCAACACTTTTAACACTTAAACAAAACTCAAGTCATAAAAATACAATGACCTTTCCCTATCACCCTCAGTTCATGTTCTGATCTGTTATGGCCTCTAAAATGTCTAAGCTTTGTAATACAACCAGTAATTTGTATGTTTTGTTACTATTTCTGTTAAAACAAAAAGTTTAAAAGTTAATAAAAATTCATCTGAGAAAATATAGGCAATTTATGGATAAAATAAAAGAAGAATAATCACATGCTGTAACCAAAGATAATCTTGCACCATTATTTCCTGTTATTTTAAGAGCTTCCCATCTTTGCCTTGATTCAAAAGAAGTATTACTATAAAAAATACAAAAAAAACAACCAATATTAAAGTCAGAAAAATTGAATAATTTGCCTAAGGTCACCCAAGTAAGAGGTAGAGAAGTAAACCTAGACAGCCTGGTGGTTCTAGAGCCACCCTTAACAAGTGAGCACGAACCTCCACAAATTTTATTTACTTCTTCCTCTAATGCCCCTAATACCGGGCTAAGAACACAGAAATGCCTGTCTGTAATATATGTACTTCACAGAACATTTTCTTATGAACTCAAGGCTAACTGGTGATTAGAGCTGAGACTCAAACACAAACGTTTCCATAAAAGAATTTTTTTAATCAAATAGAAGTATGCAGGGGCCACCTGGGTGGCTCAGTTGGTTAAGCGACTGCCTTCGGCTCAGGTCATGATCCCGGAGTCCCGGGATCCAGTCCCACATCGGGCTCCCAGCTCCAAGGGGAGTCCGCTAAAAAAAAAAAAAAAAAAAAAGAAGAAGAAGTATGCAGCGCACTTCTTTTAACCTCGGGGAATACACTAATTTGCATTTTTACAATACACCACTGACTTGTAAGCAATTCACTCAAATTTATGATTACTTGAGATGCCAAAAATTAAGCATGCAATGCCAGAAATAGAACCACAAGACTGACCAAATCAACCTAAGATAAGCCTCAAAAGCTTTGGTAAAATTGCTAAGTGGTGGTAACATTATACTAGTGTAACAGCCCTTGGCCATCTCTAACCAAGATTCCTGACGATCTTTTCCTGCACCTCCTACTTTCATTTCTCACCACTTTCAACTTGTACGCCAAATCACTATATGAGGATTCTAACCACCATGAGAAGATAGCCATAGGAAGGGGCACCTGAGTGGCTCAGTTGGTAGAGGGTCTGACTCCTGGTTTCAGACCAGGTCATCATCTCATAGGTCGTGGGATTGAGCCCAATACACAGTGTGAATTCTACTTGAAGATTCTCTCCCTCTGCACCCCCCGATTCATGCTTGCTCTTGCTCTCTAAAATATATAAATCTTAAAAAAAAAAAAAAAATAGCCATAGTTAAAATGGCTACCAACAGCACACAAAGAACTCCGTCACTGCTTGTATCTCTTTGAGAAAGTAGAAAGTTCCAGTATTTGTTCTGTGTATATTGTTTCTACAGTAAGCATTGTTTTGACTGTTTGTGAAGCAAAAACTTTTAAGAGCTACATAAACTAAAGCCCTTGCATTTGAATGTCTGGTTTTTCTTCTATTATCAAAATTATCAGTGTAGAACTATTACAAATCCTTTCTTTCTAATTTAATCTCACCAATACTCAAAATGCATTTTATCATATACATTCTTGCTTTAATAGTTAAAGAGGCTCTCATATTTTTGCTTATCTGCAAGAATAAATCTAGTAATTCATCTATATTCTATGAAATATATGTAAGAAAAGGAAAAGTATCAAATTGGCAATATTGATAATGTGTTCATAACTACATTCTAAAAACAAGTATAAAACCCATTAAACTTTTTTTTAAAAAAAACATACTGATGCAAGCACAGATTTACAAGCAATTGCAGTACTAGCTCTGGCAACTTTTAAAGGTAGCTCGGGTGCCTGGGTGGCTCAGTTGGTTAGGCAACTGCCTTCGGCTCGGGTCATGATCCCGGAGTCCCGGGATCGAGTCACATATCGGGCTCCCGGCTCCGTGAGGAGTCCGCTTCTCACTCTGACCTCCCTTCTCATGCTCTCTCTCCTTCTCTTTCCTAATAAATAAATAAATAAAATCTTTAAAAAAATAAAATAAAATAAAGGTAGCCAAGCTAACATATTACTCTACAGACACTCAGGTACTTAGGGGCAATTTTGCATAAAGCATGAGGGCTTTTTTTAGATAAAAGTATTTTTTGTGCAAGAAGAAAGATTAAGAAAGAATACAGAAGTTTTTGAAGAGGATGTCAAGATCATTCTATGGGAAAAGAACAATCTGTTCAACAAATGTGTTAGAACAACTGGACACCCACATTTTCAAAAGAATGAAGTTCAACCTTACTTCATAGCACATACAAAAATTAAACTCAAAAAGAATCACAAACATAAAGAACTAAAACTATAAAACTCTTACGTTTTTTTCCTAACAGTAAATCTTCATTACCTCAGATTTGGCAAAGGATTCTTAGATACAACATCAAAACACAAACCACAAATACAATTCGGACTGAATCCAAATTTGTAACTTTTGTGCTTCAAATGACATTAACAAAAAAGTAAAAAGATCACGGACAAAACAGGAGAAAAAAATTTAAAGATTTTATTTATTTATTTGACACAAAGTTCACAAGGAGGCAGAGAAGCAGGCAGAGAGAGGAGGAAGCAAGCTCAGAGCCTGATGCGGGGCTGGATCCCAGGACCCTGAGATCATGACCTGAGCCAAAGGGAGAGGTTTTAACCCACTGAGCCATTCAGGCACCCCAAAATAGGAGAAATTATCTACAAATCATATACAGTTGACATTTGAACAATTCAGCAGCTTAGTGTGGCTGACCCCACCCCCAGGGGCAATATAAAGTCTGCATATAACTTTTGATGCCCCCAAAACTAATAGCTTACCAGTATAGAAGCCATACTGGTTAACAGTCAACTAATACATATTGTGTATGTTATATATATTTTATACTATATTCTTACAATAAACCTAGAGAAAAGAAAACATTAGGAAAATCATATGGACAAGCAAATAAATATATTTACAGTAACATGCTGTATTTAATTAAAGAGAAGTAAACATATAGTTCAAACATTGTTCTTCAAGGCTCAACTGTACTTGGATAAAAAAACTTGTATCGAGGGGCGCCTGGGTAGCTCAGTCCTTAAGCGTCTGCCTTAGCCTCAGGTCATGATCCAAGGGTCCTGGGATTGAGCCCAAAGTCAGGCTCCCTGATCAGCAGGCAGCCTGATTCTCCCTCTCCCATTCTCCCTGTTTGTGTTCCCTCTCTCATTGTATCTCTCTGTCAAATAAATAAATAAATGAATACCTTAAAAAAAAAGATTTATATCAAGAACGTAGAAAAATCTTACAATTCAGTGACAAAAAAGACAAAAAACTCAATTTAAAGATAGACAAAGGGGGGCGCCTGGGTGGCTCAGTGGTTTAAGCCTCTGCCTTTGGCTCAGGTCATGGTCTCAGGGTCCTGGGATCGAGCCCCACATTGGGCTCTCTGCTCAGCGGGGAGCCTGCTTCCCCCTCTCTCTCTGCCTGCCTCTCTGCCTACTTGTGATTTCTGTCAAGTAAGTGAATAAAATCTTTAAAAAAATTTTTTAAAAAAAGAAATAGACAAAGGATCTGGATAGCTCTCCAAAGAACATATACAAATAACCAATAAGCATATAAAAATAAGCTCAACACCATACAGCCATCAGAGGAATGCAAATCAAAACCACAATAAGATATTCCAAACCCACTAGGATGGCTAGAATCATTAACAGATATTAACAAGTGTTAACGAGAATGTAGATAAAGCAGGATCCTCATATGCTGCTGGTTCCAATATATAATAGAGTACCCATTGTGGAAAACAGTCTGGCAGTTCCTCAAATGACTCGACATAGTTACCATATGACCCAGCAATTCCACTCCTAGGTACATACTCAATTTAAAACAAGTGTCTAACAAAAACTTGTACAGAAATGTTTATAGCAGCACTATTCGTAATAGTCAATAGGTGGCAACTACCCAAAAGCCCATCAAATAATGAACTGGCATTACTAATTTTTTTAAGATTTTATTTATTTGACAGAGAGCACAAGCAAGGGGAACGGCAGGCAGGGGAACAGGGAGAAGCAGACTCTCCACTGAGCAGGGAGTCCAATGCAGAGCTCCATCCCAGGACCCTGGGATCATAACCTGAGCCAAAGGCAGCCACTTAACTGACAGTGCCACCCAAGTGCCGCTGGCATTACTAATCCTTAAAAGCACTCACAACCAAACGCCAGGGAGATTACTGGATTGCTCTCTTTGTACAGGTTTACGAAGAGTTCTTGTGGTAGTTCTTGCACAAGGAAAGGGAACACAGGCCTCCAACACTTGTCTACAAGGTGAAGGCAAAGCTATACAGCACTACAGGCTGTCTCAATAGGAACAGATAAAATGGAATAAAAGTGGTAAGGGGATTTGGTACAAAGTCAAATCCAACCAACCTCTACACACCATCTTTTTTTTTTTTTAAGTTTTATTTATTAGAGAGAGAGAGTGAGTGAGCGAGAAAGAGCACAAGCAGAGGAAGAGAGAAAGGGAAAAGCAGACTCCCCGCAAAGCAGGGAGGTCGATGTGAGCCTTGATCCCAGGACCTGGGATCATGACCTGAGCTGAAGGCAGAGGCTTAACGACTGAGCCACCTCAGTGCCCCTACACATCATCTTTTAGTTCCTTCATCCATTGAAAGTTGGGAAATTTCCCGCCTTTGATTTAAAAACATCTCCTTGTGTTTGGATTTTCATTACCTATCACTAAAAACTAAGGACAGGTTTAATTATATCATGTAGACCTGTATTCTTTCATTTAGATCTATCTTTGATCTAAATGCAGGTTTAATTCTATCATGGTTTTGTCAAGAAAATGTTACTTCACAATAACCTTTTGGCAATTCTCGTTAAAAAAAAAAAAAAAAAAAAACAGACTCAAGTCACCTCACACTGGGGGAAGGGAGGATATTTTAAAAGACACATACTGGGATATTTTAAAAGATACTGATATTTTAAAAGATACATTTTGTATCTTTTAAAAGATACAAAAGAGCCTGGGGGGCTCAGTGGGTTAAAGCCTCTGCCTTCTGCTAAGGTCAGGATCCCAGGGTCCTGGGATTCAGCCCCACATCCGGCTCTCTGCTCAGCAGGAAGCCTGCTTCCCCCACTCTCTCTCTGCCTGCCTCTCTGCCTACTTGTGATCTCTCTCTCTGTAAAATAAATCTTTTTATAAATATATATTTTTGCATATATACACACACACACACACACATACATACACATACAGGAAAAAGGGTGCCAGGTTCCAAAGACTAGAATTCTTCAAAATGTGGTAACCTCTCTTACATAGTTCAAGAGCAGCTCTAATAAGGAACAAGAATTGGGCGCCTGGGTGGCGCAGTTGGTTAAGCAACTGCCTTCAGCTCAGGTCATGATCCCGGAGTCCCGGGATCGAGTCCCACATCGGGCTCCCAGCTCCATGGGGAGTCCGCTTCTCACTCTGACCTTCTCCCTTCTCATGCTCTCTCTCACTCTCTCTCTTTCCTAATAAATAAATAAAATCATTAAAAAAAAAAGATTTAAAAGAGCAGCTCTAATAAGGAACAAGAATTATAGAAAATGACCCTCAAAAGCCCTGGTCAATTACTACTCCAGTGTTTTTTAACTAGTTAGTTTGGCCCCCTCCCCTTATCTTTCCATGGCTATTCCCACCATAACTTTTTCTCTGTGCTTCCAAGTTCCTAAAACAGATAGCTCACCTATCACTGTTACTGTTGGAGCAAAATTTTGCACCAAGCAATCTTATCTGCTCCTGATCATCTCAGAGAATGGCTTTCCTTGGGCCAAGTAAATTTGCTAAGATTAGTCAAGTGAGAACAGCATGGTAAGGGTCACTCAGCAGAGGACATGATCATCGATCATGTAAGCAACCGCTCAGGGTTGCTTCTTCAGCAGACTGAGGCTCAGAGCATAGCAGGCTCCTAAAATACAAAGCCTCGTCTCCAGCTTATATGATCAGATGCAATCTCATTATCTAATAGATTACAACAGGAGAGAATTTATGCATTCACAAAGTGGTCCATACGGGGGCGCCTGGGTGGCTCAGTTGGTTAAGCGACTGCCTTCGGCTCAGGTCATGATCCCGGAATCCCAAGATCGAGTCCCATATCGGACTCCCGGCTCTGCGGGAAGTCTGCTTCTCCCTCTGACCTTCTCCCCTCTCATTCTCAGTCTCTCTCTCTCTAGTAAATAAATAAAATCTTTAAAAAAAAAATGGTCCATACAGGTATAAAAATTCAATAATTGTATGGTTTCAAGGTAGGAAAAAAAAATTGAGACACAAAAATCTCTATTTTAGCATCTCTGGTACAGCAAATTCTGCTTGAATTCCTTCAACTGCTGGGTAACTCCATACCAAAAAAGGCATCATCAGGCTATTCTAATAGATATCTTTATGTTAGAGGCACCTGGGTGGCTCAGTCAGTTAAGTATTGGCCGTCTGCTCAGGTCATGACGCTGGAGTCTCCGGATAGAGCCCCACTTCAGGCTCCCTACTCAGCAGGGGTCTGCTTCTCCCTTTCCTTCTGCCCCTCTCCCTGCTCCTTCTCTCTCTCTCCCTCATTCTCTCTCAAATAAGATCTTTTTTAAAAAAATCTTTAGGACAAAAATCTACCTTCATGTAACATTCTGCCAATTAGCCTTCCTTTTTTCGAAGCAAAAACCGGTTTATTTACCCCAGCCAGAAGCCTTCAAATATCTGAATATCTCATACTTCCATTTAGCCTCCTATAAACTCCAGAGTAATTTAAGCTTAAATTATTCTTCCTAGGACCTGATTCCAGACCCATGACCATTCTCACTTCTTTGGGCACATCCTGATTTATTCAAACCACTCTTTAAATACACACTTGGAACTGAAAACAATACCTGCGGGTTGGACAAGAACAGAATAATGTAGATTCTTCTTTAGGAACTCATCACTAATTTCATTAATCCAATATAAATTTTTCAGAAATTGTAGGACTCCAGGGATTCATCTTAAGAAAATACCCTATAAATTTCCCGGATCTGCATTTCAGCACTACCAAATTATTAACTATACGCCAAAAAAAAAATCACTTTTTTAAATATTGACAAAAGAATAGTTTACTTTCAAAATTTTTACCATCACCATCTCAATTATGATTATTAAAGTCATGACACCAAAATAAAGTCACGTTCAAATACTAGTTTTGCCATGTAGCATCTCTAAGAGGTCCTCCACTACACTAACAGCCTCCCACTGTACCTGCCTAAGAGCTTTCAGTAGCCAAAGGAGATGCTCAAGCTAGACAAAAATGTTTCTACTTATCTAAATAGTACTGATGCAGTGCACCCTAACACTGTACCTTAACTAAAAAAGATGATCTCAAAATGAATTACAGATGTGTTTTAAGGGATAGTTCGAACCCTAGTAAAATTAATAAAACTGTTAAGAGAAATGGACCAGACTGGACTAAAAGGAACAGAGATATTTCAAAATGAAAAGAAGCTTCTCGACTCCCAACTTCCAGTGCATAAAAAGCACAGTGAAAACATTTCTCCTCAGCTGCAAACATTTCTAAAAGTAAAAAAGGACTTACCAGATGGTGGAACCAAAAGCAGAAGAAAATAATAGATTAGGGAAAGACTCAGGTAGCAGAACTGGGCCCCATTCAAGGAACACTCACTGCCCCAGTTAGGAGACCCTGACAAATGGGCCTGGCTGGATTTCAGACTTGCCACAGACCAGCAACTGCTATCTCTCATTCCTCCCCTACTTGAATGGGAATGTCTACTGGGGTTATCCTGTGCTTGTCTCACCATTTTATGCTGGGTGTATCTCTTCAGCTCCTACGTCTGTATCAGGAGGAACATAGCTCCTCCCATCAAGAAGTACAATCTGGGGGGGGTGCACCTGGGTGGCTGAGTGGGTTAAACCTCTGCCTTCAGCTCAGGTCATGATCTCAGGGTCCTGGGTTTGAGCCCCACATCTGGCTCTCTGCTCAGCAGGAAGCCTGCTTCCCCCTCTCTCTCTGCCTGCCTCTCTGCCTACTTGTGATCTCTCTGTGTCAAATAAATAAATAGAAATCTTTAAAAAAAAATATTCATGTCCCTCACAAAACAAGTGATTCTTTGAATTAAAGACCAAAGGTAATCCCCATTACAATCATGTTTCTCAAGGTAAGGTATGTTCTCTCAACATTTTTGGGATGGGTCAATTTTAATGATGAGGTTTTCAATTTTCAACTCGAACTAAACCGTTAGGATACCACTGGTATTATTCTAACTTAAGTATCATAAATAACAATGGTGAATTGTAGCCCATTTTTTTTTAATTTTTTTTATTAACATATAATGTATTATTTACCCCAGGGTACAAGTCTGTGAATCATCAGGCTTACACATTTCACAGCATTTGCCATAGCACATACCCTCCCCAATGGCCATATCCCTACCCCCCCACCTCCCAGCAACCCTTAGTTTGCTTTGTGAGTTTAGGAGTCTTTTATGGTTTGTCTCCTTCCCCATCCCATCTTGTTTCATTTCTCTTCCCCACTGTAGCCCATTTTTAAGAGACTATTTTTAGGAGAGTAGAATTTTTGAGGTCCAGAATAAAAGAACAGAGTTATTAGGGAAGAAGCCTTTGCAGTGACAAAGCACTAAAATTCAGACAACCTGGGTCTGGTCTAACAGGATGACCTAAAGCAAACCACTTACGTTTGGCCTTACTTCCCCACCTATGACCGGCCCAACAGATAATAGTACCCTTGAAGAGCCTAAGAAACACAAACTTTTATGAAATGAATAAGTCCTGGGCAAGTACAGCATAGGGAATGTGATCAATCATATTATAATAGTGTTGTATGATCAAAGATGGTAGCTTACACTTGTGGTAAGCATAGGATAACAAAGACTTGTGGAATCACCATATTGTGCATCTGAAACTAATGTAACATTGTGTGTCAACTACACATCAATAAAAAAAAAACATGAACTTCACTAAATTAGTAAGCTAAGAATATGGTTCACTGTAATTAAATCAGTCTCTTAAATTATTACTACTACTTACTATGATCTAATTAAAACCACCATGCATCAAGCACTTATTATATGCCAAATATATGTTCATCTAATCCGATTAACAATCCTATGGGGAAGATCCTATTATCCTGTTTTACAAAAGGTTAAACAGACGTATAGAGAGGCCAACATTACAATGTCTTACATCTAGTTAATGGCAAAGCCAGGATCAAATGCAGGGTTGTTTTTTGTTTTTGTTTTTTAACTCTTGAGCAGAAACCTTTAACTACTACTCTCTGCTATCTCTGTATGAGAGCCTGAGGTTCAAAGTCCCAGTACAAAACAAGAATTTGGTGTCAGAAATGCAATCAACAAGCAAATAGAGTGCCATCAGTAACAGATTAGTAATAAGATTTAAATTCTAATGCCAATTCTGTACTACCCACACCTGGGTATAAGATAATGAGCAAGTTAGCAATGAAAATCAAGTAGTTTTTAATCAAAAAGAAATTAAGATATTTCACATTTGGCAATCATCCTATCTCTGGGCTTTTTTTTTTTTTTTAATCAATAGAATGAGATCTGAATAAATCCATTATCGGATTTTCCTTTCCCAGCTACAAAAATTTGATTCCACTTTTAAAGACCACAAAAATGTTACTTCCAAAATGAATTTCCAATCCAATCAATAAGCATATTAATATGCTAAAACATATTAAAAAGGTATAAAGGTTTTATCATCACTTGTTTTTCTCTCCTTTGAACAAACTGCACTCATTCTGGGACTTACTCATGTATTTACACTGGCTTATAAGAGCCATACTTTATTACTAATGTCCGATGATTATTTTACTTTATTTTTATTTTACTTTCTAAACATTTTTGTCTACATGTTAGATGAATAACCTAAAGGATATATATTTCTTCGATATCTACTGAATCAGTAAGTGAAAGCAATGTAAGACATAAAATAATAAATGTTAACTATGTAGAAACTATTTTTTCCTCTAACTTTAAAACCACATTGTAATAGGGACGCCTGGGTGGCTCAGTTGGTTAAGCAGCTGCCTTTGGCTCAGGTCATGATCCCAGCGTCCTGGGATCGAGTCCCGCATTGGGCTCCTTGCTCCGCAGGGAGCCTGCTCCTCTCTCTGCCTCTGCCTGCCTCTCTGCCTGCTTGTGTTCTCTCTCTGCTAAAATAAATAAATAAATAAATAAAAATCTTTAAAAAAAAAAAAAACCACATTGTAATAACTCAATAGATTTCAGAAACATCCACATAACAATCTACTTTGCAGATTACATATTTCCTGTTATTCTAAGTCTCTTGATACACAATAAAAACTATTCAAATTCCATAAACTCTTTCATTTAGCAGGAGCTCAAACAAAAAAAAACTGAGTCCAGCAAATTATTTTACAACAGCTAATAAAAACAAGTAAGTCATTGCAGTTAACATTATCAGAAATTATTTTCATGACAGTTCAAATGAAGATGCTAGCAGAAGTGCTCCTAACCTGAAAGTGAAGGAAAAGAAATGTTGAAGAGCTGAAAAAGCAATAGAAATCAAATAGTTTTTGATGACTTACCTCATTTCACCTACCCTATGAGATGGGGTTTGGAGAGCTTCCAGGTTGAATCTGTGGCGGTACTGGCGGACAGGCATGCCTAGAGGCCAGATGTTCGCCCCTCAGGCCTTGCCCTAGCTATCTCTGTTGGGCCATTCCTCAATTGTAGCCTTCATCATTAACTGGTAATCTGACCATTGATTAAAAAATGGTAAAGCCCAGAGGAACTAAGATGGCAGAGTAGGAGGACCACCCCAGGCTTCCCTGGTCCCTGGAACTCAGCTAGATAAATATCAAATCCTTTGGGACATCCAAGAAATCGTTCTAAGAACAGAACAAACAGCAAAAATAGAGTGAGATAAAAGACTACATCATGGAAGGCTGGAGATGTGGAGACATGACTTGAGAGAGAAGAGGATCACAGGTGCCTCAGAGGGGAGGGAACCCAGGTCATGGAGAGAGGTGAGACAGAGAAAGAGAGAGAGAGAGAGAAAAAAAGAAAGAGAGAAGAGTGCACAGGGGATCACACAAAGGCATTTCCCCAAAGCCAGTGACAGGGAAAATGAAAGGGACTGATTTTTTGAGTTTTTACAACCACAGGGCTCAAACACTAGCATTTTAGAGGACCATGTCACGGCGGGTGTGGAGCCCAGCAGGTGGTGCAGTGCTTCTGTGGAGGAGTGCAGACATCCCAGGGCCGACAGAATGATCTGAGGATCCCCTCAGACACACAGAGAGATAATTCCCCCTTCTTGGAGCATATCTAACAGAGGTGGCTTGCCTCTCTGGGGACAAACATGTTGGCAGGTGCCATTATTCTCCCCTGCCCCCTAACATAAACTTCAGTGAGCAGCACAGTGCCAACAGTGGCACAAACCACTTACACCAAGTCCTGCCCCTGTGCACTCGGCAGGTGCTGCTTTTCTCGGACAAGTGTGTCTGAGAACAAGCACAGCAGGCCCCTCCCCCGAAGACCAGCACAACCCTCCCTACACACACACACACACCCCACATCTACTGACCACAGAGTCCTGCAAAGCTTCAGCTCGAGTGGAAATAGCATCAGGTCTCTTTTAGCAAGCCAACCAGAGCACACCTAGTTAAAACTCGCCACATGATGGCCCATGTCCAAACACTCCCCACTGCAGGCAAGGAAAAACCACTGCAGAGGACTGACCTCAGGGAAAGAGCAAGCAAAACACAGCAACACAGTGCACACAGCATACACCAGAGACACTTCCTGAAGCGCCAGGCACTGAACAATATATGACCTATTCTTTATAAAGTCAATACTCTCAGGAACAGGAAACATAATAGGCTTTCCTAACACACAAAGAAGATGGAGATGAAAATGCCAAGACAGAGGAATTCATCCCATAGAACAAGAAAAGGTCACAGCCAGGGATCTACTTGAAATAGACATAAGTAATATGCTTGATCCAGATTTTATTTTTTTTAAAGATTGTTTATTTTAGGGAAAGAGGAAGTCTATAAGCACAAGTAAGGGGAAGGAGAAACAGACCTCCCCACCTGCTGACCTCAGAGCCCAAAGTGGGGCTCAATCCCAGGACCCCAAAATCATTACCTGAGCTCAAGTCAGATGCTTAACCAACTGAGCCACTCAAGTGCCCCTTGATCCAGAATTTAAAGCAACAATCGTAAGGATACTAAGTGGGCTTGAGAAAAGCAGAGAAGACACCAGGGAGTCCCTTATGGAGAAACCAAAGACCTAAAAACTAGTCAGGCTAAACTAAAAAATGCTGTAAACTGAGATATGAAACCAACTGGATGTAATGGATGGAAGGATAGAAAGGATGGAAGCAGAGGAATGACTGACACAGAACATAAGATTATGGAAAAAAATGAAGCTGAAAAAAAAATATTAGATCATGAATGCATACTCAATGAACTCAGAGACTCCATAAGGCAAAGTAATATTCATACCATAGGAGACCCAGAAGAAGAGAGGGAAAATGGGGCAGAAGGTTTAATTGAGGAAATTATACCTGAAAACTTCTAATTTGGGGAAGGAAACAGACATTCAAATCCAGGAGGCAGAGAGAACTCCCATCAAAATCAACAAAAGCAGGCCAACACCGAGACAAATAGTTAAATTTGCAAAATACAGAAATAAAGAAGAAAATTCTAAAAGCAGTCAGTGAAAAGAAACCCCTAACTTATAAGGGAAAACAGATAAGGTTAGCAGACCTCTCCACAGAAATTTGGCAGGCCAGAAGAAAATGGTAGGATATATACAACATGCCGAATGAGAAAAATATGCAATCAAAAATCCTCTATCTAGGAAGGCAGTCACTCAGAATAGAAGGAGAGATAAAGTGTTTCCCAGACAAAATCTAAAGGACTTTGTGACCGCTAAGCCAGTCCTGCAAGAAATATTAAAGGGGACTCTTTGATTGGGAAACAAAGACCAAAAAACGACAAAGACTAGAAAGGTACAGAGAAAATCTCCAGAAACAACAACAGGTAACATACTAGCACTAAATGCTTATCAGTGATCACTCTGAATGCTCCAATCAAAAGACACAGGGTATCAAAATGGTTAAAAAAAAGAAGACCCAACTACATGCTGCCTACAAGGGACTCATTTTAGACCTAAAGACACCTGTAGATTGAAAGTGAATTGATGGAGAAACATTTATCATGCTAATGGACGTCAAAGAAAGCTGGAGTAGCCATTCTTAATATCAGACGAATTAGATTTTAAGTCAAAGACTGTAACAAGAGATGAAGAAGGGCACTATATAATAATAAAGGAGTCTATCCAACAAGAAGATCTAACAATTATAAATATTTATGCCCCCAACTTGGGAACACTCAAATATATAAAACAATAGCAAACAAAGGTGCTCATTGGTAATAATGGGGGATTTCAACACCCCACTTAGAGAATGAACACATCATCTAAGCAGAAAATCCGAAAGGAAACAATGGCTTTGAATGATACACTGGACCAGATGGACTTAACAGATATATTCAGAACATTTCATCCTAAAGCAGTACATACATACTAAATGCACATGGGACATTCTCCAGAATAGATCACATACTGGGTCACAAATCAGGCCTTAACAAGTACAGAAAGACTGAGATCATACCATGCATATTTTCCAACCACAATGCTATGAAACTGGAAGTCAATCACAAGAAAAAATTTGGCAAGACCACCAATACATGGAGGTTAAAGAACATCCTACTACAGAATGAACAGGTTAACCAGGAAATTAAAGAAAAAAAATACATCAAAACAAATGAAAATGGGGGCGCCTGGGAAGCTCAGTGGATTAAAGCCTCTGCCTTCGGCTCAGGTCATGATCTCAGGGTCCTGGAATCGAGCCCCGCAGTGGGGTCTCTGCTCAGCAGGGAGCCTGCTTCCCCCTCTCTCTCTGCCTACTTGTGATCTCTCTGTGTGTCAAATAAATAAATAAAATCTTCAAAAAAAAAAAAACAAATGAAAATGAAAACATGACAGTCCAAAACCTTCGGGATGCAGCAAAAGCATTCTTTTTTTTTTTTTTTAGACTTTATTTATCTACTTGACAGAGATCACAAGTAGGCAGAGAGGCAAGCATAGAGAGGGGGGAAGCAGGCTTCCCGCTGAGCAGAGAGGCCCAACGCAGGGCTGATCCCAGGACCCTGAGATCATGACCTGAGCTGAAGACAGAGGCTTTAACCCACTGAGCCACCCAGATGCCCCTGCAAAAGCAGTCTTAAAGAGAGAATTATATAGCAATACAGATTTACCTCAAGAAGCAAGAAAAATCTCAAATATACAACCTAACCTTATACCTACAGGAACTACAAAAAGAAATGAAGCCTAAAGCCAGAAAAAAAGTGAATAAAGACTAAAGCAGAAATAAGTGATATAGAAATAAACAAGAGACCCAAAAACAGTAGAACAAACCAATGAAACCAGGAGCTTGTTCTGAGAATGAATAAAATTGATAACTCCCTAGCCAGAGTTATCAAAAGAGAAAGGACCCAAATAAATAAAATTACAATGGGGCACCCAGATGACTCAGTTGGTTAAGCATCCAATTCTTTTTTTTTTTTTTTTTTAAGATTTTATTTACTTGACAGAGAGGAGAGAGATCACAAGTAGGCAAAGAGGCAGGCAGAGGGAAAGGGTGAGGAAGCAGGCTCCCTGCTGAGCAGAACGCCTGACGTGGGGCTCGATCCCAGGACCCTGAGATCATGACCTGAGCCAAAGGTAGAGGATTTAACCCACTGAGCCACCCAGGCGCCCCAAAGCATCCAATTCTTGATTTCAGCTCAGGTCATGATCTCCGTGTCAGGAGACCGACCCCTTTGTCAGGCTCAGCGCTCAGCCTGGGGGTGTACTTGAGATTCTCTCCCTCTCCTTCTGTCTCTGTCTCTCTCCCTACTTGTACATGTGTGTGCGCTCTCTAAAATAAATAAAATCTTAAAAAAAAAAATAAAACCACAAATTAGATCACAACCAACACCACAGAAATAAAGTTGTAAGAGATTATGAAAAATTATATGCCAATAAACTGGGCAATCTGGAAGAAATGGATAAATTCCTAGAAACATATAAGCTGAGCCAGGAAGAAATAGAAAAATTAAACACACCGATAACCAGCAAGAAATTGAATCAGTAATCTAAGTCCCCCAATAAACAGAAGTCCAGGACCAGACAGCTTCTTAGGAAATTCTACCAAACATTTAAAGAAGAGTTAACCCCTATTCTTCTCAAACTGTTCCCTGTAATAGATATGGAAGGAAAACTTCCAAACTTATTCTACAAGGCCAACGTTACCTTGATTGCAAAACCAGACAACTAAAAAAGAATTACGGGCTAGTATCACTGATGAACATGAATGTAAAAATTCTCCACAAAATACTAGCAAACTGAATCCAACAGTACATTAAAAGAATCATCCATCACAACCAAATGGGATTCTGCAAGGGCACTCGGATAGTCACAGATCAGTCAATGTGATACACTGCAGTAATAAAACAAAGAGTAAAAACCTTATGATCCTGTACAGTGCAGAAAAAGCATTTGATAAAATACAGCATCCTTTCCTGATAAAAACTCAACAAAATAAGGATAGATGGAACATACCTCAACATCATAAAGGCCATATACAAAAGACCCACAGAGAACATCATCCTCAATGGGCAAAGACTGGCAGCTCTTCCTCTAGGGTCAGAAACAAGTCAGGGATGTCCACTCTTACCATTGTTATTTACCATGGACTTAAGTTTAAATTAAATTAAATATTAAATTAAAACTTAATATCTTTTAAACATTTTATTTATTTGAGAGACAGAGAAAGTGAGAGAGAGCATGAGAGGAGAGAAGGTTAGAGGAAGAAGCAGACTCCCCGTGGAGCTGGGAGCCCGATGTGGGACTCGATCTCGGAACTCAAGGATCATGACCTGAGCCGAAGGCAGTTGCTCAACCAACTGAGCCACCCAGGTGCCCCAAAAACTTAATATTTAAAGTTTCATTTAACTGGAACTCCTGGTCTTAGCAGTCTGACAACAAAAAGAAATAAAAGCCATCCAAATCAGCAAGGAAGAAGTCAAATTTTCACCATTAACAGAAGGCATGATACTCCATGTAGGAAACCCAAAAGACTACCAAAAAAATTGCTATAACTGATACGCGAATTCACTAACATCGCAGGATACAAAAATCAACTTACAAAAATCTGTAGCATTTCTATATACCAGTAATGAAACAGGAAAAAAAAAAAAAAGTCAATCCCATTTACAATTGCACAAAGAACCCTAAGATACCTAGGAATAAACCTAACCAAAGAGGTAAAATATCTGTACTCTGGAAACGATGGAATACGTATGAAGGAAATTGAAGAGGACACAAAGACATAGAAACACAGGGGCACCTCAGTGGCTCAGTGGGTTAAGACTCTGCCTTCGGCTCGGGTCATGATCTTCATGGTCCTGGGATCCAGCCCCACATTGGGCTCTCTGCTCAGCAGGGAGCCTGCTTCTCCCTCTCTCTCTGCCTACTTGTGATCTCTCTCTGTCAAATAAATAAATAAAATCTTAAAAAAAAAAAGAAATGGAAAAACATCCCACGCTTATGGATTGGAGGAACAATTATTGTTAAAATGCCTATGGTATCCAAAGAAATCTACACATTCAAAGCAATCCCTATCAAAATACCACCAGCATTTTTCACAGAGCTAGAACTAACAAGCCTAAAATTTGTATGGAACCACAGAAGACCCCAAAGAGCCAAAGTAATCTTGAAAAAGAAAGGCTAACTTTGGAAAATAGTGTGGAGGTTCCTCCAAAAGTTAAAAATAAAGCTACCCTATGACCCGGCAATTGCACTACTGGGTATTTACCCCCAAGGTACAGAGGCAGTGAGAAGAAGGGCCACACACACCCCAATGGTCATAGCAGCAACGTCCACAATATCCAAACTGTGGAAAGAGTGGAGATGCCCTTAAGCGAATGGATAAAGATGTGGTCCATATATACAATGGATTGTTACTCAGCCATCCAAAAGGATGAATACCCACCATTTGCATTAACATGGATGGAACTGGAGGAGATTAGGTTACGTGAAACAAGTCAAACAGAGAAAGACAATTACCATATGGTTTCACTTACTTGTGGATCATAAGGAATAGCATGGAGGGCATTAGGAGAAGGAAGAGAAAAATGAAGGGGGAGAAATTAGAGGGGGAGACTAACCATGAGAGACTATGGACTCCGGGAAACAAACTGAGAGGTTTAGAGGAAAGGGGAATGAGGGGATGGGTTAGCCCAGTGATGGGTATTGAGGGCACTTGTTGTGATGAGTACTGGGTGTTATATGCAAACAATGAATCATGGAACACTACATCAAAAACTAATGATGTAGTGTGATTAACAATAAAAAAAAGAAAAAGGGCAAAGCTGAAAAAAGCATCACAATTCTGGACTTCAAGTTATATGACAAAGCTATAGTGATCAAAACAGTATGGTAATGGCACAAAAACAGACACAAAGATCAATGGAACAGAATACAGAACCCAGAAGTGGACCCACAACTCTACGGCCAACTAATCAACAAAACAGAAAAAAAACATCCAATGGAAAACAGTCTCTTCAACAAATGGTGTTGGGAAAACTGGACAGTTACATGCAAAATAATGAACTGGACCACTTTCTTACACTATACACAAAAACAAATTCAAAATGGATGAAAGACCTCAATGTGAGACAGCAATCATTAAAATCCTAGAAGGGAACACAGGCAGCAACCTCTTTGACATGGTCTGTACCAATTTCTTATCAGACACATCTCTGGAAGCAGAAGAAATAAAAACAAAAATGAACTATTGGGACTTCGAGATAAAAGGCTTCTGCACAGCAAAGGAAACAATCAACAAAACTAAAAAGCAAGCTTAAGAATGGAAGAAGATATTTACAAATGACATATCTGATCAAGGGTTAGTGTTCAAAATCTATACTCATCAAACTCAACCCCCAAAATACAAATAATCCAGTCAAGAAATGGCCAAAATGGGGTGCCTGGGTGGCTCAGTGGGTTAAAGCCTTGCCTTTGATTCGGGTTATGATCTCAGGGTCCTGGGATGGAGCCCTGCATCGGGCTCTCTACTCAGCAGGGGGCCTGCTTCCGCTTCTCTCTCTGCCTGCCTCTCTGCCTACTTGTGATCTCTGTCAGAGGATCACAGGGGGAGAGGGGGGGAGAGGGGGGGAGGAAAGAAAAGTGGCCAGAAGTCATG
>CM052809.1:51803401-51830903 GCA_028533885.1 Nasua narica | reverse complement strand
ATTAAAATTAACAGCAAACAAGCGTTGGCAAGGATATGGAGAAAGGGGAACCCTCCAGCACTGTTGGTGGGAACGCGAACTGGTGCAGCCACTCTGGAAAACAGTTCCTCAGAAAGTTAAAAATAGAACTACCCTACAACCCAGCAATTGCACTACTAGATATTTACCCAAAGGAGCCAAAAATATTGATACGAAAGGACATATGTACCCTGTTTATATCCACATTATCAACAATAGCCAAATTACAGAAAGTGCCCAAATGTTCACGGACTAATGGATAAAGAAGCTGTAGTGCATATATACAATGAAACATTACTCAGACACCAAAAAAATGAAATCCTGCCATTTGCAACAATGTGGATGGAGCTACAGGGTACTATGGTAAGTGAAACAAGTTAGTCAGAGAAAGACAAATTCCACGTGATTTCACTCATGTGGAATTTAAGAAATAGATTAACATGGGGGTAAACAGACAGGCAAACCACAAAATAGAGTCTTAACAACAGAAAACAAACTGAGGGCTGCTGGAGGGGAGGCGGGCAGGGGAATGGGTATTAAGGAGGGCACTTGTTGTAGTCTTGTATTTAAGTGATGAATCAAAATTCTACTAATGAAACTAACATGACACTATATGCTAACTAGAATTTAAATACGAAACTTAAAAAAATCCAATAGGTTTTGTTTTACGGTTTTAGGGGTTTTGTTTTGTTTTTTGTTTTTTCTTCAGAGAGGGAGAGAGAGAAGTGGGGGAGGGACAAAGAGGGAAAGAGAGAATCCTAAGCAGGGCCCACACTGAGTGTGGATGGCTCAATCTCCCAACTCTGAGATCATGACCTGAGCTGAAATCAAGAGTCAGACCCTTAAGTCAGGCGCCTGAGCCACCCAGGTGTTCCAAAAATCAAATAGCTTTTAACCAAGAAGAAATTAGGATGGTTGCCAAATGTGAAATATCATAGTTTGAAAACATGAAATTTTTCAATCCTGGAATACTGAAAATTAGAACAGATCTGAAAAGAAAGATGATCATAAGTTAACAAAAAGATAAAGCCAGGAACTTTTATATTTAAGTAGAGAGGACCAGAAAAGCTATTTCAATATCACACGTAAGAAGAAAGACTATGCAGTAGATGTAAAGCTTTACTTGAAGTAGCAGAGCAGGTAGACACAAATGGAAAGATAAACGATCATATATGCAGTGCTGTGACAGTCACCAGAAACAGGGTAAGGTCGTAAACATGAACACGTGTATAGCCAAATCTTCTCTAGGCCTAGATTATCCATCCCTTGAAACATTTTATGGATTTGAATAGTCACTGTCCTCTGAGTGCATCCACCTGGTGAGCAGCAGAAAAGTTTTGTAGTTTCATGCCACCACAAATGAGTATTTAAAACTATTTTTGGGGGGCCCCTGGGTGGCTCAGTCCGTTAAGCATCTGCCTTAGGCTCAGGTCATGATCCCCAGGTCCTGAGATTGAGCCCCATCTCAATTTCTGCTCAGCAGGGAGCCTGCTTCTCCCTTTCCTGCTCCCCCTTGCACTCAGTCAAATAAAAAAATAAAATCTTTAAGAAACATAAAATAAAACTACTTTTGGAGGGGCACCTGGGTGGCTCACATGGTTAGGCAGCCAACTCTTGAGTTCAGCCCAGGTCATGATGTCAGGGTTATGGGATTGAGCCTCACATCAGGCTCCACTGAGCGGGGAACCTGCTTAGGATTCTCCCTCTCCCTCTGCCCCTCCCTTCTCACGGGGTTCCCCTCCCTCTCTAAAATAAATCTTTAAGACTACTTTTGGAGGGCACCTCGGTGGTTCAGTTGGTTAAGCCATTGCTTTCAGCTCAGGTCATGATCCCAGCATCCTGGGATCGAGTCCCACATCGGACTCCCCCTGCTCTTTGGGGATCCTGCTTCTCCCTATCCCTCTACTGCTCCTCCTGCTTGTGCTCTTGCTCTCTCTCCCTCTCTCTGTGTCAAATAAGTAAATAAAATCTTAAAAAAGTCAGATGCTTAACTGACCAAGCTACCCTGGCACCCCTCTATTTGGGGCACCTGGGTGGCTCAGTGGGTTAAGCCTCTGCCTTCAGCTCGGGTCATGATCTCAGGGTCCTAGGATCGAGCCCCACATCAGAATCTCTGCTCAGCAGGGAGCCTGCTTCCTCTTCTCCTTCTGCCTGCCTCTGTGCCTACTTGTGATCTCTCTCTGTCAAATAAGTAAAATCTTAAAAAAAAAAACTACTTTTGGAAAAAATTAAAAATAAAACCACTTTTGTTTAGAGTTACTACAACCACCACACCGGTGAGTGGCAGAAAAGCAAAGTGTCATGGCAACATCACATGTCACAAAAATGCAGTGCAGATTAAGAAAATAATGTCTTGCCCTAACGAGAGAATCACTTACACAAAATGAGCCATGAAATGGAATGACCAAATAGCAAAGAGCCGAAGTGTCAGATGCTGAATAAATAACATCAACAAATTATCTGAATTAGGAAAAGCTAACAGGTTCTTAATATTATACCTTCAAAAGATTTTAAAATAACACCTATTTTGCAAGTTATGAAATGTGTATTCAGAATGTCTATGATTAAGCAATCAGATTTTCCACAACTTGGAAAGATGGAATACCGAATACTAAATGGGGGCAGGGAGCAGGGGGGAAGAGGGGTGCAGAGGGTAGGAAAGTACTCTCCTTAAAGTGCAACCATATCAGTTATAAAACCCTGAAAAGTTCCAGGCCGGTTGTACAGAATTTTCTTAAAGGACACTAGGAGCAAAGGAATAGTAGACTGAGTAGATTCTACATTCCTACCCAGTGAGTCGAGTTGTTAATAACCAGGATCATTTAATTATAATAATCCTCCACGAAATTAAAAGGCCAACAAAAAAAAAAGGGGGGGTATTTTTCCCTTCCAGGATTCTTTTTTTAAGGTTTTATTTTTTTTTTAATTTTATTTATTTATTTGTCAGAGAGAGAGAGAGTGCAAGCAGGCAGAGTGGCAGGCAGAGGCAGAGGGAGAAGCAGGCTCCCTGCTGAGCAAGGAGCCCGATGTGGGACTCGATCCCAGGACTCTGGGATCATGACCTGAGCCGAAGGTAACTGCTTAACCAACTGAGCCACCCAGGCGTCCCTTTAAGGTTTTATTTTTAAGTAATTTCTACACCCAACATGGGGCTTAGGACTCAGAATTCCAAGATCAAGAGTAGCATACTTCAGGGACTGAGCCAACCAGGTGCCACCCCGATCCAGGATTCGTAATGAGACAAAACCAGGAGTAATAACATATAAACTCAAGTCAGAAGTGACACTTCTGCGACCACAAAATAAAGTTACTTTTTCATTTTGTGTGACTACAAATTAAAGTTACTATTGCACATATCCAGAAAAAATAAACTTCAACCAGCAGTTGGAAAAAAAAATTACACTTTTAAGCAGCTGAGGCTCATTTAAAAACCTATACTATTATTCTTTAAATAGGTATTTACTCAGATGTTGCATTAAGTTTAAGCACAGATCATAAACATCTTAGACTCCTCACTCATTTGCCCGTTTCTGTGCCAAGCCCTTCCAAAGCCGGGGTTGATAAGGTTCACTCCAAGAAAGAAAGCAGCTCACGGACGAAATGCTATCCTCACACAGCCCAGAGAACGGTGACGCACTAGGAGCTTGGAAAACATCCCGTCGTTCACCTTACCAGGAGCAGTTAGGTAAGAAGATGGTCGTCCACGTGCACTATTGTTTTCCAGGTGTGTTTGTTTATTTTTCACCTCGGCTTCGATATCAGTACTCTCAACCTCAATCAAATGGGGGGAGGGGAAGAGCAGCGCCGCTGGTGGTGTGTGGTCGCAACACAAGTTTAAAAAATAAAAACACCTTTTTTTTTTTTTAATTGCAGCGTACTCGATGCCCTCACCTCTCTTCTACACCTTTGCCATCACCCCACGCAGCTCTTCGCCGCCGTCGCGGGTCCCCATGACAACCCCACCCGAAGGCGATCCACTCCGCCGCCTCCCGGCCCCCACCCGGGCCCGACCAGCCACACTCGCCGGTCAAGTGACAACTCCACCTGCCCTGAGCTCTACTCTCCTCGCTCCCGAGAGACGGGCCGGAACCCTCCCGACGCGCGGGCCCACTCCCGGGCGAGGGTACGACCGTCCCCAGTCGGGAATGTGCGGAGGGGGCGGCGGGAGAGGGAGCCGAAGACGTTCCACTCCAACCCCCAAACGAGCGGTGCGAGGGCCGGGGCGCGACCCCCCAAATGGGGTGCGGGCGGCCCAGAGCCCCTGTCTAGGCGGCTGTGGGGAGCCGAAGGGCGGCTCGGTGGGCGCGAAGGAACTTGTCGTTTTCACAAACAACGAAGCGTCGCGGCGGCAGAAGGCTGCTGGGGACCACACGCTCACCTTGAAAGGGTTGTTCAGATCCGGGTCCGCAAAGGGGTTACTGTCGAAATCCGACATCTCTCTGGCGCTTGGCGTCACCCACCGGACCCAGGCGCAGAGAGGGAGACGAGGCGAGGCCGCCGCCCCCCTGCGCGCTCACGTCGCTGCCGCCGCCGCCGCCGCCGAGCAGATCCGGGTGCAGCTCTTGGGGCCACCCAGCCGGCCGCGCCACTGAGCATGCCCGGTGCCACGGGCTCCCGGCCGGCGGCGCCGTTCCCGTTCGCGGTCCCGTTCTTCCGGGCTTGGATCCAGCGTTCCGGACTTTGGCTACGACCGTGTGGGGACCAGCGGCGAAGGGAGCCGGGAGCGGAGAGCGGGGGTGACCGGTCCTACGTTCCGCGGGCCCGAGATTCCGCGTCTTAATGAGGAATGAGTTTGGCTAGAATTAATTATAATACTATCCACTTAAGATAGGCTCCTGGTGAACGAACGTGACTTGGGGAAGAGGTGGCATTTTATGAGCCAGAAAGACACTCTGACCCCCTTTCCCCAGGTTGGGAAGGCAGCCTGAGACGTACGCTGCACGTCCGGGGAGGGGGCAGCTATTTAACCACGATTCTAACACGGGCTGGAGAGGCTCGGGCAGCTGGAGAAGCTCCGCACCTGGTTCCAAAGATAACGTTCCCGTAGGGGCCTGACCTCGCTAATGAGTTCTGCATAAACACCCCACTCGACCCCACCTGAGAATCGCAGCGTTCGTCTTCCGGTCCCTGGACTCTAGGTTAGTGATAAATCACGGAGACCAGTCTCGCGTTACCGATCCGGAATGGCTCCACAGGGGTTTCGGAAAGAGGAAAGATCCCGTATTAGGTTCCAGCCCCTGCTCCCATTCTCCGGAATCTGCAAAATGGCTACTTCTCCGGAAATGAATGGGGCTGGGGTGAGGGTGAAACGAATTTAGAAATCAAGGTCCTCAAGTTAATGTTAGTGGTTAGTGGGCCATAAAAGGATGTTTTTGTTGTTGTTTTTACTTAAAGGCATTTGTGCGCAAAATATACACCTCTGACTTTTTTCCTAAACAGCCCCCAACAAGCAGGGATGAGATCACAGAAAAATGGGTACCTGTAAAGAATTTTTGTACTATTTGTTGCCCTACCCCTGAAGTTAATGAGAGGGCATCCCCTTCCCTACTTTAATATTTCTGCTCTAACAGAAAAACACTTAGCAGATGCAGCAACGAAGAGCCAGAATTCCCATTTGGTCCCTGCCTAAGATTTAGAAAAAACCTAGAATTAGTTTTATTAGCTTGGGAGGGTTTGGGTGGGGGGCTGGAGCTTACACTACGCAAAGTCACCTGGAAAATGATACTTCTTCCCCACTGTGAAGGGGGGGAAGAACTTCCCCGCTAGTTCTAGGAATGATGACAAAAACATTTACTATAATCTCTCTTTGGCAGGATCCAAGTGGAAATATAGGACAAAGAAGCTGCTTCTAAGCACCTGACTAGGAGGGTCAACTGATAAGTGACGACAGAGATGATAATGGCAGAGCTTCATGAAAAAGAGCTAACTATTGTATTCACCACCCTGTCCTCAGCAGCTGCCTGATGTTTGGTTCATTAGCTTAGTGCTCAAAACATGTTTCCTGTTCAAATCCCAGTTCTGATGGGACTAGTGCTATCACTTAGTATCTTTGAAATCTGTAAAGGGTTATTTGGGAATTATGTAAGAGCTAGAAAAAGTGTCCTGCATGTATTTGGTGCCTAATAAATATTGGTCAAATGTCTGATAATGGCAGGAGGGCCCAGTCCATGTTGTTATATGCTTTTTTCCCCAATTCTCCTGAGGTTGACCTTTGCCCACCTGATCTGCTTATCTCAGCACTTTGGCCCTCATTCCCTCTACCTGTCCTCCAGATGACTCAAATAATCAGAAACTATTTATTATGCATCTACTATGTTCCAAGACAATGAGTAGCAGCTTAGCCTGCATTGCAGGATGGAAATTTCCAATACAGTGTGTTTACAGCTAATGATATTAGCACCTAATGCAAAGACTTAACAGACTTTACTGTTACAGAATCTTGTTAATGATGCAGACACCCACCCTTGCACATCTTTTATCTTTTAAATTCTGCTTTAAGGAATCTCAGCTAGGGGTCCTGGTTCTGCATTTTTAATTTTTTTAAATGTCTTTATACACAAATATTTTGCATAAATGCATAATTGGGCTCAAAGCATACATACTGGTGTTCTCAATTTTTTTCTCTTTATTCTTTGTTTTCCCTTCTACTTTAGCAACCTACTTTAACAACCTTCAACATTCTTATAACATTGTATATCTACATGCACATAATTCATGATCATACACAAATACATAATACAAACTCATGTAGACATTGCATATACAAAGTTTTAGCATTGTCTTGAAAATGGATCATATATAATATTCTCCTGAAAGTTGCTTTTCTCACTCAATGATATTCTGGCAATTAGCAAAGAGTCTAAGCTTTCTTACCCCAATACACCTCATAAATATTATTACTTTTTTTAAGTTTTTATTTATATATTTTAAGTAATCTCTACCCCCAAAGTGGGGATTGAACTTCACATGCTCTTCTGGCTAAGCCAGCCAACTGTTTCAGTATTCTCACTTTTTTATGTGTACCATGACTATAGAAGTGAAAAGCACTGGGAAGCATTGCCTAGTGGAAATCCCTCCAAATTGACAACTATGCATCTAATTTACTGTCTTTAACAGTTGCAAGATCAGCATTTTTAAAGAACTCCAGGTGATTCTGATAGAAGTGATATGCTGACCACACTTTAAGAACCCTGATATAAGGATGGTCAGACATATGGTCCAGGGTGAGCTTATTGATTAGCTTTCACGAAATCTAGACTCCTAGGAAATGAGAAATGAAAGGGAGCTTAGCTCTTTCAGGACAGGAGAAGAAACTGACTTCGGACAGATTAAGTAATTTGCCTCAGTGGCAAAGGGAGTGAGTAAATAGAGGAACCAGAAACAGAACTCAGTTCTTTCAGCTCACATTTCAGACCTTAAATTGATAGATTTGGTTAGTGGTATCATAAAAGACAAAATGCTATGTGGAAGACAGAAAGTCACCATTTGGGAGGCTTCACTGGTTGGACTTGTTCATTTTCCAGGAAGTGCCTCCTAAATTTGGTAGAACAAAGAATGAAGAATCAAAACTAGTTTCTAGATCCAGGTCCACCATAAACCAGCTGTGTGACCTTTATCAAATCAGTTCCCCTCTCTGATCAGAAGTTTCACACTGGTCATTCAACAAGTATGTATGCAGCGCAGGTTAACATAAACAGCGCTTTAGATGTTAAAGATAAAGCAATGAATGAGATAAAATGTAGAAACTGTTCCCAAGAAACTTCCTAAAAGGCCTAGAACATAGCTAAATGATATTTTGGGTCCTTTGGACAGCTCAAACATCTTATTAACCTGTGGCAATATCTCAACCCTCCCAAACTCTGTTTTGTTTTTGTTTTTCCTTTAGGGTATGCCTCACACCATTATCATGCTTCTTCTCCCTCAGTCTAACAAATTAAATTTGAGAATCTAAAGTTGGGCGGGGGTTATAAGCTACATTCCATGTTTTCTACATTGCTAGCATATAGCTGGTAAGTGTTGACAAAATGTGGTTAGAAATCTACATTTCTTTTTTTTTTTTAAAGGGTTTTATTTATTTATTTGACAGAGAGAGAGAGATCACAAGTAGGCAGAGAGAGGGGGGAAGCAGGCTCCCCGCTGAGCAGAGAGCCCGATGCAGGGCTCGATCCCAGGACCCTGAGATCACGACCTGAGCCGAAGGCAGAGGCTTTAACCCACTGAGCCATTCAGGCGCCCCAGAAATCTACATTTCTTACTTCAAAAGGTTCATCGGACTCTGGGTTCACCTATGTGTTAAAACTGAAATTCATCATCTGTCACAGTGGACCCTGTCTCGAGATTTTCTGCTGTGACTGCTGCTATTAAAAAAGTATTCAAGAAATGATTGTTTACAGTTAACATTTCTTAGTTTATAAAAAAGAATCCCACATAACATCTTTGCTCAGAATAAGCCCAAATATAAGATTAAGAACAACCATTTTAGTAGTCAATATAAACAGAATTGTACAAGTACTATGATAAAATCTTCTGGATTGAAACTCTAAATTCCAAACAATGACATCATAGAAGCATTGTAATGGTATGAGCCAATGAAATGCAAAAACTAACTGTAGGGGCACCTGGGTGGCTCAGTCGGTTAAGCGTCTGCCTTCAGCTCAGGTCATGTTCCCAGGGTCCTGGGATCAAGCCCCCGATCGGGCTCCTGCTCTGCAGGAAGCCTGTTTTCCCTCTCCCACTCCTCCTGCTTATGTTCCCTCTCTCACTGTGTCTCTGTCAAAAAAAAATAAATAAATAATTTAAAAATACATACATGTATGTTATATATCCACACACACATATATATACCTAAATATTGAGGCATTAACTAGTGATCATATTTAAAATACTATAAAAAAGGAAAATAAATTTGTGTTGTAGTAAAATATATAAATGATATAGTAAATTTTATAATATGTACTATGTTATATATTGTAGTATATGTATATACAGTAAGTTCTGTAGTACTATGGTAATTATACAATAATAGTAAAATATATAGTACATAGTAATATATAAATATAGTAAAGTAGTAAAATAAGTGTTACAGTCCTATAACTCCTTTGGACACTAGAGAAGCAGACCAAGGACTACTGTTATTTTTATCTAGGTACGTTTTCAAAAAACTGATTTTGGTTTTTTTTCGTGAACCATTAATTATATAATCACACCTGATATTACCTAATGTCTGTGCAGTTTCATAAAAGTCTTCAAAGTAAGGACAGTTTACAATTCTTAAGCTGCAAATTAGGCATAAATCTTCAGGGAACTCTTGTAAAAGAGGAAATAATCACAGAAATCTAACCTATTTTCCAATATCCCAAAAGAAATACCCCAAATCTGACTGTTGGGTTTGGTTTTTTTTTTTTTTTTAAGATTTTATTTATTTGTTTGACAGAGAGAGACACAGCCAGAGAGGGAACACAAGCAGGGAGAATGGGAGAAGCAGGCTTCCCGCGGAGCAGGGAGCCCAATGAGTGACTCAATCCCACAACCCTGGGATCATGACCTGAGCCAAAAGGCAGATGCTTAATGACTGAGCCATTCAGGCGCCCTGACTATTGGGTTTTTATGGAAAGAAAGTTTACTTTAATTTTCTCCCTCTTTAATTAACTGAGAATTTTTAAAAAAGAAATCCGTTTTATTCTAAAGAGGGAAGAGAGAGTAGAGAGTTTAAATTTCTTGTATGTCTGGCATAGGTCAGGCCCTGAAATGCTAGAGGCACAACATGCATTTTCTCCTATACAATATACTTTTGGGAAGTAATTATTATCGTCAGGTCACAAATGAGAAAATGAGAACTCAGAGTTGAAGT
Organism: Nasua narica; assembly: GCA_028533885.1. Taxonomy (NCBI): domain Eukaryota; kingdom Metazoa; phylum Chordata; class Mammalia; order Carnivora; family Procyonidae; genus Nasua; species Nasua narica. Next base: position 51,821,035 of record CM052809.1, on the reverse strand, counting down.
GAATCTAAAAGTTATTTTAAGAATTATGCGAAACAGGGACGCCTGGGTGGCTCAGTTGGTTGAGCAGCTGCCTTGAGCTCAGGTCGTGGTCCCGGTGTCCTGGGATCGAGTCCCGCATCAGGCTCCTTGCTTGGCAGGGAGCCTGCTCCTCTCTCTGCCTCTGCCTGCTTCTCTGCCTGCTTGTGTTCTCTCTCTGTTAAATGAATAAATAAAATCTTTAAAAAAAAAAAAGAATTATGTGAAACAGAGGCCTCATGTCTGGGGTTTTGTATTGTTTGTCCTTGCATTCTACATTAGCCTTTTTTACATTGCCCGAGATAGAATTCCATGTTGGGTTCTTTTTGTTTGTTTTGTTTTGTTTTGTTCTGTTCTGTTCTGTTTTAGAGAAGTGGTATAACTTTGTTGGTTTGTTATATATGCCATTGTAACCTGATATCCAACTGCCAGATGACTGGGGTGAAATACTGATGGGAATATGGATAACTACACCCATTGTCTCTAGGTCTGAGAACCAAAGCTCTCCCCCATCCCCGCATCACCTCCCTTCACTGAAACAGTCCTTGGGGCAATTGCCGCAGGTGGTTTCCTTCCATTTGCACCCTCAGGAGTTTTCTGCCTATCTCTTGGTATGGTCTTAGGCTGTGGGACTAAGGGAGGATATTTTTTCCTCCCACAAACCCCAGTACAATCCTCCTCAAATCTCATATTCTTTAGACAATTAGGCAGTAAAGCTCAGAAACTCAGTGAACACTAGTAGTGAGAAGCCATTAACATACGTGGTTACTGTCTACCATAGCTCAAGTCAGAGGTCGCCAAAGGAATATGACCATGGGCTTCAACAATGTCTGTCACCCCCTTGGCATATTTCTTGTCCCTCTCCAGGTGATGTATACCACTGGGGCACACACTACACCTTGATTGTTTTCACATTCTTGACACCCGCCCAGTTATAGCAACTGGTATAACGCTGGAGCTGAATGATTTCATGGATGGGTACAGTTAAAGCCAAAGAAATTCCTTTCACATCAAATTTACACTCACCTAACAGGTTTCTAACCTCTAATTATTACGTGCATTGTTTTTTTGTTTTGTTTTGTTTTTTTAGATTTTATTTATTTATTTGACAGAGAGGGAGAGAGGGAACACAAGCAGGGGGAACTAGAGAGGGAGAAGCAGGCTCCCAGCTGAGCAGGGAACCTGACCCGGGGCTTGATCTCAGGATGCTGGGATTATGACCTGAGCCAAAGGCAGAAGCTTAATGACTGAGCCACCCAGGTGCCCAATGACTTGCATTGTTAATCGTAGTTTGTACAATGTGTTCTAGATATTTGCCATATAACGCTGTATTTTATCATAGCACATAAGACCCGTAGCAAAAATTTCTAAAAAGTTTTTTTTAGGAACAATGAAATTTCTGTATAAAAAATAAAACTGGAAAACAATTTGTCTTCCCTTTGCCTGCTTTGTCACTCACTTTCACCATAAAGGGCACAAGAAGATCAGTGATGGTAACACAAGAATAGAGAACATCTTCATTGTCAGGCAAGATTCTGAAGAAATTAATCACATTTTCACAAGGGTATTAGACCAGTTTCTTGATTAAATTGTACTTTGGTACACAAATGAATTTGAAACATAAAGTCAGTGGAGATTTGGTGATGTGAAAATTTTAAAATTAATGTTAACACAAAAATAATCAAGTCCGATAATTTCTAAATCAACGGAGTGAGTGTCCCAAAGCATCAGGTCTGGCCCACAGAAACTCATGCCAGATTCCTAGGGACAGGAAGGCTGTAATAGAAAGGAAATGAAATAAAGAGATATTATCATTAGAAGCACAGTGAGGAACTGAGAACAGATAGCTCTGCCTCATTTGAGGAAAGAAATACCTCACTTTAGAACCAATAACTGCCGATATTGGGAGAGTGCAGAGAAGGGGTTAGGCTGAGCAACAGTGGGCAACATGGTATACTTCCAGGCCCTGGGCAGAAGAACAGGGAGGTCATGATGGAAACTGCAGAGAAAAGTAGTAACATCAAGTGGAGAGGGCAGAGGCGTCAAGGCCACCACCAACTAAGAGGCAGAGTTGAGAGTAAAACCACACTTCATGCCTCCTGGTCAGCGGAATCATAAAGGACTAATCCTTTAACCCTGTGACCGCCTATCTCAGGCCAAACCACAAGTACTGAGGCAAATTTCACCGATCCTTATTAGGCAACACTGATTTCTCTTCCTTTCTCAGGGGCAGAGTTTCTGGAAATTTGACTCCATTAAACATACAAGTGAGACAGTATTAAATATGTTATAATATTTGTCAAGGTAAAAAAATGATAAAAAAAACACGACTCAATCATTAAATTTCATTCATACATAAATGCATGTGTTTTTTCATACAAGCAACTGACATCTGTTAGAAGAAAGGTTCTGAAATACCTTATCAGCCTGTATAAATTTAAAAAAAGGACTTTGGAATAGCATTCTGGTGCTTTTCCCTACGAAACAAAGAAACACAAACATTAATTGAGGAAAATATGGAAAAGTCAAATGGTTAAATCAATAACCCAATCTAAATCCACGGAAGAATTATTATACAACCACTCAATAATGTCTTTTTTAAATGCATAACATGAAAAAATAAACATAAAGTGAATGGGAAGAGGCAAGGTATCTAGAATAAAGAAGTATGGGGTCACCTGGCTGGCTCAATTGATAAAGCATATGACTTCTGGTCTCAGGGTTGTAAATTTAAGCCCCATACTGGATATAGAAATTACTTTTAAAAAGATGACATAAAATCTTTAAGGAAAAAAAAAGTAAAGCTTTATTTTTAAGCCTAAAATCGAAAGATAGATAAGACAGTGGGGAATTTTTCTTTTTTCTACTTATTTTCCATTTATTTAATGGCCATCCATTTCACAAACAAAAAATAAAAATAAGTTTAGAAGAAAGAATATGGCTTAGTTTTGACTTAAATGATGCATGTAAAAAACTCAAAATTTTTACAGGACTTATAACTGAGATAATTGACTTTACAAACTAGAATAAACTGTTTTGAATCAAATGCATCTGTGCTTTAGCTTATTAGTCACCTTTATTCTCTCTCATGGTCCAGAATAGGTAACTGAAACATTGGAGAACCATGCCGAACAGTCACCTTACAGAAGGAGACCCTCTGTAGGAGTTTATTGATGGTACCGTAATTCCCCTATCACTGGCTCCAAAATTATTCACCACACTCAGTGAAAAACAAACAAAATAACATTCAAAGGTCTAAATCCAACCCTAGCAAGAAGATCCCCTACATATTATCCCTTCTCTTCCCAGTAAAATTTGTCCCTAAATGTCTAGGACTAGACATTGACACAGACATTAACTGTATTTTAAGTTTGTAACTAACTTATTTTTGATCAACAACAGGTGCAAAAATGCTTCTGGCAGGTGATCTCTGCCATAACTAATAGAACCATCTTTGTTTAGAGTGCAGGCTGGCCATACCAAAAGACCAACCATAGGATTTAGGGTGAGGGCTTTAAGTCCCATGGTATAAATTGATCTGGAGATTGAGTTCAACTTTGTAGACATTCATTAAATCAATCAATTATTCCTAGTGAATGAAATTCCAATAAAACTCTGGACACCAGAGCTCAGGTGTTCTTCTCTGGTTGATAATAATCTATACACACTGTCAAACATCACTTCTCACAGATAAATGGGTCATTACTTCATGAGAGAGGACGAGGAAAGGCTTGCTTTTGGAACTTTCCCAAACTGTCTTCTGTGTGTCTCTTCCTTGGGCAGATTTTAATCTCTATCATTTCCCCCTAATAAACCATAATCCTGAGTATAACTTCCAGTGAGTTCTATGAATCCTTCCAGGGAATTACCAAACCTGAGGGTGGTTCTGGGAATCTTTCTAACTTATAGGTGATGCAGAAATGATAGGGGTCTTGGGGACTGTGCCCTCAAACTTTGCAGTCTGACTAACTCGGAACATATAGAGAATATGTAAATGAACATGAAATGAACATGTATGGTATAATTTAGTCTTCAGGCCATAGTTTGCCAACCCCTGTTCTAGAGCATTAAAATATCTGTACAGTGGGTGCCTGGGTGGCTCAGTTGTTAAAATATCTGTACAGTGTAAATACACATCTAATTTGTTGTGTTGCACATAAAATTCATAATTGTGTCCAAACAACCTGGGACATTCTATCAATCAAAACAGAATCTGTAGGGGCGCCTGGGTGGCTCAGTGGGTTAAAACCTCTGCCTTCGGCTCGGGTCATGATCTCGGGGTCCTGGGATCGAGTCCCATATCGGGCTCTCTGCTGAGCAGAGAGCCCAAATCCCACCCCCCGCCTGCCTCTCTGCCTACTTGTGATCTCTCTCTCTCTCTCTGTCAAATAAATAAATAAAATATTTAAAAAAAAAACCCAGAATCTGTAATTGTCAAAATTTGTCGATGTTTTATTTATTTTATCTTTTGGTGTTCACATAAAATTTATTATTGTCTCCATGTCTGAATGTTCTATTTTAGGCAGATTCCAATCTAAAACTGTACTACTTCCTAATAATTGTGGTGGTTTCTCGATTTCTCTGTTTTTTATATCTTATTTTTTATTCAAATATAATTAACATAGTGTTATATTAGTTTCAGATGTACAATGTAAGGATTCTTTACAATATAAGGATTACAATATAAGGAATACAATATAAGGATTCAACAACAGAATTGTTGAATTCTGTACATTTCTAAGTGATCATCACCATTCATGTTCTCTTGATCCCCTTCGCTTGTTTCACCCATCCCCCATTTCCCCTCTCACAACTACCAGTTTGTTCTCTGAATTTGACAGTCTATTTTTTGTCTGTTTTCTCTATGTTCTTTTTCTTCTTAAATTCCACATGTGAGGGACGCCTGGGTGGCTCAGTTGGTTAAGCAGCTGCCTTTGGCTCAGGTCATGATCCCAGCATGTTGGGATCGAGTCCCGCATCGGGCTCCAGTCCCACATCGGGCTCCTTGCTCCGCAGGGAGCCTGCTCCTCCCTCTGCCTCTGCCTGCCTCTCTGCCTGCTTGTGTTCTCTCTCTGTTAAACAAATAAATAAAATCTTTAAAAAAAAAAAAAATTCCACATGTGAGTGAAATTCTATGGTATTTGTCTTTCTCTGACTAATTTCACTGCAGTTATTTTATATATATATAGAATCAGTTCACTTTAGTGAACTGCAACTTTTTTGTGACAAAATCGATGCTGAAAACAAATACGTATGTGTGTGCTTCCCTCTTTGCTGCTCATCTCCAATTAAATGTTTTGAATGTGCCTTTAAAGAACTACGGTTCTTTGTAAATCAACCTAAGTTTCCCACAGTGCTATTGTAGTAAGCAAATAATCCCTTCAGGATACATTTAGGACTATAGAGCACCATAATAGGAATCCTAACATGCCAAAAAGAAAAAAAAATCACAGAAAACACTGTGATTAATAATTCAAGATTAACAATCTTGAATGCTCTAGAATTTTCCCAGAAAGGAGGAGGAATTTGTACCTTTGGCCCATAAACAAAGAAATGCCCACAGACCTATACCTCTGGAGCATTATAAGTTAATAAAAAAACAAAAAACAAAGAAATGCCAATCAATATCTGTTTTTAACATATAAACATTTGTCATTTGTCTCCGTGTCTTGATGGTCAACGTGTTCTTCCAATCTTATCAAAGAAATTATAGGGAAAATATCATATGGGGAAGCAGGTTGCATTCATTTTGAATCTGGTATCCTTTTACTATAAACTCGATTTTCGGTTCTTATCATATTCTTCTCAATGTTAGACATTTTAAAGAAGATAATCCTTTATTTTATAGTTAATTATTAACCATGGGTAATTTATTTCATCAACTGAATTTTCTATGCTTGTTTTACAGTACCACAAGCTACCACAATTTAATTGCCAAGTTATCCTAGCAGGCACCAATGACTCTTTCTGTGTGATTAATATACTATAACAAAAATATCTATGATCAGATTGTCCCATCTATAAAATATCAGAATATGTCTGATCATCTAACCAATTTCCTCCCTTTGAAATATTGATAGGCAAGCTGTGTCATGCTGGCATTAGTGTCCACTTGCACTCAGCTATTGCCTGGCATGGGAAAATACTCTCTACTCAGCCAGGATGTCCATTCAATTTTCTGATATCTACCATCAAGCTGACTCCACAGGAGAAAGCAGAGTGGGAAAAAATTTATATTCCTACACTGCTTTGTTTCAGCTATGCACACAGGCTTATTCCTTTGTCCCCACAGCATGGATAGCACTGGACTGTAGCAGTTAAAATTTTACCAAAGGCTCAAAAATATTAAAGGAGAATTGGAAGATACAAAAGAAAAAATACAAAATGGGAATTTAGATGTTGGTCTGAAAGTCAATCAGCCATTGCCTTGTACTGAGGATCCCCTACAGCCATTTCCCTTCTCGGCCCTTGGTATGTCACAAGTAGCCAAGGTCATCTTATCTTCCACAGTCAAGTATCTTTATCATGTCCTCCTTTACCCAGTGCTACCAACCAAGTGAGAGAATGAAGTTCTTCCTTCCCCTAATTCAAGGCCATCTTTATTTTTACTCCAGGAAATTGACAATGGGTCTACCATTTTCTTGAGGAGAAATATTCCCACCCTCACCTTCAGAGATCCTTTGGCCCCCACAGCCTATTTGTGAAGTAAGTGAGTAATTGACAGTGCACTTTCCAAACTCTGCCTCAAACAGTTATAAATGGCATCCCATGGGAGACGTTAACTATCCAGTACATGGTGGGTGGGCTGCAACAATCCAGTGCAATTTTGCTTCACAGTCTTTCCATGTGCAGAGAGGAAGAAATTAGACCTATGGGATTCTCTTGTCTCATGATTTTCTGTGAGGAAATAACTGAATAAAAAGGCACTGTGCTCGCTAAAACAATTATTTTTGAATTAGTAGAAAGATTTCCCTCCTTAACTGCCTCATTCTAGAAAGACTTAACACAGTTTAGATTGCCAAATAGAATTTACTATTTCAATCAGACACATTTGCATTTGGTTCAGGATTTCCATTAAGAACAATGGCCAGGTACTGGTTTACAACAAAATCATTGTAAAAGTTCACCACAGTAGCCACGCCCAGAACAAAAGAGGTTCCGGGTTCAAGGATGAACTCCATTGACTAAGAAAGCAGAAACTGCTCATGCCTGAGCCAAATGGTTTTCTAGTATCCCTGAGGTACCAGTTACTCTAAAAAAGTGTGGTTATAGTAAAATTTTCCCCTGGCTAGTTGAATTCTCTGGTGCTTTAAGTTGTCCAGAAGTTCAGGTAGTCTTACAGAGTTCAACGTCCAAAAAATTCCAGTTACACTGAGAAATATGTTTGTTCATTCATTTGTTTTTCAAACAGTGCTTCTTTCTTGACAGTATTTAATTCATTCTGCTATGGAATTGTTCATAGACACACCCCACATAGACATAACTGTAAATACAGGCACACTGACACTGATGGGTTATTCAAATGACATATGTGTGTGAATGAAATAGAAATACCATCAAGTAGAAACTATTACATACCAAGTATTATTATATTCAGGAGAGCAATTATAGTATATACTATAACTATATAATATAATTTTTATATTATATATAATATAATATATATATACTATATAATATAATTTTTAAAAAGTGTATTTTGGGGTTTATAGATTATCTTTTTTTTCTAATTCACTAATGTCTATAATTTTTATATTTTTTTCTTAATTCTATTTTTAAAGTTTATTTTGCATTTCTGTTCTTAGATTCTTAAGATGGATGTTTAGTTTATTTGAAAAAAAATTTAACAATAAAATCATTTACATCTACAAATTTGTCTCTAAATATACACGGAAGCATTTCCATGTGTTTTCAGTGCAATATTCTCATCATTAATATTCAGATGATCTTTAACTTCCATTTTAATTTTATTTTTTGAATCCAATAGTTACTTAGAAGACTGTTCTTTAATTTTAAAGTGGTTAATTTTTGCTGTATTTTGAAATCTGAAGATGTAGCCAATATAAATTACATAAATTAAATTGCAATATTTTCTTTTTGGCCTAAAATATAATCCTTTTTTTTCAGTAAATATTTCAGAACATTGAGAAAAAAGTAAGTGTTCACTGCCTCCACATTACATATGTATCAATGTTTTTAATAAAATAAATTTTATTTTACTTTATTTTATTTTATTTTCCTATATTCAATGCTAGGATTTATTTGTGGTTTCACACAATCTGAGAAAAAGCTTTCTCTGGTCCTTCTCAGCAACAGAAAGATAGCCACGAATTATTAATAAAATAAATTTTATCAATCATGCTCAAAGGGGTTCAAAAGTGAATTTGAGCTGGCATAAGGATGAATCAGTGAGTTTAAAAGAATGAATCATTCAATTGAGATTATCTGGTCTGAGGAATAGAAAGAAAAAACAATGAAGAAAAATGTCCAAATTCCAGGCACCTGGATGGCTCAGTCAGTTAAGTGTCTGCCTTCAGCTCAGGTCATGATCCCAGAGTGCTGGGATCAAGTCCCATGTCAGGCTTACCTCTCAGGAGGGAGTCTGCTTCTTCCTCTCCCTTCGCCCCTCAGCCCCAAGTGCTCTCTCTCCAACAAATAAATAACAGTCTTAAAAAAAAGAAAGAAAGAAAAGTATCCACATTCCGTTTTTTTAAAGTTTATTTATTTATTTGTTTATTTATTTAAGTAATGGCTACACCCAATGTGGGGCTCAAACTCATGACCCTCAGATCAAGAGTTGCATGCTCCTCAGGGTGAGCCAGGCAGGTGCCCCCTAAAATGAACAGATTCCAAGAGATATTCAGACAAACACATGCATTATGAAAGTTCCAGAAAGAAGGGAAAAAACAAAAGAAACAGAAAGAAATATTACTGTAAAACTAATCAAATTTAATAAAAATCACTAATATACACACAAAGATATGCGACAATGGATAAACTCAAAGAGATCAAAACCTAGATACATCATAGACAAACTGTCTAAACACAAAGACAGAGAATCCTGAAAGCAGCAAGAAAAAAATGACTACAAGTACAAGGCCTACTCAATAAAATTTATAACTAACTTCTCATCAGATACTATGGAGGCCAGAAGGCAGTGAGATGGCATAGTCAAAATGCTGAAAGAAAGACTCAATCAAAAATTTTGTATCCTACGAAACTGCTCTTAAAAAATGAGGAGAAATTCAGTAAGTCCAAATTAAAAAAAAAACAAAAACAAACAAAGAAAACAGCAAATTTTTAATAGTACGCTTGCCGTGTAAGAAATACTAAAGGGTGGAGTGTCAGGGTGGCTCAGCTGGTTAAGCGTCTGATTCTTGATTTGGCTCAAGTCATGATCTCAAGGTCATGAGATCAAGCCCTGCATTGGGATCTGCACTCAGCATGGAATTTGCTTAGGATCCTCTCCCCCTGTACCTCTCTCCACTTCTGCTCTTTCTCTTTCTTTCTATCTCAACTAAATAACTAAAATAAATCTTTTTTTTTTTTAAAGATTTTATTTATTTATTTGAGAGAATGAGAGATAGGAAGAGGTCAGTTGGAAAAGCAGACTCCCCGCTGAGGAGGGAGCCCGATGCGGGACTCGATCCAGGGACTCGATCCAGGGACTCGATCCAGGGACTCGATCCAGGGACTCCAGGATCATGACCTGAGCCGAAGGCAGTTGCCTAACAACTGAGCCACCCAGGCGCCCCTAAAATAAATCTTAACAAAAAAGGTGCTAAAGGGACTCCGAGCTGAAATGAAAGGACACTAGACAGTAACTTGAATTCACCTGAAGAAATAAAGAGCACTAGTAAAGGGAAATATAGATAACTATATTTCTTTTTTTTTTTTTTAAAGATTTTTATTTATTCATTTAACAGAGAGAGAACACAAGCAGGCAGAGAGGCAGGCAGAAGCAGAGAGAGGAGCAGGCTCCCTGCGGAGCAAGGAGCCCAATGCGGAACTCGATCCCAAGACGCCGGGATCATGACCTGAGCCAAAGGCAGTTGCCCAACCAACTGCGCCACCCAGGCATCCCTAACTATATTTCTTTAACCATAACTTTGTTATAGTTATAACTAGTTATAACTATAACTAACTTTCTTTAACTATAACTTTGTGTAAAAATACACAAAATGTATTTTTGTTTATAATGGTATTCTTCTCCTACTGGAATTAAAAGATAATTGTATAAAGCAATAATTATAAGCTCGCGTTCACAGGTTTATAATGCATAAACATGTAATCCATATGACAATAATAGCACAAAGGAGGGGAAAGAGAATGGAGCTACACTGAGGCAAAGTTTTTGTTCATTCCTAAAATTAAATTGCTATTGATCCAAATTTGATTGTTCTTAGTTAAAATACTAGTTATCATTTACTACAATTAGTGTCTTAGTGGGCGACCACTAAGAAAATAACTCAAAAAAGATATAGTAAAAGAAACAAGGCATGAAATAATGCTCATCAATAGTCAGTGGGGAAATGCCAATCAAAACTACAATGAGGGGCACCTGGGTGGCTCAGTTGGTTGGGCGACTGCCTTCGGCTCAGGTCATGATCCCAAAGTCCCGGGATCGAGTCCCATATCAGGCTCCCAGCTCTGCGGGAAGTCTGCTTCTCCCTCTGACCTTCTCCCTTCTCATTCTCTCTCTCTCTCTCTCTCAAATAAATTAAAAAAAAAAATAAAAATAAAAAAAACTACAATGAGGGGCACCTGGGTGGCTCAGTTGGTTGAGCCGCTGCCTTTGGCTCAGCTCATGATCTCAGCATTCTGGGATCCAGCCCCGCATCGGGCTCTCTGCTCAGCAGGGAGCCTGCTTCCTCCTCTCTCTCCTCCTGCCTCTCTGCCTACTTGTGATCTCTCTCTCTGTATCAAATAAATAAATAAAATCTTAAAAAAAAAAACTACAATGAAATATGACTTCAGATCCACAAGGATGACTGTAAGGAAAAAGATGGACAATAGCAAGTATTAACAAGAATGTGGAGAAGTTGAAATCCTCATACGTTGCTGGTGGGAATGTAAAATGGTGCTGTCACTTTAGAAAACATTTTGGCAGTTCCTGAAAAGACTAAATATGGAGTTACTATATAACTCAGTAATTTCATTTTTAGGTATATAACCACAATTGTTGAAAACATATAGTAACACAAAAATTGTAGGGGCGCCTGGGTGGCTCAGTGGTTAAAGCCTCTGCCTTCAGCTCAGGTCATGATCTCAGGATCCTGGGATCCAGCCCTGCATCGGGCTCTCTGCTCAGCCAGGAGCCTACTTCCCCCTCTCCCTCTACCTGCCTCTCTGCCTACTTGCAATCTCAATCTCTGTCAAAAAAAAAAAAAAAAATTGTACATGAATACTCATATCAGCATAGTATGTAGCATTCAAAAACCAGGAAATGCTGGATGTGGTTTGTGAAATCGTCCTCCATTACAAGCCTTAGGTATTGCTTTATTTATGAAGCTATTGAACAATGCTGGGTAGAACTTAAGGGGTTAGTGAATGAAGGATGGAGAAAACAGAAAGTAAGAGGTAAAATGAAACAAGGTAGAACAGAAGGTAAATGATAACTAGTTAGGGAAGATAAGTGAAGAAATAAAGGAGAAAAAAAAGGATGCCCAGATATTTCTTCATCATGATGTCTGTGTCCTACACTCTTTTCTCCTACATGAAAAGGGATATTTATACATTTAAATCATAAAAACATAATCAAAAGGACGAAGCTGGGGTTCCTGGGTGGCTCAGTGGGTTAAGCCTCTGCCTTCAGCTCAGTCATGATCTCAGGGTCCTGGGATTGAGCCCCACATCGGGCCAGGCTGCGGGGAGCCCGGGGAGCCTGCTTTCTCCTCTCTCTACCTGCCTCTCTGCCAACTTGTGATCTCTCTCTCTCTCTCTGTCAAATAAATAAATAAAACCTTAAAAAAAAGGATGACGTTAACATGCTTAATAGCTCTATGGCTGTTCTTATCCATCACTGGTGTTAACATATGAGATACATTCTCAGATTTTTTGTTTAAATAGGTATGAAGATTCTTTGTCCAGATCCCCTCCAAGAAAGGACTTGATGCCAGAGCAGTGGGGAGTGTACCAGTAGACAGCTTCTAGCTATGAGCTTTTTCCAGAGAGCTGCTTTGCCTGAAGCCTTTCTCTTCCTAGGATATTCTGGATCTGATGATTGAGCGAGGGAAAGCTATAGTCTTGGCCATTTGGGGTACTATTCTTCCAGAGTTCCCTGCCATGTTGGATGAAGTTTGGACTTGCACAGGAGTTTTCCTTCTCTCCCTACCCAGTCCTGTTTCCTTCCCTCCTTTTCATAAGTATTGATCCTAATGCAACACCTTGCTCCCAAAGCTCTACCTCATCTTTTGCTTCTAAAGAACCTAACCTGTAAGATAATAATTTTCTTTTACTTTCATGCATGAGGGAGAAGAGAGAAAGCCAATAATCCTCATCTGGTCGACAAAGAAAATTCAAAAGTATTTATGCCTTCTGGAAAATAGGGATGTAATGTAAGCATTTATTACTAGACAACACCTTATTAAGTAAGACAAGCAGTTTATAACCTTTTAAGGATTAAAATTACTTTCACAGACCGTAACAACAATTTTTGGAGTCCAGATGTCTAAGAGGAGTTGGCAGGTAATGAGGTCAGCAAACTACTGCCCAGTCCAATTTCCTGTTTTCGTAAGTAAAGTTTTATTGGATCACAGCTATGCCCATTCATTTGGCTGCTTTCATGGTTCAACAGCAGAACTAAGTAGTTGTAACAAAAGCCACAAGGCCGGCAAGTCTCATATATTTACTTTCTGGCCACTTAGGAAAAGAAGATTCTTTTGATGGAATTAACTTCTGCAAAAACAGTTTTATGATGTAAAGTACTATTTGATTTTCTCTTCAGCTGCATTGAGAGGGAGTAACCACACGTGCCTCCAGGTTTTAAAGGTCAAGCCCTAAGATTCCGTTAATTTTGGCATTGAGGGGGAAAAAGGCAATTTCAAGAAACCCAACATGATATCAAAAGGACAGGGCAAAACGGTACTATTAAGAAATGAAATAAGGAGTGTATAATATTTTGAATCAACATGATCACAAGTTAGAAATATGAATAGAAAAAAAAAAAAAGAAATGTGAATAGGGTTTTTACAAGTCTCAGGTCCAAATCTGACAAGATCAGTCTTGGGAATAGAATGATAAAAAGGAAATCCACATACAATGATTTGTTCTATCATAAATTTTATCAAAAGTCTAAATGGAATGCAAGCTGCATAAATAAAAATCCATTAGAGTGAGCAAGACCTTCTGGTGACTTTCTTCTGATCCTCTTTGGGATGTGACAAGGCAGAGACACAAGGTGAGGAATGATCTGGGTCCAATGGGCTCCTGATAACGGATAACGTAACCCTAAGGAGAATTATGGTCTCCCAGCCCAATGAGCCACAGCTGTGCCTGGAAACAGTTTATACAACACACAGGTTCCATGCCTGGACTTCCCTGGTTCTGAAATTCTTGCTACCCCACACTTATTCAATCCCTCCCATTCTGCTCCTTTAGTATAGAACCTATGAATGTCGTATGTATTGCCATTTAGGGTCTTTACCACTGCCAGGTATCAAAGGAAGAGAAAATCAGGGCTTGCAGCATGTTCTGAAATCTCTGTTTCTTTCACTCAACTGCTGTTCTTTTGAGGTACCCCAGGCTGCCTTCTTGCTCTAGGACCTGAGTCATCTGTTCTCTTTCATTGTTCTTTGCAGATACAGGGAGGAAAAAATACATCACTCATTTATTTTCTTCAACTAGTAGTTATTGCAGACAAGTGATAGTTTGATACTTGGTACAAGATCACATGTCATTTTTTCCTGGCATTGTTCTCTTTTATTCTTTGAGACAGTGTTTATCTACCATTTATAATGATCTCACTTTTTAATGTGATACCTTCCTTTTCCAAAACCTATTTATATACTACTAAATCAAGCTGTGAGAAGACACCACTTTTTCATTCCAGTCCGATTCTACATAATAATTTCCCATTTGAAACAACAATTATTTTATCAAGATGAAACAGCTGCAAACACAGCAATTGCCCTGAACTACCATTAACCGAATGTTCCCTGCTGTCAAGCCAGATGTTTAATTCTGAATACTGAGCTTTCTGTTTCAGTGGGTAGGAAGCCTGGAGATGAATAGATACTGGCTGTGTTCCTCTGAGATGAGGATATGGTCCCTCTGCCAGGCTCCCTAACACTGGAAAAGATGCCATTCCCCTCAGTCTTTGCCTTTTGACCCTATTCTTGGAACTCCTGCCCTGACTTCCTCAGTAAGTTCTCAGAAGCCAGTTGTATCCTCTGCTCACATCTGTCATTCCAGAGAATTATAGTGTAGTCAAAATTATTAATGCGTGAGGGTTCACAGCCTCTTTCTCTCTCCCCACAAGCTAAGTAAGATTCAGGAGTTGTTCATTCTCTAGGCATTTTCTCACTTGTTTTTCCTCTTGGGCCTTATTAGAGAGATGGGGGAAGGGAGAAGAAAGTGTAGAGCCTTTGACACGAGTTACAAGGATGTTTTTGATTGGGAATTGACAATGGGGGGAGAAAGTTTTCGGGAACAACTGCACCCAAGTTTGAGAATGACAGAGGTATAGTCAGAGGATTTTTTAAATACATTAGGTGCACCTGCTGAAATTTATGAAAATTATGATTATAAAACAGGAGGTGACTATTTTGAACTGAGAGAAGGATGAAGACATGGGTAGGAGGAGTGTGAGGATATTAATGCTCTCATCTTTTAAAGCAGGGAGTCATTTATGACATATACAATCAAAATACTTGGGTGGTTTTTTTTAAAGATTTTTTTAAAGATTTTATTTATTTATTTGAGAAAGAGAGAGAGAGTGAAAGAGAACATGAGAGGGGACACGGTCAGAGGGAGAAGCGGACTCCCCATGGAGCTGGGAGCCCGATGTGAGACTCAATCCCAGGACTCCAGGACCATGACCTGAGCAGAAGGCAGTCGCTTAACCAACTGAGCCACCCAGGCTCCCGGGTTTTTTTTTTTTTTTTTTTTTTTTTAAAGCACATTGAGTATAGCCTTTTAACATTTCAGAGTATTTAGAATCCTTTAGGAAATAATATATCTTGCGCTAGAGGAATGTTTATTTGGAATTCAATTCCTTTAGTTTCTCTTCAGATTTCCTTTCTTAAATTTAAGTAAGTAGGGGCACCTGGCTGGGTCAGTCAATAGGGCATGCCACTCTTGATCTGGGGGTTGTGAGTTTGAGCCCCATGTGAGGTCTAGAGCTTACTTAAAAATAATTTAACAAATTTAGCAAGTTTAAGTTAAATATATTAAATATAGTGTGATCCCTTGTTTACAAAAATATTTCTTCTGTGTGTATACTTAGAAAGATGTATATAATAATCTAAAGCTAGTAAAGGTCATTTCCGGGTGTGAGATTTGAAGTGGATTTTTGAACTTTTATCTTTGTACAATTCTGTCCTTGGAATTCTTAGAATAAGTATGACAATAGAGCAATTTTTCTTTTTTAAATATGGGGTGAAAACATGCCAACATGGTAATTAGTGATTAGCTCACTATTGGGGAATATAGATGACTTCTTTTTCTTTGTGCTTATTTAAATCTGTTCAGGTTACTATCACAAAATACCAAAAACTGAATGGCTTATAAACAACAAAAGTTTTTTTCTTGCAATTCTAGAAGCCAGATGTCCAAATTCAAGGCACCAGTATGGTCATCTTCTGGTGAGGCCCTTTTCCAGGTTCATAGTCAGGGCCTTCTGGCTGTGTGCTCACATGGGGGAAGGAGTGAGGGGAGGTCTTTGGTGCCTCTTTAATAAGAATACTAATTCTTATTCATGAAGTCTATACCATCACAACCTAAGCACCTCCCAAAAACCCCACTTCTTTTTTTTTTTTTAAAGATTTTTATTTATTTATTTGACAAAGAGGAGAAAGATCACAAGCAGGCAGAGAGGCAGGCAGAGAAAGAGAGGAGGGGAAGCAGGCTCCCTGCTGAGCAGAGAGCCCGATGCGGGGCTTGATCCCAGGACCCTGAGATCATGACCTGAGCCGAAGGCAGAGGCTTAACCCACCGAGCCACCCAGGCGCCCCCCAAAAACCCCACTTCTGATACCATCACCCTGGACATCTGGAATTCAACATATGAATTTGGGAGAACACAAGGATCCTTCTCAGTTAATATTTGTTTACTTATTCCATGGCCATTTTATGAAAACGCTAATAGCAAAGCATTAGGTTTTTACATAGAACCCTCCAACCAAAGATGGTTTTATAGGCATACATTAGAAAAGTACCACTGATTCTAAGATAAATCATTATTTATCTAAGGACTGATGTGTACAGATTTAAAGACATAGCAGGAATAATAACTGTATCTAAGAAAGAAACTTTGAGGGACGCCTGGGTGGCTCAGTTGGTTAAGCTGCTGCCTTCAGCTCAGGTCATAGTCCCGGGGTCCTGGGATGGAGTCCTGCATTAGGCTCCTTGCTCAGCAGGGAGCCTGCTTCCCTCTCTGCCTCTGCCTGCCACTCTGCCTATTCATGTTCACACTCTCCCTCTCTCTCTCTCTGACAAATAAAATCTTAAAAAAAAAGAAAAGAAAAGAAAAGAAAGAAACTTTGAGGAGGGCAAACTTAGTCCAGGAGAAAGAGAACTAGAATGTTAGGGGATTTCAGACCTCCCGTGAAAATTACCCCAGCAATCAAATAAATGACTAATAATGAATAGCTAAGATATTCAGATTTCTAACTGGGAACATGTACAGGTAACCTTTTCATGCATTCTATAGAATAGAGATAATGATTTCTTTTCAGATTAAATAACATCAGGAGGTTGAGAGAATGCTACATGAGGACATTCAGGTTCTCAAGAGAACTTAACAGGCATTACCAGTAGTTAGCTGTCACTTGGAGATTTTATCAAACATACTGTTCAGTATCTACTGTCTCCCATGAATTAATGATCTATTTTTCAATACAATATTTTCAAAGCTTAATGCTAATATATGTAAAATTAAATGCAGAATAAAAATAAAAATTTAAAACCCTCAGTTTTGGGGCGCCTGGGTGGCTCAGTGGGTTAAAGCCTCTGCCTTCAGCTCAGGTCATGATCTCAGGGTCCTGGGATCAAGCCCCACATGGGGCTCTCTGCTCAGGGGGAAGCCTGCTTCCCCCTTTCTCTCTGCCTGCCTCTCTGCCTACTTGTGATTTCTCTCTGTCTGTTAAATAAATAAATAAAATGTTTAAAAAATAAATAAAAATAAAACCCTCAGTTTTCCATTCATATTTTCCTCTATCTCCTCTTACTTTCCTTCATCCATTCTTTTTTTTTTTTAAAGATTTTTTATTTATTTATTAGAGAGAGAGAGACTGAGAATGAGAGGGGAGAAGGTCAGAGGGAGAAGCAGACTTCCCGCAGGGCCGGGAGTCCGATATGGGACTCGATCCCGGGACTCCGGGATCATGACCCGGCCTGAAGGCAGTCGCTCAACCAACTGAGCCACCCAGGCGCCCTCCTTCATCCATTCTTAAAAATATTT
>CM052809.1:51769465-51803301 GCA_028533885.1 Nasua narica | reverse complement strand
CTCTGCCCCACCCCCCTGCTCAATTGCTCTCTCTCTCTCTCTCTCAGATAAATAAGTAAATTTTGAAAAAAATTAATAAAGTGTTGAGAAAGGGAAAAAAAGCCAACCTAGAATTCTGTATCCTGCAAAATTATTCATCAAAAGTGGAGGAGAAAAAAAAAAAGATTTTTCTCAGACAAATAAAATATTGAGAGAATTTGTTGCCAGTAGATCCACCTTGTAAGAAATGTTAAAAGAAGTTCTTTAGAGGAAAGAAAATAACAAAGGTCAGAAACTCAGATCTACATAAGTAACATAGAAGAAGGTACAAGTAAAGGTACAATAGAAGTTTTTATTTCTGTTATTTTAATTGATCTAACAGATAATACTTTGAGATAATAAAAGCAATGACATGTTCAATTATGTGTGCTTATGTATATATGTCATGTCTATATATACATTATATATAAATAAAATGAATGCCAGTAATGATACAAGGGACAAGAGAAAGGAATTAGAATTATTTTGCTATTATGAAGTATTGACACCACCTGTGAAGAGATAGTGTTCTTTGAAAGTGGACTTGGATTAGTTGTAAATATCTATTGCTAACTCTAAGGCAACCACTAAAAGAAGTTAAAAATAAAAACATGTAAGAAATATATAAAGAAAGGAAAAAATGGAATCATATACAGAGGTGAATTAAAATCACAAAAGGCAGAAAAAGAGTAGAAGACAGAAATAGAAACAGGGAACAAGGGCAACCAATGTAAACAGTAACAAATATGGTAGATGTTAATGAAGATATAGCAATAAATCACCTTGAACGTCAATGATCTAAATGCAGCAATTAAAAGATACTGTCAGAGTAGATGGAAAACCTAAAACCTGTTTTTTGCCTCTAAGAAACCCACTTTATTTTTTTTAAAGATTTATTTATTTATTTTGGTGAGGGTAGGGGTAGAGCAGAGATGTGGGACTGGATGCCATGACCCTGATCAGGGGTTGCCAAGGGTTGGGATTTGGGGAATGGGGGATGGATTGACAAAAAAACAAGATTTTTTTTTATTTATTTGGCACAGAGAGAGATCACAAGTAGGCAGAGAGGCAGGCAGAGAGAGGGGGGGAAGCAGGTTCCCTACGGAGCAGAGAGCCTGATGTGGGGCTCAATCCCAGGACCCTGAGATCATGACCTGAGCTGAAGGCAGAGGCTTTAACCCACTGAGCCACCCAGGCGCCCCAAAAACAGGATTTTTAAGGCACTGAAAGTACCTTTATGATACTTTAATGATGAATACATGTCATTATTCACTGTCTAGACCCATAAATATAGAGACTCTCAAGCAGGCTCTGCACACAGCATGGAACCTGACATCGGGCTGGATATCACAACCCTGAGATCATGACCTGAGTGGAAATTAAGCGTTGGATGTTTTAAGAGACTGAGCCACTCAGGCACCCTCTACATGATTTTTTTAAAGTTTTGAACAAATTTTAGCCCAATCAAGAAGTGAAGGAAGGGTATCTTGAGAAGAGGGAACAGAATGATAAAAGGGGACAAAACACCAAAGCTCTAGCGATTCCTTTTCTATAGGCTTTCCACACTATACTCATTCATTCCTTCATTCTCCACTCTCTCCTCGTGCCCCACCACAGCCTATAGGTACTTGTAACTCAGAAGCCATAACAACGGTGGCATTCATCTATTTACAAATCTGTTCCCTCCAACCAGACTATAAACCACATGATGACAGGGACCTTATCCTATTTGTTTTTATAACCCTACGTCCTAGGTCAGTACCTGGCGAAGAACCAGGTGGGCATCCAGGGGTTTGATGAATGAGCAAATGAGCAAATGAGTGAATGGACAAATACATTGATACAGGGTCTCCATCCAGGACAGTTTAGTTGTGAGAGTACAAAATAATTTCAATATAAGGCACTTCTTTTTTCTTTGTGTTGAATAATGATAAATAACACAGGTTTTAATAATTTTGGTGGGAAAAATATCCTGGGTTAACTCCAGCCCAAAGCTATAGTATGCGGTCACAGAAACTTAGAGCAACAATCTAATGAAGAGTCCAATATAACATTAAGCACGGGCACCCTCTGGCATAATTAACACAAAGTATGAACTTGTGAATTACACACAGCTTTCAATGAGCTTTTTACTTCATTTATGGCTACTTCTACCACTCCATTATAGATGGAACTGTCCTCTAAATTGCACTTACACGTTCTCCAAGCTATTCTGAAATTATACTAAAACTGCTTTAATATTAAACATCTGAATTTTTTTTTTTTGCTCACTTAATTAGTTTAACCAGTGGAGCTAATTACCACTTGGTTTTCATTATAATTTTGGTAATTATTGTCCTGAAGTTTTCCTCCCGGGCATGTGGCTTGTTCTTTATTCATTATTCATTTCCCAATAACCCTGGAGATAAATTCACCAATGATTTACATCTAAAATCTTTGTGTTCTTTTTGACAAATGACAGTTCCCTAACCTCTAACACTCAAGGAAAGCACCTCAAAAAGATCTTTACTGGGTGCTATGCTCTGGTACTCCATGCTTCTCTAAAAGCTATTGTCACCATAATGGGTAAGTTTATTCAGCACGCAATTAAGTGAAAAAACGGGCTTGGCATTTGCATGTTAAAACAGGGGGAAGTATAATACAATCTCACTTTTTATTTTTTTATTTTTTATTTTATTTGTTTATTTGAAAGAGAGAGAATATGAGCAGGGGGGAGGAGCAGAGGGAGAGGGAGAAGCAGACTCCCCACTGAGCAGGGAGACCGATGCCGGTCTCAATCCCAGGACCTCAAGATCATGACCTAAACCAAAGGCAGAAGCTTAACAGACTGAGCCACCCAGGCACCCCTATCCCACATTTATAATTGTGAAAACTTTGTGGAGTGGGAAAACGAAGTTTTAAGGTTTGGTATTGTAGTCAAGATAAGTCAGCATGTTTTGATTGTTGCAGTCTATGGGGCCACTGTGCATCTAGGTATAGGCTTGCTGGCCTTTCACCTTGGCACTTTATCTGGGAGTATTCAGGCAATGAGAAGACTGAATTCAAATGATGGTTGTGCTCATGAGAGAATTATTTCTACTTGAGAACTTGTTCACTGATTTTGTATTTGGATATATATTTTTAAGATTTTATTTATTTATTTGACAGAGAGAGAGATCACAAGTAGGCAGAGAGGCAGGCGGGGGGGGGGGGGGGAAGCAGGCTCCCTGCTGTGCGGAGAGCCTGATGCGGGGCTCGATCCCAGGACCCTGAGATCATGACCAGAGCCTAAGGCAGAGGCTTTAACCCACTGAGCCACCCAGGCGCCGCTGTATTTGGATATTTTTTAAGGACAAAATGCTGGTCAACTCAAGAGGCAGTTCCAAAGGGGCAGGACTCAACTAGACTGCATATGAATACAAATCCTGTTTGAAGATTATTCTCTGGTTGGCACTTTGGGGAGTAGAGAGGCTGCAAAAGTGCCATCTGAGAAGCTAGCTGTTGACAATACTGAGCAGTTCAAGTCTTCTTTTTCAGTAAAGTCTATTCCAATTATAGTCTGTCTTCTTTACTTCTTTGATCCATAACAGTGCTGGCCAATACAACTTTCTGCTAACAGGACACACTATATAATTTACCAGTTATAGTGCAAAAGAAAATGTAGGGTCCTTTGTTTAAAAAACATTAATGGGCGCCTGGGTGGCTCAGTTGGTTGGGCGGCTGCCTTCGGCTCAGGTCGTGATCCCGGAGACCCAGGATGGAGTTCCACATCGGGCTCCCAGCTTCACGGGGAGTCTGCTTCTCACTCTGACCTTCTCCCTTCTCATGCTCTCTCTCACTCTCTCTTAAAAAAAAAAAACAACATTAATAATAACAAGACAGTAAGTGCAAAGTATTAAACCAACCACAGGCCCTTTTAGGCTTGGGGCCCTGTACAGTTGTACAGGTTACACACCCTCGAAGCTGGTTCCATCTGTAATGATGGAACCATTTTATATGCACTATTGAATATGGCAGTCATAAACCACTTATGGCTTTTGTACATTAATGTATTATAGCTAATGCAAAAGTGGAACTGAATTTTACTTAAATTTTAATTAACTTCAGTTTAAATAGCTATAGTGACTTGTGGCTATCACATTTGACAGTGCAGTGCCTAAACATTAGAAATTATATTTTTGGCAAATTACTTAGTCTCACTGTTATTCAAGTTCTGTCTTCAGTAAAATGGATACAATAATAGTACTTATCTCCCAAGATTGTTTTGAGAAATTCAGTAAATTAACTTATCTAAAGCTCTTAAACAACAGTGGCTGGTACATAATAATTCACTTTTTAAAAAGAGATTTTTAAAATTATTTTTAAAGTAATCTCTATACCCGATGTGGGGCCCAAACTCACAACCCTGAGATCAAGAGTCACATTCCAACTGAGCCAGCCAGGCACCCTATTAGCTTTTTTAAAAATTATGGTGTAATTAACATACAGTGTTATTTTTTTTAAAGATTTTATTTATTTATTTGAGAGAAAGAGAGAGTGAGTGAGCGAGTGAAAGAGCACAAGCAGGGGGAGCCACAGAGGGAAAAAAAGCAGGCTGAGCAGAGAGGTCTATGCGGGACTCGATTCCAGGACGCTAAAATCATGACCTGAGCCGAAGGCGGACACCTAGCTAACCGAACCATGCAGGAGCCCCTACAGTAATATATTTGTCGCAGGTGTACAATAGAGTGATTCAGTGCTCATCAAGATAAGTGTACTCTTAATTCCATTCACTTACTTCACCCATTTCTCCACCCACCTCCCCTCTGGTAACCATCAGTTTGATCTCTATGGCTAAGTCTGTTTTCTGGTTTGTCTTTTCTTTATTTCTTTTTTTTTGTTCATTTGTTTTGTTTCTTAAATTTCACATATGCATGAAATCATATGGTATTTGTCTTTCTCTGATTGGCTTATTTAGCTTGGCATTATACTCTCTAGATCCATCCATGCAAATGGTAAGATTTCAAACTTTTTTATGGATGAACAATCTTCCACTGTATATATACCACATCTTCTTTATCCATTCATCTACCAATGGACACTTAGGTTGCTTCCATAATTTGGCTATTGTAAATAATGCTGCAATAAAGACAAGTGTGCATATATCCCTTCAAATTAGTGTTTTTGTATTCTTGGAATAAATAACCAGGAACACAATTACTGGATCATAGGGTAGCTTTATTTTTAACTTTTTGAGGAACCTCCACACTGTATTCCAGAGTGGCTGCATTAATTTGCATTCCCACCAACAGTGGACAAGGGTTTCTTTTTCTCCACATCCTTGCCAACGCTCATTGTTTCTTGTGTTTTTCATCACAGCCATTCTGACAGGTATGAAGTGGTATCTCATTATAGTTTTGATTTGCTTTCACTGATGAGTGCTGTCGAGCATCTTTTCATGTATTTGTTGGCCCTCTGGATGTCTGCTTTGGAGAAATGTCTGTTCATGTCATCTGCCCATTTTTTAATTGGATTATTTGGTTTTTGGGTGTTGACTTCTATCAGTTCTTTATATATTTTGGACAGTAAGCCTTTATTGGATGTCATTTGCAAATATCTTCTCCCATTTGATAAACTATCTTTCAGTTTTGTTGATCATTATCTTTGCGGTACAGAAACTTTTTATTTTGATGTAGTCCCAATAGTTCATATTTGTTTTTGTTTCTCTTGCCTTAGGAGACATATTTAGAAAGATGTTGTTACAGCCAATGTCAGAGAAATTACTGCCTGTGCTCTCTTTGAAGAATTTTTATGGTTTCAGATCTCACATTTTGGCCTTTTATCCATTTTGAATTTGTTTTTGTGTATGTGTTTAAGAGATTGGTCCAGTTTCTAATAACTGTTATGTTTAAGAATATCTTTTATTATTAACATAACCCATTTGCTCACCTGGAGTAAATCTAGCTAATCATAGTAATCCTATTACCCCTGTCAAAGACTGGGCATGAGCTGAGATCTGCTTAGGGAAAGGCTTTGAGGATCTTAGTATTTGCAAATAATTTAAACAATATGGAATTGGGTAAAGCAAGAAGTAAAGTGCCTGGAAAGTAACACCACCTCACCTCCTCAAGACATACAATTAACATTTTTTTGTAAATGTAAAGTTGTCAGTTGAGATACAGGATGACCCACTACATTTGAATTTCAGGTAAACAATGAGTAATCTTTTTGTATGAGTTTGTCCTGAATATTGCATGGGACATACTTACACTAAAAAGTTATTCATCAATGATCCAAAATTCAATTTTAATTCCGTGTCTGTGTTTTTTTTTGGCAGGCTTAGATATATGGCTTCCAAAACTAATTATATTGTCATTTGTCTGAACTCAGCTAGACTGGGATAATTCATAACTCACGCAAGATATGGAAGGGAAATTATCATCCTGTTCTTCCTTATGTAGTATTGAGCGAAGAACATGGAGCTGGAATTCTGGGCACTTTACCACTCTGGGCTTCAGGCAATTTGTTCCTAAAATGGATGTTAGATCAGATTGCCCCAGAGGGTTAATATAGAGTAGTGGTTAGCAGGACAGGCAGGAGAATCAGACTTTCTGATTGTTGTTGTTGTTGTTTTAAAAAGATTTATTTATTTATTTGACAGAGAGAGATCACAAGTAGGCAGAGAGGCAGGCAGAGGGAGAGGAGGAAGCAGGCTCCCTGCTGAGCAGAGAGTCTGATGCTGGGCTTGATCCCAGGACCCTGAGATCATGACCTGACCTGAAGGCAGAGGCTTTAACCCATTGAGCCACCCAGGCACCCCAGATTTTCTGATTGTTAACCACCAGGGGTTTTGGTTTCTTCATCTTCTAAGAAAGGGGCTCATTATGTTCCATACCTCACAGGCTGCTGTGAAAGTTAAATGACCTAGCATACTTCAAGTTCTCAGAACACAGCCTGGCACACCGTAAGTGCTCCATAAATGTTAGTTCGCATTATTCCCAGTCTGGCTTTCATTTTTTCTACAATGTTGAACAACATTCCTAAGACTCAGAGACATAAGATATCAAATCTAGATAAAGAAACTGCTACCAAGAGGAACTCTGAGTGTAAAGCACAATTGAACTCTTAAATTACATATTTGCCTAGAAATAAATTCAATTAGAGTATTATAAAAATTACATTAAAAACATTTGTTTTAAAACTGTCGAGTCTAAAGTATTGCTACTGAGGATTGAAATAGCTAGGCGTTATTGGAAGGCAGCCTTGCCATTGATCTCAACATGAGAATTTTCATCAGAATGTGTTTTCTATGCAGAAAAAGAACACAATATGTGATCCATGTTATGACACAGAAGGAGGATTAATCTTTAGTAATGGAAGGAACCATGTAAATAAATGTATTTAAGGAACGACCAGTGTTTGTGTTTATTTTTCTAGCTAGAAGAAAAGAGCTTTAAGTCATTGGTTTAACCCTGGGGGGAAGAAACCCAGATGTCAGGATTCAGAGATTATTATGTAATCAGTAATTTGGAGAGGCTGCAGCCTTTTGTTTGGTTTTCAAAAGCTCAGACTCAAAGGCTAAAAATTCAGCTTTTATTTTCCTTTTATGGTAGCTGGTTCATTTTCTGTAGAGGTTCAATTTGTTATCAGAGAGAATCATCGCTAATTTGAATAATTACATACTTAACTGTAGGGTAGAACTGAAATTGGGGTTGATTGAGAGGGTTAGAAACAGAGCAAACTCCTTCCTGCCACAAGAATTAGAGATTCTACATAGCAAAACATGGCAGTGCAAGCAAGCATTTTCAATGAATTAAATTTGTCTTGTAGGAAATAGGCAAAAAACAAACAAACAAAAAAACAAACAGTACCAACTCAACTTCACTCATAGTAGGAGGGCAACAAATTAAAACTACACCAAGATATCACTTTTTAAATCTATTAGATTGATAAAACCCTAAAAGTTTGACAACACAGTTGTTGAATGGCTCTGGGGAAACAAATCTTATAGATGTTGATGGGAGTGTAAACTGGCATAACACCTGGAGAAAAATTAAGCAAAATCTATGCAAATTACAAATTAAAATGCATCTGCCTGTTGACCCACCAATTCCACTTCTGGGATCTTATCTTATAAAAATACCCATACTTGGGGCACCTGAGTGGCTTAGGTAAGCGTCCACTCTTGATTTTGACTGAGGTCCTGATATCAGTTTTGTGAGATTGAGGCCCCGCATGGAGCCTATTTGGGATTCTCTCTCCCTCTCCCTCTGCCCTGCCCCCTGTGCCCCACTCACTCAAAAAAAAAAAAAAAAAAAAAAAAACCCATACTCATGTGAAATTATTTATATACAAAGTTATTTTTTAATTGAAATGTAATTCACATGCTGTAAAAAATAACATTTTAAAGTGTATAATTTGGTGATTTTTTTTGTTTATTCACAAGTTTATGCTCTCATCACCATTAACTATTTCCAGGTCATTGTCATCACCCCTAAAGCAACTCTGTACCCATTAGCAACCACTAATCTATTTTCTGTCTCTTTGGACTGGAAAGCAGGTCTTTGACTCTAATCTCTGTGGTCTCTTGACCGTGTCAGGCTCTATTTATTTACCTACATAAGCATTTTCCAAAATATCATTCTTGTACTTCAGACTTGATTGGTCCACACCTAAGTGGGCTTACTAGGACCAGTTTCCATAATGTTTTTACTTAATCTAACTTTTGTTGGTACCACTAAACTGGATAGTAGAAACTATCTGGTGTTTATATATATTAACATCAAACATTAGTGTATTTCCAACATATTTTAAAGCTGGCTTTTTGTAAACATCTAGAAGAGCCCTCCTCTTCATCTGAGCCCAGAACTGCAGAAAGATGCACATGAAAGAGTGAGATTGGGGAAACTCAGTCTATGAAGACAAATTAGCCCTTGTGACTAATATGGAACAAGCTTTAACTTTGTAAGAATATTCTTCGTAATATTATTCCATGTTTGTTCATATTTGAAATTTTCTATATTAAAAAACTAACAAAAAGGTAATTATAAATGTCTGGTAACTTATTTGAAATTCACCATCGATAAAATGGCGGTTAGGGAGGAGTGCCTGGGTGGCTCAGTCTTTAAGCCTCCGCCTTTCATTCAGGTCATGATCCCAGGGTCCTGGAATGGAGCCTGCTTGGGGGAAGCCTGCTTCTCCCTCTCCCACTCTCCCTGCTTGTATTCCCTCTCTCACTGTGTCTCTCTCTGTCAAACAAATAAGTAAAATCTTAAAAAAAAAAAAAAAAATTGTGGTTAGGGAAAGCTTTACAGACAAGTTAGAATTTAAGCAAAATTCTAAAGGAAGAAGATTACATAAGTTGCATGAGAGAGTGTTGGGGGTGGGGGGTCACCTCATTAACTCAGTTGGTGGAGCATACAACTCTTGATCTTGGGGTCATGAGTTCAAGCCCCATATTGGGGGTAAAGCTTACTTAATTAAAAAAAAAGAAGAGGGACGCCTGGGTGGCTCAGTTGGTTGGGTAGCTGCCTTTGGCTCAGGTCATGATCCCAGAGTCCTGGGATTGAGTCCCACATCGGGCTCTCTGCTCAGCGGGGAGCCTGCTTCTCCCTCTGCCTGCCACTCTGCCTGCTTGTGCTCTCTCTCTCTGTGACAAATAAATAAATAAAATCTTTAAAAAAAAGAAGAAGAAGAAAGAGTATCACGCAGGAGGAATCAAATTTAATTCCATAAAAATACTGAGCATGATACTGAGCACAATATACTATGTCTAAGAGTTAGAAGTAACTTCACCTGGCTTCAAGGAGATGGAAGTTTGCTTCTTGCTCACGTAAAAGAAGTCTGAGAGTGGGCTGACCAGAAGTGGCATGGCATCTCCATGACGTACTTAGGGAATGTTAGGATATGCTCTTCCATCTCCATCTTTGGCATGCATCCTCAAGGTCACCTGATAGGTAAAGATAGCTGCTAAACCTCCAGGCATTATACCTACATTTCATGAAGCAAGGGTGGAATAGGAAGGAATAAGTTCTACGAAATGTTCCATTTACATATTACCCAGTATAGACTTTATATACTTTCTAGTCACATGGTTATCCTCAGCTGCAAGGGAAGCTGAAAAGAAATAGCTGAATGACTCATTCAGCTAAAATTCAGGTTTCTGGGGCGCCTGGATGGCTCAGTTGGTTAAGCAACTGCCTTCGGCTCAGGTCATGATCCTGGAGTCCGGGGATCGAGTCCCATATCGGACTCCCGGCTCTGCAGGAAGTCTGCTTCTCCCTCTGACCTTCTCCCCTCTCATTCTCAGCCTCTCGCTCTCTAATAAATAAATAAAAATCTTTAAAAAAATAAAAAAAATAAAATTCAGGTTTCTGTTACAAGAAGGAAGAGAGAAAGAATAGATGATTGGTAGGCAAAACAGCCCCTGCCACATTGTGCTTTGTAGGGAGTGTCTCATCGTAGGTAAGAGTAGTGGATGGGGTAACAGAAGTCAGACTTTGAATCCAGGACCTGCAACTTACTAGTTATGTGACCTTGGAAAGGTAGTAACTAAAGCTCCCTAAGCATCAAATTTCTTGTCTGTAAATAAAACATAGCTTGTTAATACTAGAAAGTTATATGTATAAATTACCTGGCACAAAAGAGGTACTCAATAAATCACCATTATTTTACCTGTGATTTGTTAGAGATTTAGTGATTTTATTTTATTTATTTATTTTTGAAATCTAGTGATTTTAAAGATTTTCTCTGGCCTTAAGAAGTTACCAAGACTAAAAAAAAAAAAAGAAGAAGTTACCAAGACTGTTGTATTAGAGAAAGAAAAATACACCACTGATAAAAGCTGTTAAGATTATAAGTTGTTTTTTCACCCAGTTTCATTAATTTACAAATAATATAATGGTCAGCAATATTATCTTCAAATATGGAATAAAATAGAACTTTATTGCAGTGTTTACTGATTTTGCAACACCTTTAATACCTAGTCTACAGAATTTAACAGGTATTAAATCAAACTCATTCCCTCTCAATCCACTTGCCCAAATAAAGTGGAAATAGACATATTCCCCACGGATTTAAGAGTGAGCTTTCCAAGATTTGGTCTTTTGAGAAACCATAAAATAAACCCTGAGAGACCACAACATTCTAGATTAAAATAAATGTGGAAAAGAAGGTATTTCTAATTTATTTATTTTTTGATAGAAGTAAGGACAAATAGTAGAGTTGCCAATAATGGGAATTCAACTTTTTCTATTAGGAAGTTTAAAAGGGAGGAGAAACTGAGATGTGTGAGAAATTCAGGTTGTAACGAGTTTCATACTTGTCTCAACTCAGTGGGTTTACTAGTCAAACTACTGCTTTTTCCCCTGATATTTTCAACTCTACTGCTCTCCTTTATAGACTTGCTTCATATGAATTTATTTCTGAAAATGAAAGAGGACAGAAGAAAAAGTGAATGTGAAAGTAGTGACAAAACTTTTGTGTTTTCATTGGATTTAACTTATCATAAGCCGGATCTAATTTTCTCTCCTGGGATTGTGATGACTATCTTGGTTATTTTTATTAAGGCGATAATTAATCTTAGATTCTCCAAAATAGAGTGGACTCCAACATTATATAGTCTGTTTTTCCAGTGCTTGAAGTCACCTCTGCATGATTCCTGCCTGTCCTCTTCCCATCCCCCATATCCTCAATCCGTTACCATGTACTTCAAATGCCAGGGTACTCACCCTCTGTCAAGACAAGTCATTCATGCTCTGGCACTAGAAAGCTCTGCATTTATCTGCTAACTTCCACTCTCAAACCTGACTCTCCCTACTGTATCTCTGCAGAGAAAGCTTGATCCTTCTTCTACCCAAAAGCCTTTAAAAATATTTGAAGACATACAGTTATTATATATCCAACGTCTTACCTCCTTCGGGTTAAACATATGTATCTAGTTCCTTCAACTGTTCCCCTAAGCTCTTCTTTTGAACCTTGCTTTGCAGGTGGCTCTTCCAAGGGAACTCTGGTTTGTTCACATACACAGATTTGTTAGAGCCCCCTGCTCCATATTTACAGGGCTTCTTACCACACATAACATGGGACCCAGGCTTAGGGATGTGAGGTAGACCTGGAGATGCTCCACCCACATATCCCTTCAAGGAATGACTTGTTGCCTTAGTTGCTGGTGGTATGGTCAGCAGACAGCCTTGAGCCATCTGTCTGTTGAGGATTGCCTCAGAGGTAACAAGCCACCATGCCCAAGTTCATGCCCTTCCTAGGGAGACCGACATCCAGTGACTGACCAGGGTAGGGATATAAATACTTGGCCACTTCAGCCTAATGCAGACAACTTTTACAGGCCATTTTTGTTCTAAAATTCATGGCGGTATCAGCAGAGTTTGTCATTGGTCCTGTAATGTAACATGACTTCTCCCTCTGCCTAATCATGCTTTGTCCTCTTCCTTACATAGCGGCTGATCACAAAGGCATTTCCTGATAAAAGTTCTGCACATGAAACTCCATTTCTGCCAAAAAACTCAACCTGCAACAGGACTCCTGAGTGCTTCTCCCTCACTCAGAACTAAGCCTCTAATTTTAACGTTGGTCTTGATATTGTACAGCATGGTAGAAGGTTGAGGAGTGAGCATATCCTAGATGTGCTTTATAAGTAAAACCTACAGGATTTGCTAAAGGATTGTTTATGAAACAAAAGAGAGGAGAAAAAAAATGACTGAGTTTTTTGGCTTGAGCAACTAGAAGAATATTGCCATTTGCTGAAATGGAGAAGGCTGTGGGAAAAGTAGGTTGAGATGGTTGGTAAATAAGATTTTGTTTTGTACACGTTTAGATGCAAGTTTGAGATGCCTATTAGAAATTTAAATGGAAAAAAATAAAAATAAAAAAATAAAAAAATAAATTTAAATGGATACATCGAGTAGGCAGTTAGATATATGAGGGTGGATTTCAAGGGAAAGATCAGAGCTAGAGATAAATTTGAGAGTTGTCAGGACATAGACATCATTTAAAACCATGAGACAGTATGAGACCATTTAGTAATGAACTGCAAAGATAAGAGGACTGAAGACTGAGCACTGAGACACTTGAACATTCGTATATTGGGGATATGAGAGGAAGTAGCAGGGGCGCCTGGGTTGCTCAGTTGGTTAAGCAACCAGTTCTTGATCTCAGCTCAGATTGTTACCTCAGGGTCATGAGTTCAAGCTCCACCTTGAAAAGAAGGAGAGAGAGAGAGAACCAGTAGCGAAGGAGACAAGGTTGGTGAGTAAGTTGAGTGAAAAACCAAGAGAGCATAGTGAGCCAAAAGTCATGTGAAGAAAGTGTTAAAGAGAAGATAACAATGAGCTCTCAAAGTTAATCGGAAGGCTTACAGGTACAATAAAGGTGGTGCTGTCCCCTCACAGGACGATGGACAAGGGGAAAGGGTCACACTGTCCCTTAAATGTTCTTGGGGCCAGTTAGTCAGGCAATGCTGAGACCCTGGGTTAAACAAAGTGGTTTAAAAAAGGGGTGGCAGGTTCTGGATGGGCACGCCCCCTTATCCTGCAGAGAGTGGTACAATGAGAGGAAGATCAGAGTGGGGCCTTTCTTGCCCGAATCTAAGAGAAAGAATCCAGCTTGTAAAGATTAGGTGGATTGACACATGTAAAGAACTTAGAAGAATGTCTGGCACAGGGTGATCCCTCAATAAATGTTTATTGGTTGCAATTATTATTTATATTTCCTGGGTGCAGCATAGTAACTGTTGTACAGCAGAAATTCAACACATTTTAAATTGAATTTTAACACATTTTAAAATGAATATGGATTTATGATTTTTTGGATTTTTTAGCTGTTCATTGAATGGGAGTGAAATTTCAGATTTCAACTGGAAAAAAAGGTTATGCTATGCTTAAAAACCACTGTGCAGTGTGTGTATGTGTGTGCGTGTGTGTGTGTGTGCGTGCGCGCGCTACCCTGATTCCTGATGATCAACATTTTGATTCATTGGTGGCTCTTCTAAGGAATCATAGAATTTTGATGGCCATTAACGCAAGCTGCCTAACAGGTTTACTGGAGCCTCACCAGATTAATTAGCCTGTGGATGGGGAGTTAGGAACCAATGTTAATCATCCCAAGGGCAATTAAAGCAAGACGAAAATGCAACAGAGCCATCTTAGTTATAAAATAAGAAGATAGACCAAGTCTCTGTACATAACCCTATCCTCAGCCTTGCCAAGAGAGCATTTGAAGTCCTTTGCAGCAAAATAGTGCTTTTCAGTCAGACTTGTCTAATGTCTTAGCACCACAAAAAGAACCTAAGGAAAGCCAAATGTTGCAGTTTGATTGTTCATGATTTGATTGGTACCATGATTTAGTAAATTACTTTTTTTGAGCGTTCTTTTTTTGGTTTGTTTAAAGCTAAAGACTAAATGTAGCAATAAAAATTTAAATTACCTTGGCTCTTGCCCGAAATGCTCAATATTCCAATCTTGTGCCCCATTGTAGTGCCAGGAAGAAGAGCAGAAATAGTTCACAATGATGCTGCATTACTGATTCACTCTACTCATTAAACTATATTGAAATGTTATGATTTGCTGGGCTCAGAGAGTAATTCCATTTTTGCCTCCAGCCATTTCAAGTAATTTTTTGCTACTACATAACAAAATACAAAATTATTTGGAGTAAGACTTTCTAATTGGAAATAATAATTTTTAGATAGGAAATTAAGCCCTTTACTAAATAATGTTAAATTATCATCAAAATTACAGTTTCATGAATAATTAACCAAGACCACCTCAGCTATTTAGCTATTTTAGTATTATTGAGCTCCAGTGATTGTTAGGTTTAATTGTATTTTCTCGAGCTCAGCAGAAAAAATAAAATCAGATCGTATGTTTTTCACTGTAAAATATTATCTTGTTAGTTAAAAAAATTTTACCAAATAAAAACATTCCAGGGAAATATCCTCTTGGTAAACATAAGCCAAAATGTTATTCTTACATTAGTCTTTGGCACTTCAATATTTGTAGAATTCTTTTCCTTTAATTATGACAAAGCAGAGGTTATCTCCAACATAGTTCCAATATAGCTTCCATGTTGTATATTCCATAAATTTTTCTATATTTATTTTTTTAAGTTTTTACTTTTTTATTTAAGTAATCTCTACACCAACATGGGGCTCAAACTCATGACCCTGAGATCAACAGTCACATGCTCTTTTAACTAGGCCAGCCAGTAACCCCTATATTTATTATATTTTTTTCCAAATTTATTTTTTTTAAAGATTTTATTTATTTCTTTATCAGGAAAGAGAGAGAGTGAGAGAGAGCATGACAGGGGAGAAGGCCAGAGTGAGAAGCGGACTCCCCATGGAGCTGGGAGCCCGATGTGGGACTCGATCCCGGGACTCCGGGATCACGACCTGACCCGAAGGCAGTCGCCCAATCAACTGAGCCACCCAGGCGCCCCTCCAAATTTATTTTTAATTGAACTCATTATCAGGTAACAGACACCAGGTTTTGGTTGAATTATTTATTTGTTCCCTCTCTTAAAAGAGGGTAAAAACAATGGGCTATTCTTACTGACTTGCCTAGGGCTTCAAAGATATGAGGATAGCACACACTCATATCTACTTTAGTGTAAAAATGTTACAATCCATCATGGATGGGCAAAAACAAACACAACCTAGTTAAATCAGGCATTATCACCATCTCTGGACTCTTTGGCAATACCTTAATGATTCTTAACATATTTAAAGTGATTAAAGTTATTTGTTTTTTCTTAGGAATCTTGCCAATTTTCCCAAATCAGAGAAATGAAATATGTTAAATTGCTATTACTATTTTTCGTGTCCTTGCTCTCAAGTCACCATCAAAATTGTTCCTTATCAAGGTTGTGTTCTTCGCTGTGTTACATCTCCAACTTTTTTAAACAGCTGAACTTTATGAAAATAGGGTACTCGGTGGGAAATGAGACTTGGTATGCTGGGATTCTCAGAGTAGAGTAGGGATCGAGGAGCAAGGGGAGCAGGGGAAAAGGACACAAATTAAAATAGAAGAAAATTATCTGACATTAAAGCTTCAAAGTCAGGGCGCCTGGGTGGCTCAGTTGGTTTGTGGCTGAGTTGGTTTAAGTGTCTGTTTTCTTCTGAGGTCATGATCCCAGGGCCCTGGGATCCAGCTCTACATTTGACTCCCTGCTCCGTGAGGAGTCTGCTTTTCCTTCTCCCTTTGTCCCTCCCACTTGTGTTCTCTCTTGCTCATTTCTCTCTCTGTGTCAAATAAATAAATAAATAAATAAACCTAAAAAAAAAAGCTTCAAAGTCAGAATCTTAATGGTGGCAGCTAGAATTATGACTGCCATCAATCCAGCATTATTGTTTATCTTTGCCCTACTGCCTTGTGGTCCAAAATGCGGACAGTCCGGTCTGGTAGATGTGCTGTTGGAGACACTTAGAGAATTAAGAACTACTATTTAAAAAAAAAAAATTAAAAAAAAAAAAAGAACTACTATTTATTGAGCACCTATAGATGCCTACCACAGTAGATACTTTCACATTCCATTTCATTTAGTCACCACTAAAATTTTCTAAAGTTCATGTGATTATTTTCATTTTGCCATTGGAGATATTGAAGATAAGAATAGTTAAATAAGTCACCCAGAATCCCAACTGATTATGCATTAAATAGAGCTAATTGCTCTAGCAGGAACATGAGTGGGGGAGAAAGAAGATAGTAAATAGGTCAACATGGTTTGGTCTTGTCCTTTTAAATGTTGACACTAGAGTCTTATCTCAGGACGCTATGTCCCTAAGATAGAGAAAATTTGGAATTAAACAGTTCCCAGAGGTTAACATCTTATATTCATTATCCACAGACTCTTGCTTTAAACCTCTTGTGTTAGGGTAGATATTTGTTCATATTTATTTTTCCCCTGCCACCTTCCACAGTACTTTGCACATTATGATTATTCAATAAATATTTGTTACATTTAATTTAAAATCTTCTTATGAGAGCAACAAGAAAGTTATTTTTAATAGTGGTTTAATTATAATAGTGTCCACTCTGGGATATTTATGCTCGTCATAGTAATTGAGGACCTCAATTAGAGAGTTAAAAATTGAATAAACAAAAAATAATTGATAGTGTTGATCTGTCTAGCAAAATATACTTGCTGAAGAAAGGGAAAAAAGAGAGAGAGAAGAAATTATAATACTTAAGATCAATAATTTATAAGATTTTAACATTTGAAATTATAATTAAGGGGGCAATGTGAATATGAGCAGTTAGTACCTTGTGTTTTCTGTGAAAACAACTACCTCTGCTGCTTACAACTGGAATTATCACTTACATCAGACAAGAGCTTCTTTCACTAATTGGGTCAGATTATATTTTTAGTACTATCTTATTCTAATGAATGTGGGCCCTTTCTATTAACCTTAACAGTCAAGAAACATGGAACAACGGGAGAATATATCACTTGGGACTTCAAACTAACTGTATATGCTAATGTGACAGGAATGACTGCTTGAGGACAATTTTATCATATCGATTGCAATTATGAAGGTAAAATAAAATCTTCTCAAGTATTCTTCACTCTCTCTGAGTTAATTAAATTTTATAACCTTTTCTAAACTCTTCAAACAATAGAATCTTGTGCAGGTAATATGAATAATTATAAGGAACCTTATTATCTTCCAAAAATTCCACTGGGCTGATAGATTTAGCAATTTCCTTTATTTTTATTGCAAGAAATTATCATCAACATCATCACTGTTGCAAACATGATCACCAATAGGATTTACTGACTCTCTAGGGTACTGTGTTAGGTAAAGACATCAAGAAGTGTAAGATACACTTGTCCTTGAGAAATTTATAATCTAAATGGGGACATTTAGATTCATTAAATTTGGTCCAAAATACTTTATTTAATCTTGTGATTTATTAGAATCATTCGGTGGGGACATATATGGGAATAATATTGGACCCAGTTATGTTAAAATAAATTCTACCTTCTACCTTTGCTAAGAGATACACATAAGTTTTGAAATAAGGCAGATGTCATTAGTTACCTTTCTGCAAGGAATGAAATCCATTGATCCCTAGAGGATAAAACACTAATTCTCTGAGCATTTTATTTGGGTGACTTGGGAAAGCAGTTCAAGTCCCATCTCAGCAACTAATTGTCAGTGTAACTATCACTTGTAGCACATTATTGCTCCAGCTGCTACACTAAAGGACGGGCTCTCAATGTCTTTGGCTTGAGAGAAATCATATATCATTGAATAGAATAGTGTATTTGCATTAGTAGACCAAAGCATCTTACCTTCTTCCCTTCATAACTAACCTGGCCAATAAATAATGTTGAAATTATAATGGGCCGTAGGCCTCTGATGTATTTCTAAATCAGTTTGATGTGTAAAAAATTATTCAACATTTCCATGATGTAGACATCATGTATAAAGTTGGAGTTTTCTAACACAGTGTGCAATAGTACTCATCCTATGTTAGTATAAAAAAGTATTTAATATCATGAGATTTTTACATTGATTTTCAATGCTTGAATTTGAGAAAAGTGAGGGAAAATAATTTTTTCCCTTCCAAGTTGGACATTTGGAAATAAGTAATGTGGGTAATTGGGCAAATGCATTCCCTAGAAAAATGCTGTAAGTGTATCTTTCTGGTTTATTTTGTTTGCTTGGTAATAAGGCCTTACATGACTATCAAATTTTTTTATAATTACATTTAATTGAAAGTTAATAATCCATTCCTTTCATCAGTGGTATTAGTGATGACTTCTACCACATAATGTGCACTCACACAGATCAGTGGTTTATGTGGGTGAAGCAGGTCATTTGAAGCTTTGCAATTCATACTGCAATCTATTCTCAATTAGGTACATTGAAGAAGTTAGAACTTTCAGAGACTTTACAACCTTGAGATTCGAGATATAGTGCTTTTGTTTTATTCTTTTGGTTTTCACAATAAATTTTCAAAATTATAGAAAAGTTGAAAGGATGATGAATACATATATGTATACTCTTCACCTAGATTCACCAAATATGACTATTTTGCCACATTTTTCTCTTTTATACACACACATATGGTGTTTACTGTGTATATATGCACATATATACTTACTTTTAAGACTTTCTCTTCCTGATCCACTTGAAAGTAAGTTGCATATAGCGGTACATGTTATCCATACATGTTTCAGCACGCATCTCCTAAAAACAAAGACTTTATCCTACATAACCACAGTACTATTATGGCACCCAAAAAGGTGATATTAATTCAATAATATCATCTAACATATAGTCCATATTCACATTTCCCTGTCCCAAAGATATCTCTTATATTAGTTTTTGTTTACTTGTTTCAAATCCAGAATCCAATCGAATTTTACACATTACATATGGCTTTGGCTCTTTAATCTCTTTTACTTGGAAATAGTTCCCATGCCTTTTTATATTCATATCTCAGAATTTTTCAAAGAACCCAGATTTATGTCTTCTTCCTTTCTTTCTTTCTCCCATCCTCCTTCCTTCCTCCTTCCTTCCTTCCTTCACCCTTCCTTCCTTCCTTCCTTATTTATTTTTAAAGTGGAGCCCCACATGGGGCTTGAACTCAGGACCCTGAGAGCAAGACCTGAGCTGAGATCAAGAGTCAGATGTCCAACTGACTGAGCCACTCAAGCACTGCATGTTCTTTCCTAATAAAAAAATTAAAAATTTGAAAAAAAGAACACTGACAAATGGATGGTGTTACTGTTTTCTGTTACCAATGCCTGAAAAAAAATGCTTGGTGGGCCTAAATTCTTTAGTCTACAATGTGACTGACTTTATACCAGAAATGTTGATTAAAAGAAGAAATCCTGTAATTTGTCCACGAAAGCAGGGGATGTCAGTAGTTAAAACTAGTCATGAATACGCAGATCATTAAAACTTGATTAACTTTTTCCTCAATCTCCTTAAGTATCCTAGAAAATGTTAGAGTTTTTGAACTGGAAGAACCTCAGAGTCAAGTTAACTAGCTTGATTCCTTGTATTACCAGCGAGAAACCATAAACTCAAAGAGTCTCTGATTAGCCAATGTCACACTGCCACTTAATTGTAGAGATAAGACTAGAGATAAAGTATCTTGATTTTCAATATCCTGTGTCCCTGATTCTTTTTTTTTAAATTTTTTTTATAGATTTTGTTTATTTATTTTATTAGAAAAGAGAGAGAATGAGAGAAAGCATGAGAAGGGAGAATGTCAGAGTGAGAAGCGGACTCCCCATGGAGCTGGGAGCCCGATGTGGGACTCGATCCCGGGACTCCGGGATCATGACCTGAGCCGAAGGCAGTCGCTCAACCAACTGCGCCACCCAGGCGCCCCGTCCCTGATTCTTCATCATCTTCTCTACAACCACCTTCTCTTTCCTTCCTTTTTCTCCTTCCTTCTGTGGAGCAAAGAACAGAACCTTTTAAGAAGACAAATCACTTCTGTTTCATGTCTGCTAGAAACTTCTTGTTTCTCAATAGCACCATTATTGACATTTTGG
This sequence comes from Nasua narica, assembly GCA_028533885.1. Classification (NCBI taxonomy): domain Eukaryota; kingdom Metazoa; phylum Chordata; class Mammalia; order Carnivora; family Procyonidae; genus Nasua; species Nasua narica. The sequence continues at coordinate 51,782,796 of CM052809.1, read as the reverse complement.
TCTAGATAATTCTTGTTGTGGGGGCTGCATTGTAGGATGTTTACCAGTATCATGACTTCTACCCATTTGATACCAATAGCACTTCTCCATTTGCAACAATCAGAAATGTCTCTAAACATGGCCAAATGTCCCAGGGTGGAGGTGAGTGTGGAGGGATACAAAATTGCCTCTGATTGAGAACCATTGCCAAATGGTTCTTATCTGGGTGCTGGTTCTTGTTTTATGTATCAGCTTTCCTTTTACTCCAGTAAATATAAATGCAAATTTTTCTGTAGTTGTAATCACAACATAGATACAATTTTTATTCTACAATTTTTACTTAACATTTTGTAAAGTTATATGACATAGACATGTATTGTTTTTGCCTTGCTAGCATCCCTGCTCTCCCTTGCAGTATCAGCAGCCCTTTGTTCCTTCTGAAACTGTTCCTCCCTTACCCCAATCATTTGATTCTAGGGTTCTTCCTTCTGACAAGGTTATGAGCGAGTGACCCAGACCCAACCAGTCATAATCATTCATCTCCACAGCCACAATAATGACTCTCAGTGAAAGGCACATGGCCCGAGTTAGGCCAAGCAGTGCCTTTTCCTGGGAATTTCCAAACAGTGTCCTTTCCTGGGAATTTGCTAGAGGAAGGGTTCTACCTCATGTGGGTTGTTGAACTGTAATTTGGTACAACTGAGCCTCCCTGCAGCTACGTCCTTAGCTTACCCGCAGTTTAAGAGATAATGTTAACACAGACAGAAAGCAGAGCTGAGAGGTGGGACAGGAAATCCTAGTGGTTCCATTTGAGTCCCTAGACCCATTCATCTCTGAGGTCAGTGCAACCTTTGTCAATAAATCTCTTCCCCTACACCTTTTTATTTCCTCATTTATTTATTTATTTATTTTTGCTAAATTCGTTTGACAGGTGTTCTTTTACTTGCAACAAAAATAGACTTGATTAAAGAAAATGGTATTTATTTTTATAATATTTAGTGGCGCATATATCCTCAAGTTGTATTGCCATGGTTTTCTTAACTGTTCCGCTAACATTGAATCTTAAAGTGATTTGAAATATTTTCTATTATAAATGCGGTTTTCTTTTCCAGTGCCTTTTGAATGACTTCTAGTAAATTTTCCATTAGTTTTCTCGAACATAGGCCTTGGTTTGAATTCTGAACTACAAGATTTAAAATTGAGTGATTTACCATGTAATTGAAGGCCATTTGGTTTTACTTTATCCCCCTTCGCTTTTTTACTTCCATTATAATCATTCCATCTGCGATTATACCAACTGTTGTAGCTCTAGCTGCATGGGCACATTTGAATGCATTAGCGTGTATGTCAGTGGTGTAGGAAATTCTCTATGGTATCATGAAGAATTATTTCCTACCCTTGTAGGGCTTGCTGTATGATTTCTTTTAACTATTATCCTCAAAAACAATATTAATGTTTTAGTAAAAACAAAATATCAATTTTAAGCCTTCAGAACTTTAAATTCACTAAAGACATAGAATTACTCTGTCATCCTAATGTCTCTGAAAAATGGCTCCAATTGTTACATTACCATGAAGTCTGTGTCTACTTCATTTACCTTCATATGTTAACTTTTACATATTTTGAGATCAAATTCAAATGTTATTGTCTTCTATGTGATTTTTTATCACTTTGTTCACAATTTGTTCTTACCTTTTATTATATTTACTCATCTACCCCATATCTATCAAAAGTAATGCAATAATGGGAGTAGTGCCGTGTTAGAGTCCTATAGGAGCCATAGACTTACCTTCCAGAGACTCATAGGTAGCAATATAATATAAAATATATTAATATCAAATTATTTATGGAAGTATAATTAAGGATAACTTGTAATAGAGAGAGATTAAAAACAAATCAAAAAGCTCATCATTGGGGTCTAGTTTTAATGGATTATCATACAGCCATAAAATGGAATGCTGTACAGTTATAAATAAGAAAAGGCATTTGTATATATTGATATGGTATAATCTCCAAGATATATTATTAAGTATCTGAAGAAGTGGTGTAGCAGAGTAATTAGAAGTGTGGACTCTGATGCTCAGTCTAGGCTCGAAGACAAGCTCTGCTATTTATTAGCTGTGTAACTTGTCTCAAGTCCCATTCCTCAATTTTTTCACCTGTGAAATGAGGATGCTCTTGATAACAACCACACAAGATTCTATGAGGATCAAATGAGTTAATACATGCATACGCTTAGAAGAGTACCTGGCTCGTAGTAAGATATTTGAACTACAACAATGAGATGTGAAGAAATGATATTTAAATTATGCAGTGTAAATCATAAAATGAAAAGTTAAATCTCTGTTAATGTATTGACATTAAATATTTTTACCATTACTGCTTTGTGCTTCAGTATTAGGCATACTTATCTAGACGGTTGTCTCTTCTATTATTATAATGTTATAATGTCTTCTGGACAAGGCCTGGCTTTTCTTCAAGTGTGTATCCTGCATGATCTCCAGCATGTGCCGTGTACAAGGCAAATTCCGTAGGTATTTGTTGACGGAATTAATGAAACACTCAGATTCCTCTCTGCCTATAAATATGTATCAGGGCTTTAATAATTAGAGAGTAGTTTTAGATGTCTAAGAGAGTATATGAGTACACAACACTTATAATTTCAACACTGAGTGGCAAACCCAGAGATTTCCAGAGATTTGGTTACAATAGAAGTTAGGTAATCTACTTTCGCCTGGAACGGGATTCTGAAAGTGTTATTTTCTTTTCCTTTTTTTTTTTTTTAAGTAGTTTTACTTTTATTATTTATTTACTTATTTATTTTTTAAGATTTTATTTATTTATTTGACAGAGAGAGAGAGAGAGAGATCACGAGTAGGCAGAGAGGCAAGCAGAGAGGGGGGCGGAAAGCAGGGGTTTGGGGCCCCATCCCAGGACTTGAGATCATGACCTAAGCAGAAGGCAGAGGCTTTACCCACTGAGTCCCTCAGGTGCCCCAATAGTTTTACTTTTAAAAGAGTGTGAGAATCAATAGTTTTTAGAAGCTTTGAGTCTCAGAAAGGTTAGTAAATTGCGTGCCTTTGTTGATCTAGCGAATGACATGGTTGGAGATCAAACTTGGATCTGGCTGTTGTTTTTTTCAGCCACAACAGTGTGGCAGAAAGGAAAGTTATATTCGCTGACTTTGTAAGTGAGCCAAAGAGACAGGACATAAAGGAGATTTCCAGGGCACCCGTCCTTCAGCAGTGCTTCACTTTGCTGAACATATTACCCAGTTACTTAACTTTCTTCCAAAAATACACGCAGTGTATTAGGAATATGAGAAAAAGTATAACAGCAAGGTATTTTATATAACTTAAGTCTTTGCATCTGAAATTGAGGCCATGTAAAATTCTTAAACAAATTAAGAGAATTATAAGTGACTAAAGGTGTTCCCTTTGTGTTATTAAGTGATACACTCTCTCCATCCCTAGATCATTATTTTTAATACATATTAATGTAGGGTTGATCATGCTGCATTTTTTTCAGGTCAATTTCACTGTAAAATACAATAATGAAGTCATGGCATTTTCAAGGCAGAAGTTTGCAGGTATGTACCATTTTAGAAATGCTGAAGTACAAAAATCCCCAAATGCTTGGTAAATTGGAAGATGGCATAAATTCAATTATAGAAGTGTTCTTCATGTTCCAAAATAATTAGTCCTGGGGTTTCTTTAAATAGGAGGGCCTGACAACTCATGTTCATTTGGTGAAAGAAACTTCATACTCTATCTGGGAATATCATCCTCTTTAACATGCAAAATTTCCAGAGAGTGAGGCATAACTAATTAAACAAATCAGCTGTCTCAAACAATTCTGTAACCAATGAGGATGGGAAGTGGGAAGAGGTGCCATATTAGATTGGAGGCTGAGGGAAGACATCTCTGAATAGGTGATATTTGAGCTAATAGCTGAATAGAATAAAACCTGAATAAAGCTGAAAGACACAGAGTTTGGAAGATCCATTGGAATAATGTTTCTAGAGAAAACTCAGCAAGTAAAGTCTCTTAGGCAAGGGCAAGCATGGTGGATCAAGGAACAGAAAGACCAGACTGCATGAGGTGTAGTATTCCAGGGAGAGCGGGTGACAATGAAGCCAAGAGGTACAAATGAGGGCCAGATGAAATAGAATCATGGTACATGCATGTAAATTTCTTAACTTGGAACTTGAAACATTTTAAGAGCTCAATAAATGAAAACTCTTAGTTATTAGAGATCATATTATTGTTTTATTCATAATTCAAATTTATTTTTTAAATAGTAGAATTTATCCTTATAATAAATTCAAATAAACACTTAGAAAATACCTGTGAAATTTGAGCTTCATGTCTTTACTAACTTTGTAAAATTTCAATTCCATTTAAAACCATAAGAAGAGGGACGCCTGGGTGGCTCAGTTGTTAAGCATCTGTCTTCCGCTCAGGTGGTGATCCCAAGGTCCTGGGCTTGAGCCCCACATTGGGCTCCCTGCTCTGAAGGGAGCCTGCTTCTCCCTCTCCCACTCCCCCTGCTTGTATTCCCTCTCTCACTGTCTCTTTCTCTGTCAGATAAATAAATAAAATCTTAAAAAAAAAAACCATAAGAAGAGTAATTTTCTAATTGTAAAGGGTGCCAAAACTATTTGCATAGAATTTATTGTATTACAAATATTTGTTTATTGTTTCTAGCCCAGATTTGTGCTGAGGCTTTCTTACCCTATTCCTCAATAATGACACTCTTTCCTTAATCCTGAAAATATACAAATCCTAATTCCTGTAAATTGTGAGGAGAGGGAAATGTGACATAGATTCAAGAAGGCAATGTGAAGACAAAGGAGAGAGAGGTTTCAGGAAGTTATGCTGCTGGCCTTGCAAATGAAAAAAGGGGCCAACAGCCAAGGAATGAAAGGAATGCAGTTCTAGAAGGTGGAAAAGACAAGGCAGGACAGATCTCCCTTACAGTTCCTGAAAGGAGTGGCCCAGCCCATACCTTAGACTGTGTACCTTGATTTCAAACTTCTGGACTCTAGAACTGTAAGGGAATACATTCATGTTATTTCAAGCCATTAAATTTGTGATTATTTGTTCTATCAGTCACTGGAAACTAATACAGAGATCTAATTTTCCTTCGTGATGCTGTACACTTTTTTTCCAAAAAATTTTTTATTGCTTTAAGCTGCATTTATTCTTCCAAATGAACTTTAGACTCAATTTGTCTAGTAAAAAAAATTGAATTTTGATTGAAAGTGCATTAAATATGTGAATATTTCTGTACAGAAATATAGACTCTCCTTCCAGGTCTCCCCCCTCCCCCCCATATTTAAACTATAAAATTTTGTAGTTATTCTTCTCTTAGGTCTTATACATTTCTTAAGTCTTGTTTCTTTTTTCTTTTAAGATTTATTTTTTATTTAGTTGAGACAGAGAGACAGAGAGAGAGAGAGAGCATGAGAGGGGAGAGGTCAGAGGGAGAAGCAGGCTCCCCGGGGAGCAGGGAGCCCAGTGTGGGACTCGATCCTGGGACTCCAGGATCATGACCTGAGCCGAAGGCAGTTGCTTAATCAACTGAGCCACCCAGGCACCCTTAAGGCTTGTTTCTTAAGCTTTATTTATTGCTACTGTGGAATAGGATCATTTTTTAAATTCCCTTTATCTATTTTACCCATCCCCCCACCTATCTCCCCTCTGGCAACCACTAGTTTGTTCTCTGCATTTAAGAGTCTAGTTTTTTTTTTTTTCTTTGTTCATTTGTTTTGTTTCTTAAATTCTAGATATGGGTGAAATCATATGATATTCGTCTTTTTTTTTTAAAGATTTTCTTTATTTCTTTGACAGAGAGAGATCACAAGTAGGCAGAGAGGCAGGCTGAGAGGGAGGGGGAAGCAGGCACCTCACCAAGCAGAGAGCCCCATGCGGGGCTGGAGCCCAGGACCCCGAGATCATGACCTGAGCCGAAGGCAGAGGCTTTAACCCACTGATCCACCCAGGCGCCCTGATATTCGTCTTTTTTTGATTGACTTATTTCACTTGGCATTATACCCTGTAGATCCATTCATGTTTTTGCAAAAGACAAGATATCATTCTTTTTTATGGTTGATTAATATTCATATATATATATATGTACACACACACACACACACATATGTATATATAAATATACCAAATCTTACTTTGTTCATTCATCAATGGGCATTTGGTTTCTTTCTGTAATTTGGCTATTGTTGATAATGTTGTTATAAATATAGGAGAACAGATATCTTTTTGAATTAGTATTTTTGTTTTCTTTTGGTAAATACCAAGTAGAGGAATTCCTGGATCATATAATAACTCTATTTTTAATTTTCTGAGGAACCTCCATACTGCTTTCCACAGTGGTCGCGCCAGTTTGCATTCCCACCAACAGTGCAAGAGGGTTCTTTTTCCTTTTTCTCTATATCCTTGCCAACACCTGTTGTTTCTTGAGTTTTTCATTTTAGTCATTCTGACAGGTGTGAGGTGGTATCTCATTGTGGTTTTGATTTGCATTTTCCTGATGATGAGTGCTATTTAACATCTTTTCATGTATTTGTAGGCCATCTGGAAGTCTTCTTTGGAGAAATGTCTATTCAGGTCCTCCATCCATTTTTATTTATTTATTTAAAAGATTTTATTTATTTATTTGAGAGAGAGAGTCAGTGAGAGAAAGCAGAGCAAGAGGGAGGAGCAGAGAGAAAAGCAGGCTCCATGCTTAGCAGGAAGCCCAACATGGGACTTGATCCCAGGACCCTGGGATTATGAAGACAGACACTTAACTGACTGAGCCACCCAGGCACCCCTAAGCCTGAATTTTTTAATACCAAAAAAAAAAAAAAAAGAAAAGAAAAGAAGAAAAAGAAAAGAACTACAGACTTTCTAAATAAAATACTAAATAAATGTTAAGTGAAAACACAAAATTACCCAGTCGACTTTATTATGTAATAACTGAATTTTTCAACATTCTTGGTTTTGGCTCACATCATGATTTCAAGGTCACGAGATCAATCCCGTGATGGACTCTGTACTGGACATGGAGCCTGCTTAGGATTCTCTCTCCCCTCTCTCTCTTCCCTTGCCCCCTCTCTAAAAAAAATTAGTTAAAAAAGAAGATGTAACTTAAAAAAAAAATCACACATACTACAAATAATCCTAAAATTCGTATGGAACCACAAAAGACCCTGAATAGCCAAAGCAACTTGAAAAAGAACTAAGCTGGATGTATCACAATCCCAGATTTGAAGATATACTACAAAACTGTAGTAATCAAAACAGTACATACAATACTGACACAAAAATATACACATGGGTCAATAGAGTAGAATAGAGAGCCTAGAAATAAACCCACTCTTACATCATGAATTAATCTACAACAGAGGAGGCAAGAATATACAATAGGTAAAAGACAGTTTCTTCAACACATGGTGCTAGGGAAACTGGATAATTACCTGCAAAAGAATGAAACTGGACCACTTTCTTACACCATACACAAAAATAAACTCAAAATGGATTGAAGACTGGGGCACATGGGTGGCTCAGTCAGTTAAGCATCCAACTCTTGATTTCAGCTCGGGTCGTGATCTCGATGTCATGAGATTGACCCCCATGTCAGGCTCCACACTGGGCATGGTGCCTACTTGGAATTATTCCTCTCCCTCTTAGCTTCTCCTCTGCTTGTACATGCACTTACTTCTCGCTCTCTCCTTCTCTCTCTCTCAAAATAAATAAATATAAAAATTAAAATTAAAAAATTAAAAAAAATGGATTTAAGACTTAATGTGAGACATGAAACCATAAAAGTCCTGGAAGAAAACACAAGTGGTAATCTCTTAGATAGAGGCCTTAGCAACATTTTTCTAGATATGTCTCCTCAGGCAAGGCAAACAAAAGCAAACTTAAACTATTGGAACTACTTCAAAATAAAAAGCTTTTGCACAATGAAGGCAATCATCAATAGAACCAAAAAAACCCTACGGAATGGGAGAAGATATTTGCAAATGACATGTCCGATAAAGGGGTAGTGTCCAAAATATATAGAGAATGAGACAACTCAACACTGAAAAAACTGAATAATCCAATTAAAAATGGGTGTAGAGGGGTACCTGGGTGGTTCAGTTGGTTAAACATCCTGGGATGAAGAGCCACATTGGACTCTGCTCAGCAGTCTGCTTTTCCCTCTCCCTCTGTGCTTCCCCTGCTAGTACTCTCTCTCTCTCTCTCTGTCTCAAATAAATAAATAAAATCTTAAAAAAAAATACAGGTTTGGATATTAGTCATGCTAGTGTTACAGAATAATTTGAAAGTACTTTGTCTTTTTCTTTTTTAAAAGTTAGTAATAGTTTAAAATAACAGAAATAACAAGCTCCTTATGGGCCTAATAAACTGCATTGGTTTAGTTCCTTTTTGGTTATTGATTTCTGTCTTTCAAATTTTTCTATAATTACTTAATCTATTCAGGTTTTCTACAACTTTTGGAATCAATTTTTATAACTTAGACTCTCCTAGAAAATAATGAGAAAGTTTAACATTCACTATCTATAATAATACAATATAATGTGCCTATAAATCAAAAAGATGGATAACCCACTTAAAAATAAGCAAATATCAAGTTTGCATAATTAATAGAAGAAAAATTTGGATGGCCATTAAATATATGCTTAAATTCTATCATATCTATGGCAATCATATATCTATGTTTGCCTGGAAAAGGCCTGGTTTATATGTGCTCTTCCAACAAAATTATGATTTGTCTTAGATTTATGGTTATGATTTAGTCATAATTATGATTTAGTCTTAGAATTTTCCTTAGAAATTCCTCCTAGCTTTGTTTATTCATTCCTTCTCTCCCCTCTGGAACCCCCGACAAGTTTCTAAGTTTTAGTCTTAGAAGTTTCCTAGCACCATTAGTTGAAGAGACACTAAATTATATCGTCTCCCTACTTATAATAAATGAAATGAAAGTTTAAATAATAATGAGGGTTTTATTTATTTTTGCCTATCAGATTAACAAATATTAAAAAAAATTTATAATATCCATCACTGGAAATGGTACAATAAAACATGATAACAGTGAAAGAGATACTTGGTACCCTCTTTTGGGGCTATAAATTTGGCAATATCTATTAAAATTTTAAGTGTGCATGTCATTTAATCTAACTATAGACTTGCAGATTCTTAACTTCTGGAAATATTGATGCTACTGTGCAATAACATGTATGGTTGGAGTTGTTGTATAGGTTGCTGATTAAGTGAAGGTACACTTATAAAATGATACTATGTTATTGTTTAAAACAATGAGGTAGCTGTATCTATCAGGATGGAAAGATTTCCATAATATATCGAGAGAAAAAATTAAGATACAAATATGTAATACATAATATATTAAGAGAAGATACACATTTATGCATATACATAGTAGGCATGTATATATTAATATATTATACATCATAATATATACATTAATATATTATACATAGTATATTAAGAGAAAAATTAAGATATGAAATGGTGTTATGGATTAAGTTGACATTTGGCAAAATATACACATGTATACTTTGTTTTTCTATGCTTAGAAAACAAGTTTGAAAATATATGCACCAAACTTAGCACCTATTATCATGAGAGTTTAGTTGAATAGAAACTGAAATAAGAGAATTCAATAAAAATTTTGTTAAATGTTAAGGGAAAAATCATTTTTGAAAAAACATAGCCTACTCAAGAGTAATCCTGAAATACTGTATATGCTGGTAGAAAACAGAAAATCTGGTTTTGGCTTGGTAACATGCATCAAAGAATAATCCTTTGTTTCTATTACAGCTAATGTTTCTTCCGGTTGGAAGCATGACCTTTTTCCTCTATCAAGAACCTCACGACTATATAAAAGGTTTTTGAATTCTGAAGAGACAGGAAACAGTAGATCTCAAATTATGTAGTTACCATTTTTATATTTCTAGAATATAGTATTTAGAATCTTTCGGCAGGAAGTGTCCTCAAGTCTTTCTTGTTTACTTTCTAATTTTTTTTAGTCATAAAATGAAGTTTTATCCATTTTCCCAAGGAATATATGCTTTGTATCTTATACAAAACTATCCAGAGAAAAGAAAAAGAAAGTTACCCAATCACCATTTTGAGGAACTTGTAACTATAATACCTACACCATTCAAGGTCAAAGTAAAAAATAATATAGGTCAATCCTGCATGAATAAATAATAATATTACCAAATAAAATGTCAGCAAGCAAAATCAACCAGTGAATTAAAAATGACAGACTCAAGGGGCGCCTCTGCCTTCGGCTCAGGTCATGATCTCAGTCCTGGGATCAAGCCCCACAACGGGCTCTCTGCTCAGCAGGGAGCCTGCTTCCCCCTCTCTCTGCATGCCTCTCTGCCTACTTGTGATCTCTCTCTCTCTCTCTCTCTCTCTGTCAAATAAATAAATAAAATCTTAAAAAAAAACCGATAGACTCAAGAATAAAGAACTTCAAATCTGTAAGAAAAGCAAATTACTAAATGTAATATTGGGTAAATATGTTCATGTGAAATTCCTAAAAAATAAAATGCAAATGAAACAATAATTATATAAAAATGCTTAAATTCATTATACCATGAATATGAAAATTACAAAAATAATATTCATATCTATCATATTGATGACAATAAAAACTTTTTAGAAATCCAAGTGTTGGTGAGAATGTGAGGAAAGATCTTTTTCTTTAAAAGATTTATTTATTTGAGGGGCGCCAGGGTAGCTCAGTTTAAGCCTCTGCCTTAAACTCAGGTCCTGATCTCCCCATCACATTGGGCTCTCTGCTCAGCAGGGAGCCTGATTCCCCTTCTCCCTCTGCCTGCCTCTCTGCCTACTTGTGATCTCTTTCTTTCTGTCAAATAAATATATAAAATCTTTGAAAAAAACAATTTATTTATTTGAGAGAGAGAGAGAGTGGAGACAGGCAGAGGGAGAGGGAGAGAGACTTTTTTTTTAAAGATTTTATTCACTTATATGGCAGAGAGAGACAGAGCACGAGAGGGGGGAGGGTTAGAGGGAGAAGCAAACCCTCTATTGAGCAGGAGCTCAATATGGGGCTCCATCCCGGAACTCCAGGATCATGACATGAGCCAAAGGCAGACACTTAAGTGACTCAGCCACCCAGGGACCCCATTGCAGGGAGAGAGTCTTAAGCAGACTCTGCACTGGATCTCATGACCCTGAGATTGCACCTGAGCCAGACCAAGAGTTGGACCTTTAACCAACTGGGCCACGTAGGTGCCCAGGAAAGATCTTTTATACACTGCTGTGGGATGGTGAACTACTAAAATTATATTAGAGAATGATTTAGGCTATTCAATAAAGGTGCATGTAATCTACAACCAAGAAATTCTACACCCAGATTTATATGCCAGAGATGCTCTAAGGTATGTATCAATGTCCTCATTTTACAGATAAAGGAAACCAAAGATAGCTTCTTTTACTATTAAATAAATTATATATGTAAATCACTTCTGTGATTAGTATATATTAAGCCATCTATTATAATAATTATTATCATCAAGAATAATCGGCAATAGGTAGTTACATAAATTGATCAGTGTCATCAATATTGATGTATAACACAATTCATCATTGCATCTCTGGAGGGGTATTTTATTTTACTTTTAAAGATTATTCATTTATTTGTGTGTGAGAGAGAGCATGAGTGAGAAAGCAGCAGAGGGAGATGGAGAAGCAGACTCCCCACTGAGTAGGGAGCCTGATATGGGGGCTCCATCCCAGGACCCTGATATCATGACTTGAGCTGAAGGCAGTCGTTTAACCAACTGAGTTGTCCAGACTCCCTGGAGGGGTATTTTAACAGCTGAAATAAAAACCTGCCAAGTTTTTTTTTTTTTTTAATTTTTTTTATTTATTAGAGAGTGAGAGACTGAGAATGAGAGGGGAGAAGGTCAGAGGGAGAAGCAGACTTCCCGCAGAGCCGGAAGTCCGATATGGGACTCGATCCCAGGACTCCGGGATCATGACCTGAGCCGAAGGCAGTTGCTCAACCAACTGAGCCACCCAGGCGCCCAAAACCTGCCAAGTTTTGTCCATACTATGAAGTTGGGAGGATGTTCCCTCCTCTCCAACTAAAGACTCAGTCATGGTCATGGGTATTTACACAGCAACTGTGTAGCCTTTATTTATCATTATTATTTTTTGTAGCCCTTATTCTTAAATTTTATTTTCGTTTGTTAAATTAAGACTTTATTTTTTTTATTTTGAGCACTTTTAGGTTCACGGCAAAAGCGAGAGGAAAGTACAGGGATTTCCCATGTACTCTCTACCCCCACACACGCATAGCCTTCCCTGTTATCAACATCCTCCATGAAAGTTGTACATTTGTTACAGTTGATGAACCTACACTGACACATCATTATCACCCAAAGTCCATAGTTTACATTTGGGTTTATTCTTGGTGTTGTACATTCTCTGGTGTGGACAAATGTATAATGACATATATCTATTATAATGGTATGGTACAGGGTATTTTTCATTGCCCTAAAAATTCCTCCTAGCTCTGCTTATTCATTCCTCCTCTCCCCTCTCCAACCCCTGGCAACCATTGACGTTTTCACCATCTACATAGTTTGCCTTTTCCAAAATGTTATATGGTTGGAATCATACTGTATGTAGCTTTTTCAGATTTGCTTCTCTTACCTAGTAATGTGCACTTAAGTTTCTCCTATGTCTTGTCATGGCTTGATACCTCCTTTCTTTGTAGCACTGTGTAGTATTATTGTCTGGATCGACCGCAGTTAACTTATTCATTCACTTACTGAAGGGCATTTTGGTTGCTTCCAAGTTTTGATAATTATGAATAATGCTTTTATAAACATCCATATGCAAGTTTATGCGTGGGTATTTTTTTAACTCCTTCAGGTAAATGTCAAGGGGTGCTATTGCAGGATTGTATCATAGGAATAACTTTAATTTTGTAAGAAACTGACAAATTATCTTCCAAATGTCTGTACCACTTTGCATTCCTACTAGTAGCGAGTTAGAGTTCTATTGTGTCACATTTTGCGTTTTATTGTTCCCGATTTTGATTAAACAGGTGTGCAATGGTATTTCATAATTTTCCGTGTGGCCTTTTGAGGAGCTGATCCTAGAACAGGCTCCACCCTCCTCCTAGAGGGGCTGGGCCCCCAGTTTCTGTTTCACTGGACTTATGGCAGTTTCTGGCCTCTGGGTCTCCAGGGTTCATTGCCTGCCCAGAGAGGGAAAGAATAGGGAAAGATAAGGAAGGCCCTGAAATTTCTCTGAGCCAGCAGCCTGGGGGAGATTATGATC
>CM052809.1:51715264-51768965 GCA_028533885.1 Nasua narica | reverse complement strand
GAATTTGAGAGGCATTGCAGGGGGCCGTGGGGGGGGGAGAGAAATGAAATAAGATAGGATGGGGAAGGAGACAAACCATAAGAGACTCCTAAACTCATGAAACAAACTAAGGGTGGCTGGGAGGTAGGGGGGGTAGGGTTACAGACATTGGGGAGGGTATGTCCTATGGTAAATGCTGTGAAATGTGTAAGCCTGATGATTCACAGCCATGCACCCTGGGGCAAATAATACATTATATGTTAATAAATAAATAAATTTAAAAGAAAAAAAAATGTGGCTCTCATTATCCTCAGAATATTTACTTACTTGTTCAGTCCCAAAATGAAGAGTAAAGGTTTCAGAATTGCTAGCATGTACCTTTGTGAGTAGTGTTGAGATGAGAATTGCTAATTGAATTAAATATAATTTCTGGCAATGTTTTTTTTTTTTTTTTTTAAGATTTCAGTTTTAAACATTAATTCTATTCAATTGTTACTTTGTTACTTTTTATTTTTCAGGGACTTCAATTTTATGTAGGTTGGATCTTCTTTGCCTGTCTTACACTTCAACCACTGTCTCTCTAAACCTTTTTACTTCTTTCTTTACCTCATTTCTGTGCACTTGGTTCTTCTACTTTTCTTGGTTTACCTTTACTAAATTTTCATTCAGCAGTTCTCTTGCAAGGACACCTTGCAATTTAATCATCATGTTTGATTATTTTCTTCCCCTCTCAGTTTCTTTCCTGGTTTCAGTCAACTTCTATTCCATTTCTTCCTGATATCTTTTGTTTATTTCTGTTGTCCTTTATTTCTGATAAATTCTATATGAATTTCTGATACTTCTTTGAGGGTGCTTACTTCAATTTGGAGTGTTATGTTAGACAAGTTTTTTTTTTGCTTCATAATTAATTTTTTGGGTGGATACTTTTCATCAGTTGAATCGTTTTGATTTTTACTTTCTGTTTTCAATATGTGTAGATTACTTATATCTTCACCTTTCTTTGGACAGGGCTATTGGTTTGAGTTTGAGGTAGTTTACAAAATTCTAGCATAAAAACACCCTTTCTGTCAGAATAGCAAAGTATGCTTTTCTGTTAGTTGGGTTTTTTGAGGGAGAGCATCTATAGGAAGGTGTGTATGTCCTAATGTTATTTTTATTGTTATTTATTTTCTTTTGTCTTTTAGGATCCTAAATTTCCTCCTCTCACTTTATTTTTTGTTTTTCTGTTTCCTTATAGCTTATCAGGGACTCCTTTTCCTCTACCTCATTTTTTAACTGTTATCTTCTTGAAAATTTTCTTTTCCAAGATAGTCTCATTGAATCCTTCTTCCACCTCCAACCTTCTTGAAATTTCTTCTTTGTAGTCCACTGGATCCACCAGGAATCTTACGTAGTGTTTTTACACTTAGAGTACTTTTTCTCTTTCTCCTGTCGATTTTAGTTGATTTTGCTTACCACCAACTCTTTATTGCTTTGATATGGGCAGTTTTTTCCAGACTGCCGTAGGTCTTTGTGATGTTTTATGATATAAGCTTGAAAGAGAACTCTTTGGGATTTAGGACTTATTTTTCTACTTACACATAATTTGAAATTTGGAGATTCTCTCTTTTTTCATTATGTTTAGGACATAGGTTTTCATCTTTGATTTTTCTGGGTTTGGTTTGGGAGATTCAGATTTACTCAGGTACTATAACTTGTCTACCCATTATTAAATTAATTATGTTTTAAGACCATTTTATGGTAATTCTTTCCTTTGTGTGATTATAATCTATTATAGAAAGGTTTGAAATATTCTGATATTTATGCATATATTTGTGGATCTTAGCTTTATTATTACTTTGTCTCTTATAATTCTTTATTGAAGGACGTTAAGTGTATTTCCTTCCTCCCTCAAGTTAATAATGTCAGTATTGATGTTTAAAACAGTAAGAATCAGGGCACCTGGCTGACACTCATTAGGTTAAGTGTGTACCTTCACGTCAGATCATGATTTCAGGGTGCTAGGATTGAGCCCCACGTCAGCTTCCTGCTCAGTGAGGTGTCTGCTTCTCCCTCTCCCTCTGCCCCTCCTATCTGCTCATACTTGCTCTCTCTGTCTCTGTCTCTTTCAAATAAGTAAAACTTAAAAAAGATGAAACGGTAAGAATCCCAAATCATTTTTGTTTAAAAATTTCCCAATTAAGTGAACCATGCACGTCTAATTTATTTTCACATTTTGAAAAGGAATTTATTTGTTATGATCAGAAGCTTCTTGGGATCACTATCATGGTATTAATGTTGTTATTGCTGCTGATAAATACAAATTTGAAAGGTGTTAATGTACTTAAAACTTTTTTTCACTTAACATTTAACTTTGAAGTATACCTTTTGTTGCTTCTTTTAGCGTAAAGCAAGACTTCTGACAATTAAGATCTCAAAGACAATGAGTTCTGTAATTCTCATTTTAAGGAAAGGTGGGCATATAAACATTATTAAAATACAATGCTTTTTCTATTTTACTAGGGTAAGGACCAATATTTATCATAATAATAGTCCTTTTCTAAAGATACATTGTGGGGTTAAAGAATATAGTTATGGTAAGATAACTGGAAGAACATTTTAGGGCTAATGAGGTGACTATTGTTTAAAGGTTATCTATAAATTTTGAAAGACACCCCACAACTATAGTCAGTAAAATTAAAAGGGAATATTTTATTACTGTTCCATTATCCCCAGTCAGCTGTTACAACTTTCTTTATATAATTGCTTCATTGTACGTTCCTAGATTTACCATTATCCTCCTACGTTCTCTATTTAACATATCCTAAAAACACTTTTTTTGATGTTCAGTTAGAAATTCATTTTTAAAATATATATACTGCTTGCTTTACTTTGTCTTTTTTTTTTTTAAGGTTTTATTTATTTATTTGACAGAAAGAGACACAGTGAGAGAGAGAGAGAGCAGAAGCAGGGGGAGTGGGAGAGGGAGAAGTAGGCTTCCCTCAGAGCAAGAATCCCAATGCGAGGCTCGACCCCAGGACCCTGTGATCATGACCTGAGCCGAGGGCAGATGCTTAACGACTAAACCACACCCCACTCTGGTTTGTCTTTAAAAGGTAGAAATCCGTATTTGTTGAGCAATTTAAGCATAATAGTGGACAGTCTTATTTAGGACACCTTAAAAGCAAGGTAGTATTTATTTCCTATTTCTTTCAGGTTAATTTTTTTTTTAAAGATTTATTTTATTTAATTGAGACAGAGAGAGAGAGAGAATGAAAGGGGAGAGGTCAGAGGGAGAAGCAGGCTCCTCTCAGAGCAGGGAGCCTGATGCGGCACTCGATCCCGGGACTCCAGGATCATGACCTGGGCTGAAGGCAGTCGCTCAACCAACTGAGCCACCCAGGCGCCCATCTTTCAGGTTAATTTTAAAGAAATCCTTTGGAAAGCATTTAACTTTCTAATAGAAAACAGAGTTTCTTAAGAAAACAGATTAAGTCAGTGCTTACTGAAAAACTCAGTTGTTTATATATTTTTTATGACTAAGTTTCTCCTTAATTTAGCTAGAAAATGATGTTTAATAAATATATTGGTGGTTCATAACTAAACTATGAGGGTAAAACACTATTTTATAAGTTAATAATTTAACGTTGGTAAAAACTTCACTGTTGTGGGCAAAAACCCCCCCCATACCTCTGATTTTGTGCAGATGTTTTATTGTGATAGATCTATTATCCAGCTATTAGAAGATAAATGACTGATCTTTCCCATTTTCCATGCCTCAAGAAAATTGAAATAAGAAGGGGAATATCATTTGGGCTGTATGATTAGGGCAGGTTGGATGGCCATTAATTTAAGAGAAGAAAATCTTGGCAGCATTGGCCAACTTATACCATATTATCAATCAAACCTTGATGCACTTCTTGTGATGACCCAGCACTCTCAGGTTTTTGCAACGTTAATTAGAATTCATGACAAAATAGATGCAAGGAAACGTTTTGTACCCTTCATAATTTTATAGAAAATTTATTGTTATTAGAGGAACCATTTGCTTAGTGTGATTTTTTTCATTACCAGCTTGTCAACTAGCATAGATAATCTGGAGAAAATATGAACTCCATAGATGGGGTGTCACTTTTGTTGATGGTTCATGTAGTTTACCTTGGAGCACAGCTAATGGCTGAAGTTCATAGCAACAGCACAGAAAAACATGGCAACCAAGGGAAGATAAATGAACCATGTTTATAGCTTTAATATAAAAAATACATAAATGGAAAACTGCATTTGAATTTGATGAGCTCATTGCTAGTTTTGTTGGAGTGATTTATTTTTCCCCGTATATAAAAAGCTACTATTGACACAGT
The DNA here is from genome assembly GCA_028533885.1 of Nasua narica. NCBI lineage: Eukaryota > Metazoa > Chordata > Mammalia > Carnivora > Procyonidae > Nasua > Nasua narica. The sequence continues at coordinate 51,764,646 of CM052809.1, read as the reverse complement.
GAGATGGAAATTAACTGTCTGTTTTGGGGAAACCAATATTTTTGGTTTTAAAACCTGAGTAGATCATTTTATTTTAATTCTGGAAGTTTTATAGAATATTGAACGTTTAATAGACCAAAATTATCAATTCTAGCATTGTTTAACCTAGGGTCAGTTTGTTAAATCCATACAACTAAATACCTAAAATGGTCAGTTTTATTTTGTGAAGGTGCTTTTCTTTATATTATAAATATTTTTGTGTTTCCTTAAACTTTATTTGTACTTAAGTATTTTCTTTTTTTCATGTTATTGGTTAGTACTTTAGAATTATGTTATACCTATAGCTCTTAGTTTAATAAATTTAACAACATTTGGTAGCTGATTTTTCTTTTAATTGGTGTCTAATAAACACTTTGAAAAAATCTTCTAGGCTTAGGCAGAATACTTGATTTTACATAGTATTTCTTAAGTTGAAACTTTGTTGAATTGCTGTTCCTGCTTCATGGACTATTTAATTCTAAATGGTATTATTTATTTTTGTACTTTAGTATCCTATATCAGTTGGTATAATATCTTCTATTAATGTAAGATTGGCCTATATATAAAAGATATCTATGGACAGATAGATTTCACAAATACTAAGTTATTCTATACTTTGATGTCATAAATTATAGTTGTTTTAAGAGATTTTTAAATGATACTAAATCTGTTTGGAAATATCACAGAATACAATTTTTGACGAGTGATTTGTGCAGGAGATATCAAAATGTGGAGATGAAAACATAAACTTAACTTCCTTTCCATATCAATAGCAAATAGGAAATTATACATATAATACATTTTTTATTTAGTTCACACAAATAATCAATTCTTTGCTTTTTCGATTGAAGTGCTTTCATGCTGGGACCAGCAGGCACCAGTACATGGGCAGGGCTGGAGTCAATAAATGCGGCTTCACGTTTATACTGATTGGTAATTCATAAAATCCCCACAGGAGTAGAAACTTGTTTAGCATAATAGCAAGTCTATATTCTGAGCTGTTTTCTTTCAATTGTATTGTTGGTTGCATATTAATAAACTAAATGTCAGCCAAGTAGAGGGACAAACACTAAAAATACAAATATCATTGTATCTAATATTTTTCAGAAAGTACCATTTCAGTAAGTTACATTTCTATTTAATTGCTTATTTTAAGTCATTGGGGAAATTTTAGACACTAAAATGAAGATCCCTAGTGTTTAGAAAGAATATGATATTAATTTATTTTTTCAACAGCATTATATTGTTGGCTAACTGCACATATATCAGTAGTACATACATAGAAGTATTTGTGTATTATGTATTCTGCTTAGCTTGTATCTTTATCCCAAAGATGTCTTAATTTCACTGCTTTGCCGAAGTATGACAATTATAAAAACATCATTTATGGTTCATTAGTTGGTCTTAGAGAGAGCTGACTTTTGTTTGTAATACATTATTTTGTTTTATACACATTGTTACATACGTTATAATAATGCATTAAAATTTTAGCCTGTGTGTTTTCTTTGTAAATGAAATACTGATAAAAATTAACAGATGGATTAAAATGTTGAAGATTTGAAAGTGTTTTGTACCAGAAATAGTTAAGAATGCCTCACACACTTTATTTATTTTTTTCTCACACACTTTCAAATAAATTCATTGTCTTTCTCATTTTAAACTGACATGGTCTTTGTTATTGTCTTGATTATTTTTCTGAATGTTATATACTAAATAATGAATCTTTAGATTGAAACTTAGGTTAGCTTTAAAAATGAAGAATTTATGTGACGAATATGTTGAATCCATATATGAACAATTTATTAAAACTTGACAAAAAATTGTCGGAATTTCTCATACTAATACTTCTAATTGTAATATTTCAAGAAGGTACTAGCTTTTCAGACATGTTACAGCTGTAAAAAATACTCTTTAAGGGAGTGACACTTAAAATTTGTTATTTATACATGAACAATCATTTTTTAAATTAAATAACTGAATACTTTAAATATTGTCATAACACTGATTGTATCTCTGCAATACCTGAGTAGAATCTTTGATAGAGGGAAAGTGTTTTTTAATGAGTTACTATTTCTTCCTTTTTCTAGCTGGTAGCTGGCAGTGTTGTGATGGCTTTTGAAGAAGTATGCCCGGATAGAATAGATCTGATTCACAAGAATTACCGCAAGCTCTGTAATTTACTAGTTGATGTAGAAGAGTGGGGACAGGTTGTCATAATCCACATGCTAACTCGATATGCTCGTACGCAGTTTGTCAGTCCTTGGAAAGAGGTAAGTGTTGAATGGTCTTCCATTTTTAAAGTATACTAAGAAAATCGATGAGCTTTTAAAAATGTGTATAGTTGTAAAATGTAGAGATCTGCATAGTTATGGAGGACTCCTTTTTTCATGTTCTTTTAGAAAGCAGGAAACATAAATGCAAGGATAATTTTTCATTATTTTGGCACTGATTGATATATATTTAATGACATAGTATATAAACTTTTAGTATGATACTTGGCAAGAGGCCCTTGTTAGGAGCAGAGCTTGGTACGAGTTTGCAGTGAAATTGCCAAATCATGGATTTTTTTTGAGATTAGTTGCTTTCATATCTTTAAGTTTCAAGTGACTTACTTGCACAATTGGGTAATGTAATTCCAGCACATGGAAATTTATACCTAAGAGAATTTCTTGCCCTGTAGGTACATATTGCTGAACTTTTAAACTATGTTTTCTTATTTTATATTTTAAAATGTTTCCTTTTTTTTTCACTTAAGCTGATAGAATTTTAGTAAAATTTATAATTAAATAAACATTATATTGAAGTTGTTTTCTTTGTGCATATTAACATTAGAGGCATACTTAATACCTTCTTTTTACTTAATTGGCAGTTGAGGAAATTTTATTACATAATTTGCAATAGAAACCTTTGTGTGTATTTAATATTTAAATGTAAGTTTTAAATTTGTTTTAAAAAAAGAAATATTATAAGAATAGTACATTCATTCTAATCTTGTGATAGTTCTTTTTTCTTTTTAAAAAACAAGTAGAGGGAGGTGGGAAGATAGGCAAAATGGGTGAAGTGAAGTGGGAGATAATAGGCTTCCGGTTATGGAATGAATAAGTCACAGAGATGAAATGTACAGCTTAGGTAATATATTTAGTGAAATTGCATGGTGATGGTAGCTATACTTGTGGTGAGCACAGCATAATGTATAGAGTAGTCAAATCATTATGTTGTACACCTGAAACTAATGTGATGTGTGTCAACTTATATTTCAATTAAAAAGGAAAAAATAGTATTATAGATTTTTAAAATCAACTGCCTAAAAAGTAATAGACCAGAAATATCCCAATTATAATGGTTTGTATACAAATTTATGCATACATACACTTTTGTTGCTCAGTACATTTGAGTGTTAAGTTCATTTCACTTTTGTTAATTAGAAATAAAGTGAGAGGAAAATTTATATAAAGTGGTGGAATGTTCATAATATGTATTTTTTTCATAATATGTATTTTAGATGACATGTTAAGCTTTTAGATGTTTAAAGGGTTTAAATGTTTAAAATACTCATTGATGCTTTTTACAGTGACGTAGTATTGTTTTAAAAAGTATTTTTAAATTTTAAAAGTATATCTTTATGTGTAAGACTATTTGTAATACTGACTCCATCTTAATTTTAATATTAAGAAAGTGTTTAGGGTTATTTAAATTGAAATGTTTTGAATTATTAATGTATAAAAATCTCATGCTATATAGGGCACTTAAAAAATGATGATTGCTTTTTTTTATAAAGTTAATTTTATTTGTCACTGAACAAAGTAGACTCTTGATGACAATTCTGCTGGATTAAGTAACAACATGCCCATGCTGCAAATGTCTTGGCCCTTTGATATAAGTGATAACTTTGACAAGAGATTTTGGTTGCTAGTAATAAGTTGTTTGATTTCAGCCAGTTGTTTTCCAGAGTGCTGTTCAGATACTTTTTTTTTTCCCATTAGAAGGTTATAAAGTAATTTTGCCTCATCTAACCACTGTCACTATTTAATAAGATTTAAAATTTTACTTTCCTATCACCATCAAATCATTTTCAGTATCTCTATGCACATAATCCTTTGCTTTGTTATTATGTAGAAATTGGAGTTAAAATCCATCTTTCCTTGCCATATCTCCTAAAAATATGTAGTAGACTTTAAAATCTCTATGTTTGTAGTTTGCCTATTTATTGGTGTTTCTCTTCCTTGAATTTTATTTCATCTTATTTTAGTTAAAATTCATGTTGAAAGCTATTTGCAAATCAAGGAGCTTAAATTTTAATTTAAAAAGTTGGGGCTATATGTATATATTCCATGTGTTTTCACATGTGGATTCTTTGGACGTTAATTATTACAAACATGAGATGAAGTCTGGTCCTTGTCCTGGGTACACTGAAACTGGGCTAAGTAATTTCTTACTTTTGCCACTTATTTGCACTCTGACCTTTGCATTATTCTAGGTTATGTGGTTGATAGACTAATTCATTAGTTTTCAAATGTGCACTTCAGGCCTCAGGATGCTGTAACACTACCACGGGAACAACCACAGGGGACAGTGGTGCTCTAGACTTTGCAGCTGTCTGGGTTCTTGCCTCTGTTCCAAACAGAGAAGCCTTCATCTTTGTCTGCCTTTCATATACAGCTATGAATGTGATTACCTTTGAGAAAGATTCCTGGGCTTAAAGAAAAGAAGAAAACATCAATAAAATAGAAGATTTGTAAGGGCGTAGCTAATTGTAACTGTAACAGTTTTTTTTAATTATAGAAGCAATTCAGGCACACACTGAAATAAAAGATAAATCTTGCTTCTTATAACCTCTTGATTGACCCCTTAGAGGTATTTACTGGCAGCTGTTTAATTTAAATTGTTCTAGTGCTTGTAAATTTTACTTTGGATAACACATTTCTCTTTATTTATTAATTTAATGTGTTATCAGTTGATTCCAAAATAAGATAACAGGCCTTTGTCTTTTCGTATACATATGTATTCTGTTCCATACCAGCAGGAAAGATTTGGAAGGGTTATCCTTTATTGCAGTGTTAGAAGTTGGAGATTGTCCAAGATGTTAGACATTTGGTACAAATACATTTTATCAAATTAAGGTTCAAATGAATTACCATCATTTAGACCATGTCCATGCTTACTCTTTGAGCTAACCCATCTTTCTGTATGGCTTGTTAGAATTCTGTTTCACTGAGCAGTTTTTCACTGAGCAGTCCAGCCATTTGTAATCTTGGAGGCTTTTTGGCCTAGACTTGAAGTTTCATCCAACTTTTTAGGATTACACATGGTAGGTTTAATTTTTAAAATTAAAAATTTTAATTAAATTAAAGGGATACTTGGTTCGCTCAGTCAGTTAAGCGTTTGCCTTCAGCTCATATCATGATCTCAGGGTCCTGGGATTGAGCCTCACATGGTGTTGGGCTCTCCGCTCAGTGGGGAGTCTGCTTCTCCTCCTCCTCTGCTCCTTCCCCCTAGCGTGCACTCTCTCTCAAATAAATAAATATCTTTTTAAAAAGTTGGCAAACTGAATTATAAAGCTGGAGAAACCTAGAAGTATTCTGCATTCCTATCTGCTTTCATTTTTCACTTCTCATGTTTGTAGAAACCATACCATGTAGTAAAGAATTGCTAGGAATACTATAGGATAGAAAGACAAAAGGAACAGTCAGCGCTTACTTGTTACAATCATATTTTATCCTTTTACCACTAGGTCTTGAATATATTTTTTTTCACGAAATTAGTGGAGTGTAAAGGTGTCCATTCTAGCCCCTCATTCCCTTTTACATACAGGCAGAAGTCACTTGTATAAATGCCGTATGAACACCATTTTATGATATATAAAGGGCTATTTATCTTGAAAGTGAGAAGTGAGAAAATAGTCTCATTAAAATAATATATATTTAAAGTAAAAAAACTAACCCAAACATACCAAATTCATTAAAATCAAGGGATTTCTTTCTCAGGTACGGAGATGATATGGGAAAAATAACATTGTGATACCTTAAATTTAGCAATTTATTCTTTTGCTGCACTTATGTAATATTTTATTTGAGATAGAACAGTGGTGATTATTACACCCATTTTATAGATGACAGAACTGAGGCATAAAGATTTTAACAACTCACCTAAGATAATACTGTTTACAAAATGTGGAGCCAGAAATATAAGCAGAGTAATCTGATCCCTAGGTCAACAATCTTTCCTTTATTTTCCTTATTTACCTTATCACCTTTTTTTTTCTATGTCATGACTTTTAAAATAAAATATCTCTTTGCTTACTTTAATAAGTTACTCTGTGTTTGCTTATTGCATTCCAGTTGAAGCCATTTTTGAAGCCCCCTCCATCCATAGTGCTTAGACATTGCAATTAGATAACAACTGTAATTAAATTCGCTTTTTCAAAGAGAAAAATCATGTTTCTCATTGAATTTTTAAAACATTTGCTTATGTTTATATGCTTGAAAGGTAACAAAATTGTTTTTTTTTTTTGAGGAATTGAAAATTAGTAGAAATACTTTTTGAGATGAGCTGATGTAACATGCTTTTGTCAATAAGTTCTCAAATGAACACATCATATACAAACAAGCTTCTTCAGGGCAGAAGAGATTTTTAATTTAGTTTATTTGCATCATTATAGATCAGTATTTAGGCTGTTTATATGTAAATGTATGATTTGAGGAACAATTAAGTGTTGACAAAGTAGATTGCAGTCATATCAATTGCAGTGCATTTTCCATAATTTTTCTAACTGACATCTTTGATGATAAATAGTGGATGCCAAGTCAAAGCCGATTATACAGTGCACTAGGAATTCATGGGGCTGTCAGGGAGAAGACCGATTGACTTTAAATTTACATATTAATGAGAAGATTTGTTAAGAGGGTGCTTGACTATAGAAAATAACAGCGTATTTATAGGGCACGACATTTTATAAATAAAGCTGATGCAGGAAAATGGAAATTAAACCTTTTAGGTTAATAAATTCAGGAGACTGCTAAAATGCATATTTGCATTTTTATTTTCTCAAATTTACCTTACTCTTTGCAATCCATGTAGGTTGGTCTTTTTTTTTTTTTTTTAATTCTAGGTCAAGTTTGTATAATTTTCAAGGATATAAAATTACTTAAATATTTTCTTTGTGTCATTCAAGCCGATTATGGGAGAATACTTGAAGCATAAATGTAAATCTCTAAGACTAAAGTTGCTTTGGTATAAATAATGGATTTTTAAAAATAAGTAAATTTTAAGAGTATCAAAAACCTTTAGTAGTGTTAATTATAAACTGAAAGAATCCTCAGGCACTGCGGCTTGACAGAAAGGTTAATTTTATGAATCTGGCTCCTTAAAAGTTAAACTTTCTCTAGGAGATGACAGTTTTGCAAGAATTACTACAATTTTTTACTTACATAATTTGGAACTTAAAACTTTGTGTACTCAGAGTTACCTTTTACTTAGGAATCCAGGTAATACAATTTTAGTGGCAGTATGCATTCTATTTTGAAATTTGGAGTGATGAATTTACTTTTATTTCTCTCAATATATATGTACTTTAGTTATAAAACCTTAGATAGATAGGTGTAAAAAAGTTCCAAGTTTAGAATTTTGTTTAAAGTATTTTGAGATAAATTTCTTAAGTTTTTCAGAGACAGCTATAAAATAACTCATCAGAACACAAAATTCATATGTTCATTCATAGTTCTTGATTAGCAATTTTCTGAAAATACAAAAATGGGGGGAAGAGTGCGTCACATCCTGTCTTCCAGGACCTACAGGATAGAGATTATTTTTTATTGAATTTTAATTTTCTTCACAGATTTATTCTTTGTAAAATATATATTGTATCTTATTAATGAACTATTTTTGAATCTCACTATTGTGAAATTTTTAAATAAGAGTAGTGTGGAGTTATGGTAGAATCTGTGCTTCACAATACAAATATAAAAGTTTTTGTGCACTTTTTTTAGGTACCTATTGATGGCAAGATTAATATGCAGTTTATTGGGAAACCATGGACCATGTGCAAATATTGCAATGGGTCTCCCTTCCCTCCTTTAGTTACAAAACATTTATCTTAAAGAGTCCTTATTTTTCTTGTTCATAATTTATTTTTTCTTGGATTTTTTTAACTCATGAAATTTTTAAAAAAAATATTTTAAATTTTGGGGCATCTAGGTGGCTCATTTGGTTAAACATCTGCCTTTGGCTCAGGCCATGATCTCTGGGTCCTGGGATCAGGTCATTCCTCCCTGCTCAGCAGGGAGTGTGCTTCTCCCTCTTGCTCTCTCCTTCTCCTCAGCTCTGCTCATGTGCTCTCTCTCTCGTTCTTGCTCTCCCAAATAAATAAATAAAATCTTTAAAAAATATTTCAAATTTTATCCAAGTAAACATATATATGATTTTAAAAAAAGGTGAGTAATACTTATATGACTTATAAGAAACATTTTCCTGTTCTACCTTTCCCCATGCCTGAATTAGTTACCTCAGATTCTTTTAGATGTGTGTGTATTTAACTTTCTCCATTTCTAAATAATACACATTTTTTTAGTAATATGATGTTTTGCTTTTTCTTGATTTATGAATTTTAGACATTTTATGTTGATTTCCTATTATAGTAATAGAAGATACGGCATTCTATATTGTCTCATGCTTTCATTATTCCATCTTTGCAATATTGTTGTATTATAATTTTTTAATGTATATTCATTTAATTATGATTTGGCAAATAGTATTTCTATATAGTAACATTTTCAACTCCTTAGAAAATCAGTATTTTCTTAGGTCTTTTGTGTTTTTTTTTTAAGATTTTATTTATTTATTCGACAGACAGAGATCACAAGTAGGCAGAGAGACAAGCAGAGAGAGAGGAGGAATCAGGCTCCCCTCTGAGCAGAGAGATCCTGAGATCATGACCTGAGCCGAAAGCAGAGGCTTAACCCACTGAGCCACCCACACTCCCAGATCTTATGTATTTGAATTGTCACATTACTTTTATACTTGACATTTTGGTTGGATATAATAGTCTTGGGTCACATCTTTTTTTTATTCTTCAGAGAGCTCTTCCTATAGCCACAGACTTTTTTTTCTTTGCAGGTAACTTGATTTTTGTTTTTGTTTGTTTGTAACCCCCCAGATATCTATTTTCCTTACTTTGTAATCTGTAAAGATTAGTAAGGTTGCATCTCAAAGTGGATCATTGTATATGATCTACATATTCACTTCTTTCTTTATTTTGTAGAGTTTTTTTGAGTTCTTCTTTGCTCTTCCAAGTTTTTTTCTTGCTCCGTTTGTCATTTGTATGCTTCAGAAATACCAGTTATTCTATTTTACAATCTTTCTCTACTTTCACCTTTTAAAAAAATTGCTTTACTGTTTGTCTTTTTGTGTTTTCATATTATCTCGTCTTTTAATCAGTAAGTTGATTTTCATTGATCTAATCTTTTTATTTTTTTTTAAGATTTTATTTATTTGTCATTGAGAGGGAGAGCACGTGCATGAGTGGGGGAAGGAGCAGGCAGAGGGAGAAGCGGGCTCCCTGCTGAGCAAGGAGCCTGATGCAGGACTTGATGTAGGACTCAATTCCAGGACCCTGCAGTCATGACCTGAGCCAAAGGCAGACACATAACCAACTGAGCCACTGAGGCATTCCCTCTATCTTTCTTTTAACAGGTTTGTATTAGTTTCCTAATGATAGTTATTTGACTTTTATTCACTCAGGTTTCAATCTTTCATTTCCTTTATTATATAATTTTTTCATCTCATCTTTCAGCTTGTGTTTTCTTGAGCTCATGTTCTTAGTATGGAGAATTTACTTTTGAAACATAGGGAATATTTTTTCCCAGAATGATTTGTCTTTTGCATTTTTAAAAAAAGATTTTATTTATTTATTTGACAGAGATCACAAGTAGGCAGAGAGGCAGGCAGAGAGAGAGGAGGAAACAGGCTCCTTGCTGAGCAGAGAGCCCGATGTGGGACTCAATCCCAGGACCCTGAGATCATGACCTGAGCAGAATGCAGAGGCTTTAACCCACTGAGCCACCTAGGCGCCCCTCTTTTGCATTTTCTTAATGTGTGCTGTGAATATGTTACACGGTTTTTGTGCTCTTTTCATATTGTAAATACTTGGGAAGCTGTAGAACAGACATTTGTTCTGATACAGTGTGAGTTCTTAGTTTTGTACAACCATACCTAAAGACAGTTTGTTTCTTCCTCTCAGTTTCATTTGGGGAAAGGAGTAATTTGTGGGGTAGCAAATTTAGCCTCAGCAGAGACTGAAGGTTTGTTTTAGTTTTGCTTTTTAGAATGCCTGAGCACTTTTTCTAGAACTTTCCTAAATGCCCTATACTAGCATTCGTGCCACCTAGTAGATTTCTGTGGAGAAATAGTCTTGATCTTTACATTATTTTCCATTATTCATTGTTTAATTCAAGAACTGTGCTTGAATTCAATATGGTGGGTACTAGCCACATGTAGCCATTTAACTAAAATTGAAAATCAGTTCCTCAGATGCATTAGCTGCATTTTAAGTGCTCAGTAGTCACATGTGGCAAGTACCTACTGTATTAGATAGTGCTGATATAAAATGTTTCCTTATCGTAAAAGTTTCTTTTGGACAGTGTCACGGAGTTTCTTCACCTTTTTCAGGGAGAGCCAGCTTTGTTGTTTACTCTCCCACCTGCTCCTCCTCACCACCTGTTTCCACCATTAACCTCTCTCACCACCCCACACGCCCCTAGTAGAGTGAAAAGATAAGAATGACCTCTTTTTTTTCTTCTGTCTAAATTTGGGGAGGAGAAGGTTATTAATGAACATTCTTAAGAAGCAAGGAATATGTTTTTCTAGAATCTGCTGTTTTAAAAAGAAGTTTGTGCCAATAGATTATGGCCTTCTGGTTTCATTAGTATTGAGTGAACTTTTGTTACTTTTAACATTTTATTTTCTTCGCATTTTTTATATTGTGGAAAGAGATTATATTCTCTGTCTTTATTTTACCAGGACTAGAAGTCCTGGAATGTTCATGGTTTTAAGTATTTTATGACTTTCAACATCTACCAACTTTTAGGAGAAGAGACTTAGAGTTTAAGAAGTTAAGAGATGTGGTTCATTTTCTGCCCTTCTCTTATGTCTGTCTGCTAAGTTTCCTCTTTCTCCCTGAGTTTTTTTCTCCCATACATATTTAAATCATTTTAATTTCTCTTGTCTGTATCATCCATTTTTTCCTTATATTTTTCTCTGTGTTAGCCTTATTACTGTACCATAAAGGAGTGGATACATTTAATAATGAATTTCAGTCATCCGATAAGTCAGTTATTTACATTAATCTTTAATTGTGTGATTTTGTTGCTTAATAGTTTTCCGTATTCACCTCAGAAAAGATTATGATTTTATGTAAACTAATGTGGTAATTTCAAGCATCCAGTTTTATTCCATTCTGTTATCCATTTAGTTGTGTCTGTATAGACTTTAAATTTCTGATATATATCTTAAAATCACTAGTCTTCCTGGAAGTAGCAAACCTTCAGTAGACTCCACAGTTCCATAACAGTCAAATCAGACAGATTCTTCCAGTACATTGTTGTCTAGGTGATGTAGAGAATGCAGCACTGTTAGTTCTCTCCAACAGCCTACCCCCATTGAAAAAGATCTTCCTTGCAAACAGATTTTCTTTTTCTTTTTTTAAATATTTTATTTATTTATTTATCTGAGAGAGAGAGAGAGAGAGAGCAGGTCAGAGGGAGAAGCAGACTCCCCATGGAGCTGGGAGCCTGATGCGGGACTCGGTCCTGGAACTCCAGGATCATGACCTGAGCCGAAGGCAGTTGCGTAACCAACTGAGCCACCCAGGCGCCCACAAACAGATTTTCTATAGGGATTGAGCACTCACATACTTTTAAAGAAGCCATGTTGCTCCTCAGCCCAATCTAGTCTAGTTAATGTTAATAACTACATTCCTCTTGTAGATGATGGGTTTAAGAATGGGCAAATAATGCGGTTCTGGCTAATGGCATGTAATGGGAAGAGTAAGAAAAATGGAATGTGGATGTGGGGTATATGAGAAAGGTTTATTTTCACATAAAAAGCATCAAGACATTTGACTTGCAGTTGAGGTGTAGTACTTCATGGAATTAGCATTTCAGCGTCTGCTAATGGAATGCCTTGATTTGGTTAACTCTAGAAAATTTTTGCAAAACCAGCCATCCAAAGTCACTGTAACACAGTCAAAAGTAGAAAAAACCCCCACAGATTCTATATATACAAGACTGAAATTTCAAGATGTTTTTGAGTATGCAGGTTTTTGTCTGAAATCACTCACCAGACTCATATAATAATGGAAAAAGCCACAGCCTTACTTACATAGCTGTCAGGGAACAGACTTCAAGACGGGCAGAATACCTAAATATTTGGGGGATATTCCAAAAAGAAGTGGCAGCCAAAGAAGGGTGAACCCCTGGAAATGCATAATAAATAGATCCAAATCGTTGGTTGAACAATAAAGTGTGGATGTGTGGGAAAGACTCTAGTGGGTCTAGCAAAAAAGCGGCACTTGGAAGATAAAAGAACTAAATGGAGATTTCACTTGCTACTTGCTGGCCACATAGAGTTTGCAGTTGGAGAGCAGTAAAATATCTGCTGTAACAAATGCCGGTACACTTCAGAGTAATGCAGTGTAAGGAAGACTTTCGTGGTGTGTGGTAGATCATATCCAGAATACAATTTTAAAACAATCAGTGGACATGAGAAACAAAAAAATAACTGCTGCTCAAGAGAAAAACCAGTCAATAGAAAGTCACCTCAGTATAATCAAGAAAAGGCACTTACAAATAAATAAAGCAGCTATTAAATATTTGGCCAAAATACTGAAAGCAATATAGTTGTGTTGAATGAATAGATGAGTAGTCTTAACAGGGAAAAGACATTGTCAGAAGGAACCAAATGGAAAATCCAGGGCTGAAAAATACATTGATTAAATGAAAAATATATTAGACAGACTTGATAGCTGAGAAGAGGCAGTAAAGGAGTCAAGAATCCTGAAGATAAATCAGTAGAAATTATGTAGTCTGAAAACCAGACAGAAAAACAAGGTTTTAAGAGTCTCAGCGCCATGTGGAATAATAATATCAAAGAGAATGAAATACCTGTAACTGAATTCCCAAAAGGAGAGGAAAGAGTGAATGGAGCAGAAATAAAGGCTGAAAAAATGTCAAATGTAGTTGAAGGGGGGAAAATCCAAGCACACTGACCCAGGAAACTTACCAGATTCTCCAGCAAAACAAGTAAAAAGTCATACTTAAACATATCATAGTTACACTTCTGAAATCAAAAGAGAAAAAACACTGAGAGCAGGCAGAGATAAACAGTGCATTATATACAGAAGAGTAGTGTTATGACTTAACTGCTGATCAGAAACAATGGCATCTATAACACAATGGAATATCATCTTAAAATTATTGACAGGAAGAACTGTCAACAAAGAATTCCATGTTGAACAAATCCAGTCTTCAAAAATAAAGGTGGAATGAAGACATTTTCAGAAGAACAAAATTGAAAAATTCCTACATGGGGAAATTGTATTACTAGAAAGACTTCAAGAAATTGTTTAGTTTCGAAGAGGAATGGTAATAGCTGGTAATTCGTAACTGTAGAATGGAATGAAGAATGGAATAAATGGTATATATGTGGGTAAATATCATAAAGTATACCTTTGCTTTTTCCTCTTCATTTCTCTAACAGAATTTCTGTAACACACATACACACAAATTATCTCTTTGTCTCTGTCAATTGTAGACTGCACTTGCTTATCCTTGAACTCTGAACTTTGCCGTACACCATGAGCTGTAACTTTCCTTTGTTTACATTGTCACAAGTCGTCGTGTGGACATATATTTTTATTTTTAAAGGAGTGGAATTGCTGTATTGTACAGTAAGTATACGCTCTGCTCCTTATCTCCAGTTTTATTCTCCGAACAATCAATTCTAATTCTTAGCTTTGTATTCAGCTGGTTATCCATATATTATATTACAACAACTTATATAACTGTTAGAAGTAACTCAAAGGATATCATTTAATTTAGACATAAGCATATTTTGGAATTAATCAGGAATAAATGCTCCCTTTGTAAAATTTTATGCTTTATTTAAAGAGTTCTTCATAAACTAGACTTTGCCTTTTAAAGTTTTTAAATTGGTGTTTCTTGGAGCCCTAATTTTCCTAGTATAGATTTTTCCCCCATAAAATGTAATTTTTTCCCTAAATTATGAATGTTAGGGTTCTCCATAAGATTAAAAAACACCCCTTTACTGATTTATTCCTTCCTCCTTGAAATGTCCACAAATATTTTAAGACCTGTGTTCTAACCTTATTCTTTTTTAAAAGTGTCCTAAAGGAGAATTACATTCATTAATTTCAATTCATCAGATATTTACCTTCTCTAATATATTTTCCTTATTTCAGGGGGTAAGGTAAAGAGAGAATCAATACATGAAGAATCATGTTAGTTCTACTTAGGTTGATTTTAATTTTATTTCATAACTTATGATTGAATAAGAAGCACTCAAATACATTCTCATAACAAAAAGCAGTTTTTATTTATTCCTCATCATTAGATAAGAATTAGTTTTCATATAATTAAGATTCTTCTTTCTCATGTCTTAGAACCCTTAGACTTAAGTTCAGCATGTGTCATGAGTATATTTTATTTCAGAAAAAAATTGAAAAAAAGCCTTATATAGATCTAAATTTCTTAGTAACAAAGTTTGGAAACTGCTGCATTCAGAAACCTTGTTTCTTATATATTGGAGCTGAACATATAGTCATAAGAAATGAAAAGTGCTGTGGGCAATTGAACACTGAATTTTCATAGTGGCTCAACAGAAAGTTACTGGGCACAGGTGTTTCCATAATTGTGATGTATTGGGGGAGATTCAGTGTTCAATGGTCCTCAAACCCACACTTCCACCTGTGTGGCATAGTGGTCACTGGGCTGTGATATAAAACATGTAAAGTGAAGAGCATAGCATTTACCTCATGAAAGGAAAGAGTCTCAGTATACATGTCCTGGTTTGTTTTGTATAGACATAATTTTGGGGGAGAGAGATGACTTCTTTCTTTCCTTTGAGAAAAATATTAAATTTAAAATTTTATTAAACATTACTCTTTTTTTCCTAGTAGATATATTTCTCTGATAAGGTGTTCTATATCCATACTGAATAGTTAATTTAACTAAGTAATTACGATATTGCTAATCACCTATCCACTCTGGTGTTTTTAGGTACGTCTAACCCAGTGTCAGAGAGATGTACCACCAGTATATTCAGTATATTGCTATGGTATCTATGAATTGAATGTTTGTGTTCCCCCAAATCCATATGTTGAATTCCTATCCCCCAGGGTGATGGTATTTGGAGGTGGGGACTTGGGAAGTTAACTAGGTCTATTATTTTTTCAATTTTTTAAAATCTTACTTTTTTAAAATGTAATATCTTTACTCAACATGGTGCTCAAACTTATAAGCCTGAACAGGAGTTGCATGCTCTACTTGACTGAGATAGCCAGGCACCCTGGAAGTAATTCGGTATAAATGAAGTCATGAGGGTGGGGCCTCACCGTGGAAATAATGACCTTACAAGAGAGGTACCAGAGAGGTTCTTCCTCTTTCTTTCTCTGCCATGTGAGGATACAATGAGAAGGCAGCCAGCTGCAAGGCAGTAGGTTTTTACCAGGAACGCAGTCAGCTGATACCTTGATCTTGGACTTGACAGCCTCCAAAACTGAAAATTAAATGTTTATTATTTAAGCCACCCAATCTATGGTATTTTGTTACTGTGCTGACTAATACAGGTATCTCGGTTCGCATGAAATTGTCATGATGTATTCCTCTGCCTCGCTTTTAAGCATTAGGTAATAGTCTGTGTCCACAGCAGACTACAGAGATTCTTCTGTCCTGGTACAAATCTTAAGATTATGGTAGGGTCCTGTAGGCTATCACTGAATTTAGAAGGCAAGTGGGTACATTCAGTGTCTTTTTCTTGACTGCTATAAATGCCAAGTTAATGAGAGAGAGGACAACATGAGGAATAAGGATTTAGAGGTAAAATCCTGGCCCTACCACTTTCAGTCTGTGAGATTACTGATAAATTCAAATAAGCTTGTGTACCTCAGTTCTTTTATCTTGTGAAAGAGATAGTGAATACCTGCTTTGCTAACCTCATGGGGTTGTTTAAGGATCCAATAAGTTATTTATGAAAGAGCTTTGCTAACATTAGGGGTTACTCCAGCTGAGTTGTTCATTTTTACTGACACCAGTATTATTGGTCACATGTTGCAAAAGAAGGTATTTTTCAGGGGTATTTGATTCCTTCACCAGTTTTCAAATGTAAGCAAATGTAAGCTCATTTCTCTTTAGTACCAAATAATATTCCATTGTCTGGATATACAACAGTTTATGCATCCTTCTACCTGCTGAAGGATTGTTTGCAGGAATTGGTTATTATCAACACAGCTGCTATAAATCAGCTTTTTTTTTTTTTAGTGGTTTTGTGTAGGACTCCTTTGAGTTTTTGTAGGTTTTTGTGCGGACTCATTTGAGTATGACCAATGATCAGGATTACTAGATCCTTTGGTAAGAGTGTATTTAATTTTCTAAGATGCTGCCAAATTGTCTTTGATAGTGGCTATACCATTTTGCATCCCCACTGGCAGTGAATTGAGAGTTCCTGTTGCTCCACATCCTCATTAACATATAGGAATGTCAGTGTTCTGGATTTTGGCTATTCTCATAGGAATGTAGTGATACCTTATTACTGTTTCATTTTCGTTTTCATTTCCCTGATTACATATGATGTTAAACATCTTTTTACATGTGTATTGCCATCTATATATCTTTTCTGGTGATTTGCTTGCCCCGATCTTTTGCTTATTGGGTTCTTTGCTTTCTTCTTGTTAAGTTTTAACAGTTTTTTTATTCAGGGGGATTCAGGCAGCGTAGGAAGATACTGAACTCACTTCTTCCCGTGTACACAACAAACTTAGAGCTATAAATAGAATAATTTTCCTCTGAAAAGAACTTGAGAACTGGGTGAATAACACTTCCACACCAAAAGACAAAAGAGACACATTAAGATGGGTAGGAGAGGCAAAGACATGGCCTCACTCACAACCTTATCCCAGTTGTAGTGACCACACAATCAGGAGGGGTCTCCAAAATATGTGATGTTCCCTTGAGGAGTGAAGGTATTGTGTCCCACTTTAGACACCCCAGCCCTGGGGGCTTTCACCAGGAAGACAAGCCCTAAAATGCCTGTCTTTAAAATTCTGTGTGGATTAAGACTGAAAGAATCATAGAACTATAGGGAAGAGAGATTTTGCTCTTAAAAGGGCTCAAGTGCAAACCCCACTTGTCCTAAGATTAAGTGCAAAAGCAACAGTTTGAAAGCACATACCATAAATGAGGGAGACCTATCTACTAATTTTAAAGTGCCTGCCAGAGGGATAGAAACCTACAAGGATGGAAGTGCTGGTGGATACTATTTTTGCAATCTCATCCTCACTTGCTGGTGTTAGAGCAAATAGGCATCATTGTTGGTGCTGTCCCTCTAGCTAGCTAGCCCTGGAGAGAGGGCTCTGTCCATCCAGGCTGTACCAGGTTGTGCAAGCACCTCACACCCTGTCCATCCCATGTAGCACTGAAGGTATAACAAGGCCAGAAAAGCATCCTCAGCCCTGTCCTCCTTGGGCAGTGTTCCAGCCATCACTGGGCCAAAGTCCCTTAGCTTCACTCACCCCAAGTAGAGACTGAATTGTAACTGGACCGGTCAAGCAATTTGAACCCTGCTTGCCCCACACAGTGGCTGAGCCACACCCAGGTCAAGTGAGTGTTTCCACTCCTGTGCAGCAGCCACAGCCCTATCACAGCCATTGGACACATAAAGCCTACATAAGGGATGCATGTAAGAGTCTCTGGCTCTGAAGGCCAGAGGAGATTACACTTCTGATCCACATGGAACAGCTCATACACATGACCAATCCTTAGACTGAGGTAGGTAACCATTTCTCCTAATACAAATAGAAAAACAGTGACAGACAACATGGAGAAACAGGAAAATATTTCAAACCAAAGAACAAGGTAAATTCCTAGAAACAGATACTAATGAGATGGAGATAAGCAACCTACCAGATTAAGAATTCAGAGTAATGGGGGCACCTGGGTGGCTCAGTTGGTTGGGCGACTGCCTTCGGCTCAGGTCATGATCCTGGATTCCCGGAATTGAGTCCCATATCAGGCTCCCGGCTCTGCGGGAAGTCTGCTTCTCCCTCCGACCTTCTCCCCTTTCATTCTCAGTCTCTCTCTCTCTAATAAATAAATTAAAAAAAAAAAAAAAAGAATTCAGAGTAATGGTCATAAAGATGCTCACGGTTCTCCAGAGAAAAATGGATAAATACAGTGAGAATTTAAACAAAAAGATAGAAAATGTAAGTAGCAAACAGAACTTACAACTGAACCGAAAGATACCGAAACTGAAACTGAACTGAACAGAATTTATAACTGAATTTATAAGGTAACCGAAAGAGTCAGAAAAATTATTTGAAGAAATTAATGGCCAAAAACTTCCTTAATCTGGAGAAGGAAAGAGACATCTAGGTCAAGAAAGCTCAGAGAGTTCCAGATAAGATAACATAATTGAGAAAAATAATTAAAATGGTAAAGATTAAGGATAAAGAGAAAAATCGTAAAAGAAGCAAGAGAAAAGCAATATAATATATAAAAGGGAAACCCTTAAGGCCATAGGCAGATTTTTCAATAGAAGCTTTACTGGGCAGGAGGAAGCAAATCACTTCCCAAGTGCTGAAAGGCAAAAACTGGCAATCGAGAATTTTTTTACCCTATAGGGTTATCATTTTAGAATTGAAGGATGGATTTTTTCCAAATTAGGAAAAGCTAAAAGAGTCTATCAGTACTAACATGGTCTTATAAGAAATGTTAAATGAACTTCTGTAAGCTAAAAAAAGAAGAATTAATAAAGAATAAAGTATACGAAAGTAAAAATCCACCAGAAAAAGTAAATAATAAAGGTTATAGATC
The DNA here is from genome assembly GCA_028533885.1 of Nasua narica. Taxonomy (NCBI): domain Eukaryota; kingdom Metazoa; phylum Chordata; class Mammalia; order Carnivora; family Procyonidae; genus Nasua; species Nasua narica. The sequence continues at coordinate 51,745,531 of CM052809.1, read as the reverse complement.
AAACACTTATAAAGCAAGTATGAAGGTTAAAAGACAAAGCAGTAAAATTAATTAAAGATGCAATAATTAGTTAAGGGGTACATAAAATAAAAAGATGTAAAATGTGTCAAGAGGGGCAGCTGAGTGGCACACTTGGTTAAGTGTCTGGCTCTTTTTTTTTGGCACAGTCGTGATCTCAGGGTTGTGAGATTGAGCCCCTTGTCGGACTCTGTGCTGCGCATGGAGCTTACTTGAGATTCTCTCTCTCCTTCTGCCCCTTTCCCTGCTTGCATGCGAAGTGTTTCTCTCCTGCTGTCTCTTAAAAAAAAAAAAAGTGTCAACAGAAATATTAAATGGGGTGTGGTAAAAAGATAAAGTTCTGGAATGTGCTCAACATTAATTTACTGTTAGCTTAAAAGTGACTGTTACATACGTAAGATGTTATATGGGGAACCTCATGGTAGCCACAAAGAAAAAATTTAGAAAGTAAATATACAAAGGAAAAAGAATCTAAATATAACACTAAAGAAAGCTATCAGACCATAAAGAAAGATAGAAAAGAAAGGAACAGAGAGGAACTGCAAAAATGGAAAACAATTAACAAAGTGGCAATAAGTATATACCAGTTAATAATTACTTTAAATGTGAATGGACAAAATTCTGCATTCCAAAGACATAGTGTGGCTGAATGGATAAAAACATGTGACCCGTCTAGGTTTTGCCTACAAGAAATTCCAGATTTAACAATGTAAAGACTGAAAGTAAAGGGATGAAAAACATATACCATGCAAATTGGTTTGGAAAAATGTTGGGGTAGCAGTATTTTAAGATAGATCGCATAGTAGGTTACAAAGCAAGTCTCCGTAAGTCTCCATGATTTAAATTGGCATTTAAATCATAACAAGCACCTTTTCTGGCTACAGTGGTATGAAACTAAAAATCAGTTACATAAAAGTGGAAAAAACACAAACATGTTGAGACTAAACAGTGTGGTATTAAACAAGTGGGCCAATGAAAAATTCCAAGAGGAAATCAGAACATACCTTGAGACAAATGAAAATGGAAAATCAGCAATCCAAAATCTTTGGGACAAAGCAAAAATGGTTCTAAGAGGGAACGTCATAGTAATACAGGTCTACCTCAAGAAAAAAGAGAAATATCACTCTAATTTTACATTTAAAAGAACTAGAAAGGGACACCTGGGTGGCTCAGTTGGTTAAGCGTCTGCCTCCAACTCAGGTTATGATCTCTGGGTCCTGGGATTGAGTCCCACATCAGGCTCCTTGTTGATGAGGGAGCCTGCTTCTCCCTCACCTCTGTCCCTGCACCCTGATTGTGCTTAATAAATATCTTATTTATTAAGATAAATAAAATCTTTAAAAAAAGAAGAAAGAAACTAGAAAAAGAAGAGCAAATGAAGTCCAAAGTTAGTAGAAGGAAAGAAAGGAAATAATAAAAATAACATTTTGAAATAGATCAGGGACCTAAAAAAAAAAAATAGAAAAGATCAATGAAACTGAGAGCTTGTTCTTGGAAATGTTAAACAAAATCAACAAACCTTTAGCCAGACTCATCAAGAAAAAAAGAGCTCACATAAATTAGAAATGAAAGAAGAGAAATTGTAAATAATACCACAGATATAAAAAGGATTACAGGAGAATATTATAAACAATTATATGCCAACATATTAAACAACATATAAGAAATGGATAAATTCCTAGAGACATACAATCTTCGAAGACTGAATCATGGAGGAGAGAATCTGAATAGATCAATCACTCATAATGAATTAAATTAGTAATCAGAAACTCCCAACATACAGAAGTCTGGGTCTAGTTGGTGTTATGTGTGAATTCTAACAAATACTTGAAAAAGAGTTAATACCTATCCTTCTTGACTTACTCCAAAAACTGAAGAGGAAGGATAACTACCAAACTCATTTAATGAGGCCAGAATTACCCTGCTAGCAAAACCAAAAACACCATAGAAAAAGGAAATTACAGGCCTGTATCCCTGATGAACATAGATGAACAAATCCTCAACAAAATATTAGCAATTAAATTCCAGCAATATATTAAAAGGATCATACAGCATGACCAAGTGGGATTCATTTCAGGGATGCAAGAATGGTTTAACAAATCAATCAACATGATGTACCACATTAGTAAAACAAAGGTTAAAAGTCATAGGATCATTTCATAAGATGCAGAAAACCCATTTGAAAATATTTGATAACCATTTATGATAGAAACTCTCAACTAAGTGGGTATAGCAGGAACCTATCTCAATATAATAAAAGCCATATATGATAAATCCATAGCTAACATCACAGTCAACAGTGAAAGCTTTTCCTCTAAGATCAGGGTTATGACAAGGATGCTAACTCTAGCCACTTTTAATCATCATAGTATTGGAAGTCCTAGCCGTAACAATTAGGCAAGAAAAAGAAAGAAAAGATAATACAAATTAGAAAGGACAAGATCAACAAAACTGTGGTATTTGCTGATTATGTAATACCAGATTTAGAAAACCCTAAAGACTCAAAAAAACTATTAGAAGTAACTTATGAATTCAGTAAACTTTCAACAAAATTAATATGTAGAAATCTGTTGTTTCTATATACTAATGAGGAACTATCAGAGAAATTAAGAAAATAATCCCGTATACATTTGCATCAAAAAGAATAAAATACCTAGGAAAAAATTTAACCAGAGAGTTGAACAACTTGTACTCTGAAAAGTTTAAGACAATTGATGAAAAAAATTGAAGACAACACAGATAAATGGAAAGATATACCCTGCTCATGTATCAGGAGAATAAATAGTGAAAATGTCCAAACTACCCAAAGCAATCTACCAATTCTTTATAGTTCCTATCAAAATACCAGTGACATTTCCCACAGAACTAGACCAAATAATCTAACGTCTGTATGGAACCACTAAAGACCTTGAGTAGCCAGTGTAATCTTGGGAACATGGACCAAAACTAAAGAAATTATGCTTCCTGACTTCAAAGTATATATAAGCTGTAGTAATCAAAACAGTGTGTTACTGGCACAAAAGCAGACACATAGATCAGTGGTGCCGAATAGAGAGCCCAGAAATAAACCCACCCCTAATGATCTATTCATGACAAAGGAGACAGGAACATAGAATGGGAAAGAACCAGTCTTTTCCATAAATGGTGTTGGTAAAAGTGAACCATTTTCTTATGCCGTATACAAAATTAAGCACAAAATGGTTTAAAGACTTAAATGTAGGACCTGAAACCATTAAAATCCTGGAAGAATGCATACCAGTTTCATATCAGATACAACAATATTTTGGGGGGTATGTCTCAGTAGTTAAGTCCAACAGTAGCAAAAAGAAAAAGGTTAATGGGGCTACATCAAACTAAAAAGCTTTTTTTGTTGTTTAGTTTTAAGAGTGTATTTATTTGTCAGAGAGAGAGAGAGAGAGAGAGCACAAGCAGGGGGGAGTGGCAGGCAGAGCGAGAAGCAGGCTCCCCACTGAACAAGGACCCTGATGCGAGACTCAGTCCCAGGACCCAGGGATCATGATCTCAGCTGAAGGCAGATACCCAAGCAACTGAGCCACCAGGGCATTCTAAAAAGCTTTTATACAGTGAAGGAAACCATCAACAAAAAGAAAAGGCAACCTAACTGAATGAGGAAAGATACTTGCAAATGATATATTTGAAAAGGAGTTGATATCCAGAATATATAAATAACTCAATACACTTCAACAACAATAAAACAAAATCCAGTTAAAAAACGGCCAGAGGACCCGAATAGAGTTTTCCAACAAAGAGATACAGATGGCCAACAGGCACATGAAAAGATACCCAATATCACTGATTATCAGGAAAATACAAATAAAACCACAATGAGATACCACCTCACTCACACCTGTCAGAATGGCCATTACCTAACAAAAAGAAATAACAAGTGGTGAGGAAATACAGAAGAAGGAACTATCATCCACTATTGGTGGGAATGTAAATTGATGCAGTCACTGTGGAAAGTAGTATAGAGATTCCTCAAAATATTAAAAATAGAATCACCATATGATCCAGCGTTTTCACTTCTGAGTATTTTTCAAAGAGAATGAAAACACTGCCCCCATAAGTTCATTGTAGCATTATTTACAATAGCCAAGGTATGAAGTAACCTAAAAGAGTTCACCAGTGGATGAATGGATAAAGATGTCTCTCACACACACACACACACACACACACACTGAAATATTAGACATAGAAAGAATAAAATCTTGCCATTTGCGATTACATTGGTGAACTTAGAAAATTATTATGCTAAGTGAAATAAGTCAGAGATAAATACTGCATGGTTTCATTATATGTACAATCTAAGAAACAAAATAAACCAAACAAACAGACTTACACAGAGAACAAACTGGTGGTTGCCAGAGGAGGGTGGGTTATGGGGATGGGCGGAATAGATGAAGAGGATTAGGAGGTACAGATTTCCAGTTACAAAATAAATAAGTCAGGGGGAGGTTATATGTAGCAAAGAGAATATAGTCATTGATATTGTAATAACTTTGTATAGTGACAGATGGTAACTAGACCTATGAGGTAGTTGTTCTGTAAAGTATATAAAAAAAAAGCCTTCCCTGTTATTTTAGATAATAAGTTTATCAGATATGCCTTTTCCAAATATTTCTTCCAAGTCTGTGGTTTGTCTTCCCTTTGTCTTGATGTTGTCTTTTGCAAAGCAGATGTTTCTGATTTTAAAGCAATCTAGCTTCATGAATTACTTCTTTCATGGATTGTACCTTTAGTGTTTTATCTAAAAATCATCATCATATTCACGTTCATCCAGATTTTGTCATGTGTTATCTTCTGGAATTTTATAGTTTTTATGTTTTATAATTGTAAACCTTTTTTTGAGTGAGTTTTTGGAGTATAAGGCCTGGGTCTAGATTGATTTTTTTTTTTTTTTTTTTTTTTACGTAAATGTCCAGTTGCTTTAGCACCATTTTCTACATAGATTTGCCTTTGCCCCTTTGTCAAATATCAGTTGGCTATATATTCGTGTGGGTCTTTTTTTATGTTCTGTCACATTAATCGATGTATTCTTTCACTAGTACCATAATGTCTTGAGTACTGTAGCTTTATAGTAGATCATGAGTCAAACTCACTGTTTAAATTTTTAATTATAGAAAAATTTAAGCATCACAAAGGTATCTAACAGTCTATTGAATACCCCTTTACACATCACCTGTTCATCAACTCACAACTGCTCTTATTTTAATTCTATCCCTTTTCAACCTCTACTTCCAGATTTTATATAAAATTATTGATACTCTAGATATAATTTCATTTATATTTATTCAGAAACAATATCTTCACTTTAAGGAAACTAAAAAGCTTTCCTAAATATAAATTAGTTCTTATTTTCTGGGAGAGACTTAAAGTGTGTTTTTTTTTTGTTCAACTTGAAGGTATACTTTTTTAGAAAGATGGAGAGAATCTGTCTATTATGATAGGTTTATTTTATACACACACTTATATTTTAAACCTCAGGAAAATATATAATTTGTTTATAAGTCTGACTTTTTAATATTCATTTTATGAATTTTATCACATACATTTTATATATTTGTGTCCTGAATAAGTAGAACTTTTTTTTTTAGTCACCTACTAGTTTTTCAAGGTAGTATCTTTAATTCTGCATGGGGTTGTTTGAGATACACATCACTTAGGCACTCTCAAAGAAATACATTTCAAGCAAGCCTCCAGTGCACATTCACATGATATGAGCTTAGGTATTATTTGAAATTCTTCTGTAAGATAGACCTGACTTTTCTTTGTTACTTATTTATTTTTTTAGTTAATTTGTTTATATAACTATGGACATAGAGATACTTACTTTATTCTTTGGGTTATAAACTAATACTTTATTATTTTATTTGTTGCCCAAATTTTTCAGCTTTGGCCTTAGGGAGTTTGTTTATTTTTTACTTCCCTTTGCTATAGAACCATCCATTTTCCCAAGGTGCAGAAGAGCAGGTTTTAAAGGTCTATTGGTTTTTTTAATATCAGTCTGATTCCTTTGAAATGCTTCTATTTTTTTTACAATAGTCATATCAGTAACTTATTGAAGTAAAGGTGACATTACTTGATGACTGTGTGGTTTGAAGAATCACCAGCATAAACTGCAATATAAAGTGATTTAATTAATATTCTTTAGAAAACCTAGGTATGGTAATGCCTCATTTCTCCAGGCTCAATAGAAATAATATCTATAACAAATGCTTTTTTTTTTTTTTTACCTACTTGATGAAACTCTTCTAAAACACATTTCTATTTTCCTGCTCCTTGACAGAATGAGAGATATAACATAATATTTTCTTTTTTCTTTTTAAGTTTTCCTTATATTATCTGTATATCAGAAAACTAGACTATTAAGATGGTTAAAATTATATGTATAATATACTTTGAATAAGGACTTTATAGAATAATTTTTTAAAACTTCATAATAGCTATCTTAGCTATGTAGAAGAGGCCTTTCTACTTAGTTCCGAATTCACAGATGTATTAAGTAAGTTGAGACCACATCATATCAGTTTTTAGAAAGAAATACTAGAAGGTACAGAATAAGTTATAATAATGAGGCAGTTTCATTAAAAATTTAAAAATAGAAATACCATATGATCCAATAATTCCACTACTGGGCATTTACCCAAGAAAAGTGAAAACACTAATTCAGAAAGATACATGCACCCTTGTGTTTATTGTATCATTATTTACAATAGCCAAGACAAGGAAGCAACCAAAGGGTTCATCAGTAGACGAATGAGCAAGGATGTTTACACACACACACACACACACACACACACAGAGTAATATTACATAGTCTTAAAAAAGATGAGATCGTGGGCGCTTGGGTGGCTTATTTAGTTAACTGTCTGACTCTTGATTTTGGCTCAGGATATGATCTCAGGATTGTGAGGTTGAGCCCATGTCAGGCTTCACACTGGGCCATGGAGTCTGCTTAAGATTCTCTTTCTCTCTTTCTCTGACTGACCACCCCCCCCGCCAGTATCATTTCATTTGTGACAACACTGATGGACCTAGAGGGTATTATACTAAATGAAATAAATCAGATTGAGAAAGACAAATACTATATGATTTCATTCATATTTGGAATTTTTAAAAAATAGAGGAGTAAAAAAAAAAAAAAAAAAAAGAATCAGGCTTATAAATAGAACAAACTGATGGTTGCCCCCAAACACACATGGGCAAAATGTGTGAAGAGGAGTATGAGATATAGGTTTCCAGTTATGGAATGAGTAAGTCATGGAAATAAAAGATACAGCATAGGAAATATAGTCAGTGATATTATAATAGCGATATATGGTAATAGATGGTAGCTGTAATTGTGGTGAAGGTAGCATAATGTATAAACTTGTCAAATCACTGTGTTGTACACCTGAAATTAATGTAACATTGTGTTTCCACTATACTCAAAAAACAAAACAAAACAAACCAGTGTCACTCTTTTAACTAAATGTTTTATTTTGGAAAATAATAGTTTTTTTCATTAAATGTATGTTATTAAAAAATAAAATATTTCCAAATACTGCTTTCAAGTACACATGGAAGTATATTACAGTTTATTATCTGGACTGTTATCTCTGAGCACAAATTTTCTCTTTGTGATCTGTCAAAATTATGACATATGTAAAATTAGTCAAAGTGAAACTTCACTACGGTTAAGTGAAACTTAGTTAAGTGAAACTTCACTAAGGTTACTATGTTAACACTATAATTGGTTGCTGAAGTTATAACACTTTATATCAAAATGATATTAAAAATTAGAGTGTCAGGTTGAAATAAAGATGGCAGAGGAGAAAGGGGACCTTATTTCAACTGGTCCCCTGAATTGAGCTGAATATCTACCAGACCATTCTGAACACCCATGAAATCAGCCTGAGATGTAAGAAGATATATCTGGATCTCTACAAACAGGATATCTCTAGTATTTAGTCTCAAGTTATGAAGTGGGGAGCTGTGATTGTGCAGGCAGATATTGAAAGATGAAGGGGGAGGCAGCCTCCATGATCTTGCGCCAGGAGAGCAAAAGCCTCCCTCGCTGGGGACTGGGCCCAGACTTGTAGACCAGTAGTGGTAGGGAAAGGACTTTAGGGCAGCCCCCAAACTGAAACCTGGAGCTACAGGGATGCATGTGCAAACTGGAGGCAGCTTGCGGTTTTAGAAGCACAAAGGGCAGAGATGTACCTGGTTCTGGGAGCAAGGGCTGGGAGTGCTAATGTGGGGTGCACAACCCAGGACTCTGCAGTTTTTAAAAAGCAGCACAGACGGAAATGAAGACAGTGTGGCCTGGAGAGCTCTGTAAAGAGCAGACTGTGATCTCTTTGTTCTGAGACATAGGTATGGATATGGTTACTTCTGCTATGACTCTCGGAAGAGATGCGGAAGGTTGCCAGAGAACAAAAATCCCCAGAAATCGATTTTCACTGAGCCCATCCTTCCTCCCAGAGGGGACAGGGCAACTCTGCCCAAATAGGGTTGCCTGAGTAACATCATGGCATGCCCCTCCCCCAGAAAACAGGCTGGAAGAACAAGAGGCCGACAACTCTAAGGTCCCATAAAACAGGTGTATCTTGCTTGGGTTGTGGCCAATAATTTGGACTCTGTACATTCCCTCAGCTAGCCCTCAACAGAATGACTAAGAGGAGGAACCCCTAACAAAGGAAAGAATCAGAAACTGTGTCCTCTGCCACAGAACTAATGGATATGGGTATAAACTAGATGTCAGAAATAGACTTCAGAGTAATAATTATCAAGGTGATATCTAGGCTTGAGAAAAATATTAATGACAAAATAAAATCTCTAAGGACAGACAGGAAATCTAATCAGGCCAAACTTAAAAATACTATGAATGAAATGCAGTATAAACTGGATACTCTGACTGCCAGGGTAAACAAGGTAGAAGAACGAATTCGTGAGCTAGAGGATATGATGATAGAAAAGGAAACTGAGGCAGCATGCAAAAGACAAATTAAAACCCAAGAAATCAAACAGAGAGATAGGAGACTCAGTGAAACATTCCAATATCAGAATTATTAGGATCCCTGAGGGGGTGGGGAGAGAGAGAGGTCTAGAAGACATATTTGAGCAAATCGTAGCTGAGAACTTTCCTAGTCTGGGGAAGGAAACAAGCATTCGTGTCAAACAGGCAGAGAGGACCCCTCCCAAGATCATTGAGGACAGACCAACACCATGACATGTAATAGTACAATTTGCAAATCTTTGATCAAAGAAAACAATCTTGAAAGTGGAGAGAGGGAAGAGATTTCTTACATACAGAGGGAGGAACATCAAAATAATATTGCACCTGTCTGGCAAGCCAGAAAGGGCTGGCAAGACATAGCGTACTAAATGGGAAGAACATGCAGCCAAGGATACTTTATCCAGCAAGGCTGTCTTTCAGAATGGATGGACAGACAAAGAGCTTCCAACATTGGCAGAAACTGAGAGAATATGTGACCACCAAGCCGGCCCTGCAAGAAATAATTAAGGGGGTTTCTGTAAAAGAAGAAAGACCACAAGAGTGATGTAGAACAGAAATTTAGAGAGACAATCTGTAGAAACAAAGGCTTCACACATAACATGACAGTAAAATCATATCTTCCAATAATCACTCTCAATGTGAATGGCCTAAATCCTCCCAGGATTGCAGATTGGATAAAAAGACATGACTCATCCATATGCTGTCCACAAGAGACTCATCATTTTGAACCTAAAGATACATCCAGACTGAAATTGAAGGAATGGAGAACTGTTTTTCATGCCAGCAGACCTCAAAAGAAAGCTGGGATAGCAATTCTCATATCAGACAAATTAGATTTTAGAAAAGACTGTAGTTAGAGATACAGGAGGACACTGTATCATTCCTAAAGGTTCTGTCCAACAAGCAGATCTAACAACTGTAAATATCTATGACCCCAAAATGGGAGTAGCCAACTACATAAGCCAACTGTTAACCAAAATAGAGACATATTGATAATAATATATTAATAGTAGGAGACCTCAACACTCCACTGTCAGCGATAGACAGATCACAGATCATCTTTTTTTTTTTTAAAGATTTTATTTATTTATTTGAGAGACAGAGAAAGTGAGAGAGAGCATGAAAGGAGAGAAGGTTAGAGGAAGAAGCAGACTCCCCCTGGAGCTGGGAGCCCAATGTGGGACTCGATCCCGGAACCCAAGGATCATGACCTGAGCCGAAGGCAGTTGCTCAACCAACTGAGCCACCCAGGCGCCCCGATCACAGATCATCTTAAGCAGAAAATCAACAAGGAAACAAGAGCTCTGAATGACACACTGGACCAGATGGACCTCATAGATATATACAGAACATTTCTCCCTAAAACAACAGAATACTCATTCTTCTCAAGCTCACATGGAACTTTCTCCATGAGAAAGTTAGACCACATACTGGGTCACAAATCTGGTCTCAACCAATGTCAAAAGATTGAGATTATTTCCTGCATATTCTCAGACCACAATGCTTTGAAACTGGAACTCAGTCATAAGAAAAATTTTGGAAGAGGGCGCCTGGGTGGCTCAGTTGGTTGAGCGACTGCCTTCGGCTCGGGTCATGATCCCGGAGTCCCGGGATCGAGTCCCATATCGGACTCCTGGCTCTGCGGGAAGTCTGCTTCTCCTTCTGACCTTCTCCCCTTTCGTTCTCAGTCTCTCTCTCTCTAATAAATAAATAAATAAGATCTTAAAAAAAGAAAAAGAAAAAGAAAAATTTTGGAAGAAATTCAAACACTTGGAAGCTAAAGACCATCCTGCTTAAGAATGTTTGGGTCAACCAGGAAATCAAATAACTTAATCAATTCATGGAAACCAATGAGAACGAAAACATATTGGTCTAAAACCTATGGGATACTGCAAAGGTGGTCCTAAGGGGGAATACATAGCCATCCAAGCCTCACTCAAAAAAATAGAAAAATCCAGAATACAGAAACTGACTTTGCAACTTAACTGGAGAAAGAACAACAAATAAAGCCTAAATGATGCACAAGAAAAATTAAGAGAATTAAGAAAAATTAAGATTGGAACAGAGATCAATGAACTAGAAACCAGGAATACAGTAGAGCAGATCAACGAAACTAGAGGCTAATTCCTTGAAAGAATTAATAAGTTTGATAAACCACTGACTTATCAAAAAAAAAAAGAGAAAAGACCCAAATTAATAAAGTTATGAACGAAAGGGGAGAGATCATGACTAACACTAAGGAAATAGAAACAATTATTAGAAATTATTATCAACAACTATATGCCAATAAATTAAGGAACCTGCAAGAAATGGATGCATTCCTGGAAACCTATAAACTGCTAAGACTGAAACAGGAAGAAATTGACAACCTGAATAGACCAGCAATGAGATTGAAGCAGTGATCAAAACCTCCCCCAAAATGAGTCCAGGGCCTGATGGGTTCCCTGGGGAATTCTACCAAACATTCAAAGAAGAAATAATAACTCTTCTCCTGAAAGTGTTTCAAAATATAGAAACAGAAGGAAAACTTCCAAACTCATTCTATGTGGCCAGCATTACCTCGATCCCAAAACCAGACAAAGACCCCATCAAAAAGGAGAATTATAACCGATATCCCTGATGAATATGGATGCCAAAATTCTCAATAAGATCCTAGCTAATAGGATCCAACAGTACATTAAAAGGATTATCCATCATGACCAGGTGGGATTTATCCCTGGGATGCAAGGGTGGTTCAGCATTTGCAAATCAATCAGTGTGATAGAATACATTAATAAAAGAAGAGACAAGAACCATATGGCCCTTTCAACTGATGCAGAAAAAGCATTTGACAAAATTCAGCATCTTTTCATGATAAAAACTCTTCAGAGCATAGGGATAAAGGGAACATTTCATAAAAACCATCTATGAAAAGCCCAGAGTAAATATTCTCAGTGGGGAAAAGCTGAGAGCCTTCAAATTGAGATCAGGAACAAAACAAGGATGCCCACTCTTGCCACTGTTGTTCAACATAGTACTAGAAGTGCTAGCAACAGCAATTAGACAACAAAAAGAAATAAAAGGTATTCAAATTAGCAAAGAAGAAGTCAGACTCACTCTTTTCACAGATGACATGATACTGTATATGGAAAACCCAAAAGACTCCATCCCTAAATTACTTGAACTCATACAGCAATTCAGTAATGTGAAGTGATACAAAATCAGTGCACAGAAATCAGTTGCTTTCCTATACGCTAACAATGTAACTGTAAAAAGAGAAATTAGGGAATCGATTCCACTTACAGTAGCACCAAAAACCATAAGATACCTGGGAATAAACCTAACCAACAACATAAAGGATCTATACTCTAGGAACTATAAAACACTCATGAAAGAAATTGAAGAAGACACAAAAAGATGGAAAAACATTCCATGGTCTTGGGATCGGAAAAGTAACATTGTTAAAATGTCTGTGCTGTCCAGAGCAATCTATACTTGAAACGCCATCCCTGATCAAAATACCAATGGCGTTTTTCAAAGTGCTGAAACAAATAATCCTAAAATTTGTATGGAACCAGAAAAGACCCCAAATCACCCGGGAAAAGTTGAAAAAGAAAAACAAAGTTGGGGGCATCACATTGCCTGATTTCAAGCTATATTACAAAGCTGTGATCACCAAGACAGTATGGTACTGGCACAAAAACAGACACATAGATCAGTGGAACAGAATAGGGAGCCTCAATATGGACCCTCAGCTCTGTGGTCAACTAATCTTTGACAAAGCAGGAAAAAATATCTAATGGAAGAAAGTCTCTTCAATAAATGTTGCTGGGAAAATTGGACAGCTATATACAAAAGAATGAAACTCAACCATTCTCTTACACCATACACAAAGATAAACTAAATGGATAAAAGACCTCAGTTTGAGACAGGAATCCATTAAAATCCTAGAGGAGAGCATAGCCAGTAACCACTTTGACATCAGCCACAGCAACTTCTTTAGAGACATGTCTCCAAAGGCTAGGGAACAAGTGAAAATGAACTTCAGGGACCTCATAAAGATAAAAGCCTTCTGTACAGCAAAGGAAGCAGTCAACAAACAAAGAGGCAAGCCACAGAATGAGAGGAGATATTTGCAATGACACTACAGATAAAGTGCTGACATTCAAGATCTATAAAGAACTTCTCAAACTCAACAGCCAAAAAAACAGATAGTCAAGTCAAAATTGGACAGAGGACATGAACAGACACTTCTCCAAAGAAGACATAAAAATGGCTAGCAGACACAAGAAAAAGTGTTCATCATCATTAGCTATCAGGGAAATTCAAATCAAAACCCCATTGACATATGAGTCCGAATGACAAAAATTGACAATGACAAAAATTGACAAGGCAAGAAACAACAAATGTTGGAGAGGTTGTGGAGAAAGAAATTGATTTTGTATCCCTCTTACACTGTTGGTAGGAATGCAGATTGATGCAGCCACTTTGAAAAACAGTGTGGAGGTTCCTCAAAAACTTAAAAATAGAGCTACCCTATGACCCAGTTATTACACTACTGGGCCTTTTCCCCAAGATACTAAAACCATAAGGTAGTATAGTTTAATGAAGGACCACCCACACCCCAATATTCATAGCAACATTGTCCACAATAGCCAAACTGTGGAAAGACCCGAGATACCCTTTAACAGATGAATGGATAGAGAAGAAGTGGTCCGCATATACAATGGAATATTACTCATCAGAAAGGATGAATACCCAACTTTGGCATCAACATGGATGGAACTGGAGGAGATTATGCTAGGTGAAATAAGTCAAGCGGAGAAAGTCAATTATCATATGGTTTCACTTATTTGTGGAACATAAGGAATAGCATGGAGGACATTAGGGGAAGGAAGGGGAAAATCAAGGGGGGAGGGAAATCAGAGGGGAAGACGATCCATGAGAGACTACAGACTCCAGGAAACAAACAGGGTCTTAGAGGGGAGGGTGTGGGGGATCGGTTAGCCTGGTGATGGGCATTAAGGAGGGCACGTATTGCATGGAGTACTGGGTGTTGTACTCACACAATGAATCATGGAACACTACATCAAAAACTAACGATGTGCTCTATGGTGACTAACATAATAAAAAAAAAAATTAAAAACCTGAATGTCACTTTTATATAACAACTAATAGTGTTGAATTCCTTTCCAAAAACTCAGTTTTATCCATATAATTCCTTGAACATATTATCCGTAGTTATTTTACAGTCCATGTTAAATTTTTATCTTTTATCCCCATTGTCTAGCTTTTTTTTACTTATATTTTTTCTTGATTTGTAGTCACATCATTGTGTCTTATATGCATATTTTAACAAGTTGTTATTGAAGTAGAAATATATAATGTACATGTGGCAGAAGCAAATGACTTTATCAAGGAATTTTTATGAAATGAATATACATATGTAATGAGTAGTCAGATTAAGAAACAGATAATTACAGATCTATTTCAGAAGCCCCTGTTTTGCCACTTTCCATTTAATATCCTGTTTGTCTTTTGAAATGGAACATGAATCCTTAGCCTTAATGACACTGCATTTTCTTTCTTCTTCCCTTCTTTTCTTTCTTTATAAAAAATCGTTGAACTAATTTGAAGCTTTGGTTGTTGAATTTCGGTTTGCTTGTGGAATATTACTAGGTACGGATATCGACAATATGATTCACTTTGTCGCTTCAGTTACGGATTGAGATGATTAAAAGTTGGACTTTAATTTTTCCTCTTATTCTTTAAAAGACTTGCTTTTATTTACTTAAATTAATTTTTAATTTTTTATTTTTTTAAGATTTTTATTTATTTGACAGAGAGAGATCACAAATAGGCAGAGAGGCTGACACAGAGAAAGGGAGAAGCAGGCTCCCTGCCAAGCAGAGAGCCCGTTATGGGGCTCGATCCCAAGACAATGAGATCATGACCTGAGCTGAAGGCAGAGGCTTTAACCCACTGAGCCACTCAGACGTCCCTAATTAATTTATTTTTAAGAGTCTCTAGCTTTTAAACTAATGATTGGGAGAGTTAGTAGGAATTTTGCTTTTTGGTAGATTTTAATGTCTAGTTTTTGTTTCTGTGTTTTTGTGAATCTCCTGAAAGCTCTGCTCAGATTATAGGCCTCTCAGACTCCTGTTAGGTAATAGCATGTGTATTTAGGGAAAAGCAATTGCAAATCTCAGGCGAATTTCTAGGTTTTCTACTTCCAGGTCTTACCTGCACAACTCATCACTATTCTTTTAGCTTGTTAGTACCTTCAGATATGTTTCATGGTTTCTCCCTAGCTTTTCTGATTCTCACTAGATAGGTTTGTGTCAAATTGTCTATTTAGCTTATTACTGGAAGCAGAACTCTATAATCCTTTATTGCCTGTTTTTTAAAAGTGATTTTTAAAGTCTTTATTTATGATGCCATTTTTTTTGTCACTGGAGTTTTGGACTTCTTTTAAGCATCTATAACTAACATTGATTAAAGTTGTTTCACTGTTTTCCAAACAGTATATCATGGTCAAGATGAAGCAATCGTACAAGAGTTTCATGATGCATTCGTAAATTCTCAAATATGAGATAATCTCTTTTTGGAGGGAAATTTTAGGTGTAAACTTTTCTTTATACTTGGGAACTCAGGATATTTGATTTGAGGTAAGTTAGTGGTTTCTATTATGTGGTTTCTCTAGAAAGAAAATTTCTTAATAAAAGCAGTGGTAATAGCTACTCTTTGAGTGTTTAATAGGCATGAGATACCAAGTGCCTCCACTAACGTTATCAGTCTTTTAAGTACTTTTATTTTTTAGATACTGCTTTTATTCCCTTTCACAGGTGGGTAAATTAAGACAAGGAGAGGTCAAGTAATTTGCCAGCCAGCACTATTACGGAAGTGATGTCATGTGGAGTATACCCATTTTGGTTGTGTACACCTGGCTTCCATTCTGTTTGGGCTGTTGTCTGTTCTGATGGATTGAAAACCTGTGAAAATATAGCCAGCAGCAACACAGATTCAGATAGAAATGATTGGAGATTGGTTGCCATTCTATGTGGAAGCCTTATCTCATTCATTAACCTCATGCACACATCAGCCCTTCATTTATTAATTAATCAAGCAATGCAGATGTCTTTTATTAAAATAATTGAACTTTAATAAAGTGTGTTAATAATGAAGGAGAAATGGAATGAGTGAATGCTTAGTGAGTAGCTTTTTATGTGCATTTGAGAAGTTTGCTAGTTAAATTGTGTCAGCACAGCAGTTTCATCATATATCAGTTTCAGGTAGAGTTTGAACATTTGTTTGATTGAAGTTGACTAAGGATTGTAGGAGAGAGGTCATGCTTAGAGACTGTGATTATTTGGGTGTCATTTTATTAGTTTACTAATGCACATAATAGAATCAGTTTGGCCTGGAAGTCCATAAAGGAAAGTCACTCAAGCCTGGCCTTGAATAACAGTGTATCATGTCTTCCTATAAGCGGGCTGAGGTGATCTCTGAAAATGGTTCACTATCTGTATGACCAGATAGCTATACAAAATCATGTAAAGCAAGAGGGTCAAATCTTTGTGTTCACTTTAAGAACACATGTGAAACTGCCCAGGCCGTCAAGAGTTTACATTCAAAAAGCCCTCAAGTATCTGAAAGATGTCACTTTCCAGAAGCAGTGTGTGCCATTCCATGGCTACAATGGTGGAGTTGGTAGGTGTGTGTCCAGGCCAAACAGTGGGGCAAGACACAGGGTCAGTGACCCAAAAAGAGTGCTGAATTTTTGTTGTACGTGCTTAAAAATGCAGAGATTAATGTTAAACTTAAGGTTTCACATATTGATTCTCTGGTGAATAAAGCCCCCCAGATGCAGGTGCAGGTCACGTATACATAGATTTTTTTCAATAAATATTGTATAGTACGATAAATGTATTTTCTCTTACCATTTTCTTAGCATTTTCTTTTCTCTAGTTAACGTTTTAAGGATTTAGTATGTAATGCATATAACATACAAAGTATATGTTAATCAGTTATTTATGTTATTAGTAAGGCTTCCATTAACAGTAGGCTATTAGTAGTTAAGTTTTTGGAGAGTCAAAAGTTATGCTCAGATTTTCAGCTATGTTGGGGTTAGTGCCCCTAAATCTGTGTTCAAGGATCAACTGTAGTTTATTTTGAATTATGCATTCAAAGGAAGATGATAATGTTATAATTTATAGTTTACATTTGAAGGTGGGTATTTAAAAAAATTCTTTTTGTTTCCAGAGAGTATAAATTTTGTGTTTCTTTGCTATTTGGAGACTTTCTTAAGATTTTTTTTATTATGGATTTTAAAAACATTGAGATAATATTATGCTTTACTTCTGAAAAACCTAATAGTCGTATTTTTGTTGGGTGTTTTCCGTGATACTTAAGTCAAGTTAAGTGAAGATTGTGTATTATCTGTACACACTTAGCAAAGGAAAAGTACTTCAGTAAGTGATATTAACCTATAACATTTAAGATGACTTCTTTTATTACTGTAACAATAAGTAAATATATACAATAAATAAATATGTAAATATATATATATTTATATAAATATATAAATAAATATATACAAATAATTTGTTGATTTGGGGCACGGGTGGCTCCACTAGTTAAGTGTCTGATTCTTGATCTCAGCTGAGGTCTCAATCTTAGTGTTGTGAGTTCAAGCCTGATGTTGGGCTCCACTCTGGTCTTAGGGCCTACTTAAAAAAAAAGAAAAAGAACTTAGTGATTTTTTTTTCTCTTTAATTTTATTTAATCGAACTTTTTATTTGAAGATAACTGTAGATTCACATACTGTTTTAAGAATACAGAGGAGTTTGATATAACCTATGCTTGTTTTCCTCCAGTGGCAACATCTTGCAAAACTAGTAAGGTATTACAACCAGGATATTGACATTCATATAGTCAAGATTCAGAATATTTTCATCACAAAGATCCTTCATGCTGCCATTGCATCTCTAAAACTACTTCATTCCTTGTGCTTAACCTTGCCCTTCTGAACCCCCAGCAACTACTAATTGTTTCTCTCTATATATAATTTTGTCATTTCAAGAATGGTATATAAATGGAATAATACAATATATAACCTTTTAGAATTTTTCTTGCTCATCGTACTTATCTGGAGATTAATTGGATTTGTTGTGTATACCATTATTTGTTTCTTTTTATTTGAGAGCATTCCATGGCATAATTGTTTAACCATTTTATATACCATTCGTTGATCTATTCATCCATTGAAGGACATCTGGGTTGTTTCCATTTTGGCTAATAGGAATAAGGCTGTTATGAATACTTGTGTACAGGTTTTTGTATGAGAATAAATTTCTATTTCCCAGGGATAAATGCCCAGGGGTGCAATTACCATTATGGTAATTACAAGTTTAGTTTTATAAGAAATTGCCAAACTATGAGTGGCTGTAACCTTTTATAGTTACCACCAGTGTATGGATGATCTGTTTCCTCTGTGTTCTCACTATCATTTGGTGTTGTCACTATATTTTTATATAAGATGAGAGCCATTTTGATAAATACGTAGTGCTATGTTGCTGTAGTTTTAATTTGTGCTTTCTGAATAGGTAATGAAGTTTTGTTTTTTCATGTGCTTTTTGCCATACATCCTTCCGTGAATTATTTGTTGAAGTCTGTATTAGTTTGCTAGTACTATTATAAGAAAATACCAAACTGGGTGGCTTGAGGGACAGGTATTTATTTCTCACATTGTCACAATTCTTCCAGGAGGCTGGAAGTTCAAGATCAAGATGTTGGCAAGTTTGGTTTCTCCTGAAATGTCTCTCTTTGGCTTGCAGATGGCTGTCTTCTCACTGTGTATTCAAATGGTTTTTTGTCTGTGCCACCATTGGCTTTCTTTTTCTTCTTATATGGACACCGGCCCTCTTGGATTCGTGTGCCACCCAGATGGTCTCAATTAAACTTAATTACCTCTTTAAAGGCCCTAGTTTGTCATATAGTCACTTTGAGGATGAGGGTTTCAACGTGTGAATTTGGAGGGTGAGAAGTACAGTTCAGTCCTTAAAAATACCTTTTGCCCTTTTTTAAATTGAATTTTTTTTTTCTGTTGCGTTTTGGGAGTTGTCTTTATATTCTGGATACTAGTCCTTTATCATTGTGTGGTTGCAGATATTTCTGACAGTCTAGAATTTTTTTATTCCTCATATGAGGGTTTTTCATGGAGCAAGAGTTTTTTTTAACTTTGATGAAATCCAGTTTATTAATATTCGCTTTTATGGACTGTGCTTTTGGCGTCAAGTTTAAAAATTCCTTACATAGTTATATAACTGTTTTAAAAACTTTTCTACCATATTGAAGTAAAAATGATTAGAGATCACAAACTATACATTTGGTTTTCCTAGGGGGAATTTGTGAATGTATAGAAAGAGGATTTACTTAGAAATAGGGGTAGGTAAGTCATAAACAAAAGAAAATATTGAGAGATGGATCTTTACAGGGTTTTCTCATTTTTGCAGCGCTTCTGAGTAAAGACATTGCTAGGTTTTGTTTTAGACTATCTTTTAAGGATGTTTGTATAGCAAGAAGCCTTGAAAAAAAGATTCTTTCCCTCCCTGGACAAGTTTTCGTACCTGATAACATCATTATCTGCATGGTTATCCAGGCTGGGAATGGGGGCATCCTTATTAAGTGCTCCTATATCATCCTTCACATTCACTCACTGCATCCTATTGATTTCAATTTCTAAGTAGTTCTTCAACCTATTTTAATTTTTTATCCTCATCACTGTTCACTCTGATTCATTACCAAATCCTCTCCAGTGTCATTTCTATCATGCTACTTTCCAGATTTTTTCTCTTTGTCTTTAGTTTTCAGAAGTTTGACTTAATATTTCTTATTATGGCTTTCTTTGTGTATATCTTGCTTAGGGTTTACTCACCTTATTCAATCTGTATTTTTCTTTCTTTTGCCAAATGTAGTATTTTGTCAGCCATTATTTCTTTGAGTACTCTTTCAGCCCTGCCCTATCTCTTCTCTATTTCCAAGATTCAGATGACAAGAGATGTTAGTTCATTATAGTTCAACAAGTCCCCAAAGTTCTGGGGTTTTTTTTGGTGGGGGGGAATGTTTTTCTTTTTCTTTCTGTTTTTTTCTTTGTCGTTCGTCTGTTTTTTCATTGTTGTTCAGAATGGGCAATTTCTATTTTATTTTGGTTCAGATCACTGATGATTTCCTTGTCCCCTTAATACTGCTTTTGATCTCAGTCTTTGTTTAATTTTGATTCTTGTATTTTTCACTTGTAACATTTCTGTTTGGTCTTTTTTTATATAGTATTTTTTTCTTAAGACTTTGTAAATCTTCGGGCGCCTGGGTGGCTCAGTGGGTTAAGCCTCTGCCTTTGGCTCGGGTCATGATCTCAGGGTCCTGGGATCGAGCCCCGCATCAGGCTCTCTGCTTGGCGGGGAGCCCCGTCTCTCTCTGCCTGCCTCTCTGCCTACTTGTGATCTCTTTCTGTGTATCAAGTAAATAAAATAAAATCTTTAAAAAAAAAAAAAGACTTTGTAAATCTTTGCTAAGATCTTCTATTTTTCCTTTTATTTCAAGGGTGTTCCTCGTTTTCCATTGAAGCATTTTTATGATGGCTGCTATAAAATCTTAATTAGATATTTGTAATATTCCTCTTGTTATAGTGTTGGCATCTACTGGTTATTTTTTTCATCCAGTTTTATGTCTTCCTTGTTCTTAGAATGATGAGTAATTTTTACTGATACCTGAACATTTTGGATATTATGAGATTCTAGATTTTATTCACATCTTTTTCTTTAAGCTGGATTTGTTTGATACCACTCCATTAGGGAAAGGTGAGGTCCCTGCTGCCTCTTACTGCCAGGTCATAGTAGAGGTCCTGTTTCCCCACTTAACCTCCATTGACACTCCAGGGAGGCCGTATTCACTGTTACTGTGGCTGAATGTGGGATTTCAGGCTCCCCCCAATAATTCTGTCCTGATAGCTTTTAGGCTGGGAGGGATAGAAATGTCTCATTGCTGTTCCTCATGTTTCCTCCACTAGTGTCATTGTTACCACTGGGTGGTGGTGCTATAAGTCTTGAGTGTCCACTCAGTATTTTCTTACACTAGCTCAGTGGGGATAGATAAGGTCACTTTGTCCTTTTTTTTTTTAAAGATTTTATTTATTTGTCAGAGAAAGAGAGCAAGCACAAGCAGGGCGATCGACAGAGGGAGAGGGAGAAGCAGGCTCCCCACTGTCCTGAGCGCCGGACGTGGGGCTCAATCCTAGGACCCTGGGATCATGACCCAAGCTAAAGGCAGCCGCTTAAATGACTGAGCCACCCAGGTGCCTCAAGGTCACTTTGCTCTTGATGGGTGGGCTTAGATATGCAAGTTCCCCACTTTGTCTTCATTGACACCGTGGGGGTGCCATGTTATCTCCTGGTGAGAATTAACATCTTTTCTGACATCACTCCAGTGGGATGATTGAGGCATCTCATTACAGCCTTGGGTGGTTGGAATTCTAGGCTCCCACATCAGCCTTTGCTCATGGGGGTAGGAATGAGGACTTAGTTTTTTCTCTATTGGTAGCTACACCAGAGTAGTTATTTTCTAAAAGATGTCTTGCTAGATTTTCTTTTTCTTGGTCCTTTTGGCTAGGAGGGTTTATCTGTGAGTAGGCTTTTGGAGGGTTTATCTGTGCTTGTTGTCTTTGACTTATCAGCTTCTCTGGCACTCAGTTTCTCAGTCTTTGATAGATGTGGTAAAAATGAAAACCCCAGGAACTTAGGTTGTTTCATTCTTTGGGTCCTAAGCTCCAATTCAGTCTTTCTTCTCTCTGCCTTTCCTTACTTAAGTTTATTTTATATATAATGTCTTCAGTTTCTAGTTGTACATAGAGGAATGGAAAAGTATATCTACTCCATCTTTTCAGAAGTGAATAGTATGTTTCAGGTACTTAGTAACAAAAATTACCTTTAAACAGCCCTTTAGTTGGATCTAGGTAGAAATTATTGCCTTTGTATGCTTTTTGTTTTTTTATTTTTAAGACTAAATGCCTGTAGGCAGATTTTGACAGGAGTAACAATGAATTCAAATTTAAAGTACAAAGCAAAAATATAGAATCAACACTTGTGGATATACATTAAGTATCAAACTGAGTCTTTCTTGACAACACAGGAATGTACTTAATCACTAGTTTTAACCTGTCGAATTTTGTTAAGATTTCTTTTATGCATGCTGCAGTTGAAGCAGTTCTCTTTGTTCTGACCCTTTGATCCAGTTACAGAGTGACTGATAATATATGGAAATAGTTCTCAGTTTTGTTACAGGCTTTGTTAGAGTCTCATGGTCAGGTTTTGCCTTTGGTCAGCTATGGATATATCTATGGGGATTTAATATTTTAGAGGCTTACTATATAATAGAAAAGTATTATCTATAATACTAAGGACAGTTATGTTGTTATAAAATGTGAGAAAAAGCAAGGCCTTTCTTTTATACAGGTAGCATAATATTTTCAAATTCCTTTCAACAGTGGTATTTTAGAGTAAAATACTATCATGATTGTAGATGTTAAAAAAGAAAGTTTTCTCTGTATTTCTTACAGGATGATGGTTTAGAAGACAATGAAAAGAATTTCTATGAATCTGATGATGAACAGAAGGAAAAGACTGACCAAAGGAAGAAGCCATATACTATGGATCCAGACCATAGACTTTTAATTCGGAATACAAAGCCTTTGCTTCAGAGTAGGAATGCAGCGGTATGTTAAAACCCTTACAAGAAGTAATTTATGGATTTTTTAAAGCAGTCATTAAAAGTACTTAAGTTCAGTAAACAGTTTTTCAGTGTGCTAACGGAGCATTTGTTTATTGGATACACCAAAAAAAAAATCAGTTTTGATGAGATTACTTGGTTTGGTTGTTATATGCCTACTGGACTTCATTTACTTCTTTGTGGTTTTGTTAATTGGCTTTTGTTAATATGTGAGCTCAAGATATTTCTCATTGGATTGGAAGACTGTGCATATTTCTCTGTAACTTGGTTGTATTTGAGAGTACTTAATCTGGTATCTGTCCCTAATATTCATACGAACCCAATAAGAGTTTTTAAGAGACTAACAAAGAAAGTGTCTAGCATAATGCTATATACCTGATAAATTTTAACTGGTAGGAATAGCAGTTAAAAATCATTTTCATTTGACTCTTGAATTTGTTTTCTTTTGTTTTATATCTTTTTGTTTTAAATATACTTTATATTTTAGAAGAATGCATGTGCACAATAAAAAATTGAGGAAACAGGGACCAGCAAAACTTTAAAGAAATTAAAACATCATATTCCTGTCACTCAGAAATCACTGTTAAGTTTTGATGCATTTTCTTCCAGACCCTTTTTCTGCACTAATATACATATATTCACATGTATGTTTGTCTATAGATATGTATTTTTTAAACCAAGGTAAAAATCATACTGTATGTAGTACTTTTTTAACCTTTTATTCCCTAGTCAGTCCTCCCCATTTCAATAAAATTTCATCTCATTTAATACCAGTTTATTTTAAATTATCTTTTATAATAGGTAATCTAAACCAGTATCTGTAGTACCTGGTTGTTACAGCTCTTAAACCTTCCAAGTCTTATAGAATGTTCTTCTGGGTTTTCTCTGCTTACTCGATAGTGCTATTTAATTTTTTCTTCTGTGCTCTGTGTTACCTGTTAACTGGAAGTTACATCTAAATCTTTGATGGAATCAAGGAAAACATTTTCTTAGTATTTTTAATTTAAAAAATGTTCTTAATGAATGACTCTGTTCAATTAATAAAAACTTTGAGAGGCGCATGGGTGGCTCAGTTGGTTAAGCTTCTGCCTTCGGCTCAGGTCATGATCCCAGGGTCTTGGGATCGAGCCGGGCATCGGGCTCCTTGCTCAGCGGGAAGCCTGCTTCTCCCTCTCCCACTCCCCCTACTTGTATTCCGCCCCCCCCCTCCCTCTCTGTGTGTTAAATAAATAAATAAAATATATATATTTTAAGATTTTATTTATTTATTCAACAGCGAGAGAGAGATCACAAGTAGGCAGAGAGGCGGCAGAGAGAGAGGAGGAAGCAGGCTCCCTGCCAAGCAGAAAGCGCGATGCGGGGCTCAATCCCAGGACCCTGGCATCATGACCTGAGCTGAAGGCAGAGGCTTTAACCCACTGAGCCACCCAGGCGCCCCTAAATAAATAAAATCTTAAAAAAAACCACAAAAAACAACTTTGAAAATGTGGAATTTTACTTTAATTATTTTTTCCAGTGCCTGCAGATTTAGAGCTTAGAGCTCTGTATATCTTAGTAATTAGCAGTTTTTATCTTATACTTGATAATTTAGTTTCTGTATAATTATTAAGTAACCATACACAGTAATAAAAAAATGCTATTTTACTAATGTTGTAAAGGATGGTTATATTTCAGTGAGCCCAGCTTAGTCAGATAGTATTTAAGTGGCTGTAACTTGTCACCTAAAACTCTCTTTATAATTGACTCACTGTTTATCTTTATCTTGGGAATTGATTTTATAGTCCAAATACTTACTGATCAAAATGGTGAAACAAATAGAAGTAGTTTGTACTTTTTTCCCCCAGTATGTTTTGATTCCCTGCTTATTTGATTGTATACCAAACAGAGTAGTTTACTTTTTGTCCCAATATATTTTGGTATCCTGCTAATTTGGTGCTGCTAAATACAAAGGTTGACTTTTGAAGGATTGTGAGTAGATTTCCTTCCTTTGGCCTTACTCACAGTTAAAGGAGAGACTTTGAGAATTTTTTTCAGGAAACTTGGGCAGTGCTGTGTAGATTGAATTGGAGATAAGGGGCATTGGCAGCAGAGTGTTGGGAGGCTGTTCTGACTGTAGATAAGGTGACAGTGGTATGAGTAGTTAGCAATAGAAAAGTTCTTATAGGATATACTTTATCATGAATGCACATAATTTAACTGTAGAAGGCCTATCTATTTGTATATTTTAGTCATTTTGGACTTTGGAGATATGGGGGTTTCCCTCTTGGCCTTTACAAATTAGAGTATAAATTTCAAATTCTGGTTATGGAAGAAACTTTAAACTTTGAGATTTGTAAATACTAGAGGAAAAGAAGAGTATGTGCCCCTTGTGGGCTTGAGGGAGTGCCCGAATTGATGTTTTAGAAGAGATGACTTACTGAGGGGCATCTAGTATCTTCAAAACATTGACTTCTATAGAAATTACAGTTTACCTGCTTGCCAGTAGCATTGGACTATTTTTAATAGAAAAGGGCTTAATTAATTTCTGTAAAATATATTACAATTAAGTTTCACTTTCTTTTCTACTATATACTAATACTTATTAGCCAACTATATGCTTTAATATTCGTAAAAATGACTGTCACCTACATATAGATTAAGTCAGTCATAAAGATTTTACTTTATAAGATTTTTTAAATTTTTAATATTTAACAAATATTTTTGTTTATTTGAGAGAGAGCAAATTGGAGAGGGAGAAAGCGTGAGACAGCGGGGAGGGGCGAGGGAGGAACAAACTCCCTGTTGAGCAGGGAGCCTGACATGGGGCTCAGTCCCAGGACCCCAAGATCATGACCTAGGGCAAAGGCAGACACTTAACTGACAGAGTCAGGTGCCCTTATTTTATAAGATTTTAAATTCAGGACATTTTGTTCTATAATTATGGTGTGTTTGTGGATCACAAGTGAAGATATAAAATATCCTTAAGGTCCTCAAATTCCCAAGTAATATCTGAAATCTATAGATCAGCCTTGTTTAAAAAAAAAAAGTAAAGTATATTTGGGACTCTGTGAACTGTATTTAAAAAAAAAAGTTCCTTAAAAATAAATAGAATAAAAAAATTTAAAAAATGTTTCTTAGTTTTTGAAAGAACTCCTTTTATCTTAAGCACACTCAGCTGCTGTATACTCTTTAAGCATATATAAAACTCCTGCCGTGTATTTGTTAGAACTTTATAGAACAAGCAGAAACAAAGTAGTATTAATATATTTTCTGAGCTAAAGTCAAGATGATGTAACTATAGTAGCTCTCTTTCTGCATTTGTCACAGGTTAAACTAGATCCCTTTTCAGTTTGGACTCAAATTGATCTCTGGATCTCAGTGTAGAGGCGAGTAGAGAAAACATAGTTCTCTTATATTTTATGACAGAAGTTCTCATCGCCCTTATAATGGCTTTGAAGTAAAGATTGTTTTTAAGGTTCTGCATTTTGAAAACAAAAGATTATTTCAAATGCTGCTGCTTTAGAGGAATTGTTTTAGTAGAGTTCATTTAATTATAAATTTAATGTATTGATTTTTTTAAAGGTTTTATTTATTTATTTGACAGAGAGAGAGATCACAAGTAGGCAGAGAGGCAGGCAGAGTGAGAGGGGGAAGCAGGCTCCCCGCTGAGCAGAGAGTCTGATGCAGGGCTCGATCCCAGGACGCTGAGATCATGATCTGAGCCGAAGGCAGAGGCTTTAACCCACTGAGCCACCCAGGCGCCCCTAATGTATTGAATTTTAAAATTTTCAGCTTACTTGTTACTTTTTCAAAAGTATTTGGGCTTCATTTGGAAAGGCATACTTACAACTTTTTAAAATATTCCCAATCTCAGAGCAACAGCAGCAGTGTTAAGAAGAGTATGGGGTTTGGAGTGTTATGTACAGCTTTGCTATGTACTGGCAGGCAGACTTTGGGTAGTTCATTTAACCTGTTTTCTGATAACATCTATTTCTTTTCCGCTGATGTATTAGTTTCCTAGGGCTGTCATAATAAATAACCACAAACCAGATGAATTAAAACAGCAGAAATATATTTTCTCACTTCTTAGTGAGAAGGTGGGAGTCCAAAATCAAGGCATCAGAGGGTTGGTTTCCTTCTGTTGGCTTTAAAGGAGAAACTGCTTTTCGGTAGTTTATAGTGGTTGCCCGCAGTCCTCATTCAGTGGCTTATAGAGTCATCACTCCAGTGTCTGCCTCCATTTTTTCATTGCCTTCTTCTCTGTGTCTCTGTGTGTAATTTTCTGTCTTTTATAAGGACAGTCATTGGATTTAGGGCCCATTGGATTTAGGAGATGATGATCTCATCTCCTGTAAAGACTTAGCCAGGTAAGGTCACATTCTGCAGGCAGACGTGAATTCTTGGGAGGACACTGTTCAGCCCGCTTCAAAGGGTAGCAGCATATTCATCTTCACAGGAATTTTGTAGGAGTAAACAATATGTAAGAATGTACTTCGAAACTGTAGAGTGCTCCAATGTTTATCGTTCTTATTGTTTTCATGCTTTATCTTTTAGGTGGTTATGGCAGTTGCTCAGCTGTATTGGCACATATCACCAAAGTCTGAAGTTGGCATTATTTCGAAATCACTAGTGCGTTTACTTCGTAGTAATAGGTAGGACATGATTTTATTTTTTTTCTTTTGTGTGCCTTCAAACGTAATGTTTGAACAAATGTAATCTGTCTTTCAGACATTTATTACACAACTCTGTGTTCTGTCTATAAGATTTCATACTTAAGGGATCATCATCCAAGACTTTATATAATTTATCTCTAAGTTTGTGATAAATATAAAATTTCTCTTAAACCCAGGCCCAAAGAACTGAAAATATTTTGGCAAAGTTTAAGATTGGATTTTTGTTATTGTTTTGTT
This sequence comes from Nasua narica, assembly GCA_028533885.1. Lineage (NCBI taxonomy): Eukaryota > Metazoa > Chordata > Mammalia > Carnivora > Procyonidae > Nasua > Nasua narica. The sequence goes on along the minus strand of CM052809.1, from coordinate 51,717,844 downwards.
TTCTCTGTTTTAAAAATTACAAAATAGTTTCAGCTATTTAGCTTACCCAGAATATTTTGTTATAATCAGTTACTTTAAATTTAAAATTTCTTTCACCGAGTGCTTACTTCTGCTAATAAAGTTGGGGGTAAAAGATACATGTTTATTTTTGTCTGTAACATGACCTTAGTGCCACAGCTACTTAACACTAGACTGACTTTTGCCATTCCTTAGTGATATTCTTTGTGTTCCTAATCTTTCCTGTCTTTATACATGGTCATTCTTTTCCTTTTTCTCAGTTCAGTAATTTTTCTTTTCTGTAACTAGTTCAAAGGTTATCAGAAGGTTCTTTTATGTGAAGCTTTATACCACCTTCACTTTTACCTTCATTTCTTAGATATTTGGACATAAAATAACACAACTTTTTCCTTTTTTTTTTTTTTTAATTTTATGTATTTATTTGTCAGAGAGAGCACAGCAGGGGGAGCAGCAGGCAGAGCTGGCAGAGGGAGAAGCAGGCTCCCCACTGAGCAAGGAGCCCTATTGGGACTCGATCCCAGGACCCTGGGATCATGACCTGAGCCCAAGGCAGTGGCTTAACCAACTGAGCCACGCAGGCGTCCCTCTTTTTTTTAAATCTATCTTTTCACTCTGGTCAGAACTGAGTGACACAGTGATCAAGAGTTTATTATGTTAATGCTATGGTCGTGTTTATTCTTTTAGCCCTAAGAATACCTTTCTTGTATGTGTTCAGAGCAGCTATAGTTTTGGCTTTACATCTTAGGAATACAGTATTGTAAAATAGATTTTAACTTTTCTTCATGATGAATCAGATCTTATTTCTTAGTTTACAGGAAAATGTATTTAAAAAGAAAATATAAATACCTGAGATTTACTAAAAACTGTTTAATATTTGAATTCAGTATGAAACTTACTGCTGATTTTTTTGCTTAATATACTGTTTACATAAAGGTACTTACTTGGAAAATATATTCAATGAAAATTCTCCTTTAATTTTTAGGGAGGTACAGTATATTGTCCTACAGAATATAGCAACTATGTCAATTCAAAGGAAGGTATGTACATTATGAACACATAATTCAAGAGAGAAATGAAATGAATTAGTACCATAAATGTATTTATGTATTTCTTTTTATAATCTAGGGTATGTTTGAACCTTATCTGAAGAGTTTCTATGTTCGGTCAACTGATCCAACTATGATCAAGACACTGAAGGTACACATGCTTTTATTTTTCAGGTACCCTCAGTACTTCTTTACTTTGAGGATACTGCTGTAGCTTCTAGCATCTGCAAAATGGAGACTTGCCTTTTCAGAAATACAGATACTCTTAGGGATTTTTCTTTATATTTTCTAAACTTTATTATTATATCTAGTTACTGCTGCATCCTAATAATACAAAGTTCATACATGCTACCTGCACCTTGAATACCCATTGTATACTGGACAAGTCGATAATTTTAGCTCAGTGTTTTTATTTTTTTATTTATTTATTTTTTAAAAAAAGATTTTATTTATTTATTTATTAGGAAAGAGAGAGAGTGAGAGAGAGCATGAGAAGGGAGAAGGTCAGAGTGAGAAGCGGACTCCCCATGGAGCTGGGAGCCTGATGTGGGACTCGATCCCGGGACTCCGGGATCATGACCTGAGCCGAAGGCAGTCGCTCAACCAACTGCGCCACCCAGGGGCCCCTAGCTCTGTGTTTTTAAAGTGATACTGTAGAGATTTGAATTGAGTATTGCACAGAACAGAAAAATAGAGTAAATTCTCTAGGATTTAGAAAAGACGTGTGAAAAAGTTAATGTCTGAGTGAATTTTAAAAGAATATTATTTTTGTGAATTTTTTTGTTCTTGTTGGTAGATTGAATGGGAGGTAGTTGTAGGGTTGGGAGTAGGAGAAAAGAACAGTTTATGCTAACAGATTATAAAAGAGAGTTGTGTTCAGGGAATAATAACTACACTAAAGAACATAGGGATATAAAGTTAGGATAATTAGAACAATATGATATTTAGACAGAAAAATAAGTGGGATAGAATAGAAAGCATCGAAACATCCATGTATATGAAGATGTACTATAAAAGAGAGGAGACCTTACAAACCAGTGTGGAAAGGATGGACTTTTCAGCATATCTTGGGATGATTGGTTATTCACATGGAAACTGGGTTTAATCATAAGGAAAACTAATACACATCCAAATTGTAGGATATTTTAGAGAATAATTGGTTTGCAGTCATCAAAAACGTCAAGGTTGTGATCAGAAAAAGACTGAAAAACTTTGAGGCCAAAGGAGACTGAAAATAAACCTGAATACAATGTCTGATACTGAATTGGATCCTTTTATTATATGTGATAGAGATCATTGATGAAACTTAAATGGAAGTGATGATTGTATGGGTGTATGTATAAGTGTTAATGTTTTGATTTTCTTGGTTCTATTGTGTTCTGTAGGACAATGTCCTTGTTTGTAGGGAATAATATACACAGAAGTGTTTGGGGATGATGTGGTGTCAGATTGGCAACTCTCAAATGATTCAGACCGAAATAATTCTTGCCCTTTCTATATGTTTGAGATTTTTTTT